>OX388220.1:14571645-15771645 GCA_947578815.1 Epinotia ramella | reverse complement strand
TGTATGTAGGTGGTTATATACAGAACCACTTATCTGATTAAAAATATATCTGTGTATAGAACGGACTTGATTGGACGTAAAGTTTATCCCGCGGGGCCTGTGTTCTTTGGAAAACGTCAACCGCGAATTCCAAAGAACGAATTCAGAAGTAATTCCAACGCCGCGCAGGAAGCTAGGTACCGTAAAACGGAGCCAGTAGGGACAAAACTTACATTCAAACCTCGATAACATTTAATTTTTAAATATGCAAACTGAATGTTGTATATAATAAGTGTTCCGGACGTTTGTATTTCGGTTTTTAATGATTTTGGGTAGTTTCATTTCATAACTTTAACGATAAACACGAAATCCCACCTCACCCCGTGTCCCTCGTAGTTGGGGTGAGATGGGTTTTCATACAAAGGTGATTTTGGAAGATTGCTTGGGTCTTTTTTTTTATTATGAATATTATTATAGCTCCATTTTAAATTGGAATACATTATTTAGGTAGCAGTAGCCTTAAAATCCCATCTCACCCCCCTTTCATCCCTTCTCTCCCCATTCATAACCCAACTCTCCTCGCGATCTCTACTCACCTATTTTACGGTAGTATTGGAATTAGAACGTGTAAGAGGAAGCGAGATAGAAGTACTGACCTGAGGATTGTTATTAGAGATGCAACGGATTATCCGGTCACTGGCCGGTATCCGGCCTATCCGGCCTCAATTTTAGTATCCGGCCGAATACCGAATAGTGGCATAGTATCCGTCCGGATACCGGATAGTATTTTCTACCGAAAATATAACTTTTTTTCGGTATTAAATGTAATGTATAGGCCTAGAATATTACAATGGTAAAGTTGAATAAATAACGAACTACAAAGTAATCAAATTGTCAGTTAGTTTAAAAATTTGCGCATGTTTCTATTCTATCAAAGCCTGCCATAGCGAGTGACAAGTTACAACCTACACAGAGCGCCGCGCACGGGTGCGGTCGAATTTGCTTCATTTTAATTTTTAGGCATGTAACTTTCGGCCGAATATCCGCGGATATCCGGCCAGCTGCACCGCCGAATATTCGGTATCCGGTATCCGGCCAAACCACTATCCGTTGCATCTCTAATTGTAATGTGCTCGCTGACTGTATATTAAGTTTATTATATTAAGAAAATTGGTATTTGTCACGTTGCGAAGCGTGCCAAGTTATTTAACCTGCCTGTTGTTTTTATAGAAAAAATCCAACAAAGAGTTCGGAATGCGTGGTTCGAGAGTAGCCTGGAGAAAATCCGGGGCCATGACAATTATTACCCTAAAGCTGGGTCCACATTTGTATCATTTTGTCGTATCGTATCTCCGTCGCGTTGCACCGACGCGTATCAAGATTGCTAGTGTGGACGCAAAAACAGCGCGATCATACGGCGCACCGTATCTGATCGCTCGGGATCGATGTTGACACGCGTCTATTATATACCCCAAACGGATACGCGTATCAAGATCGGTAAGTATGGACGTGTTTTGATACTGTATCACGATACGACGTTATGATTTGATACGCGATACGCCGTGATCGCTCTCGAGGCGGTTTTTGCGCGATCATCAAAGGGGATACGGTAGAGCGTCCACACTCAATGATACGGGGTTATAATACGATACGCTGCTATGCTACGGTTAGTATGGACGCATTTTTTCACGCGACGATGCTAGTGATACGGGGTGTCCAAAGTGAGCGTTCATACTTAGGATACGCGAGCTCGATACGATACGCGTGATCGTGATCGGAAAAATGATGCAAATGTGGCCCGGCCTTGAGGCACAGTTAAGTAGTAGATGGCTACACACAGTTAGGCAAATTCGCACTAACGGCCGATTGGACGAATTCACACGGACACGCGTCGCTTCATTAGTAACGACCATTAAACAAGGAAGTTACAAAGTTAATATACTTATTTACTATGGAATAAGTTTCTGTCCAATTTTATTTTTGGTACAAGCTTTTATTGCAAACTGTACTTTATTTGTGTACCGCCATAAAATACTCGTTGAGACGATCGTAACGCGCCCAAACTCGAAGGGGTTACGTCTGTTAAGTCCAAGTTATCCACGTTAATCACCTGACCCCGATCACCCAGGGGAATTAGCGGCAATTATTTTATATTCAACTAGGAAAAAATGATAATGTTCGGTTATGGCGCTTCGCCGGACGCTACCGCGTCACGCTCGCTTCGCTCGCTCGGCTCGCGCGCTGTAGGGTCGCAGTTCACCCAACAACCTAACCGTTTTTTTCCCTTGGGGGATCGGGCTAGGGGATTAACGTGGACAACAGCGTTAAGTCCTGCATTTCCATGGCCACCTTCTGTCTCCATCATCAGATCAGCTTGATGCTACCAAAATATTGAATTGTCATCCAAACTATACTTAAACCCGAAATTTCAGCTCAATCGGTTGAAGATAGCTGCTTCATAATTAAGTTGCAAGATTCCACCCGAACAAACATACGAGTGTAGTTACATACATTTAAATACAAGCTTGTAAACAGCACGCGTTTCCCCAATAAATGTTTGCATTATTACCGATCCCAAAAAACCAGCGTTTTTAAGGTTTCGTAGTCGACTAGGAACCCTTATAGTTTCGCTTTGTCCGTCCGTCCGTCCGCGGATAATCTCAGTAACCGTTAGCACTAGAAAGCTGAAATTTGGTACTAATATGTATATCAATCACACCGACAAAGTAGTAAAATAAAAAGTGATTTTTTATTACGGTACCTCCCCTATACGTAACGTGGGGTGTTTTTTTTTTTCATTTCAACCCTAACGTATGATATATTGTTGGATAGGTATTTAAAAATGAATAGGGGTTTACTAAAATCGATTTATGATAATATTAATATTTTCGGAGATAATCGCTCCAGAAGTAAAAAAAAATGTTTCCCCCCCCCCCTCTAACCTTTAAACCATAAGTTTTAAAAATATGAAAAAAATCTCAAAAGTAGAACTGTATAAAAACTTTCTAGGAGAATTATTTTGAACTTGATAGGTTGAATAGTTTTTGAAAAAAATTACACAATAATTTCTAGACGAAAAACTACGGAACCCTACACTGAGCGTGGCCCGACCCGCTCTTGGCCGGTTTTTTACCTTTCTCATGACGCTTGCTCCTGAGTTCCAGACTCTATTTCGCGACCGCTCATTCAGCTGTTCTTAACCAAGTATATCGAATCCTTCCATCGCTAAAACGTTAAAAATTAGTAGCTGCGACCTCCCGTCACGAGGCTTCGGAACTCCCCAAAGGGTCGCAACCCACAAGTTGCAATCATGTATGATGAATGTCATGAAAGTGAATGAATCAAGAAAGGTTTCTCAAGATCGGGATGAAAGTCATGTGACCATAATTAAGGCGGTTCGATTTCCATACAAAACGTTATTTGACATTCACAGGCTAACGGCGTGATTTTTTAAAAAACCTATGGAAGTAACTTTCACAAATTGGCTTCCCATTTGCGCGAAATTCCCCCTTTCCTTAAGAAAAAACGGTTTTCTCAAAGTATGACGTCATAAACAAATATCTCAAATTATTCTAGTTTATGCAAGTTTATTCAAGAAAAGGGGGAATTTCGCGTAAATGGAAAGTCGAATCACCTTCCCGGCCTTTTCATTTCTAAATTGAATATCTCCAAAACTGGCTGAACCGATTTTGTTCAAACGTAGCTAAGAACCATCTGGATCACTTCAGCTTTTGGTTAAAAACACCGCATTAAAATTTTCGGGCGTGTTAATTGCCTGGCAAAGACGAGATAGCAATCGGCTTATAGATAGGAAAGGACGGTAATAAATGACGACACGTACTACCAATTTAATGGCAATGGGAATACGCCGAATACGCATCGATACGTGTGACACGTGTGTTCATAATGCTCTATGGAACTAGGTATGTAATACTATATACCTATTAGGCTTAGGTAGGAGCTTAGCCCGCGTATTTCAAAGTATGCAGGACGCAGGCAAACCAGCGGAATAAAATATAACCATTCAGGAAGTCTATTCTACAGGAAGATGAACTAGTTTCCGTTTAGTTTCTAGTTGGCCACGCGCCGTAAGAATACTACTGTACTGCTCTGTGATTAGTTGAAATATTGAAGCTGCGCGCTCCACTCGCACTGATCTGGAAGTGAAGTTGTCAATTTCGTCAATTTTTGATTGGTGCGGTTGCATGAAACATAGATTTTTCTGTCTTTTGCAGTTATTATTTCCTCGCAAATGTAATGAAAAACATCACGGGCGTATTCCGTAATACATTTCTCGCAAGCCAGGCGTTGCGATTATGGCATCTACCCCCCATGACAAGTACAACACAGACCCGAGGTTAGCACTTTGGCACTCTTTCGGGGAGCCCTGTGTCCAGCGGTGGACGTCTTTTGGTATATGTATGATGAATACATTTCAACTATTGTACTACATAGAGGTAGTTTCGAGCAAACTGCTCAGTGAATGAGGACGCACAACTGCACGTCTAGCAACGGACGGCCGCGACATACTCTTGATTTTTATCGCACTATACCTCTTGTTCTAAGTGTTCTAATAAGAGAGAGACGGATAGTGCGAGAAAAATCGAGAGAGCCCGCGCGCCGTCGCGTGCTAGCAGTGCTGTAGTCCTTAATGAGTTATCGTTTCGTTTGTCATGTGATACGTCTTCTGCTCGGCTAGCATAAGACGAAATTGAACAACCTGTCTCCAGCGAATGAATAAACCATAGAAGTCTAAGTAGGGCCGCGAAATGGCCCCACAGAATGGCCCCACAGAATGGGTTCCATTGCCATTACGCGGGGTTGGGGCGGGGGGTCAAAGCTAAAGTCGAGTCCAGAATTAGGCGAATTAACTTGACAGCCAAAAATGTTGCCAGACATAGGAAAAATAAATAGTGATAGTTTTATATTTATATCGACAGAAATATGACGATATAACCTTGTGTCTTCTATAAATCTGATTCTATATTTTATCAAGTAATTGTCGTCGAAACTTTCACACTCGTACATGCCAAATAGGGACGAACTACAGCAATTTATATGATGTAATATGATCTGAAGGATATACGGTTTAAAGCGGATATTTACGATACTTACTCCTCAAATTAGGAATAAAATACAAAAAGAATGCTGATATAAATAAACAATAATAACAATAAATAAAAATAAACAAAAACAATAATAATGATTAACTAGACTTTTTAAACATCGATATTAACAGCACTAGCCAAACTGTGGCAACATTAGTGAATTAGGCGAACTAACTGTCTTTTATGCCATGCAGCCGTTTAGTTCGAACATGTTCATACGTGTTTGGGTAAGGAGCTCGCAATCTACGGTTTTTTTGTTCGCTGCCCGTCTCTGTAATCGGATAGTCGTTCTCGCGCGCGAGGTTTTGTGTTATCTGCAATACGTCTGCCACAACGCCCACAACTACCTGCCGAGTCGCGCGCGACTCAGTGATACCTTTCTCTGTGCTAATCAAATCTGTGCTCCCCTAGGAAGCACTGTGTTGTGAGGGACCTGCATATGTCACTAGCTGTCAACACAACGAATCCTCAAATCAATAAAGGGTCGGCAGCACGCTTGTGATTCTGCTGCGCTAGCGTCCATTGGGGACGGTGTCTGCTTACCAACAGGCAATCAGTATGCCACCGTCGTAGTATAGAAAAAATTGCAAGAAGCCGTTGGTTTTTCTCTCATCGCGTCGCAGCGTCAATACGGGGTAGACTCGAAAACTATTATTACTCCAAAATAAAGAAGGCAAAAGAACATGCGAAGTGACGAAAATCCCATTCAGATATCTCAAAGAATTACGAAGCTTCAACCATTTTAATATTGCTTGTTATAGAGGGAAAACGCTCGGAGATAGTGACGTCACAATCTACAAGCATCATAGTAAATGACAATTGTTTCATGTGAAGGTGTGTTTTGCGGAAAAGGGACATAGAATACCCCACCCCGGCTTAAAACTTTGGTCATTTATAACTTTGTGATTTATTAACCTCTAGCGTTTCTTTTTTCTCCATTTGACTACATTTTTAGGGTTCCGTAGTCGACTAGGAACCCTTATAGTTTCGCTTTGTCTGTCCGTCCGTCCGCGGATAATCTCAGTAACCGTTAGAACTAGAAAGCTTAAATTTGTTACTAATATGTACATAGCAATCACGCCGACAGTGGTAAACTAAAGTGTTTTTTTTATTTTTTATTAGGGTGTGTCTCCCCTATACGTACCTAACGTGGGGAGTGTTTTTTTTTTCATTTCAACCCTAACGTGTGATATATTGTTGGATAGGTATTTAAAAATGAATAGGGGTTTGCTAGAATCATTTTTTGATAATGTTAATATTTTCGGAGATAATCGCTCCAGAAGTAAAAAAAAATGTGTGTCTGTCTCTAACTTTTGAACCATAAGTTTTAAAAATATGAAAAAAATCTCAAAAGTAGAACTTTATAAAAACTTTCTAGAAAAAATATTTTGAACTTGATAGATTGAATAGTTTTTGAAAAAAAATACAAAATTATTTCTGGACGAATCACTACGGAACCCTACACTGAGCGTGGCCCGACACGCTCTTGGCCGGTTTTCATCTTTTTTCGAGAAAATAATATTGTTTATTTTATTTAGTGTCTACACCCCTATTATGCTAGCGTGCGGGACGAATACAAATACTTATGTCTCAAATATAATTATAACTCACCCCTTGCGTGCCACTTGTTTCCTTACAATCGGTTCAAGGTTACAAGCAATTTTCATTTAAAGTTTTCACCACAATCCCGCTATTTAGGTTGACATAAAGTTACAGGCCGAATTTAATTACGGACTACTTAATGACTTTGGTGTCGTGAAATTTCCGTCACTTCCTTGGCAGTAAATACTTGAAGTCAGGCGAATGTCACATCATTTATTTATTTAATCGTATAATGGCATACATTATTTTGGCCTTTAAAGTTTGTCACTCTTTAGTACGACCCAGGGGACACGTGCAGGGTTGTGGTAGGTAGCTCCTGCGGACGCGAGTGACAGTTGTCCCCCCCTTGTTAAGTGAGTGGGCAACTCGACTGTTAGTCCAGGCAATGAACTGACAACTTGTATGGAAAAAATGTCAATTTTGGAAATAATTTATAATAGCTTATTTTTTATGTATAACGGATATATTATCAATTAAATAGTTACCCAGTGACAAAATTTCACACATCGAAAAAATGTATGTATGTATGTATGTAAATACTTTATTGTACACAAGACACAGGTAAAAATACAGACAAAAAAAAGTTAATTCGGTACAAAGGCGAACTTATCCCTGTAAGGGATCTCTTCCAGTTAACCTTTGAGCAAAAAGAGAAAATGATAAGTTAACTGGCTTCTAAAAAGTCACTAAAAATATTAATAAATGTTTTTGTCTTTATTTTGGTTCATTTACATTTGCTCTATAATATTCAAGATAAATCGTACAAAAAAAGATAATGCATGCTTCATTTAAATCTACATAATTACTTCCGGGTGGAAAGTTTGTCGGATTCTTGACTAAATCATCTTAGAATAACATTTTCAAATGAAATCAACAAAAAAAACGCTATTATAAATTAATGTTTTTCAAAACCGTATTTTGCCTGGAGTATGTTAGAAGTTTTGAAGCCGCCCGAAGGCCTCTAACTCGGCTTAACGACTACTAATCATGGGATCGGGCGATATGTCCGATTTTTGTTATCCAACGAAACCTTTTAAAATGTTTTTCCCCTCACTGTCTCGGAAAGCTGTCTTTTATCCTTTAAAACCACTTAACAATAAATAGCTTTGCTTTGCTTTTAGCAAAAACGCATTTTATCCACTAGTGGGGAAAGTAATTTGACCTTGGTGCGTGTTTAAGTAGCTTTTGATACTTTTGACAGATAACAAAACGTAAAATACAACATTTTCACAGATGATGTATTTCTGTTGCCGCTATAACAACAAATACTTACTTAAAAACAGAATAAAATAAATATTTAAGAACTTTTAAAGAATTGCTTGTTCTTCATTCAGGCGCTGGGTCTCAATATGTATGGGAAAATTAAAACCCGGCTCGCACTTGACCAAAATTCTACTTGATATTACTTAACGTTATTATTACTATTTATAACTGTTAAAAAAATATAAATATTATTATATTTAAATTAAATATTTTGCATGTTGCACTTTCCTCGCTACAGTGAGGTGAAAAGTTTTGTGTTACACACGGGTGCAAATGTATTTTACTTCTCGTGTGTTGAATCACTCGCTACGCTCAGGATTCTAATTTAGAACCACTCGCTTCGCTCGTGGTTCAACTATAGGATCCTTTCGCTTACTTGTGTTTCAATTCCACACTCGCGGGTAAAATACAACTTTGCACCCTTGTATAACAAATAACTATTATTCAAGAGGCAAGAATAGCTTTGCAGCAGCTAGCAGCTCGCGACTGACAATAGGTACTTTTTTGATGAAAGTTCCATTTCGTGAGAAAACGATTTCCACTAACTAAATCTGAACAAATCACTCTGATTTTGAGATTTTGTTGCGCTTTAAAAAACCATCCACCCACACACCTCCATCAATCCACCATGCATCCTTTTACACGTGCGGTCTGTGGACTAACTTTACTCAGCGGGCTTACAGCGCGTTGCGAGTCCAATATAACGACGCGTTCAGGATGATGTTCGGGCTGCCACGGTACTGCAGTGCGTCGACAATGTTTGCGGAGGCGCACACGGAATGCTTTTTTACCATCATGAGGAACCGATGTGCGTCTCTCCTCAATCGCAGTCGTGGCAGCTCAAATAGTATCCTGAGCATGCTAGCCCACCGCTGGGACTCGCCGCTGCTGCAGCGTTATGTGCAACTGCATGCGCCTGTAATAACGGTGCCCAGGCGCCTTTAATTTAATTTATGTTTAGCTTAATTATAGAACACTAACCATAGCCCTAAGTTTGTAATGTAACCTCTAACACTATGGATTTTATAGTCCGAAATAAATGATTTGTATTTGTATTTGTAAAAAAAAAGTTTTGAGATGCCTGTAAGTTTGAATTTATAGCATATTTTGAAAAAAGTAAAACCTATAAACTAACGGCCGTATTCATAAACGTCCTATAAGCCTGTTTTAAGTAAAATGCCGTTAAAATTCGTTCGTCCTTCTCTGTCACTTTGAAATTTGTGTTCGTAAGAAAGGGACAATGCACATTTTGTATAGCAGAGGCATTTTAACATTTATGAATACGGGGGCTAGTCTTTCATTGTGTCAATACTGTCAATAACGTACTAAAAATCATTGACATTGGAAAATATTTAGAAGTGGAAAAACATTTTCTCTTTTTGTATGGACGAGTATTTAGTATTCTTACCTCTTAATTGATCGTTTTTCTTTTTGTATTTATAAATACTCCATCCTCCGTTTTGACGGTTAATGGGTCTGTGAGACGTACCAAATCGCGACCATGTCTTTGAAAAAAAATCGGGAAACTGAATCCACAAAAATAATCTATAAGTATAACTATTGTTCACAAAATTTCACGAGAATCGGTCGTTAAATGCGACCTGCAGAGGAAAGCAGCGGGACATCTGGACGTCCGAACAAACGCGAGAATTTTGGCCCAAGGTGAAAATGAGTACTTCGTTCGTTCTGCTAGTGCGTTCAGAAAACTTTTTTGACAGAGCAGAGAGAAACAGACAACACATTTTTTTGAATGTCTTAGATTATTATGAAATTAGGTCACTTCTTAAGACATGTAATTCGTATAAAAACCGGAACACCTTCGAATCGGAATAAATAACGGCGTTCTGGACTACCTCCCAGACAATTTTTGTTTACTTTTGCATGTTTTATTGCATTCATTAAGACCGAGCAAAACCACCATAAAAATATAAAGTACTAGCTGATACCCGCGGCTTCGCCCGCGTGGTTATAGGAAAATGTAACATATTGAATTTTCCCGAGGGAATTAGGTAGATGTTTTCCCGCTGGAATGTCACTCTCCAGCTTCTAAACTATCTCCATACAAATCACATCAATACGACGCTCCGTTGCGACGTGAAAGAAGGACAAACATACAAACACACACACACACTTTCGCATTTATAATATTAGTAAGGATGTGTTGAAATAGCACCCTTTCTTACCGTGGATGTCGAAAGAATCGACCAATACCAATTGAAATTGGGTTAAAGTATGTTGTCGGCGATGGGCTAACAACCTCCTACTGCAACTTTTCCATCTTTAACAACGTTGGCATTATGAAATGAAAATTGGTACCGTCGAGGTAAATAAACCAAATACTGCTTGAATGTGAAAAAAAAGTAGGTAGGTAGGTACCTACTCGAAAAAGTTTTTTTTTTAATTCTTACACTTGTCAGCGTGATTGACATGCACATGCCAAATTAATTGCTTTCTAGAATTATGAGTCAGTGGATAGACACACGGACATAACGAAACACAAGATTCCTTATTGATGGAAACCCGAAAACGGTGTGAATTGCAGCTTCATAATTTAAATTGAAAAGTTGTTCAAATTTTCATGCAACCTGCTGTGTCCACATTAGCATTTCAATTAAACTCCTTCTATTCAATGAAAATAGTAGACCAAGACTGCAAGGAAATTCCCATCTACTTTTAAATTAAATAATCACCATCACAAAGCCTTGTTTCGCACTTCTTTTGTAGAGATACCGATAATATTACTCACAAAGAATCTTCTCTCTTCCGCTTTGTGTTCTAAAATTGCATAATTATTCTAAAAAAGTAACTTGAATAAAATTAACTAAATCAGGAACACAGTTAATTATTTACTTACTAGTTTTGGCAGCGGTTCAAATATTTCAATCGAACTTCACAACACTAAACAATTACTAACTATTAACAAACACTGTATTTACAAAACGTCACAACACAATGTCGGAATTTATATATAATTTTTATTAATCACTAGTTTTCGAATGCACTCAGTCGATTAACTTTTTAAAACTTTTTTTTCGATTTGAGTTCGCGCGGGCTCGTGGCGGGCACTAGCGGGCGCGGCGGTGAGCGTAAGACTGAACACGACTTCGATGCTAGCCGCCACTAAACTGAATGCAGCCGTTTTTTCACGGTCTAGGGCAGATTTTAAATAAGAATTTTGTTCCGATTAAGGAAATGATATCGTGTTACTAGGTAGTCGGTAAGTTTGTTGCAATTTTTAGAATATTCTTCAAAATTAAACACAATTTCGGGTTAATATTTTAGGACTCGATACGTCCACGAAATTTATATATTTTTATAAGTATAACAGAAAATTTAATACTAAAAATGATACCTAACAAACGAGTTTATAAGAAATATGCTTTTATTTATAGGTACAGTCGCCATCAGATATATCGGAGCGGCCTAAGTGCTCACAAATATATGAACACGTCTCTAATAGAGAAATTATTAGAGAATTGTTCTGATATTTGTGAGCACTTTGGCACTTTATTTGAAACGTGGATTCTGGCGGCATTTCCTCGCTGAGTTGCAATGCTGACGCGTTCCGCGAGAAAGCCGCTAGCTCTTCGGCCACCAGTTACGTCAACCAGACGTTTCGCGATTTCCGCAAATAACTTTTGCGCACTGGGACCCCACGGTGTCCACGGACCGAGGGTCCCGACGCCAAATGGTACAGAGGTGCTCTCTGCCGAGACCTCTATATTTGGTACGTTTTTGATTTTCGGCGTTTTCCGCCGCTGCACCCGCTTTAGAAGTAGGTACTTAGTCCGTTGTAGGTGGGACGGTGCCAGTGTGGTGATGGTGACACAGGTAGCGGCCCACACACATATATATATATTTTTTTATGGTATAGGAGGCAAACGAGCAGACGGGTCACCTGATGGTAAGCGATTACCGCCGCCCATGGACACTTGCAACACCAGGGGTGTTGTGAGTGCGTTGCCGGCCTTTAAGATGGGAGTACGCTCTTTTCTTGAAGGTTTGAAGGTCGTATCGGTCCGGAAATACCGCAGGCGACATTCCATTCCACAGTTTAGCTGTGCGAGGCAGGAAGTTTCTGGAGAAGCGCACAGTTGAGGACTGCCAAACATCTAAGTGGTGAGGATGGTAATGTTGTCGCGTTGGACGATGGCGAAAAGAAGCGGCAGGGAAAGCGGCATAAATGTGAATAATTCGTTCAGTCTGTCAGAATTGGTTTAGCAAGTTATAACTACTATGCTTTTGTAAACGATCACACAAAAACTGTCCTTATGAGCAGGGGCCTAGAACAACATCAGTACTCGTACCTCCAAGCAATCTTACTTAATGAATTCTCGATTGTACAGAATAAAAATAGTAACAAGACGAAAATTGGGATGCCGTTGATAATTAATTTAATTACTCATTGCTTAAAAACTGTAGGTAAACTTCAACATAATTTTTGATATTTTGACAATGTGACGTTTTTGTATCTAGCTAGAGGAACCGGAGGTCGTATTCCCTGGCGCGTATAGAACCGAAATTGGGAATATCCATTGGGAGTTACCTATGAAATGAAGCCAATTTAAATCCATGTTTACTTTACACAGTAAAACTTTGGCCTGGTAAACAAACTTACTTTCTTTAGCTCTTCGCTGTTACTTGATACTTTCTTTAATTGCTTCATATTATGTAAACAAGTCTAAAAAGTTACACGTGTTAAATTATTTACGTCTGAATTTGTTAGAGGACCCAACGTAATGCCGGCTGTACACATTGGGACAACGTTGGCGCGTGAGCAGGATGCAGCTATGTAAACGAATGAGATCGAATTATAGCCCTCTCCCTATATAACGCATAGATGCATCCTGCTCACGCGCCAACGTTGGCCCAATGTGTACAGTCGCCATAATATGTTAGTTTACATGACATTTTATTCCGTTTTAGAACCGACTTTTAGACCGAAATAAATTGCATTCAATTGAGTCGTGTCGCTAGTAAAACACTTTGTTACAATAATAGAAAATGGTTTTCAGCATTTTTGGCGTTCCGCAGCCAAAATGCCAAAAACGGAACCCTTACAGTTTCCTCAAGTCCGTATGTCCGTATACAATACAAATACTCTTGATTGCACGCCTCAATAGTAGTACAGAACACTGTACAGAAAACATTGTACACAAGACATGTAAAAATGCACAAAGGCGAACTTATTCCTGTAAGGGATCTCTTCCAGTTAACCTTTCAGCAATTGAGTGGCGATTAGGAACAAAATATAGACAAACTAACTCGTGTACAGACGTATTTACCTTGATATGTTTAATAGATAAAATAAATGCTATACACATACTATAAATATAAATACATACAAAAAGTATATAAAAATACATAAAGTACGGTCGAGGAAATTGAATGTTTGGCACATGTCAACTCTATTAGAATGACGTTGAGGTCCAAAAGTGCTAAACATTCAATTTCCTCGACTGTACATTAAAACTAGATTTAAAATTAAAACTAAAACTAACTTAAAAATAACTTACCAAAAAAAATTAAAAAAAATATATATACATATATATATTTATTACAAATAAACATCAATGTTTTTGATTAAGTGAAAATATTCGGAGATAATCGCTCCGAAAGTAACAAAAATTGTTTGTTTGAAGTGGAATAGGGGATTGGACGTTTTTTGTCCTATTTTTGTATTCCATACCATTGAAAATGAAAATGAAATGAAAATGAAAATGGTTTATTTCATGAATTGCTAGTTTAAATGACAATAGGTTTGGGCCTTCCTAGTAGGTAAAAAATACCTGTGTCAGGAAGACCCGCTCCTTCATAAAAAAAACAGTTGTTGTTTATTTAATGTAAGTACTTATTTATAGCTTAGATTAAAAACAGAAACAGAGACGGATTAGGTATCACAGGCAATGTTTTTGTTGTCACCATTGTCTGCCATAACGATCATTTTTCCTAGCGTTTTTAGCCCTATTCCATACATTTTGGATGAAATTTGACTGTCGTACCTACTGTTTATTCCCTAATATTAATTGTCATAATAATTATGTATCCTAATGCACATTTGTCCTAAATTGAAATCCTACGTACAGATACCTGCCTTCCGATCAACCTATTTCGCTTTGCCATAACTATAGTGCTCAATATTTCGTAAATTTTAGGACAATTTATATTGTGACAATTGAAATTCAATTTAATAGGTACTCTGAATCATTATGGCATAAATAATAGGACTAACATGCTTAGGACAAATAATATGTTATGGAATATGAATGTTATCACTATTGAACGTCAACAAAGTCCAATAGGGCAAAACTGTTATGGCAAGTGACTTTAGGGCATACTTTATAAGGGATTGGTGGGGTCTATGGAACTTCCTTAAAATAAACTCATTGTTACAATCATCTCATCATCTTCAGCTGTTGTTGTCCATTCTTAAACATAGGCTGCTTCCATATCCCTCCATGTATGGCGACATTGTGCCTTCAGCGACCAGTTTCGTCCTGCGTGTCTCCTGATATCGTCCACCCATCTCTTGGGAGGACGGCCACGGGATCTGGTGTTCATACGTGGTTTCCATTCTAGAAGCAGTGTTGTCCACACGTGTAAAATGCCCCGCACATATCTCCACCTCTGTTTGGCAATTATGGAGAGATACAAATGCAAAACTATACATTTTAGCGTTTTGAGGGTTCCGTACTCAAAGGGTAAAACGGGACCCTATTACTAAGACTCCGCTGTCCGTCCGTTTGTTTGTCTGTCCGTCTGTCACCAGGCTGTATCTCATGAACCGTTATAGTTGGACATTTTGGACTTTATACGTTTGTTTATAGACGCTGCTGAGTTGGACCCATTTCGTGACACTGCACAGATTTACTTCTTCTTTTGTCTTTGTCTTGTGTTGTGTCATGAATAAATATTTGATTCTGATTCTGATTCTATCATGATAAAGGGATCGCATATTAGCGTTTTTAAATTCAGTCTCGTTCTGGTTTAAAAGGACGTTGGGATTTGGTATGGGGATTAAATTCACCTTACTCGAAGTTACGGGCCAATCTCGTAGTTACTTTTAGAACATCAAATTAATAATAACCAATCATTTGAGTAGTTGATCTAAGATCTAAGAGAGATCAACACGTGTACCGTATTTACTTCAGAGTAATAAATAAATAATCTATAGATGTTACATAAATGGATCTGTGAAACGGATGCTGTAGCCATAGATTTAAGCGGTGTTATTTTGATCAACATCGAAAAAACTTCCAACTAGAATACATCAGCCGTTTTTGCATGTTGCATGTGTTATAAATTTGCCGAGAGGTGTTGCGTAACGAAACATAAAGTGATTGATACGAGGGTCATGCCAAAAGAAGTTAGATACCCCATGATCATTTGATTGATACTAGCAAGTTATACACCATTGTACTGGCTGGTTATTTGCTTATAAATTCAAAAATGGAAAACTCGGAAAATCTTAGTATTTTTTTTAGATTTTTTTTTTGTGGTTGAATTTGAGGCGGAATTTGCCGCAACAATGGAGCTCACTCGACGTGATTTTCGTTTTATGATTTATTATGAATTTAAAAAAGGTTTAAAACCTCAAGAGTGTTTTGAACTTTTAGTCACGACTTTTGGTGAGTCTGCATGTTCACGTGCAACTGTTTTTAATTGGTTTGCTGAATTTAAAAGAGGACGGGAGAGCTTTGAAGATGAGACGAAGACAGGACGGCCGCCAACCGCAATCACTCAAGAAAATGTGCAAGCTGTGGAACCGACAAATTACATATGTAGAGCTCGAGCGTGTCAATCAAATCAAATCAAATCAATTATTTATTCTGCAAATAGGCCACAAGGGCACTTTTACATGTCAAACGGTAATTTACAATAAAATAATAATAATCTTACACAATAATAATTTAAAATTATATATAAAAGATTAATAAACGAAATGTCACTAAGTTAATGTAAACAAAACAAAATTGCATAATATGGCCATTAAATTCGATATAAGATCTGTATCAGCATTAACAGAAGTTAATGATATTAATTCAGTATTCCAGAGGTGTATAAGGTCTCTGAGCGTCCAAATACAATTAATAATTATTCTAATATTCTAAGAGATGTATACGGTCTCTAAGCGTCAAAACAAAAAAGGAACATTAATGTTATATTGTCAGAGATGTACAGGGTCAATAACAATAAAACGTGTCAAGATCAGAATGATGTCTCTCGTTAATACGATAATAATAATAATAACACTAGTATTTAAGTAGTTAACTAGGCCCTTGCAAGCATGAACAGTCCGGACTCCACGTGAACTGAACATTGGATCAGCAGCATTGCAAACTATCATTCATGATCAACTGTTCCTTCATAAGCGTTGTTCAAGATGGGTGCCGCACAAACTCACCGATTCGCAGAAAGACCGTCGCGTGGATTGGTGCAAATTTATGATAAATAAATTCGACGCTGGCGAGAAAAAAAACGTTTATGATATTATACTGACAGGTGATGAAACATGGCTGTATAACTACGATTCTGAAACAAAGCGAGAGTCCACTGACAGTATGGTGCTTTGAAGATGAGCCGACTCCAACAAAATGTCGCCGAGCACGAAGTACACAGAAACAAATGGTTGCCTCATTTTTCTGCTAGACGGGACATATTGCTACGATAGTGCTAGAAGATCAAAGGACAGTTAATTCAGAATAGTATGTGATAGTTTGTGCCCCAAGAGTATTGTCAGCTTGTTGTGACAAGCGGCCGAAGTCAGGAACCCAGCACCTGCTCTGGCACTATTCAACCCCACCCTCCATATTCCCCTGATTTAGTAGCCTGTGAATTTTACCTTTTTCCAAGACTTTAAGAAAAATTCAAAAGAAAGCGATTTGAGGCTGCGTATAATTATGAAATTTCTGAGGTGTCTAAAGAAGAGTGGTCATTAGTATTTTCCAAGTGGTTTAGACGGATAGAAAAGTGTATACGTGTTCACGGTGAATACTTCGAAAAAATAGATAACTGTGGTAAAGAATAAACTCTCTAACTTTTGAGTATCTCATTTCTATTGGCATCCCCTTCGTAATATGTTTACTGCGGCGAATGAATTGCGGCGCGGCAAGCGTTTTATATGCTCATTGCGCGGTCGAGACGCGTAATGCTCTGTGGTTAGTTGGGATCACACGCATTGAATTATACAAATCGCTGTCGTGGCCGATCCGTTACGTCGATGGTGATGCTCCACGATACCTCTGTTTTTGAAGTGAAAACTTCTTTAGCGGCGCTGAGCACTTTTTGGGATGGGGAAAAATTGTTAAATACGCGACAGAGTTTTATGACGTCAGATGTGAAGGAGGTCACTGTTTGCTGCTAGCCGATTCGACTTCATTCAAAACTGAACGCTATTCGTAAGAGTAAAAAGCCGTTAAACACTTTTTGCAATAGCATGTTCTGCAAATAAATTTGTAATAATACCAACGCATCCTCCACCGTTTTGCTATTGAGAAAATTCGAATATTTGGACGTTATTTCTAAAGAGATAAAGCTTAGAAAAATATTTACCAACGGCAAAAACAAATTGATATTTTGGTCGCCACCGCCGTCTGCTGTTGTGCTGTTCATGCAAATGCGAATAGTTCAAATGTAGACGTTATTCCTAAAGAGATGAGCTTTGAAAAATATTTGGCAATGGCAAAAACAAATTGGTATTGTGTTTGCCGCCGCCCGTCGGCGCGCCGACGGGCCCGTCCGCCTAAGTAATTGATAATTGTTTATAAATTTGCGTCAAATTGATTTTTAGGGTGACACCGTAAGATGTCACGTGACCTGATCGAAAAACTGTTACAATGTTATTGAGTTTTCACTTCTGCCAGCACTCCCGGAGTGCAACCCGGTCTTTTTTTTTGTCATTGACATACATTATGAACTATAGTTTGATAATTCAATTTAATAAAAATATATTCAAAAGTTGCCTTCTCCCCATCTTAGCCCCTAAGTAGGGTTAAGATGGGTTATAGAAGTTCCACGAGGTTAATGGAACTCTGAACTTTGCGTCGATGGTGATACTCCACGATGTCTGTTTTTTTTTGTCATTGTCATACATTATGAACTATAGTTTGATAATTCAATTTAAAAACATAAATGCAAAAGTTGGCGTCTCGCCATCTTAGCCCCTAAGTTGGGTTAAAATCATGTCACATATGGGGCAAGGGCAATCCCTGTGAGGCAAGATGGGGAAATGTGACTTGATGCATATTTTAAGAATTTTCCAAGCGTAAAGGGAAATGCTAGCCTGTCGTCTTATTACTAAGTCAAGTAAATGCCGTTTCTACTTCGTCATCCCAGACACCAGCAAGCACTGCTGCAATGTGTTCATATTTGCATGCATGTCGCGGGTTGCATGCAAAAATTTACATATTGCAGCCTTCTGTGGACTCTAAATAGCCACTTTGACAATATAATCACGAAGTATTTTCGGAATCACTCTCGCTATTGTCTGACGATGTCGTAACTTTGGTAATATTTTTCTTTGTGCCTCCTTCTACCCAGAATACCCATCATGCCCCGCATACCTACTCGAGTTCGGCAAATTATTAAGTAACGATACCGTATTTGAAACCAAACAAGTCCTTACCTGTTGGTGTGATTGTTGATTCATATGAATAAATAAACTCCAAATTTGTGCTGTTATATTAAGGCAACAAACGCGAACCAAATAAATCGCAAAAATGTTAAAAAAAATACAAAAAACAGTTTTTGCAATTAATAATAAATGACGCTTTTTGTCTGTAGCCGGTCACTGTACGCACTTATTCAGATCATGGCGGCGCATCATCAGGCACTAGCGAGATTCTCACTGGTCAGTTGTGTCCCCATATATGGCCGCTATCCCTTCTCACCTGACACCCCGTCTTGCCCCTATCTCCCTTCTGTATAAAGCAAGAAAGTAATAACTCAAATACTGTGTTTAAAAACCTATTACTAAATTAAAATTGAAAAATGATATATAATTTTGTGTCTGTGTAAAATATTTTAATAGTGGTTTTAGGTCTGTACTTTCGTTATTTTATGGTATAAGTATTTCAGCAGCGCTGGGCTTCTAAGTCTCTCGCTCGTAGAAAATCCAACCTCGTTGCACAATTAAATATATGTACTATAGCTTCTGCCCGCGACTCCGTCCGCGTGGAACTCGTTTATACCGCAGCTCCATACAAACTTTTACCCCCCCTTTCACCCCTCTTAGGGGATGATTACGGGAATAAAAACTATCCTATGTTACTCTCCATCCCTTCAACTATCTCCACTTAAAAAATCACGTCAGTTCGTCGCTCCGGTTTGCCGTGAAAGACGGACAAACAAACACAATTTATAATATTAGTATGGATGGACATGGATTGTTACCCAGTCTGAGACGAAGCACAGCGTGATGTCATTTCGCTCATAACAAAACCGTATCCATAATGACACTACTACTTCCACGAGGTATGTAGTAGTGGTGTTATATTCCTGGTGGCGAGCAAGGTCGTCACTCGCCCGAGTGGGATACCTACGTTTTCCATAATTTTATCTGCAATAATTTTCACTTGCCATAACGGGTAATGCCATAATTTTATATGATATAACATTGAAGTCATAATAGACAATTGACATAATCAACATGTCTCTTAATATCAAGAGCAATAATATCATTTGTCATAAAATTTAAAAGATATAATCATTAGAATCCATACATCTGGTTTACATGTTTGTATAAATTTTAAACTACAGGCAGCGTAGCCTACTTATTCTACCCTATAGCAGGTCTCAGGTGTTAGGTACAACGATGAGGAAGAGTATTAGGTAGAACAGCGACCTTAATACGGAACATATTATTATTTATTTTTATTTTAGGGCAATAGATAATTTTGGCAATCGTAATTAGGTAAAACTAGTTTTATGGCATACAAATAACTATGGTAATTAAGATTATCCATACTAATATTATAAATGCGAAAATGTATGTGTTTGTTTGTTTGTATGTTTGTCCGTCTTTCACGGCAAAACGGAGCGACGAATTAACGTGATTTTTCAAGTGGAGATAGTTGAAGGGATGGAGAGTAATATAGGATAGTTTTTATCCCCGTAATCATCCCTTAAGGGGGTGCAATAGGGGGTAAAAGATTTACGGAGCTACGATATAAACGAGTTCCACGCGGACGGAGTCGCGGGCAGAACCTAGTTGAATATAAAATAAAAGAAAACTAGATTTACCTCTAGCTTTCAACACAACAACGAATCCTGAAATCAATAAAAGAGCACTGATATCCTCAGCAGTCGTAAGCGGTCATAGGGTTAAGGTGGCTAACCATCAAGCAGGGCCTAATTAATGCTTATGACTCTATAAACTTTCGCGCTTTATACACATATCAAAATTATTATGATGCACGGGTCTAACGCGATATTTACGAGGGCGACACTGAAAGTCTTTAGAACTGGCCACTTGTAATAAATATAATAAAAAAATAAGTTCAAAATTTGAAAATGGAACTCTTTCTTAATATTTTTGTGTACGAATTCCACTCGATTGTCATTTGTTTTACGATTTGGCGGCAAATTGAAAATTGTGTGTACTACGTGAGCATGAATTTAACGCGAGAAAATTTTCGAGCAATGATTTTTTACGACTTTCGATGTAATTTAAGTCAACAAGAAAGTTATGATAGACTTCGATTGGCCTTTCACGATGAAGCCCCATCTCGTGCTACTATTTACAACTGGTTTAATGAATTTAAACGTGGCCGCACTAATCTCACTGATGATCTGCGTGAGGGCCGGCCTTCTACGGCGACTACTGAAGATAACATCAGTGTTGTGCGGCGTATGATAGAGACTGACAAAAGAGTAACCTATCAGCAGATTCGTACAAGCTTAGCCATTGGTATGAGTCAAGTCCACAAAATCCTCCATGAACATTTAGCGGTGAGGAAGCTTTGTGCCCGGTGGATACCTCATAATTTGACAGAAGCCCAAAAAGTCCGTCGTGTTGATTGGTGCCGTGAAATGGGTCAAAGATTCAACGGAGGTGACTCAAATGCTGTGTTCGACGTAGTTACGGGTGACGAAAGCTGGATTTACTGTTATGATCCTGAAACTAAAAGACAGTCTGCTGAGTGGGTGCAGTTTCCTTCCGAGGAGTTGCCTACTAAAGTGAAGAGAGGTCGAAGTGTGGGAAAAAAGATGGTGGCCTCGTTCTTCGGAAGGACTGGTCATTACGCAACAATTATTTTAGAGGATCAAAAAACAGTTACTGCGAAGTGGTACACTAACAATTGTTTACCACTTGTCTTGGAAAAAGTTCGAGAAAAACCGCCTCGCAGTAGGATCCTGCTTCACCACGACAACGCCTCATCGCACACCGCCAAGCAAACGATCGACTATTTGGCGACGGCAAACGTGGAATTACTGGGTCACCCACCTTATAGCTCCGACCTTGCACCTTGTGATTTTTATTTATTCCCAAAAATTAAAGAAAAACTTCGAGGAAAACGTTTTATGGACGCCGATGAAGCAGTGGCTGCGTTTCAAAAGGCCGTCGAAGAGACCCCTAAGGACGAGTGGGCAAAGTGCTTTTCTCAGTGGTTCTATCGAATGCAGCGATGTATTGATGTGAAGGGAGACTATTTTGAAAAGATATAATAAAAGTAATAAGTTGCTTGATTGCTCAGTTTTTGATTTTCTAAGAACTTTCAGTTTGACCCTCGTATTTAACTTTATATCTATCGTTTTGACACGAGTTGAAACGGTCATGGTCACAGATGACTGTCGTCCCAACAAGTTGTCAACGGAGATATGGGTGCACAATATTCCACTACCTACCCTACAAAAGTAGATAAAAATATGACCCGAAAAAAATCCAAATTGTCTACATTAAGGCGCCATAGGTTCATGGTCTTCTCTCTCCCTCACTGAGCATAAGCGTGAGCGAGATGGAAGTGCGTGCTCGGAAGCGCGGATAGATTATCATGTTTTTTAATTTTACGTTTTTGGCCGTTTCAATAAATAAAAAAGTAATCACTGAGTTCTCTCAAACATGATATTGCCAATTTTTAGAAGCAATTTTAATATTTTTAGCTTTTGTGCATAATTTGTTACGAATATTTTAAGTGTATTTTAGACCATGTTCGTGATTTTTTTCTATCAAGCGAAAATTGTTTAATCTTGTTTTGAATCACTGATCTCGCTGCAGAAAAGCCTCAAGATTACTATTCGTATTTTTTTTAAACCATATAATTATAAAAAGACGCATTATATTGTTTCAAAAACTCTGTTCGCTTAACTTCGCTGAACCTACGGAGGAAAAGAAATATCCCGTTAGACCCGTGTACAATAATAATTTAAATATGCTTGTTTGCCATCGTGTGGTTGCCATGCAGGGCAACCTTGCTGAGGGTCTCCAGCTATATAGGCTAGTATGTGTTCGAGGTTTGTTAATTAACTATTAATATTAATGTCCAGCCAGTGTTATTATGTGTACGCTGACCCCGTACCCTTTCTGGACCCTTTTAATGACCTCTGACCCAATACATAGAGGTAATAAACATCGTTTCAAAAACGATCATCTGTTTATAATAACACTAGCTTATGCCCGCGGCTTCGCCTGCGTTGTTATTGGAAAATGTAACATATTGAATTTTCCCGTGGGAATTAGATGTTTTCCTGCTGGAAAAAGTAGCCTATGTCACTCTCCAGCCTCTAAACTATCTCCATACAAAAAATCACATTAATACGACGCTCCGTTGCGACGTGAAAGAAGGACAAACAAACAAACACACACACACACTTTCGCATTTATACCTAATATTAGTAAGCAATGTAAGGATACTGTTCAGAACAAAATAGAAGCCACTTACATTTATGTATTTTATTGTTAATTATTGGACATAAACTAATTGATAAGTGGTTAATTACTGATGTCCATCATTCTTCAGAATTCAACCTCTTTCATGCTGGTGTATAAAACTAATAGCTAGAAAAAAAAAATGTATAAAAAATAGAATTTTCACGTAACTTCTTTTGAGAAGTAGGTATTGTTTAAATCCTAACATAGTAAACTAAGTTCATATTTTTTTTTTTACCGCAACTGTTAAGGAGCTATAAACGCATGTTAATTTGTAATCACCGTCAGTAAAATAATTTACTTTAAAAACATAGTTTTAACCGACTTCAATTTAGTACTCCGCCAAGCCACGAGAACATTTCCACATTTATTTTCCAATTTACCACATCAACTGATTTCCGAGAGCAAATGCGTTGATTATTAGAGAAAAAAACCGAATCGCTGTATGTGGGCCGATAATATTTGAGGACATCCGTCGATTCCACAAGGATCACCTTTGGTACTTCATTAGCTGCTATTTCAACGGAATCTTATCAGAATCTGTGACGTGCTTTTGTACTTTAAGTAGATAATTTAGGAATTCCATAAGTCATCTGTGGTCTTCATCATCAGTTCCACTCCACCAAATTTATGATTTCCGGATGTAAATACACGAGATATAATAGAAAATACCAAAATCACTCTACACGCGTGCCTAATATAATTGAGGAGTTCTCTCAATTCCTCATGGATCCCATCATCCAACTAAATAAAAAAAAAATAGGACCCACCTGGATGCATATACTTACAAACAAAAAAAAAAATACGAATCAGCTCATAAATGACGGAGTTCTGAGGTAACAAACATTGGAAAAAAAAATAAAAAAAAATAAGTTCAACCGAATTGAGAACCTTCTCCTTTTTTTTGAAGTCGGTTAAAAAACTGTTTAATTTCAGTTGAGAATTCAGTTGCTTGATGGGTTTTTAGTGTCCTGTCTGGTTCGCGGTCGTCCGCACACCAGCGGCGCTACCATGAACTTCGAAAGTCGAATTTCGAATATTTCCATCTCTATCGCACTCCCTTACTCGAGTAACAGGGATGCATGTATTACGAACTTCGAGTTTCGAAGTTCGTGGTAACGCCGCAGTCGCGAGACTCGCAAGTTCTTCTTCAAAAGGATTATACTTGCGCGTACGCACCTCCATGTTGCTCTTATGCAGTTTTTCTTGTCGTCCGTGCATTTGTTGTGAGCTAGTAAACAATGATTCCGAGATTCCTTGGTAACGCAAAAGGTTCCCATTAGAGATGTACCGACTAGTCGCCGACTAGTCGGGAAAGCCGACTATCCGGCCTCATTTGTAGTCGGCGACTAGTCGGCAAAATGTGCCGATTAGTTGGCACTTTATGGATCACAGGAAAACGAGACATAAAATAAGTAAACTGTCATTTTTCACCATTCGTTTTATATTTTACTCGAATACAGAGTTAATATCACATTTGGTACATTGAACGCATGCAGACAGCTGAGACAGCGCGACGGCAATACGAAACGAAGTTTCCCGATTGTACCCGAACTTAGCCGAAGTCCACAATCGGCCTAGCCGACTAGTCGGCCTTCTAGGCGGCCGACTAGTCGACTAGTCGGCTAGTCGTCCAAACCCGTAGTCGGCCCATCTCTAGTTCCCATACTTAATTTCGCCCTGTCATGTCGCTCAGGACATCAGCATCGAGTTGGTAGCAGCCAATGTAGCCAAATATATCGTAACAGATAGTTACTCTTACAGTAGTAAAGATGTGAAATGAAATGAAATGGAAAATGAAAATGTGTACCTTTCTTACCTGTCTTCCTGCTATTTGTGTCGGTGTATAATAACTGGAGTAGTGTAATAACATATATAATAACGTATAATCACAGACCAGTAAACCTATAGACGTCGCTTAGTCGGGCGACCCCCTCTGCCACACATACGGTGAATTCACTCTATATTTGAGACACCGGACCAATCACTTACGCGCGCGGCCTTGAATGCACCAATCAAAGCGCACTAGACGTCCCCCGCGCCCCGCAAGTATGGCAGCTTTGTTTGTAAGTAAAAATTAGGCTAAGCGGGGTCTTTAGGATATATGGTCTGTGCGTATAATTAACTGTATAGAGCATGTAGAGAGGATGGATCAAAGAAGATTAACATTAGAGAGAGAAAAGAGAGAGAGAGTGTAAGAGGGAAAACTTGATGGTACAGTTGGAAGGGGAAGACCTCGTCAAACTTTTTCCGACCAAATCGGAAAAATCCCGAAGAAAGGTCAGGTCAAGAGTACCCTAAACCGACGAACATGTATGCAGAATTTAATCAAAGTGAATGAAGCAAGAAAGGTTTGTCAAGGTCGTTGCAAGTGGAAATCCGTGATCTCTGCTGCCCCTCGGGGAAATAAGCGTGATTATATGTACGTACGTAATTAACTGTATGCTGAAAAAAGAAAGGTTTGTTTATTATTGTTTGACAGACTATCATAGCAACGATACTTCAATGTTGTCAACCGCGCCGCCATGCAGTTAAGGTTGTATACTTTTAATCTAAGGTCGTAATAATTTTATATCAATATGACCTCCTAGTACCTCATTGGAATCGGAATTTCTGGAATGTGGATCTTCGGGGATATACAGGTTGTAACATAAACGGGGTGTGAACCGATCAAGGGCATAAACAACAGTCATCGTGTTCTGATAAGAAAAAACTAAGAGAAACATTTTTTTAAGACCGACTTGCTCCGTACTAACATAAAAAAAACGCGTCAAAAAAAAAAACTATAGTTTTTTTCTTATCAGAACACGATACCTGTACCCTTGATCGGTTCACACACCATTTATATTACATACTGTATAAGCCGCACGATGGACAGAAGAACAGCAGTTCTACGTCGACTTCCAAATAGAAGTCTTCTAAATTGATCCGTTGCGGGGTCACAGCTGGCCCCGCAACTCAAGAAGGATCCCTAAGTCTGAACATATCGGCTCTCCTGCTCCTACCTGCTATAACTACGCGCCTACTGGCCACGGGCGCTATTTGCGCACCTGCTTACCACGCGCCTTGAGCTGCGCGCCCACTGACTGCCCACCTTGAGATGCGCGCTGCTAACTGCGCGCCCTGCTTAAGGCGCCGTAGGTTCAGCGAAGTTAATCGAACAGAGTTTTTGAAACAATATAAGGCGTCTGTTTATAATAAATATGGTTTAAAACAAAATACGAATAGTAATCTTGAGGCTTTTCTGCAGCGAGATCAGTGATTCGAAACATGATTAAGCAATTTTCGCTCGATAGAAAAAAACACGAACATAGGTCTAAAATACCTACACTTAAAATATGCGTAACTAATTATGCACAAAAGCTAAAAATATTAAAATTGCTTCTAAAAATCGGCAATACCATGTTTGAGAGAAATCAGTGATTACTTTTTTATTTATTTAAACGGCCAAAAAATTAAAAAAACATGATATCCGCGCTTCCGAGCACGCACTTCCATCTCGCTCACGCTTATGCTCAGTCAGAGGGAGAGAAGACCATTAACCTACGGCGCCTTAAGAGCTGTGCGCCCGCTAACTGCGCGCCTGCTTACCACGCGCCTTGAGCTGAGCGCCCACTGACTACGCGCCTTGAGCTGCGCGCCCGCTATTAACGCGCAATCAACGTGCCGCGCGCCCTCGCCCGTCAGCGTAGGTATTACCCTCCACGAATTATCCCATCCGGTTCCGTTTTAGAGTCATTCCATACTGATACTGCTGCGTGTCCTGGGAACCCAATATTGAAAAAATAGGATTTAATAAATAACCCCGACCCATATTTATATGTATATGTTTTGTAAGGTTAAGTTAGATAATCTCCGTTTGTTCTCCACTTGACTGATTTGGCGTAGGCACTAGTTCTACGAAAGCGACTGCCATCTGACCTTCCAAACCTGGGGGAATACTAGACCTTATTGGTGTTAAACCGGTTTCCTCACGATGTTTCCCTTCACCGAAAAGCCATTGTTAAATCTCAAATGATATTTTGATTTCGTACATAAGTTTTTTCACAAACTCATTCTCGCTATCTCACTCACTCACTATCTCGCCGCAATACATCTCTCGCGCCGTCTAGTGATAACCGGCCAGGTAAGAGATACCTATTTTCATTTATCGATACTAGAAAAGATGTAAACTATTGTAAACCATACCTGAAATAAAACTGAAACTATAAATAAATTCTTATCTGTTATTGGAATAAATTCAACGTTTATTTATGAGGGTGCGCGAAATGTTAACCGGATTTTCATAGCATATTAATAATGTGATGTTTCTGACTATTTGAATAGGTAAAACTATTTTTTCACTTCTCATGCTTCCTAAGTTCGCCTTTGTGCTGGATGTAAGCTGCACAAAATGCCTCTTTAATGCTCTTGTGCCCAAAGTAATTTTGTTTTAAAGACTAAGTTAATCGGGCCTAACAGCCACACGCACAGTAAAACTTCGTAGAATAAACTAGTTATTTTATTTGATTTCCTTTAATCAACTTCATTTCCAAGTTTTCTGTTAATAAATTATTAAAACCAGATAAAATAGAAGTCAATCATTATTAAAAAAAGTATCAAAACATTAAATGATTTGGCAGTACCTACCTAAGTCTCATATCACGTGCCGAAAATTAAACATAAAAACTTTAAAAAGTGAAGTGGCGAAAATGAGCTTTACCTATGTATGGTATTCGATTTTGCAAATATTTGTAAATTTCTCGCAATCGGCGTGAAAAGCAGAGTGTTTAACTCGGGCATAGTTAAACATTTTACCCCTCGACTTAATTTTCCACCCTCGCCGGTGGCTCGGTGCATTTAGACGTCTCAGTTTAAATGGCTCGCTGTATGCACTTGTTTTAAAATGTACTTTACAATGCATGTGCTCGAAAAGAGTGTTTTCCAAGCACTATAATCGTGTGGAAAGTGCCACTTTTTCGCACTAGTGCTTTTTACTTTTCAATTTTTTTTTAATTTTCAAGTCCGTCGTCAGCCCGACACAAAGAGTTTTTATTACTCGAGAAAAGTTTTACAAATATTTCAATTACACATTTTCTTTCATATAAAAGGTACATAAATACTAATAAAATAACGTTTAAAATGATTTATTAATGTTAATGAATTTTGAATTTCGTCAGTAAATAAATTATTTTTTAATATTCATTTAATGTGTTTGGCTGAACGCATATCTTTCTTATGCCTTTTACAATACGACAGTATGGCGGCTTGCACATGCGCAATGCGCATATGTTGACCGCGCATGTGTCTAAAAGCCCGCCATTGTTGTTTATTGTGAGTTTTGTCTAGTTATTTTATGTAAGTAAATATGTTAAAAAGGTCGAGTGAAAGTGAGTAATCAATAATAATAATGATTTATTGCGTTTCAATAGTGTCAGTATGTTTCTTAGAACTACGACGGTACAGCGTCTTTTTGTTGTTTAATATAATATTGAGTTACTCAAAATTAATTGTGTTCCAAAACCACAATACAATGGTTATAACTTTTAAGTGAATAAGCTTGACAGCAAAAGATGTGAAGAAGTTGTTAAATGCAATTCCAGATAATAAGTAGGTACGTGACAATCTACCTGGGTTCTTCAATTTTAACCTAGATCTATTTTAAACCGACATTTCAACATTTAATATATTTCCTCACACAAGGCATAGTAAAATGTTGTATGATACACGCGCGTAAAGATGATTTCCGACTCGTGTCGAATTATACATTCGCTCGCTTCACTCGCTCATGTATAAAAATGACACTCGTCGGAAATCACCTACTTTCCACACTTGTAGCATAAATAACTATTTACATGGTTACCGTACCTACAGTCAAAGGTTATTTTCACAGAGTGGTACAAGTTTTTTTACTTTTCTGTATACCGTCTTTAACTACTCATTGAGACGATTCTAACGAGCCCAAATTCAACGGGGTTACGTCGGCTAAGTACTGCATTCCCATGGCCACCTTCTGTCTCCATCACCAGATCAGCTCGATGGTACCATATTGAATTGTCATCCAAACTCCCACCCAAAATTTCGGCTCTATCCATTGAGGTTAACTGATTCAGAATTCACTTCCAAGATTTGTCCCTCACTGCATGACAAACTAACAAACAAACGAATAGGTCCGGTTATATAAAAAAAAAACAAAAATGCTTGTAAAAAATTTAGACTATTTAGGTTTGTTAAGTATTAAAAAAAACACACACATTTTAATTAAACCAGGCGGGACGGGGGGATTTAGTAATATGTGATAAGTCCCGTTTAGGAAAAATAATTTAATTGCATGTTGATTCGTTTTTTCGACAACCTTATCCGCGTACTCTAGTATTATTATTCTCTTTATTAAATTTTCTTCTTAAGCTAGATTTTTACAATAATTATATAAAAAGTAAAATATAAAACTATACATACAAGACATAAAATCATTATAAAAACCTAACCTAGGGTACCGCCGGCAGCGAGGCGGGGCCTAAGCTGCCGGTGGTCAGGGCGACAGAGACAGGAACCTCCTGACTATCCGCGCAGTATCCAGGAGTACCGCCTTCTGTATCTGACCCTTGATCCAGCCATCTAGCGAGAGTCTCTTGAGGTGATGGTCGAGACTCTTCGCTATTAAACCGTTCGCCGAAACGACTATCGGGACGATTTTTATTTCTCAGCAAGAGCTGCTGGTAATGAATGTCCAAGCTAAAGCCAAGTAGATGACATTTGACTACATTGTGTATTTAATTAAAGTTATAATTTAAGTTACTTAGTTTTAGTGTAAGTCCGTTCGGTCATCGTCAACTTGCAAAAACTTTCGCACGATTCTGCATGTATTCAGTATTGCGGCTTTCTGCATCTGCATGGAAGTATTTCGTTTAAGATCAATGAGTTTCAGACTGCGATGGAGGTGTTTAGGAATAACGCCAGTGGTTGATAGAACAATGGGAACGATGTATACTTTTTCCTGGTTCCAGATCCTGGTGACTTCATCTTTAAGGTCGGTATATTTGTGTATTTTTTCTGCTATGGTTTTTTGTAGGTTATGGGTGTTGGGGACGGCAGTATCAATAAGGTCAGTGATTTTGTTTACTTTGTCTGTCAGGGTTATGTCTGGTCGGTTAAAATGAGTAGTTCTATCAGTGAGAATGGCGCGGTCAAAATACAGTTTATGGGTGTTGTTTTTCAATACGGAACTTGGACTATATTTGTAGTATGGGACACTATTGTACGGTATAAGGCTATGTTTAACTGCTAGATTTTGATGAATGATATTTGCTACTTGATTGTGACGGTGCGTGTAGTCTGTTTGTGCAAGGTTAGGGCATGCTCTAGTGATGTGTTGTATTGTTTCTGGGTGGCTGCGGCATTTACGGCATCTATCATCTGCGAGGTTAGGGTCCTTAATAATGTGTTTCCTGTAGTTTTTGGTGTTAATCACTTGGTCTTGAATTGCAATGATGAAGCCTTCCGTTTCTGGGAACAGTGATCCTAGTTTCAGCCATTTGTTTGAAGCTATGGGGTCAACATGTGCCTGTGAGAGATCGTGCGGGGGTGTCTACCATGCAAAACCTTTTTCTTCCACTGTTCTAATCTCACGGCTTCAGAGTAAGTTTCGGTGATAATTATTATTATTAGGAGCCTATGGTGTCCCTCTGCTGGGCAATGGCCTCCCTCCTCCGTTTCCAGGCTTCCCGATCCCGAGCAGCTGGCCAATCCTTTAAAAAGGAGTCTATCTCGTCCCGCCATCGCCTGGGAGATCTGCCGCGTCACCATTTTGAGTAGTCGGGCAGCCACTCAGTGGCGATCTTGGGCCACAGGTCACTAGACATGCGGCAGACATAGTATAGTTTATGAAAATAATCTGACTTATCATCAACACTAATGCAGTGAATCTTCTGGTCCTTAGTATTCTGTGACGTTAGCGAGCGAGCGAGCGAATTTATTGAAATGCGATCGATGTATTAAAATAGACTTCCTGAAAATGGAGTGTACAACGTGCCCTCTTGCCACTTGGCTCCACCGCCTTCAATCCACCAGACCGCGGTTGACACCGCCTGGCGGGCGTTCGCACATAGTCGCGTCGCTAGCGTTGTCACTGTCAGTATCACACAACGCGACTCTATACTTGAAAACGTAATTAGAGACCAAAAAAATAACCTTAAAATTGCCGCTGGCGCGGCCTTCGGTGGCGGACAATAGTAAATTTGACAGCTATAGACAAGTTTACTATTGTCCGCCGCGGCCAGGCCGCGCCAGTCTGTGGGAGGCTAAGCGGGTTGACATGTTTAGGGTGTCCCCTTATTTCACCGACAAACGTCTCACTGAATGCATGGTTTCGCCGAATTTTTGTCTCATCGAATTTCTGTTACTCAAAAACCGTTATCTTCTTAGATACAGTTAAAAGGTCCTTCTGTAGAACCCATTAGGTTACGTTAGGTTGTTTTATAACATTCCTGAAAAGTTTACCGATTCTGAAAAAAATGGTTTTCGATGAAATGAAAATTCTGCGAAACATACATTCGATAAAACAATTATCGGTAAAACAAGGTACCTACAACCGTATTAAACCGTATAAAAACGACACACTGACGATAAATTGAGAGTTTTTCCGCTAATCTATGGTCAATTTAAAAACAGTCTAGTCTGAGATCTTAATGTTCCGTTTTGGAAGATCCCGGTCGAGATAAATACGGAACGCAATGACGTTTCATTTCACGTTCCGTATTTATCTTGCCGTGGGCCCGTGGTCCAGATACTCCAGATATATACAAACAATGTATATATCTCCCGCCACTACTAAGTCGAGCAATAGACCAAAAAAGCGGCCAAGTGCGTGTCGGACCACGCACAACGAAGGGTTCCGTGCCTATTAAAAAGGTCGAATTTAAACTTTCGTGAGACATGTTGAAATAATACTAACAATTACACGGTTCAACTCACGTATTCTATGTCACTGCGGGCGACATGTAACATGTAACATGTCGCCCGTAGTGACATAGAATACGTGAGTTGAACCGTGTAATTGTTAGTATTATTAAAAAGGTTGTATCGTTACTGAAATCTTATGGCACTTACGTTCCTTTTCTTTAAGGAAGGCAGTTTTTTAAAAATATCTCAAAAACCTTTGAACAGATCTTGTACAAAACAATTTTCGCTGAAAGAATTGAATAAGCCCTATGTCCATGATTTTTTTCATATTTTTAAAATACACGGTTCAAAAATTAGAGGGGGGGGGGGGGGGGGGGGGCGGGGACACAATTTTAGTGACTTTCGGGGCGATTATCTCCGACTCTATTCACTTAATCAAAAAAAATGCTGAGAAACCTTATATTTATTTTAAAAGGCCTATCTATTGATGTGCCACACGTGGGCTTCCAATGAAAAAAATTTTTTTGACATTCAGTTTTATGTATGGAGTGCACCCCTAAAAAAAAATTGTTTTAGTAATTGAATTACAAAACTATGTAGCGGTTAACAAAATACACCTATCCTAAAAATTTTATTCAAATACACCTTATAGTTTTCGAGTAAAATGCCTGTGACATACGGACAGACAGACAGACATGACGAATCTATAAGGGTTCCGTTTTTTGCCATTTGGCTACGGAATCCTAAAAAAGGCACGGCCGTACATACCATCCTTTTGTCGAGGTCATTCGGGCCATTTTCGACCCCCCTGCAACTCCGTTGTGGAAAAAACTACATTAAATTCGAACCAGTACTTTAAGAATGATTGCAAGTCAAAGTTACTCAGTTTTGCCACTGACTGACTCACTGACTCACTGATTATCAAAATACTAAGGTACTAGCAGCCCTACAATCTTGAAATTTTGCATGCGTTTAGTGTTAAGTGTACAATGCACTAGAAAACTCAACAGACGTTATTTGCGGTTGGTAAAATAACATTTTCAGCTCAGCAACTTGAGTCACAAACAAACAGATTTTGCTGCGTGAAAACAGTGAGCACATCGTGTTGTAAGAGGTATTTTCCTAGTTAGCCTGCTCTTACTCTAAGAGTACATAGTATTTCATTTAAAACCTAAGTAATTCAGCATTTAATTGAAGTAAATTCTTTAGGTGCAGTCAAGCAGATAACGATCTTATTGTACTGTCGCCTAAAATAAATAACTCACAGGATATATGGCAAACACGCAAAAGCTATTTCCGGAGATACTGTGTGTATAATATATCGAAAGAAAGAGAAATGCGCCGCTATATCACCAATATGTCCCAAATGAGGGTGCCATGTTATAAATGTACACAATTTGGCGAAGATAACACTATCTCTACTAATAAAATGTTTGACGTCCGTCTGAAATCTAAAGGTATATGCACACTTATTGCCCCGTCGCCAGACCGTCACCGCCCCAGCTCGCGCCGGTCAGTATTCTTTGTATGAAACTCGTTTTTATGGAGTTTCATACAAAGCATACTGACCGGCATCATAGGTCCCACTTATTATGAACGTCTACCCGCCGAACTACGAATGGAAACATCGGAAACAACATTCAAGCATTGATTAAGAAAATCTATTGGAAAACCCATTCTATAAGTGAGTTTTTTGACATAACCGCATAATTTTATAAATCGTTTTTGATATTATTAAATAATTGTTATAATATCAGAATCAGAATTTTATTGATAAAACACATTATTTTACATGTCAGGCAGGATACAGAGTAGAGTAGGCTAATACGTTTTATTACATGTCAAGGTAGTTTTCATTATATTACATAAGTAGATAAACAGTATTTCAAAAAAAATATTAACTACTTATGCGTGGGTCAATGATAGCTTATCATTAAATTCGTCAATGGTGTAACACGCCATGTCCAATAAAATATTTTTTAGTTTGCCTATGAAAATGGCGTCAGTCGATGAATTTTTCAATTCAGTTGGAAGAGTTATAAAGTTTAATTCCTATTACATCAAGTCTTATGTCTTGACGATCGTTTTAGGTGAACTTTGATAACTATGCCGCTATAAGTTTAAATATAAAGTATAGTGGACATAGTTATGTTTAAATTATTTTTATTATTCTTATTATTATTTTGATTGAATGTTATTGTCGATCACAATAGGGATTCTTGTAAATTGACATGTAATTTTATAATGTTATTGTGAATAAATGAATCTGAATCTGAATCACACTATGAAGCACACTTATCAAGTCCGTAAAGACTTCGCCCCAGTCATGGTACCCCCCAGTACAAGCTAAGCGGTGGGCAGCTCGCCGTCGCCGGCTTGACGAAGCGCTTGCAGCTAGCTACAGTGCCAGCGGCGACGGTAGATGCCGCGCTTGGGGCGCGCGGGCGAGGCGACCTACTTCAAACCTAAAGAAGCTGTCAATCAGTGGACACCTTGCGGCAAGCACCACGTCACCGCGCGGCCAGCTCGGCGCTGCTGAGTCGGTTCTGTTACGAACTTGCGTTGGGGTGGACGGCGGATGGGTCTTGAGTATAGGAGGCGATCCGGTAAGCGGGCGATAAGTGTGCGTTAACCTTTACCATTGTCACGGCTTGGTTGTGTTATGATTAACCCATGATATGGTATCGTGTAGATTTATAATTAAAGGGCATGATAGCTTAACTCTCGGTTTGATGGGTTAACGACCACTTTAGTTACCCAACGCATTGTGTCGGCACATTGAGGCGGGACCATCTATCCATACGATACTATATATTATAGGTACACAATAATAGTATAAATGCGAAAGTGTGTCTGTCTGTCTATCTGCCTCCCTGTCTGTTATATCTTGACGCGTAAACCGCTGAATCGATTAAGATGAAAGACATTGTCGAATCCTGTACCAACGTTTCATTTGTGCCACAACCAAACGGCGTCATAAAGTTGGATTTTATTTTGTACCCAATATGTCTTTATTATAGCTACATACGAACGGGGTTTGGGATCTAGTAAAAAGTAATTTACTACAATGCCAACTTCCGGCGCCGCCATTGCAAACAACGTCTCACGAACGATTTTTAATCTTCAAGCAACCTATTGACAGTTATAATATTCAAAACCTTTTCCAACCCACCTCACCATTCAACCAATATAGACCCCGTTATCTTGTCGCACTGACATCGCTTTTCCGTAGAGCGTGAATGATCTTTTTATCGTCCGTCTCGATATCGATGTTTATATGATGCAACAATGCGATTGAATTTTCACCTTTTAAATCTTTGCTCAATCTCAATGAAAACTTCTTGATTAAAAATAAGTAGATAACCTCAATTGGTCTTACGTGAAACGATAATCTTAGATAAATGATCTATATATTTGCAACTGCATGTCACATTGACAGTCGCAATTTTTATCATATATCCGATAGTACCTAGTGACTCCTTATCAGTTGACTAATTATCAGTGACATATGACTAAGTAGGTACTGCACTATCGACATCTAGATGGTCGATAAAAAAAACATTCACGCTCTACGGAAAAGCAATGTCAGTGCGACAAGATAACGGGGTCTAAATATGTATAACAAATACTTGTTAGCAGTAAATAACCATTGTCAGCCTGAAATACTTACACCTAATAGTTAGACACAAACATAACGCAAGGACAATGACCAAGGATAGGACAAACGCCCGTCATTTTGAAAACTTAACCCTGTTCTGTACAGTAGAGACTTCCTAATCATATATTTTTTTTTTTAGAAGTTTACTCAAAATATTATAATTTAATGTACTTCAACACATTTATCAATAAATTACCTATTCTTCTATCATCGCATTAGACACTACTTGATTTCAATGACTTTGTTTACTACTGGCCATTTAGATAAAATAGGTAATATTCTAATCATCTTTGTCAAGCATTGACGTTGTCACTTTAGAAACGTGTAAAAAAAAACAAAACAAAAAACAATACATGAAAAAAAAAAAAAAAAACATAAAACATTACTTTTGTCCTTAGTTTTGTATTGTCACGAATAAACTATTCTTATTCTTATTTAGTACCTCATTTTTTTTATTAATATAAGGAAGTCTCTACTGTACAGAACAGGGTTAAGTTTTCAAAATGACGGGCGTTTGTCCTATCCTTGACAATGACCGCGGGCAAGTATGAGGTATACCTAGAGTGTCCAATTACTATTGTGATAGGACACTAAAGAAATGCATACCTTATATACTAAACACTCTGCCATTGTTCATGAACCTAAAATAGCCAGACTTAAGAATCGATTAAAAAATAGGTACCTTATTGATGCCCTGTAGAAATCTTAATAGTTATATAAAATAATGTAGAGTACATTGTAGTAGATATTTAAGACACTACTATATTATGTTATAGAGAAATGAGACTGTAATTTTGACTCCACAGTCAAACTATCCATTTAGTTTTGTGGAGCAATGTTTCTTACTATTCATGTCTAACTTTAGTTAAATAAAATTAAAAAAATAAAAAATAATAAAAAAAACATTTTAATTTCTTTTTTGAAGTGAAAACTTCTTTTGCGGCGCTGTGCACTTTTTGTGATGGGGAAAATTTGTTAAACTCGTCACAGGTCACGTGACCGTGAGATTCGAGACATACTCGCAACAGGTCACGTGACCGTAAGATTCGACAGATTGAAAATCAGTAAGACGGACACGTGACCTGATCGAAAAACTGTTACAATGTTATTGAGTTTTCACTTCTGCCGGCACTCCCGGAGTGCGACCCGGTCTTTTTTCTACTCTTCAATGTACCTCTAGAGGAATCTAGTCAAAAAGTATACCTAACTAATCGTATGATAATAAACTATTGGCTCTGCTAGCTGTAGTAATCGCGAGCTTCCATTTATAAATAAACCTTTTTTTTAATTTGTAAAACTGACTCGACCAAAAAAAAAGACCAGGTTGCACTCCGGGAGTGCCGGCAGAAGTGAAAACTCAATAACGCGCGGCAATAACCGACGGGCGGCGGCAAACACAATACCAATTTGTTTTTGCCATTGCCAAGTATTTTTCAAAGCTTTATCTCTTTAGGAATAACGTCTAAATTCGAACTATTCGAATTTGCAAGAACAGCAGACGGCGGTGGCGTCCAATATATCAATTTGTTTTTGCCGTTGGTAAATATTTTTCTAAGCTTTATCTCTTTAGGAATAACGCCCAAATTCGAACTAAGTATTCGAATTTTCTCAATAGCAAAACGCTGAAGGACGCGTTGGTATTATTACAAATTTATTTGCAGAATATGCTATTGCAAAAAGTGTTTAACGGCTTTACGAGTATACTCTTACGAATAGCGTTCAGTTTTGAATGAAGTCGAATCGGCTAGCAGCAAAAACTGACCTCCTTCACAGCTGACGTCACAAAACTCTGTCGCGTATTTAACAATTTTTCCCCATCCCAAAAAGTGCTCAGCGCCGCTAAAGAAGTTTTCACTTCAAAAAATTATAAAATTACCGATACTGCTCACAAAATTTCACGAGAATCAGTTGAGAAATGCGATCAGCCGGGCAGACACCGGACACTGGGCGGACAAACGATTTTCGGCCTGAGCATAGAACTTCGTTCGCATCGTTCGCTCGTTCGAATATTCACTGTTGACATGTAAAATGCGTTGTATGAATGAATTAATAAAGAGAAACATAAAACAATTCCAGAGGTTGTGGGTTGAAATCCCGCTCGTGGCGAATCATTTTTCAATTTTCCACTATGATCGAAGTTTGAAATTTCGTTAGCGGACGTTTCTGCTTAATAAAACATTTAATGTTAATAACATGTAGCGGGGCTAGCACAACTGACGCCGCGCCGCGACGCGAGTTGAGAAAGATCTACCCTCCTCTTTCTAATTTGCACGGTGCGAGTGAGATAAGAGAAGAGACGCTCAGTCGCGCGGGAAGCGACAGAGCAGCAAGTTGTGCTAGACGTACAGGGCGATATGTCCAGACAACCTTTGGTTAGCGGATACAAAGAGATAAAATATATTCTAAAATAGGTAGGTACTTACTAGTTAGCATAAAAATAACTAGTCACTCAAAACATCACATAAGAGTAGGTATAAGACAGCAAATCTCCACAAAAGCCCAAAAGCATGATAGATCTAACGTTATTCCTTTCATCTGTTTGTAAGGAAGATAATGAATGTTAACAATAGCAAACGAAACCGTCTACAACAAAGGTCGTATGTCACAATGGAATTGCCGTAAAGATACGACCGTTGGTAAATTAGCACGGCACGATGACTTCCCCGCGTCTTATTACTAATCTCGAAAATCCGGAACAATTGTTCCGATCCTGTTGTTCTAAAATCATCGCAACATGATCTGCAATATACTCGTAAACAATTATGTAGGGAGAACGTTTAGTACAGTTAATGCTTTGTAAAATATATACCGGGTGGAAAAAACGAATGCAACATGGATGGCAACTACCTTAAATATTGTAAATAGCACATTCTGTGTAAAGGAAACATTCCTTTGTTTTTAAAAACAATAAATTCTGCATTTAAGGATTTATGGAAAATCGCTTGCCTCAGTCGGGACTCGAACCGGTTTAGTTTTTAGTTTTCAATTTTCATGGCACTCCGTTATTCTGATTGTATTTGTTATTTAGAGAAAAATGAACCTTATCAGTTACCCTTTCAATCTGCATCATAAAATAGAGCACGTTATTTTTTGTCACATTTGACCGGTTCGAGTCCCGACTAAGGCAAGCGATTTTTCATAAATCCTTAAATGCAGAATTTATTGTTTTTAAAAACAAAGGAATGTTTCCTTTACACAGAATGTGCTATTTACAATATTTAAGGTAGTTGCCATCCATGTTGCATTCGATTTTTCCACCCTGTATAAGGTGCATCAAGGAACGGCTCTAAAGATGGCCTTAAGAGGCTGACAAGACCTAATTTTGTTGAAATTGATGTTTTTAAGCAGTTTTTTAAGAAAACTGTTTGTTAGCACATCATTAAAAATATATATTAATATTCACCATATTTCAAAGACCGTGGACGGACTCGATACATAGGACGAAATCGGCTCGATAGAAAATAATTCCAAAGATTGGTCTTAATATCATCTTAAACGGACTGTCTTTATTTTTTTGACGTGTGGGTCTGCAATTAATAATTTACTTTAAAAACAAAGTTTTAACCGACTTCAATTTAGTACTCCGTGGCACGAGAATATTTCCACATTTCTTATCCAATTTACCAAATGATCTGATTTCCGAGAGCAAATGCGTTCGCTGTATGTGGGCCGATAATATTTAAGGAATTCCGTCGAATTCACGAGGATCACCTTTAGCACTTCATTAGTTGCTATTTCAACGGAATCTTATCAGAATCTGTGATATACTTTTGTACTTTTAAGTACATAATTGAGGAATTCCATAAGTCACCTGTGGTCTTCATCATCAATTCCACTCCACCAAATGTATGATTTCCGGGTGTAAATACACTAGTTATAATAAAAAATACCAAAATCACTACACGCGTGCCTGATATAATTGAGGAGTTCCCTCAATTCCTCATGGATTCCACCATCCACCTGAATTTTGAAAAAAATGGGACCCACCTGGAAGCATATACTTACAAACAAAAAAAGAACATTTCGAATCGGCTCATCAATGACGGAGTTCTGAGGTAACAAACATTGAAAAAAAAAAAAAAAACTAATACAACCGAATTGAGAACCTCCTCCTTTTTTTTGAAGTCGGTTAAAAATATGAAGTCAACATATTCATACCTAAACCGCTAACGAGTCACATTTCTCAAATAATCTACACTTTTTTTTATTTCAATATTTATGTACCATTATCTTCAAAAACTGGGCCGCCCAGTGACACTCGCTCTCGTTTACTCCGATACAAATAGACAGTGTACGCGCTATCCCAAATCCTCAAGGGCATTTTGGTGTTTACAGCGTCTTAAAAACTCGCCGTAATAAAACTTTTCCCAAAGTGTCACATCTTAAACAATTTTTCTCTAATTATCATTTGGCAAAGAATCATTAGTCAAGACCACTTATTGCAATTTTACAGTTACCCAATTTTTTTTTGGCAAATTATTGTTTTAACAAAAATTACTTGGTAGTTAACGACCCTGCTCACAAAATTTCACGAGAATCCGTTGAGAAATGCGACCCGTAGAGGAGAGAGAATAGCCGGACAGCGGGACATCGGACACCGGACACCAGACACCGGACAAACGATTTTCGACCCAATCTGAAACATAGAACTTCGTTCGCTTCGCTCGCTCTTTCGAAAATACTGAGGTTAATAGATTTCAGAAGGCGCAATGCGCATTTTAATTGGATTTTTACACTCTTTCCGTTTAGATATCCATTTTAAAAAGTCGCTACCGGAGCTTTCCACTTTCCTAATCCATAGAGAAAGGCGTAATTCCATTTTCCACATAAACTAAATCAAGTCTGCGCAATCCGCTATCTCAAGCCCGTGGATTGTGCTATCTTCCCATTTATTTAAGAGATTTAAACCAACAACAAGAGCCGGCAATATAATCCATCTCTGTCTACTTAGTGTCCGGTATTTTGGGAAACTCTAGTTTTTACAAGCATTTATATAACTAGCACTGGCCCCGTATCATGGTCGGCCTTATCACGCAATAAGTGACCAGATAAGACCGTCGTCTCGTTCTATCGAACGGTGTCAGCCAGTGACGGACGCTATATCTTGTCACTTATCGCGTGATAAGCATACATCGGGGTTTTCGGAGCGGGAATGATTTGAGAAAGAGTAGAGATAAACAGATATGTTAGTCTAAGAAAATATCTTATTATGCCTAATGAATAACTACCTCTCTGTGAGTTGTATACAATCTGTGACAAAGTTTTATTTTAATTTCCGTAAAAGTCTTATAACTTATAAGGTAACAATTAAAATAACTTTAATTAATTACCTGCTGTAAATTGAATAGTTGACACGATTTTCAGAATAAACTATTAATATTTTTTCTATATTTGGGACAGTTAATCTACGGCGTCTTGCTGTAAATATCCATTTCAAGGAGCTAAATGATCTTTCCACGTCGACAGTTGTAATAGGTGCATATTTAATTTTTTTGTAGGAATCAATTGATGCACGAGAACTTTGAGATTGAAGTTCTATTTCTTTGCCTTGTACCAACTCATTTATAATTTTTAGTGTGCTATAGCCAGAATTCTTCTTTAACACCAACTTCAGTTTATCATAAATCTGTTTTCCTTTTACGCTCATGTTTAATTTGGAAACATCTCTATAGGTTTCATGAACTATTTTTAAACTATCGCTGATGGACAGCTTCGCATCCTGTAGTTTTTTAATAGCATTTGGGATAGTGATCAAATGATTTGCTATGAAATTTAAGTCGCTTTTTATATTTGCATTTCCAAACGCTCTTTTTGCCTTTCTAATACTCTGGGCTTCGGTGGGACTGAATGTATTTAGAACACGTTTCACTTCATCGTAATGTTTGCTGTAATACGTTGCAGCTTCTATCCAGGTTCCCCACCGAATAATTGTTGGTCGAGGTGGTAAAGGCACTCCGGGGAGCATTTCTTTAAACTTTTGTATTCTTTTAGGAGATTCAAAAATGTCTTCTTAACATTTGCGATTAAATCATTCACATCTGGATAAAGTTTTCTTACTAGTTCAGCCACTCTATTTAAACCATGAGCCAAACATGTTACGTGCAAAAGATTGGGAAAAATACATTTTAAATTTCTTCCAGCCTTTAGCATGTAGCCCACACCGTCAGTTAAAAGTAAAAGTACTTTATTGTGATTATTATGGTTAGCACCCCATAATTCATCAAGATCACTTGTGACCGTATTGGATATTGATACATTGTTCGTGCTGTCTAACCGTTTACTGGATATCAAGTGTTGAGTGCCAATGTGATCATCACGTAATGCTCCCACTATTACGTTAGCTATTTGACGACCATAATCATCCGTGGTTTCGTCAACACTCACATATATATATTCATTTTTTAGCTCGCTCCGTATTTTATTCATTTTTTCATCGTAAGCTTTATTTAAATATTCCCGTCGCAGTTGACATTCCGAAGGAACTTTTGCAGTTTTTCCAAATTTACCGGTAACACAATTTTCGATAAAATCTTTAAATATCGGATTGTTTACCTGCGTCCATGGTATATTACAGCCCACAACAAATTTCAAGAGCTCACTATTGAAATCATATTTCATACCTGTATGTTTATTAGATGCGACATGTCGCGTTACACTAGATTTCGTTTGAGCGAAGCTCACATTGCACTTGGTGCAAAATAATAAAGAATCTCGAACCTCTATCTCTGGATTATTTTCTATCCACGAACGCATAAACTCGTAACGAGTTTTTTTTCTCGGAGGCATATTTGTGTTGACTGATTATTTACAGTTTTTTAAAATACAATTGCATATAAGTTTATCTACTAGACAAGCAAGGGTAACGGTTGACAATAGGTGTCTAATACAATGTCAATCTTGACGCTCGATATCTATGAAGCATTTTCTTATAAATGAATAGACTTAACTGAAGAGGTTGATAATGAATGACCAATATAAAATATGTACCTATATGTATGATTAATCTTTATTTATTTTTCAATCAATTATTCATTCGGTAGAAACCTACTAGGGTACGATCTGTTTTTAAGTAAATACCTACTCTTTGGCTAATGTCAAACGTTCCCGCTCCGAAAACCCCGATGTATGGCTGATAAGGCAGACCATGATACGGGGCCTGGTCGTATGTAAATAAGATAAGTATATAAAATTAGACATCTTTACAATTGGTCTATCAATCATTAGTGAAACTTAGCCTAGGGGTTAGTAACTTAAACTAAAAAGATAATAAATAGATATCGGTATTTACTGCATAGCGGTCATATAATAGTATTTTAATACCGCAGGACAGGAGAGTTATATCTGTCTGGTATAGTGGCTAGAATGGGGTTTGAGCTGGCCCGTACCCTGCTGAGCTACGACGGCTCTTTTCCGCATTATAGCGTAAATCTGTACGAGCTTGCGCAAACATTTCCGATTCGCTGCAGAATCGGGGCAGCTCCCAAAAGCATCCTAAAACCGTTATATACTTTTATAAGTAGGTACGTACCTACTTAAGTTGACTTTAAAAGCGTACCGTTTTTATCCATTGTTTAGTATCCGACGCACCAGTGAGCTGATCTGACGATGGAAATACAGAGTAGCAATAGTAAATAAATAAATAATAAAATAAAATAAGACATATTTAAGAATAGGATATAATTATTTTGTTCAGATTTTTCACCGACTCGTTGAAAAGTTTAGCGCATCAAAAAATCAACATTTCACCATTTTTCCTGGTTGTGCCCTAGAGGAGTCCGGGGTTCGCTCAGTCAACTTCTAACTACTAACATAAACATATACCATGTCAAAAAACCATGACCCTCTTTGTGCGTTGCGCAACACCTAGTTTATTCATAAAACATTTCTTAAATAGTTTTTACCAATGAAGTAAGTCTAATAATTAACGCTTACTCAATCATTTTCGATCTGTATTTTATATTATGAACCTATTACTACTTTTAGGTTCTGTTTAATATTTAACATTATTTAAAATTATGTTTCATTTAAAATACTTTCTTCATTTTACAGAATCTCAAAACATTGTACTTATTAGAAATGACCAAATAAATCTGGTAACAAAATACGAACATTTTAAGTATAAACGATATGATACAGAGAAAGAATATAATAGATATAAATACTTAAATACATAGAAGAACTTTCATGACTTAGAAACAAATATTCATGCTCATCACACAAATATTTGCCCTTACCGGGATTCGAACCCAGTACCTTCAGCTTCGTAGGCAGCGTCACTACCCACTAGGCTAACCGGTAATAGAAAGGTCGCAGGTTCGAATTCTGTCAGGGCTACAGACGAAGATGGTTTATTTTTCCATTACATTCTTTTTCTGTATCATACCGTGTATAAAAATGATCGGGGTAACTTCCTCGTTAAAAATAACACGAAAAATAAAATATTTAATTAAATAATTTGTTTCGTGATAAGGGTATAATTTTAATAACACGCTTAATTGCTATAAACTATTATGAAAATACTCATAAATGAATCCTGTAATAAGTGTGTTGTAAGCGCAACATGCCCGTCATTAAAAGGTGTCCGATTCCCGCAAAAACCCGAATGGGAATTGGTGGAACAGTTAAGCAAACTGGGCACTTGTCTATCAATTAATCCCGGGAGGGTTGCCAAATTGACGCTCGACGACCGAACTTGGCGTCTGCTCTGCTGAGCTATTCACAACGTGTTTCATCGCTTTATTCGAACTCGTATAAGTATTATCTTTATAAGGGCATTTCCATAAAAATGTTGGGTACACATTTTTAAGAAAATGCCCTTATCAAATATTAGCGTGAGTACTCAACCAAAAATAAACTCTGTGTCAGTTTTGTGACTACAATTAAGTATTCAGTTTGTATAAACGAGCGAGCTTGGGAGTAGACATAAAGGAGAGGGCAAATGCACAAAAGATCCCATAGGGTCGAAGTGTATCCGAAAGGGCCCTCATCTATATAAGATAAGATAAGATAAGTATTCAGTTTGTATAAAAAACAACTTTTTATTTTCCATTCATAAATAATATGCATAAAAACGTTATTCAAATAGAAACTAAGTAAATTTTCACAACTTGTATGCTTAATGTTTTGTATATTCACGCTAATTGGGTAGGGGGTGTCCATCTAGTTGCATAATCGTTATTGTCATAATTTCGATTGTCATACAACTTTACGCATAAAGTTGTTGCTCATAAAAGTAATTTGTCATTAATGATTCTGCGCATCATACTTTTATTGTCATAATTGTACAATGTCATATTGTTTTTAAAGATAATGGTTAATATCATAAAATATCGTAACAGTTTTAGTAAATGTGTTGATACTCGTGCGGATAGGTAATTTCCAACTCGTGTCGATCAAAAACACTCCCTCGCGGTCATGTTTTTGGTCATCGTCACTTGTTTGGAATTAGCTACTTTCCGCACTTGTATCATAAATAACTATTATTAACTTCTTTGAGTCATGCCGCGACCAAAGATGCTGTGGCATATCGGAAACCTCGGGGAACGTTTAATGAAAATAATATAATAAGGGCATACCTACTTTTAAATTTCATCTTTTGTGACCGATTTTTATCGTAATTTCTAATACCTACAATAATCGAAATTCTTCAAATTTTGGAAAGTACATATAACAGAACCGTAATTATCAATAGTTGTGATAAATGTAATTTAAAACTACTAAAAAAAATATATAACGAAACAGAAAAGTTAAAAATACGCCGCAGACGTACTTAGTTGATCTAAAAACAGCACAAAAATTCACCACTTTAAAAAAAAATGTTTGATTAGTATGGATATACCCGCACTTCAGACCCATACATGGGGCTTTCCAGGTTGAAATTATTAATTTGGATGTTAGTTTACGTATGTAGGGGAACATGCTTGAATAGCTTTGCTTGTTTTGTTAAAATTATGCAAACAATCGAATCCAAAAAGTGCCCATGGCGTATCCATATTCTGCTGTTACTCATTTGTAACAAAATGGCGTCGTAGTGGCGAGCCCGATAATGGCGTTCCCTTGTCGGTGGCTACCGAGAATCGGGTCTCATCGTTCTCGTTACGTATTTCGATCTATTTCTTACTTTTGGGGGTTTATTTATCTATTATATTAATTAAAAATAATTGTTAGGTACATAATGCACACAAGAATTGCTTTAATTAGTATGGAAACCAAAGAAAGAGCCCCGGAGATGGCTTCACTTTTTCCAACCGTTATCTGTGGCGCGCCAAATTTTGGCGTTTAAACTGGGCTCGTATTTGTGGCGGATATACAGCGAATCTAGCATTTGTCTCGCTTTGAACCATTGAAACGTACAGCCAATGAAGCAAGATAGCTAGCAAGCGGGAATTTGAACGTTGGCCGTTGAAAAAATGACGCAATATTGTTAGTCGAAAACTGCCGCCATTGGGGGCAGGCGTGTTTTGTTTTAGGGTGTTTTTGGCGGAATAACGTGATTTTTTTATGAATAAGGCAGTGCTGTGCTGTGTCTGGTGATCAACATGTAAGTAATCTTTTGTTTTAAGTGTGGTGCAACCAATAGGTACCCTAAATATACCTATGGTTAACATCCTACCTAAACGTGATCTGAATTTGCCTGCAAGATATTTTACGCTTTTCTTTGGTTTCCATACTAATGAAAGCAATTCTTTTGTTCATTATGTACCTAACATTTATTTTAAATTAATATAATAGATAAATAAACCCCCAAAAGTAAGAAATAGGTTGAAATACGTAACGAGAACGATGAGACCCGATTCTGGGTAGCCACCGACAAGGGAACGCCATTATCGGGCTCGCCACTACGACGCCATTTTGTAACAAATGAGTAATAGTAGAACATGGATACGCCATGGGCACTTTTTTGGATTCGATTGTTTGCATAATTTTAACAAAACAATCAAAGCTATTCAAGCATGTTCCCCTACATACGTAAATTAACATCCAAATTGATAATTTCAACCTGGAAAGCCCGATGTATGGGTCTGAAGTGCGGGTATATCCATACTAATCAAACATTTTTTTTTAAAGTGGTGCGTTTTTGTGCTGTTTTATATTGATAGTTTACATGTTTTTTGTTTAAAGTGATGTTAATATTGTGCTTTTAATGTATAGTTTATTTAATGAAAATATTGAAAAAAAGAAAAAATCTTATACAAAGCTTACGTTTGTTTAGATATCTTTACTAGTGTGCATGCAGTCATTTTGCATGAAATAAATACACAATGTTTATTCAATTCCTACATCATATCTATTACACATTATGATGAAAATGATTTAAGTTAGGTTAGGTTAAGGTAGTAAGTGGCCATATTTATCATCCACAGATGAGAGGATACCTAATTATAAATTTCATCTTTTGTGACCGATTTTTATCGTAATTTCTAATACCTACACTAATCGAAATTCTTCATATTTTAGAAAGTACATATAACAGAACCGTAATTATCAATAGTTGTGATACATGTAATTTAAAACTACTATAAAAAAATATAACGAAACAGAAAAGTTAAAAGTACGCCGCAGACGTACTTAGTTGTTAAACGTTTCAAAGGCACGCTCCAATCTATCCCTCGACGAAGCATATTTGTTACGAGTCTATAAATGAAATGAAATAAATGAATTTTATTCTGCAAGTACGCCGTAATGGCACGTTTACAAGTTAAAATTCTACCATCGTTTCTGGAAATGAACGCCGAAACAAACTCAACAGTCAGTATTTTTTTGCCAAAATAAGCATATTTCAATTATAGTTTTTAACCTTATAAAAATAAGTCAAAAAGAATATGAATACAAAGAAAAAAAAACATCATAATGCGTTGTTCTACTAAAACACAAGTCCGAATAAGCTATTGGCCCCATGCATTTCGGTCAGTTAGTTAGTCCTCAACCCTGTAATAAGCCTTTGACATCTATGTTTTTTTTAAGTATTTTTTTATAGGCCAAAGTAAAGTAGGCATTTACTCACAGTCGGGTACAAATTCTTCTGAATTCAGATTCATTTAGTTTAACAAGGACATCGTTTAACGCCAAGAGCTCATATATCAGTATGGAATTGTATGTTTTTTTTTTTCAATGAAGTTAAGCGCATAAAAGTTATTAAAGACTAGCTATCCGCGTATTGTAGAGAACGCGAAAAAAGCCGCGCGTTAAATTAATGCCTATGTTAATCTTGGAGGTCCATTATATACGCAGGTGACAATTTTTTTTTTAATGGGGTGGAGCGGCTTTGGAATTTATAATAATTTCCGCTAAGGTGAGTCGGGCTAAGAGTATCATACTTTTTTGAAAGTTAGATTCAAATAGTGTTTGTGATCTTATTATTGCATTAATTCGTATACTAAAGCGATAAAATATAAGTAAATTTAATATATTTTTAATTGAAACTACTTATCAAGCAAAGAAACTATTAAAACATGCACTAATTAGTAAAAAAATAAAAATCGGCACGACTGTTCCTCTTGTCCCATGACTGGGGTAAGAGTATCGTACATACCTAACTTGAACTAGGTTAGCTCCAGTGGATTTACGTATTTAGTAACAAATCAAAATTATATTCTGGGGCAAGAGTGTCATAGTAGGTGTTATCAGGAGTGACAAACCACCTAAAACTTAAATAAAAAAACTGCTTTGAATTTTTTAATTCACTTTGAAAACTATACTTTTTACGAGTACCTAATACTCGTAGGTATTACAGTAGTAGTATTTAGTATTAATGCCAGTCGTGATTAATTTCGTCTTTAACCAATAAAAATCTTTATTTTGTTTTTGTTATACATATACCAATTTGCCGCATTTTATCAGGTGAAAAGAACTGAGGCGATTTTTTTGTTTTGTTCGTAATTGTAATTGTGTCACGATATGGTTGATTATTTATGTTTTTGAGTGCTCGAACCCAACATCCGCATCCTTAAATGTCGAAAAATCGCATACGCACATCCCTGAATTAAGCAGTGCCAATTTGTAATAAACATGACAATATATAAAAGGTTTGACAGCCCTGACATGGGGTAAGAGTAGCATATGACTCCCTTTCCCCGGACTGAACTGGCACTCTTGCCCCATTTAAATAATTTGAGGTTAAAATTTTATTGGCTTGATAAAAACTTATTATCGATAGGAATAACAGAAAATAACGATGTAACATAAGAAATAAACTATAAATATTCAACTCACCAACAAACAAATCCGAATTAACAGCCATAAATCACACAAAACCGCTTTTGAATTATACACGTGCACTTCCACTTATCACAAGTCGTAACCAGTCAAAATAAACCACGTTTTGTTTCAATATGGCGTGTGAAAGAGACGCTATGATTTGACGATGGAACTACTACACGCCTGTCTATTTTACCGACGGTACAAAAAGGCGCTCAATTCAAAAGAATTCGCTGGAGAAGCTTTTGACCCTCTTCCCCCGATGTTACTCTTGCCCCGACACACCTTATACGATAAGAGTAAGGTGTCAGCAGGTCGATCACGCAACGTATTGGACGCGCGTCAGGTAGGAGATTCCCTTGTTTGGCCTAATAACGTTAGGTCTAATATCAGTTTGTCTAACAACTTTTAGTATAATGCATTGTTTCTCTTAAGTCAAATTGTATAATTTCATTTTTCATAATAATTGTTAATTCGAAATACATTTACCTTAAATGACGATTGTCATAACTCTTGTTTTGCCGAATATTATTTTATCTAAAAATCACTGTCGGTTGTTCTTTTAACTAATCATCATATTGCCGAATAACATTTGTACTTAGACTTTTTGTCTATTACTGAATCATTATAAATATTATAATATTAACTTGTTTAAAAGTACTAATTGTACAAATTACAAATTTTTTGCCTAATTTCGGTCCGAGATATTGTATTTTATATGCATGGGAGACACAGGTAACAAGATCGAATCGGAGCACCCCAATATCCATGTGGTCTTGTATGCCCTACCCCTAGAGTGTATATAAAAATGCAAAGGCGCGGAGGGGGGGCAGCTGCTTTGTCACGCGAGGGCTAAAGGGCTGCTCTCCTTGCAGCGCCGGAGCAAAGGCGGAGTCCTGTCATTGTCCAACTAACTACTGTGAGTCTGTGAATTTTCTGGTTACCCTTTGATATACCTCGACCCGTCGTCTGCTGCTGCTGGCTGCGTTCGGGCTACAATTTGTACCTTAAGGCAGGTCGCTGTAGGTACGACGATGAGCAAAGCGAGGAGAAGTGCTACGTAGAAACGATTTTTTTAAGAATGTACTTAGCGCAAGCTTATATTCAAAACCTACTTTAATTTCTGGCGACAGTCCGAGCGGAGAGCGGAGAGAGATTAGACAAAATTAAATTATACAAAATGTATGTTAGACAAAATGTAATTATGTCAGTCAAACGGTATAGTTATCAGCTAATCGAACTAATGATTAGGTAAAATTAAATTAGGCGAAATAAAATTTGGTGAAGCGAGTATTAGACAGAATGATTTTCGCACAAATGAAACTTAGGCAACACGAGCTATTATCCGTCAGATCCGTAGATCTAAATGTATTTTTTTTGTATGAATCAATGATTGTTGAGTTGTCCTAACGTGCGTTCGAAACTTTACGTGATCACCTCTTTCATTTATTTCTCAACTGTCAGTCGATTCAGAGACGGTTTTTGGCTAACAATGCATTTTTGCCCCGTTAACTATTTTTTAGTATCCACTGGATTGTGCTATCTTCCCATTTGTATGAAATAATGACAGTTGAGTTGTCCTATCGTGCGTTCGAAACTTTACGTGATCACCTCTCTTATTTCATTGTCAACTGTCAGTCGACTCAGAGACGGTTTTTTTGCTAACAATGCATTTTTGCCCCGTTCACTTTAATATCCACTTAAGGGGCTACCCGAGGTTTTCATTTTGACAAGTTTTAAATCGTATCTCCTGCTTTTGCACTACAGATAGAATTATAAATCAAACGGCTATCGGTTCTTCAATCTTCTATCTCCATTTTTGTATACCGGATTTTGTTAGAAATGAATACTTAATTTTGCATTTTTTTTTAAACATTGTCTAAAAAAACACTTATTTTGTATCTCCATTAACGTGAAAGATCTAACATATACGAAATCCATGTACATGTTTGGGTTCGTCTATTACGTCTCTAAAAACGGGTCTAGGTTTTCATTTTTAACTATTTAACACAAAAGTTATGACCAGAAAACCAGTTTTTTGGCGTAAAATTGTTCAAATTTGATGCCAAATATCTCGAAAACAATGAACTTAGAAGTAAATATCGGATACTATATTGCTTTAAGCCGTTATTGTTAATATAATAAGCTACAAAAAAACATTAGAAAACCAAGGGATTCAGATCGAAGGTCATGTTAGAACCCTACGCTCACTCGGCCCCGGGCCGCCAGTCAGTCGAGGGCCGGCACCGCGCGCGCGAGCACACGTGCGTCGTGCTGTGATCCGCCGCCGCTGCCGACTTGAACGCGACGAACCGCGCGTATCTATTTTTAACCCCCGACGCAAAGAGAGGGGTGTTATAAGTTTAACGTGTCTGTCTGTGGTATCGTAGCTCCCAAACGGATTTGCAAAATTAAAATTATTCAAGTTTTCACTTCTACCGGCACTCCCGGAGTGCAACCCGGTCTTTTTTTTTTCAAGAAAATTCACTGATTTTTATTTTTCCATACTAGGATTAATAGGTGCGCGGTGTCCTTTGAAGTAAAAAGGTAAACGTCCGAGTGCTCGACGCTATACTAGCATAAGGCATGGGCACTCTATGTCGAAGTGGCATGGCTTAAATTGGAATGAAGAAAAATCCCCTTAGTTCGAATTTAACCAATATTGCTTTGACATAGAGTGCCCATGCCATATACTAGTACAGCGTCGAGCACTCGGACGTTTACCTTAAGGGGCTACCCGAGGTTTTCATCGATTTTTGACAAGTTTTGAATCGTATCTACTACTTTTGCACTACAGATAGAATCATAAATCAAACGGCTATCGGTTCTTCAATCTTTTATCTCCATTTTGACAGACCGGATTTTGAAACAAATTAATACTTAATTTTGTATGATTTTTTTAAACATTGTCTAAAAAAACACTTATTTCGCACCTCTATTGACGTGAAAGATCTAACATATACGAAATCTACAAATTTGGGTTCGTCTATGACGTCTCTAAAAACTGGCAGAGGGTTTTAATTTTAAACCAATTAACACAAAAGTTATGGCCAGAAAACCAGTTTTTTGGCCTAAAATTGTTCAACTTTGATGCCAAATATCTCGAAAACAATGAAGTTTGAAGTAAATATGGGATACTATATTGCTTAAAGCCGTTGTTGTTAATATAATAAGCTACAAAAAACATTAGAAAACTAAGGGATCGAAGGTCATTGGCGTATGGGAGCCTCTTAAGTGGTTCCTAACTGGTGCGGCGTGCGCAGAAGCGTTGTGGTACGAGTACTGCAAGCGCACCGCCCTTGCTTCCACGCACAATAATAATGCATAGAACCGATTAAACTTGCTGGGTGAGTATAAAACCTGACATGGTATAAGCACGGCTTTAGTCTCACGTCTTCAATCAGTTGTCCAGTCTAATTGGGGGCCTCAATTTAGACTGTGATTAAATAGTTTGTCACTAGCCTTGGAAATTGATCCTATCCAGAGCAAACAGCGTTCACTGATCCAATCTGGACCTAAACATACTTAAGGACCCGTCCGCCTACTGTAATATAAGCACTAAGAGGAAGAGGCATATAAGTTACTTTAGTTAATAGGTATCCGAAACCATTTATTTGATTAAGTAATAGCGAAGGTCAAACAACATTTACAAAATATCGACCCGGCGGGACTCGGGGCCTCATCCATTATGCCTTTCTCGGGCAGGAGTGTTTTGCCTATTAAGCCACAGTTCTAGTCAACTAAGCCGGCGACTTTTGTCAGGAGTAAGTATGATGAGTCTTTTCCACGACAACTAGCAAAAAGCTCTCGCAACGCAGCAAACCGGCGAATGTGGAGAGACTTTGCCAGAAAAGCAGCTCAAACCGGAAAGACCTACGAAGATTTAACCATGCACCGTTGGCGTACGAGGTTGAGGCCAGGCTCAACCTCGTACGCCAACGGAACAACCACTACCACACTGTTAAGAGTGTACGACTGAAGACGAAAATGAAGGAAAGAAGGAAGAAAGAAAGATATATTTATTCACAAACACACAGGACACACATTTTAAATAATAAAATAAACAAGAAAAGCTCATAAAACATGACAAAAGTGTGTCTCTGCGGCAGTGAACTGGCTCAGCATTATGCTGAGGTGTCAGACACCTACAGCGCTGATTTTCAGCCAGCACCGTTGGTGACTTATGGATGAGTCTTGTTTTCGTGGTCGTATCCTCATTGTGCACGACGCACGCGCCAAGCGGTGGCAGCGCTGATACGCTCAACGCGCCCCGCGTTACCACGCTCACGTTTTTAAGGCGTCGACGGAGCGATCCGTTCATACGTCTAGAGCAACGACGTATGCCGCTCTACAGCCACCTAACAAGTAACTGCTTACAGGCACGACCCGGAACGGAGTCCTGGTGGTCCACCTGATGCCTGCTGCAGCCCACGACAGCTCCTGGATGCCAACTCTTAGTTGTAAATTCAGAGCTCCAATAACATCCACTTTTACCTCAAAACCTTTTACCGGGAACACTAATTGAAAATCGAAGAATAATAAAAAAATATACATTTCAAACTTTAGACGAAGACTTTTACATTAACTTATATATTCCTATCACTGCCCTATTTACTTCCTATTTACTTTGTTACATTTGTTGATTACTTAGTTGTTGTTACCTACTTGCAGAGAACTCGACACAATTTGAACTGAGATTTACCTTGCTTATATTCTAGATTTAGACCATGAACTTGTCATTGCACTGGTGAGGATAACTGGGAATTCTTTAGTTTTTTATTGATCTAAATATTACATGATTGATTGGCTGTGACGTAATTTCACGCCCCTTTTAATTATAATAGGTATTTTGTTATCTCAAAATATTTTTAACAAGATTAATCTTATTGGACTCAATTCTTGTTTACATATAAACTCGTGACTCTAAACAATGTATTTAAACAATAACAAGTTTCATAAAGTTATTCTATACATAAATATGATATGTGAAAGATTGACATATTTGTTTTCACATCCTTTTTAGCTAGGTTTTTCTAGGATTTACAATATAAAACAGATATCTTATTAATATTAAGTCTCTTTAACAGTAAGGATTTTTTATGACCTATCCAATAACATATAGATCATGCTTTTACTATGAAAGGTTACAAAGCGGTCGCTTTTGATAACTCTGCATGATAAGCCAAATTTCGTAATAATACTCAGAATTACAATTTTCTATCAAACTTAATAACCAATCAGGTTCGAGCGGGTGGAGCCCACGTACGGCTCTCTTTATGGTCTAGCCGGGCTGATATACTCACTTTCAGCACCTTTTATAGCTGGTCTACTCTTCGGTACGACACCCTAATATACTCAAAATGAAAAGATCTTAGAAACATGTTTGGCCTATATGCCTCAGGTATATATTTTATGGGGTGTTATTTATTATCTTTATTTATTCATTTACACACTTTGTACTCATATTCGTTTATTATTCTGACTATATTTACCTATTATGTTTTTACAATTTGTTATGTACTTTCAGTTATGTAAAATGGGTTTTTTCCTTTATTTGGCTTATACAATCTATATGCTTATGTATTATACAATGGTTTCGTCGCTCACATTCATGTATCTCGACCACTGCCCTTCAGGCCGTAAAATCTAGCCTATTCTGTGTATTGTTAACTTCTTAGACCATATCTGCATACCTCCTGGGCTCATCTTTCCATCAACACGCCCAGTGAGTGATACGCGCCTTTCTAACGTATCTATCTCGTCATTTGAGCCATCGATTCCAATATACACCTAGTGCCGGGAACTCCCGCCATTCCCGGGTAAAAGGCAAAGTGCCTTCAACAAAGTTACCAGGATTTCATCGCGGCACATTGTACCCGCTAATTTAATTTCCTCGACAAAGGTGGGAGAGAGGAGCCACTTTATACAAATTAATGATGCTCGTACAAAAAAATCGTGAATTAATTAGTTTAAAGTGATTATTATTGAAGCAATTTATGATAATCCAGCTTTTTAACCGCCTTTTATAATACAATAATATTAATAAACTATTTATTTCAGGCATCTAAGGCCCATACATAGCAATAAATACCTTAAAACCTAACATGCATACAATACTTATGAATTATGATTATAAAATTAAAAAACTAATATATATTTTTCTAAGAATAAGAATGTTTTTATTGTCACCACCTTATAATATGAAACAAAAACAGATGAAAAACAAAAGAAAAAGTACAATCAGATAACTTGAATCTAAAGTCGCCGTCAATGGAATTTGCTAACTATGTAAACAAACCGCCATAGTGAAAGACAATTTTAATATGGCGGTTTGTTTACATAGATAGCAAATTCTATTGACGGCCACTTCAGTAAACAATGATGTGACAATGGGAGCCGATCTCAGCATGTGCTAGGCTTAAGGGCCAAAACGTTACGACCGCGTTCGTGTTTAGCTGTCAAATCCCATACAAATTGAGGGTAAAACGCAAACGCGATCGTAAAGTTTTGTTTCGGTAAAACTTATACTAGAGCCTCTGGTTTCACATTGATTAGTGATTAGTGCGAGTCCATACAAAAGACACTCGCACTCGCAGCAAACTCGCAGCAAATGTATGAACTCGCACTAATCACTAATCAAAGTGAGTACTAACAGGCCCTAAGTGCCCAGCGCTGGTTTTCAGATTGTTATAAGAGGACGGTCGCATTTGAAATTCAGTTACCGTATCCAGTACAATATTTTGCCATTACTGCTACTATTTATAATTATTATTTTTAATCGCATGCCACAGGAACCTTAACAAATTATAAAAGCAAAAGAAAAAAGTAAACAGAATAAAATCGTCGCCGCACACAACGTGTTAAGCTTGTCGAAGTCACAAAACTAGCGTATTAGGTTGACAAATAATGTCAATCAACAGTTTACAAACTAAAGTTTGAGCACCACTCAGCGCCCAAATCCCATACATTTCTTCCCTAGTTCGGTGAAGCGGCGCGCCGATTCGGTATTATGTGCAAATCACGTTTGTTAGGTCGGTAGCGGTACCTACATGGTACAAAGTGGTTTGTTACCGTGGGCCGTGGGGTAACCGACGTGAGTAATTAATTTGTATTTGTGAACTTAATTTCCGGGTACATTTAAATGATGACAAATTTATCTAGCTTGCAATAGGGAAGATGCAATACTTTCATTATTTTTGCTTTCATTTGAATGAATCGCATGTAGAATAGACTACGAAAGTATTAAAAAATTCAAATACTTACTATAATTTATTATCAAAAAATCCTGTTGTAAACTGACAATTTAAACTTTGGCGCCTAAACGGATCTACAGTTCCTGTGACGTCACTCTTGTGTGTCACTCGCCATGTTTATTTGTCCGTGGTTCGTCCCTAGATGTCATAGTTGCCTAAGTTTTGACTTTTGACAGGAGTGCCGTCTGCGCTGATTGTTGGATTAAAACACGTTCCGTTTCACTGATTGTTGGATTAAAACACGTTCCGTTTCACATCACTTCAAATCGTAGATACTTATTGTTAGAAATGAGTATTTAGACTACATTAAAAACGTTTAGTTAGCAGCTATTATTTTATGTTTTTTCAAAACTTTGGTCACAAAATAATGGTAAATATTATAGCTGCATCTCCCCTATTTGTTCCTTTGTTCATAGCCCTATGAAAATCGCGGACCGTATTAAAAAAATAAACGTACATCCAGGTCTTAAGAGGAAACACAAAGGCCGTTTTTCCATACAAACGTAGTCCCCTGTTTTCTCCCTGGATAATGGCAGTAGAGGGATTTTTTTCCATAAATCTATCGCTACTATTGACTTGTTCCTATGTTTTCCTTTTTTTCATAAATTTATTCTTAAAAGAGACTTATTTACCTTCAAAAACCTAAAAATGGCAGATTTTCCGCTGTGTTAAAACATCCAGAAAACAATTTTGAATTGATTATTAAAAAAAAGGAAAACATAGTAACACGGTGGCAAAAGCCTTTCTTTAATTATTAATACTTAAAAAAATTGTTAATTAGGTCAAGTTTTGGAGAAGAAATCAGGGGACTACGAAACGTTGATTTCATTTACTTTTAATAGGTATTTTCGATCTAAGCTGCAGTTGTCTCTATTGCGCTCGCGCTCGCTTGATCAGGCACTGCGCGACAGCAATACATTTAACAAATACCAATTACTCAATTATCTCGGCCTTTGTGTTTCCTCTTAAGCGTTCGGTGAAACGTACTTTTACCATACTTTTTTGAGGGTTCCAATGAGCCTAAACACGACGTATTTATCTTGTGTAGTTTACGAGTTTCCATAGCACCTTCCTTCATCAAATCAGCTCGTTCAAGCAATAATGTATCATTTTTACGCTACACTTTTGTCAAATTTCCGCTCAATCGGATATCGGCAAGTACTATCGGCTGCAATAATGCATGGACACCTTACGGCCTAGTTTCGCTTGAATGGTTTGACGTCTTCAACTCACATAGTTGCACGTTGTGTGCAATAAATAAACTAGATGGCGTTCTTGGCGATGGTATTTGAACATCGCGGAACATAAGCCAATTTACTATAAATTTACACCTATTATCACCAGAAGTATTCTCCTAATAGTGTAATTATACTAATTATTAGCAAATACCAATTTACAATAGCTTTATTTAAGTGTGATACAACTGATATGTGAATGCTATATTTCCACTAGTAATTAAAATGATGCGACAGCCCAGTGGATTGAGACATGTGCTATAAACTCGGCAGCCAAGATCGATCGAAGATCGATTCCCTGTTAATGGTAGAATAAGTTATGTTTTTGCTTTTTTATAGTTTTGTATTTCTAGATGGAAGTTTTTTAGATATAAATAAAAATCGTTTAATGAAATAAAATATTAATTACTTAATAATTAAGACAGCTTTTTTTGTTTTTATTGTGTTTATTTCGTTAACTACAGTACTGCTAACGCAGTTTTTTAATAGAACTTAGTAATAGTTACTTAGCAACTTTTCTAACATTTAATTAAGGTGATAGCTTAAGTTTCATTTCCGAAAATTGGAAAAAGATTGAAGCTATACCCCCAATAAATATAACATTAACAATTATTAACTTAAGGCCGGGTTATCTAACATTCAAATCAATCGAACGGATTTAGATGTTAATTGACATACTTATACATATATATATCTATACCTATGTGAGCGTTCAAATAATGAAAACTGTTATTGATTTTTTAATAATGATAATAATATTATTCGGACTTTCACGGTTACTTACACTAGTTAGAACTTATGATTATATAGTTAATAATAAGTAATAATAACTCACAATCACATTTCGAATAGTAAAGCGATAAAAAAAATGCAAACACCATACCTACTAAGCAATGTTTTTGTTTTTAATTTGTCTAGCATAACCCGGCCTTTTCCTAAAACATAATGTATAAATCTAAATGTAAACTGCACTGCACTGTTTGGTCGGCTTCTTCACCTTCTCCATGTTAGGAACTACGCGAACATTATCATACGTATTATTACGATATCATAAACTTAAACGGCCGTGTTCACTGGATTTAAAACACTTCACCATCATTTAAATTCTATAGGGTAAATTACAACCGTGCCGTTTTCTGTGCATCTGTTAGCAACGGCGAACTGTGTCTTCAACTCTTCACTTGCGTGGAAGTGGCTTATCGGTTATAAGCAACTTTCTTCGTAGGTCATCACCATTCACCATAGCTGCACGCTGAATAATGGTATGATTGAGACCTGATCTACTAGATCCTTCCTTTTGTGCCCATAAAACAACCGTTTTTTCGCTGTAACAACAGTATTACATAATAACAACAATGTAAGATACGAGTAGGTAATTAGATTAAGTATCATTAATATTACAAAACATGTAAAAACTACTTACGTTTATACATTATATTAAATAGCAATTAACTGTGATCTTTTAAAGATCAATCGATAACTCATTGCTATATTAGTAAAGAAAGGAATCAATTGGTAAACGGCTAACGAATGAATACGAAGTGAGTGTAATAAAAAAGATTACGGTAGTTATATGTCATCTATCTACCTTCTTCAATTATTATACTAAACGTAGTCGTAATGGATATCTGTAGGTATAAAAAAACAAACTGATGATTAATTTCAATCTACCATCCAAATGGCAAATGGCCCAGTGGCAAATAGACTGCAGTTTAAAGTCGACCTGAGAATTCGGGTTCAAACCCGCGGCCGCGTCCAGCCAAATTATGTTTTTGTAATTTATTCGATGTTTGGAGTTCGCTCTTAGTGCAAAACACTAACAAGAAGAAGAAAATTTAATAATACCTCCACGAAGGTGTGTTGTTAAAAACAAAAAATCGGGAATGCGTTAAAGTTGACTCGATAAATATACAAAAATAGTAGGTGGTGGTTATCCAAGTAAATAGAAATTTCGAAGACGCGGACGAAAACAATTTTTATTTCATTAAAAATCAGCTAACAACGCCATCTAGTGAAATCTCGCTTAACTTTTGAGGCTTACATTTACATCTATAATAATACTACACGTTGTGCTCATAGATGGCGTAGGATTCGGCGGACAAGCGAAACTGTTTCTGAATTGACCATGGACTTTTGCTGTCTAGTGTACATGGTTGGCAAATGATGACAACCTACATGTACATATGAACCATGCAAAATAAACTATGTAAAACCCGTGAGCCTGTCTTTATTCACAAACACTTTTTTTGTCGAAAATGTGGCTCGACAAAAAAAAAGACCGGGTTGCACTCCGGGAGTGCCGGCAGAAGTGAAAACTCAATAACATTGTAACAGTTTTTCGATCAGGTCACGTGACATCTTACGGTGTCACCCTAAAAATGAATTTGACGCATATTTATAAACAATTATCAATTATTGCCTACGAAGCTGAAGGTCCTGGGTTCGAATCCCGGTAAGGACAAATATTTGTGTGATGAGCATGAATATTTGTCTCTGAGTCATGGATGTTTTCTATGTATTTAAGTATTTCTATCTATTAAATATATCGTCGTCTAGTACCCATAACACAAGCCTTATTGAGCTTACTATGGGACTAGGTCGATTTGTGTAAGATTGTCGCCTAATATTTATTTATTTATTTATTTAGGCGGACGGGCCGCGGGTGCGTTAGATGCGACGGGCCGGCTCGCCCGCCGCCGGCGACGAACGAAATACCAATTTGTTTTTGCCATTGCCAAATATTTTTCAAAGCTTTATCTCTTTAGGAATAACGAACTATTCGAATTTGCAAGAACAGCGGACGGCGGCGGTGAACAAAATATCAATTGGTTTTTGCCGTTGGTAAATATTTTTCAAAGCTTTATACTCTTACGAATAGCGTTCAGTTTTGAATGAAGTCGAATCGGCTAGCAGCAAAATATAAAAGTTTGTGACCTCCTTCACATCTGACGTCACAAAAATCTGTCGCGTATTTAACAATTTTTCCCCATCCCAAAAAGTGCTCAGCGCTGCTAAAGAAGTTTTCACTTCAAAAAAAAAGAATTCACAAACCTGCTCACAAAATTTCACGATAATCGTTGAGAAATGCGACCCGTAGAGTAGAACAGCGGGACAAACATCGGACACTGGACGACAGACAAACAATTTTCGGCTCAAGCTGAAGCGTAGGACTACGTTCGCTTCGCTCGCTCGTTCGATCGATAAAAGATTGTAAACAAATTAAATTCGATGATTTTAGTCTTAATGCCTTGACTAGAAAACCTTACTTCCCTTCTAGTACGGGAAGTAGTGTCACCCAATGTATGGAACGTGCAAATTTTGGTATCGGATAAATTCACTTTGCACAGATCACCTTCATTCACTAACATCGAACCTTTCCTTGAGTCGCTCGAAAATAACCTCAAATGTACCAGTAATAGTAATTGTAAGATAATCGCTGGCGATATTAATATTAATATATGTCCTGCTAATAGACAAGATAACAGTGCGCACTACCTTAGTTTACTGGCAGAACTCAATCTATCCCCCACGGTGACCAAACCCACGAGAAAAGATACATGCCTCGATCACATTCACGTCTCGTTTAATATTTATTCTGAATCCTTAATATGTAAATCGGATATCACTGACCATGATGTAGTTATTGCCGGTATACATTTAAACCCAATTAAGAATGCAAACAAATCCCGCACGTCGAAAAAACTGGATTACCAAGCAATCGAAAGAGACCTGGAGAAAATGGACTGGTCAACTGTTACTTCCAAAACGTCAGTAAACGAAGCCGCCGTAGAGTTTAATTCATTGCTGAGTAAAATTATAGAAGCTAATTCGCAACTTGTCACCGTAAGCCGGTCAAAATTTACAATTCAGCCCTGGATGACTCCAGGTCTGTTAAGGTGCTCAAAACACAGGGATGTATTGCATGCTAGATCAAGAAATAACCCTAACGATATCATTGCTAAAACGGTATATACTCGGTACAGAAATTTTTACAATGAGTTATTGCGTAAAGTCAAAAGTGCATACGAATCAAGCAAAGTAAGAGAATATAAAGATGACTCTAAGAAGCTCTGGAATACCATAAGGAAAATTACGCACAGTAACAAAGCCAAAACAAAATGTACTGAACTTCTTAAAACTAAGGAATCGGAACGCGAATCGTTAGATTGTTGTAATGAATACTTCACTGAGGTTGGACCATGTTTGGCTACTAAAATCCTTTCAGAAATCAACACGACTCAAACTGATCTTGCTAAAAACATAAAGTTAGAAAATTGCCCAGTCGCATCTCTTTTTTTAGAACCAACTGATGAATCAGAAATTAATCAAATAATCACAGATCTTAAATCTGACAGTGCACCAGGTCTAGATGGCATCACTAATTCACTGCTGAAAAGATTTAAAAACCACATTGTCTTGCCTCTTACATTTATATGCAACCTGAGCCTTTCGGAGGGCACATTTCCCAATGAATGGAAGGTCGCCGCAGTCACTCCAGTCTACAAAAGCGGTGACAGAAGCAGCTTTTGTAACTATAGGCCAATTTCGCTACTGGGATCACTGTCAAAGATCCTGGAGAGGGTTGTTAACAAGCGGGTAGTAAACTTCTTAGAGAAAAATAACATACTCTCTGACAAACAATTTGGATTTAGGAGCGGGAAATCTACCGAAGGTGCAATCACTCAATTGACGAATAAGGTTGCTGAACATCTAGATCAAGGTAGGGCCTGTGTCGGAGTGTTCCTCGACCTTGCCAAGGCCTTTGACACAGTGTCAATCCCAATACTTATTAAGAAATTGGAGATGTCGGGGATACGAGGAACGCCGTTGAGCTGGATGTGTAGCTACTTGTCGGGTCGCACACAGTGTATTAAGGTTAACGAACAAGTCGGTGATCTCAGAAACATTACTTTTGGTGTGCCTCAGGGCAGTATACTTGGACCAACATTGTTTACGATTTATATCAACGATTTGGCTTCTATGGTAATCACAAATGCGGACATAGTGTGCTACGCTGATGACACGGCAATCTTGTTTCACGGAGCTTCATGGGATGCAGTTAGGGCCTCCGCCGAAAGCGGTCTAGCATTGGTGTCACAATGGCTTCAAAACAATCTACTAACCCTAAATGCTGACAAAACTAAGTATTTATGCTTCCATAAAACTACTGCTTCCGCCCCATGTCACAACGGCGTGTTAAAAGCTCATTCATGCAGTGGGAACTTGGATGCATGCGGTTGTAAAAGCATAGAAAGAGTTTCCTCTGTAAAGTACTTAGGTGTTGCTCTAGACGAAAAACTCACTTTTACAGAGCATATACGAATTACAGCCAATCGGGTCAGGAAATTGATATATATTTTTAAAAAATTGCGGGGTGTTATGGATAAACCACTCCTCAAGTCAACATACATTGCCCTGGCTCAATCTGTCGTGACCTACTGCATTTCCGTATGGGGAGGTGCGGCCAGCACACACATAATACTCCTAGAGAGATCGCAACGCTCGTTACTGAAGGTAATGCTATCAAAACCAAGAAGGTTCTCAACCTACAACCTATACAAAGAGAGTGAAGTTCTTACCGTACGTCAGCTGTTTATCCTCCGAAGTGCTATCATAGCTCAAAATCACGTCCTTAATATGCCAAATTATAATCAACTACTGAAAAAGCGCACCTTTATCATCCCTTTACCAATACTTAAATCACATTTTGCTAAACGATTCGGGTTATACAGGCACTTATCCTTATATAAGAAAGTCAATAATAGCTGTGATATAAAATTTTGTACAACTAGAGAAGTTAAACATAAAGTCAAAGCTTGGCTAAGCACCTTGAATTATAGAGAAACAGAAGAAACAGTATCACAAAAATAGACACAAACACGCACACATAAACACACACACACATACACAGACACACGCGCGCGCGCGCACGCACACGCACATACACACGCACTCACACTCGCGATCACGTACCTACACATAATCACTCGTACTTAAATGCACAACTTAACACACACGTAAATACCTCCATTAAGTTAAGTTAATACATAGGATACATACAATTACTAATATTTTTTGTCGATCACTTCAGGTATTTGTTTTAAACATGTAACGTAAAATTCTTTAGCGCCTAGTAATTAAATAACGGGTAATCAAATGTAAAGTGTCATCCTGCGAGACAGGCATAGCCTAGTGCAGGTGACACGGGCAATCTTATTATTCTTAAGCTATAATGACAGTGTTCCGTAACCAGTATGTCACAGAAACCATGTTTTGTTTAAATCTATGTCACTGTGTAAATAAACAATTTTGATTTTTTTTTTTTTTGACAGATGTATGATAGGTAAAGCTAAGCTAATTTAGCCCGGTATAGCCATCCGCCACCCCAAAGAGATTGGAGCGTGCCGCAGATAAGTCGCATGGCCTTTTTCAGCTCGACGTCAACTCTGGTGATGTGGACGCTACCCAGCCAGACCGGTGCGCAGTATTCGGCAGTCGAGTACACCAGAGACAGCGCCGGGGTTCGCAGCGCAACACGTCTGCGCTTGCTACCCATGACGTCCCACTCGGTTTCTGGATGATGTTATTTCGGGTCTGGAGTTTGCGAGCCATACCGGTAAGGTGATGTTTGTAGGTCAGATAGTGGTCTAGAGCGACGCCGAGGTATTTTGGGAAGAAGTTGTGTCTCATTGTAGTTCCCTGTAGATTGTGACCTTTAGCTCCTGCGTGGCGCACTGGTTATGCAGGTGGAAACAGCACGCCTTTGCGCTGGGTGTTAGTCGCCATATTTGAAAGTACCTGGCCAGTAGCTTCATATCGCCTGATAATGTAGCTTCCAGGTTTTTGAAGTCGTTGCCCTGAGTAACGAGACAAATATCGTCGGCGTATTATACTTAGATTTTCCTGGCAGCAGTATCAGGGAGGTCATGGATATACAGGATGAACAGGATGGGCGCCAACACGGATACTTGAGGCAGACCGTTAGCCATTCTGGTATTGCTGACCTATGAGCCCAAGAGCTATTTTTCGGCAGCATCTCCTAAGAGCTGTTTACCAGGGTGTGCGCGTATGGGGGCCAAGCGATGGTGCCGATTCAAAATCTTCTCAGTGCGGCGGATTGGGGATGGGAAATATAATCTAATAATTGGAAACCAAAGTGGACTACTGCACTGGTTGCTGCTACCGGTTGTCGTGAACTGATTCGGTGCAAGTGCAAGTCACGGTCCGGTGTTAGGTGCTGTCTAAAAAAACTATTAAAATGTAGCGAATTATGCCACTGTGGTGAAAAATGTGATAGAAACAAAACGAATAAAAATACTATTATAGATGCATCAGACCATAGGCCACAGTCAATAACTAAGTTAAGTTTGTATTCTATATATTTTGTACAAAAAACCTACTTGATACTTGCAACAAATATGTGAGACTAGCGTTTACACGCATCTGGTCAGAAACGCAAAAAGCCAGTTAGACAAAAGGCCAGAAACGCATAATGCCAGAAACGCAAAACGCCAGAAACGCAAATTGCCAGAAACGCAAAACGCCAGAAACGCAAAAAGCCAGATTCTTAAAATGCTAGAAGAAAAGCAGAGACTAGTGAGAAGTAGCCATGCCAATGCGTTACCCATGTTACTATACTACCAGTACCAGTGTTACCACCAGATGTATCCCGGGAAATATTCCCAGTTTGTCACCACGATTCAGTATGAAATAAAAAACAATTTAAGTATAGTTTTTTTATTTAAACAATAAAAATAACACAGAAAACAAACCTCTGTTCTCCTCACACAGATTAAAAATAAAATTCCGAGCCTTTTTTTAAAATAAACACTTGGTGTTTTTTGACAAAAGTACTATTCTCCTTAACCATAAAAATAATATGAACAGTTACCCTTCAAACAATATTAAACCTTAATACATTTAAATCGTAAAAATGAATCATTTATGTTTTAACTTTAGAATAATCAACTGCCTCAAAAAATCCATATCTGTTAATTCATTTTTATTTAATTTCTTTATTAACTTGTTGTATTTTTTGTCAAATTTTATATAATTTTTTCTTCTCTGTTTATTACTAGTACTTAGCGACACTTTTATTCTATGGTCATGAAACTTCACTTCCTTTTGTAGCTTGTACAAAAATAAATGAATGTTTGGCTGTTTCGTGATTTTTTTATTTATTCGATGGTGAAATCCCTCCAACGCGTTATTCGTTCGATGGCGGTTATCTTGGTGTGCCACACTTAATAAGTTAGAATCAAACTTATTGTTTTTCGACATAATCAGAAAACTTCTTCATTTCTTCTGTTAAATCGTAACAATCTAGAATGTGCAGCCAACATTCCTGAATGTGGCTTGCCGGCAATACATAGAGGCAAGTTTGAAACTATCCTTGTAAATTTTGTACCGTCTTTTGTATTGTTGCATTGAAGTTTTTTCGAATTTTTCCATATAGCTTTACAAAAATGGTAGTGACAGCCTGATATATTTGCCTCTGGAAAAACTTGCTTTACGGCATTTATAACAGCAAGTTCGTAGTCGCACTTGAACGAATGTATGGTTATATTTAGTTTCTCATTAATAAGATTAAAGAATCTTGTATATGTTTGCTGGGTTTTATTAGGTAACAAACCATATATTACCGGAATAATATTTGTTTCGTTGACATTTGATTCCACATCTAAATACACGGTATGTATGTAATGTATTAAGGTTTAATATTGTTTGAAGGGTAACTGTTAATATTATTTTTATGGTTAAGGAGAATAGTACTTTTGTCAAAAAACACCAAGTGTTTATTTTTAAAAAAGGCTCGGAATTTTATTTTTAATCTGTGTGAGGAGAACAGAGGTTTGTTTTCTGTGTTATTTTTATTGTTTAAATAAAAAAACTATACTTAAATTGATTTTTATTTCATACTGAATCGTGGTGACAAATTGGGAATATTTCCCGGGATACATCTGGTGGTAACACTGGTACTGGTAGTATAGTAACATGGGTAACGCATTGGCATGGCTACTTCTCACTAGTCTCTGCTTTTCTTCTAGCATTTTAAGAATCTGGCTTTTTGCGTTTCTGGCGTTTTGCGTTTCTGGCAATTTGCGTTTCTGGCGTTTTGCGTTTCTGGCATTATGCGTTTCTGGCCTTTTGTCTAACTGGCTTTTTGCGTTTCTGACCAGATGCGTGTAAACGGATAATTGAATAAAAAAAATAGAAAAACGATTTTTATATGTTCGTCAATATTTTCCTTTTTTTAATTTAAATATACATTAAATGTCTCAAAAATGAATTCCTCATGTCCGATTTATCCGAAAATGACACCACACTCGAGGTGTTAGGTAAATAGAGGCTGATATGTTTTTTTTTTGAAGCGCGGCGGTGTGTCACTTTGAATCCCCCCCTACCTACCCCCCAGGGAGTGGCGGATGGCTACCGGGCTAAATTAGCTTAACTTTACGTATCCAAGTGAGTCCATCTGTGCCAAGTGAATTCAACCGATACCAAAATTTGTCCCTTATGACACTACTTCCCGTACTATTCTGCACAAATCGGATAACAACCAGCCATCAATGAGTCGTTTACCACACTGTGCATTGTTTACCACACTGTGCATTGTTTACCACACTGTGCATTGTTTACCACACTGTGCATTTTTTAACGCCAACAATGGGCACAACAAGGTCCCGTGGAAATTGATTTATGATAAGAAATAACGACTGTTTCATTGTTAGCGGAGCGGGAGGAAATTGAAGTTTTCCAGCGTGTTTACATAATTATGTGATAAGTAAGTTACTGTTATCTAAATTTGTTGTACGCGGGTCTAACGCGATATTAATTATAATATATAGATTATATTATATTTAATATCGATAAGTTATATAAGAAATAAACTTCATGTTTTTTTTTTGTGGCACCTTAAGCACCTAACCTAATATAACAAACATAAAAAATGTAAACATAAAATTTCCAAAAAACAGAAGCATCATAACATAACAACTACCTTTACCTTGAATGGTGAAGTCCTTGAGGAAATTCAGAATATAAGGGATCTTAGTTGTGACCCTTGATAGTAAACTAAAATTCGTGGAGCACATTGATAGTAGGTATCATCTTAAAAGCATCTGAACTATTGGGTTTTGTTATACGAGAATGTAAAAAAAAAGACCGGGTTGCACTCCGAGAGTGCCGGCAGAAGTGAAAACTCAATGACATTTAACAGTTTTTCGATCAGGTCACGTGTCCGTCTTACGAATTTTCAATCTGTCGCATCTTACGGTCACGTGACCTGTTGCGATTACATTATTTATACTAAAAAGGACTTAATCGCGTAGGTATAATTAACTTATTTATTTACCTCACTGAGGTCTCCCGACGTTTCGGATGTGTTGCAACATCCATGGTCACGGGACAACTGGCTTGAGCGGTTCAACATCTTCTTTCTTGTCTGTTGCTCTCGAATCTCACGGTCACGTGACATCTTGCGGTCACGTGACCTGTGGCGAGTTTAACCATTATTCTCCATCACAACGCCGCTAAAGAAGTTTTCACTTAAAAATATTGCAGAGAAAAACCTTTGCGCCAGGCCAGATGAAATTCAATCATTATTCATTGATGTTATTTCCTGTCTGTATTTGCGGTCTGAGAACCCATTATACTAATGGGTTTTAACACATAGAAGATGGCAATTAAGCTTACCACTCGCGTGTTTGACTTTCTAGCATATGGACGCTTGCGATTTTAAAGGTGTACATATGTATGTCAGTTGCCAACCCTTTAAGGGTATACCTAGGTTCTTAGAAATTTACCATAGTACATATTACAGACATTGGAGGGTTACATTGTTTGTTTTACTTTGATACTATTTATAAAACTTCCCAGCCAGTAATATCAGTAGGTAAGCAGCCAAACATCAGTATCGATATTTGCACAAAAGTTAATATCCCAGATATTTGCCAGTTTTATCACTAAGCTCGTCCGTAATCGATTCAAAAGGAAAATTGGTAAGTTGATGCCCTTTGATCGGCTCCGCGAATTACCGAAATAGATAATTTGTTCCAGAAAACGTGAACTTTGAACTGATTAGTAGGATTAGGGTAGGTATGTTCAAAATAGGTGTTACAGGGACCAGAGGGGTAATTGCGTCACTTTTCGAAAGAGTGTTAGGACTAATCAACTGGTCATTCTCCTATACAAAAAAAACATTTGGATCTACCTGACATGAAACAAAAGCGATATCTTGCATCCTTGGAACGTTCCCCTCTTATAGAATAGCGGCCGAGATTTTTTATATGTCGCACTAAATACGAAAGACATGTAGATGCTAAAGTCTTTGAAAATAGTTACGTCTTCGTCAGGCGATTTAAATATTGCTATGGAGACATTGGAGACATCGTTTTTATTTATTCATTTGCAAAGCATACATTAATAAGCAGTGGCGTGCGTACCATATAGGCAAATAGGCAGTGCCTACCTTGCAAAATAACTCTACCACATATATTTTTCTTCTCTATGATGATACTATACTTAATAGTTTTTAAAACAATCTACTTCTTTACTTACATTACGGGACGCGCTGCAATTTAAATTTGCGCGCGAACCAGACTCGCTCACCGCAGGTCAGGCTGGGCATCGCGAACGGAGCCTAAGCTACGGCACACACTCTCACAGTGCGCTTGTGTAAATATCGTCCGTGAACTATGTACGGATTTGCTCAGTGCACACACGTATACGCAAATCACACTCACACATGCTTCCAAATACGGCCGCCGGACTTCATGCGGCAAATTAAAGAAGTCCCTTTTGCTTTAATAGGGAATATTCATGACATTTTTTTATTTTTTTTATCTATTCTATAAGTAATTATATAACCGGAAAAAAATATAACACTTTCACAATATTATTAAATAAGCTAAAAAAAAATTATTAAAATTACTATCATTTTCGGACGATCAAAACGCCACCATTTTGGCGCGCTCATTTGTGACGTCACCGTGCAGCTTAGTGCACGGCGGTTCTTAAACAAATTAACAACAAAGTTTTTGATTCACACTTTTAATAAATGTGAGTTATTAAAGCTTATAAGATCAACTTATTGTAATGGAAGAGCACACAAAAGCTTATTATAAATATTGTATTGTCCCTATGTGTGAAAATCACATTAAAACTGCAAATATTTTCATATGCCCAAAGGTGCAAATATAAGGATAAAGTGGTGTAAGGCGATGAGGAGAGATAATGTATCGTGCTTGAGTAGTTTATATTGTTGTGAAGATCATTTCGACGTGAGTATTAAATATGTATGTACCTAAAATCTTTTTTATTACGACTCGCGAACAATATAGGTAAACAATAACCTAACCTCAAAATTGTATTATATACTTATTCATAAAACTATTCTGATTCCCAATTTTTTTAGTTATTAATGTTATAAATATTATGATTTTTGTTGATCAACAGCTGACTACGAGTGTTGATTTTGATCAAGAAACGTTTTAGCTAAGTTTCTTTGTTTGCAATGTTGATCGAAGAAAGATAAAAGAATTTAATCCTTTTTACTGAGTGACCTACACAAATTTGTTTTATTTATAAGCCTTGACGAAAACAACCTAGTTTGTTAAAGTTCATAAAGATGTTCTCAACATTTAACATTCCTAATAGGTACCTACATATCTTTGATTTTATAATACTAGCTTCTGCCCGCGACTCCGTCCGCGTGGAACTCGTTTATATCGTAGCTCCCCCCATATCCCCCAAAGGGATGAAGTGGGGGGTGAAAGTTTGTATGGAGCTACGATATAAATGAGTTCCACGCGGACGGAGCCGCGGGCAGAAGTTAGTATATATAATATATAAAGTTATAGTATAGTAAAATAGTATATAGTATGGATAAATATCTACTAGTTTTTTATTCCACTTATTTAACAAAGACACCTATTTGAAGTAGTTTAAAAGTCTAGCTATTTGAATCGCCAAAATAGGTTATAATTATTTAATTGACCAATCTCACGAGTATAAAAACAAGGAATATGAAAATTTATTGAATATCTGTAACTTATTTACCTTGCAGCTTTTACTCCTCTTAGTTCAGCGGACGTAAAGTCACAAATATTTGCGAAGTATGTATTAAATTTAGTCATCATGAACACATCAATTTTAGGCAGATTATCCGACTGTGCCTTGACAAAACCGCCTTCAGTCATTGTGGCGAGTCTTTTTTCACTTAATAATTACCAAAAAACACTGATTATTTATCATAAACAGCGGCCAAACAATGCGAATAACTTTCAATAATCATACTAACGACCTGCACGGTGACGTCACGTTTCGCTCCGCCAATAGCGTTGCGTTTTGGAAATTTGCGAGGGAATTTGAAAAATAGTACTTTTAAACAATTTATTTTATCAATAGAAACATGATAATTTGAAAAAATAATCATGTGTGTATATTTATTAAGCAATATAGATTACACGTGATTTTTTTTGTCCATTTCTAAATCACATGCATATTCCCTATTATTACTCGTAATCTGGGGCGTTCTAATTTGTCAGGGTTGTTTGTTTTGAATTTGCTATTCGTATTCGGGAGGCCATAATGGATTTTTAGTTACGACCCAGTTGTGTTGTGTTGTGATTGTGAAATAAATATTCTTGTGGTTGCAGTTGCATTACATAGTTCGGTTCGGAGCGATTATCTTACGTTTTCTATTGAATTTTCCGTGTGATTTTGTTTATTGGCGTATTCTATATTTGTGTATTAAACCTTAAATTTGTGTTTTAGCTGTGACCGGTGTATTGACTTAGTGTGTTTGCGGAAGTTAATTTTCGGTGCATTTAGCAAGTTATTATTCGATAATAAGGTAGTTAATATAGGTAGGTGTATGCCACAGTTTCAATTAGCTCAAACTCGGGGTAATATTACTCGGTCAATTTCATATATAGTACCTATCACTAACGCAACGCACGCTGACGGAGATTCGCTTTGTCGAAAGTCGAAATAGCCTAAGGCTTGGTAAGTATAACATTACATTACACGTGCAATGCTGAACACAACTTGGTCGTCCCCACGTATGTGACATAGGTCTCCTCAAAAAAAAATGCCTACCCTAACTAAAAACCCTATGCACGCCACTGGTAATAAGTGAGAAGGAGGTTTGTGAACATGTGATAAGAAAATTCACTTATTCCAGTAACAGCTCTCACTAAGACACATTATGACCAATGACCCGTAACTACACTACACTTAACAAAAAATTGTAAACAGTCTTAAGATAATATATGTACCTATATACAATACAAATGCACAATGCGTGATGATGAGTCACGAACACCAAAAGAAGGAAAATAATGGAAAACAGGAAAAAAAATGTATACTAGAAGTATTTAAAAAGTATTCTACGACTCTTCTTTATTCATTGCCAATTCTAAAATAGTATTTTTCACAATCGTGTTATAATAGAGAGCTTTTTAGTCAAGTACCGTGTTTAGGCCACGAAGCTTGCTGAGTGGCCTAAGTAAGGTACGAGATTAAAACGCTTGATTATGACACTATTGTGAACAATACTTTTTGTACGAGTTCATTAAAATTTATAATTTAAGTAATTAATACGAGTATATAAGAAAACTAAATATCGTTAGTAGGTACTATATTGTCTAGTTCGACTATTGTAAAGGCTCTTTGACTTTTCAGGTAGCAAGGTAAGTGTGGCTTCCTCTGCCATATTAGTTATTTCTTGAGGAGTTAAAGATGATTCGTCACTGTCACTACTCATTTTCTTAGTTTTTATTTTAACTTTTTAAGTTTAATTTTGAAAAGAAAAGTTATCACATCACACCACCGTCGTCCGTAATGTTGCAGTACTGTGCTGTGATTGTCTAAATACTAGCCAATCACAAAGCGTAGTTTTTTTTTAAATATTCATGCCCTGGATACAGCAGCAAGTTCAAGTAGATTTTTGACAGATGACGCGACGCTGCTACGTTCTGAAACGCCATAGATTGGCAATCTTGTATCGGATCGAGTCTCCTTAAACAAGGACACATTATTGAAATACGAAGTTCTATTTTAAATTTTTTTTCGGTTGTCTAGAGCGTATCGAAGTAATTATTTCGATTGTCCATAGAGCATAAACTTTTTCATCAGAATAAAAGTATTCCATTGCGTTATGGTTTGCGAGGTTCTAATTTAAAGATTATAGTCGACGAGTATAAAAATATATTTTTGAATTGACGTTGACTGATATTAAAGGTGTCGACCGAAACCCAAAATATAGGCGTCACGCGTTTTTGGTGACAGTATTTATAGATGTGGACGTGTTTTTGAACCGTGGAGAGCTATTAAATTCTGTAAATAACGGACTAATTTGGCCATGGGATGAAACGCATTTCGTGGCCAGCGAAAATTGTGCGGGGTGTGGAGTTTTTTTTTATTTAGATATAAGACATTTTTATGTAGATTTAAGTTTTAATATAAATTTATTAGTGCTATTGGATACTTCGGACGTTTGGTGTGATGGTTGCGGGACGTGTCGATATGATCACTATTTGCCGGACGAATGTGACGTGTGGCATCAGGAAAGTGTAAATACAAGTACTACCTATAATGTGTATGTATAGCAGGGTCAAGGTTTTAGTTTCAGTTTGTGGTCTACGCAAACTTCTATGGGCGAGTGTCTCACACCAGCCCCCCTATTCTGTAACTTGTTTTAAGCTCACCTCAACGCTCACCCACAAATATATCTTGATACCGCGATGCTTGGTAACTAAGCGTAGGTAGAGGTCTAGTTTCGTGACTGGTGACCGGCGGGGTGAGCCTCATTAGTGCATAGCGAATACCAGCCCAGGTTCCATCGCACAACGCTCTGCCGTCCACAACGCTCTGCCGTCCACAACGCTCTGCCGTCCACAACGCTCTGCCGTCCACAACGCTCTGCCGTCCACAACGCTCTGCCGTCCACAACGCTCTGCCGTCCACAACGCGTTTGCGCCATCCATCTCTATCTTCGGCAAGCTCTTCCCAGGCATAATATATCAAGCCCATTTACATTATAACGTCACAAATTGCGTTTATCCATCTTCTATATAAAAAAAAGACCGGGTTGCACTCCGGGAGTGCCGGTAGAAGTGAAAACTTGAATAATTTTAATTTTGCAATCCCCTCCCCTCACATCCCCTCACAACCCCTCCCCCGGCCCGCCCCCGCCCCCAAGCCCCCTACGTCTTACCTCAATCAATTCCCCCCCCCCGCTCTCAAGCCTCGTCCCGAATCTGTTTAAGAAAGGAGAAATATTGCCGAAGCACTGCAAATACAATAGCGCTTTACGTTTCTCTACACGTCAGTCATAACTCAGATACTCTTTCATCGCAAAAAGGATTGAATCTGGCCCGAAATAACGTACACTTTCGAATGGCACGGTTAATGCCAATTCAGGTTAAAGTAGCTGTAGAGTTAACCAGGGTGCTATTCACAACTTTTTACTTCGGCTCACTTCACCTCAGGTGAACCAGCGTTAGCCTGACTTCTGATTCTTCTTTCTCCGTCCCAAAGGACTCAAAAGGACAAGGATGACTCGTCGACCGGATACGGATACGGTCGTCGGTTGACGACTTTTAATCCCATGTCGACCTATACCTATGTGGTCATGGTAATTACTTTTTTTAATTTTGACCATTACGAAAAACCACATGTATTATTCCCACCGTCGTGTTACCACTTACTCGGTGGTAATTACTGGGAATATTTTTCCCATATTTTACCACTGAAGAACTACTGGTACGGGTTGGTAACTGGGTGGCAACAGGTGGGAATAACCCAAACACATTTCAAATAATTCCAAAGTCAAAACTCTGATCACGTGTTGGGTTGGTACCCCCACCTTATTCCCCCTTAACATTTTAGGAAAGTTTTCTTGTTTTTTTTTCAAGCTAGGTACCATTCACTAATTAATTATCAGTTGTTTGAAGTTCGCAGAATAATGTTTTCTTTCGCCTATTATTGACGCTTTTATCGTAATTATTTAATTAATTAGAATGAAGCTTTTTAATTATTTTTTTAGACTAAATAAACAAATACAGGCTCTCCCACGACTGTGCGACGAAAATAAAATACCCGGGTAACGAAGCTCAGCTCGTGTGAAAATAAAGAAAATATACTTAAAGAAAACAATACCCGTCACCTACAATTGTTTTTATTCATGAAATAAATGATTTTTATTTATTTATTTATTTAATGTGCTTTAGGCGATTCTCCCACTGCACCGTGTCCCGCCGCGGTGCACGGAGCGGCAGATATTTACACGCGCATTGCCGCATCGGCAGTGTGTTGTACTAGGCGTGTTTTCTATATAAATTGGAAATCTTGCATACAATGGTAAAATCTGTCGCTCCGCGCACCGCGGCGGAACGCGGTGTTGTTAGTCTCATGGCAGAACGCGGTGTTGTGGGAGTCTCATGGCAGAACGCGGTGTTGTGGGAGTCTCATGGCAGAACGCGGTGTTGTGGGAGTCTCATGGCAGAACGTGCAAGTTGCGTCCTGTTTCATGGCCATTTTGAAACAGGTGTTTGTTCAATTTGCAATGTCATATCAGGATTCTCGTCACTTTGAGTTTTAATAGCCGTTTAGAAAGCTTATTGTTGAACACTTTGATTAAGGCTTTAGCCTGTTTTTGTCGTTTGGCGAACTTCCACGCTTGATTGCCTCTGATTTTATGTGTTGTTTAAGTGAAGACTTAGCTTCGATCCTCAAATATAAGATAATGTTGATGGGAGCAAAATATCTTCAATGTTACAGGTATACTTTAATCCTTTATCGCATAGCCACTCACTTGCTTGTGGATTTTAAAAAAGGTAGCCTTAATTGCTACCAATTTTTCTTTATCAAAGAAGTCCATACTTCGCTTGGCAACTACAGTTGCCACCATCAGTTTAGGGGTGCGTGAAAATGGCAACTGTGGTTGCCACAAGCAAGTAAGTGGATAGCGATGGATTACGATGTATTATTTAATATACTTATTCAATAAACGGAACTTAATCGCGTATAATTAACGTATTTATTTGTATGTGTCACAGCATGGTTGCATGCCTGGGGTTTACGTTACGTACGTAATACGTTAATTATACGCGATTAAGCCAAGCCAATATTATGTGTGAGAATCAAGAAATTATTATAGGATTGTCACCTTTATACACGTGTCTTACAAATGGTTAGTGAGTGGGCTGCCGGCTTTCAATATTGGAGGGCGAGGGATACCAACAAAGTACCTACACCTTTTCCGTTTACTTATATTACTTACCTAGGGCGATAAAACAAAGAATGTCTCAAATGCCAGGTATTTGACGCCCGAGCCGAAGGCAAGGGCGATAAATATGCGATCTGATATTTTCTTTATTTGGTAATGGTGAGTACGGTGAGTACACAATTTGACGTGAAACATTGCTATAATCAAGAATTTGTACGCCGTCAGGCAGGGTATAGTGCTACATAATATAATTAATTATTTACCACAGCTGTAATCAGATTGACATGTACTCACAAATAATAAAACACTTTGAACTTTGACGTCTCTCCCTGGTCAGGAATTGGGATTTTTCCGCACGCGTCGTGAGTGGTGATTCCTACTTTATGGCCAGGTATGACGTAATAGTAGTAAAAACTTGGCATACTGACACTACCATCAATCGTGATTTTACAGATTGCATGTTATACCTTACGCTCACTTAGGCGAGTACAAAAAGCGCGCGGATTCATCTCGGTTGCTGCGATATCCTAATAAAATTCTCCCAGTGAAACGACGACTAGCCAAATCCGGAAAGGTGACAAACGTGATGGGGCCAGCCGTGTACAAGAAGTTGCCAGAGACAATCACGTCGGCTCCGTCCCTGATGATTATCAAAAGAAAACTAAAAAAATGGCTTCTCGGGCACACATTCTATAGCTACGACGAATTTATGAATATTGTGTGAATGGTTTTATTTAAATATTAATTGTTGATGACTTAGACTAATTATTATTAACTATTGTATTATTTATTAACTTTTTATAGACACTTTTTGTGTAATGACAATGTAACTAAATTTTTCTTTTTAACTATAAACACTGACATGTAATATTAACAATTACGAATAAATGAATATGAATATGAATAGTACATTACCTACTATATGTATAGAGGCCGGGAAACGAAGGGTTGCAGGCCAAATACGAGTAGATATAGATAGGGGTACGCGGCCGGTAACCCCGTTTCTCGCTGAGATTTTGTGCAGTGCTTTTTTCTCAAACTAGCAATTAACTAAAAATAAAAGGTTGTCATTTTTTAATGTTCGTAGGTTAACACAACTAAGTAAATAATACGTTTCTGAACTGCACCCCCTGCGCGGCCGCCGCGCCCCCCCGTTTAAAAACGAAAAAACAAATATAAATCTGACTAAACATACTAGAAATTGTAACAATAAAATTAAGGTATTTTTTCTAATAAGGTCTGTTTTAGCTTGCTTTTTCGTTCTTCCGTCTTATTTGTACATACACATAATTTTGTACATATTTCCCTAGTCTAAAAATTCTCATTTTATATTTACTTTGCTTCAGCACCTTATAACACGGCAAAACCTGCGCCGTCCGGCCGCTAGCGTACTGGCCGGCGATAAAGAAAAATTTTGTTTTTTTTCACGGCCGTGTTTTGTTTTCTCCTGTCAAAAGTTTTCACTAGCATACGTTTGGAGAAAACCTATTTAATAATATGGATTAAGTTATATTGAATTATGTTGTATGTTTGTGATGTGATATGGGCAATGCCTGAAATAAATAAAATAATAATAATAATAACATAAATCTTAATGATTTATACAATGTCATAGTTCTCGAGATTACCTCTGCCCGTAAATAGTGTATAGGTATAGTTCATGCATACAAGGGCTGCCACTTATGCAGGTATGTTATGTATTATATAAGTTCTGTGTTCTGTATATATTTTTGTTAAACCCAATCCGAGCCTCATTTAGCCGTCACTGGTGTAAACCTATGAGGCTCGGATGGGTTTGAATTGAACCTTAGGTAACTATAAAAGCATTGCTTCCAGCCCTTTATGCCTGGTTAAACCGCTACTACTGACCGCTGCTCGGCTGCTATAACTTATCATAGTTGCCTCTATATGTTTTTGGTATTTTTAGTAAGTCATGTCAACATTTCATTGCAAGTTTGAGAGAAATAATTTATATTTGTAAATCACGACGGTGGTAAATACCTGTGATTGGAGACATTCTTGTTTTAGCGCCCTAGATGAGAATTGTACTATTTCAAAGCCAATTGCAAGTAGAGGCTTATATAGAGGCTTTAATATTGACTTTTTAACCCCCGACGGAAAGAGAGGGGTGTTATAAGTTTAACGTGTCTGTGTATCTGTGTATCGTAGCTCCCAAACGGATGAACCGATTTGAATTCGGTTTCTTTTGTGTCATAGATAATTTTATTCCGAGTGCTCTTAGTTATGTTTTATGAAAATCTGTTCAGCTTTTTTTGAGATATTGGACTTTGAAATGAAAATGTCGGGGGTTTTTCAACTTTTCTAAATTGTAGTTATTATATTTGACGACCGCTTTAGCCTAGTTGGTAGTGACCCTGCCTATGAAGCAAGAGGTCCTGGTTTCGAATCACGGTAAAGGCATTTATTTGTGTGATGAGCACGAATGTATGTTCCTGAGTCATGGATGTTTTCTATGTATTTAAGTATTTATTTATCTATATAAGTATGTTTATCGTCGTCTAGTACCCATAGTACAAGCTTTGCTTAGTTTGGGACTAGGTCGATTTGTGTAAGATTGTCCGCAAATATTATTATTATATATTATAATATTCTTAAGAATGTCGTAATGTGATATTTAATAATAGTTGTGCACTAATAGACCTATTATTGTCGTAGCCGACTATGACGACACCTAACTGAAAAAAACCACACGGGGCATATGTTTTTCTATATGTCCTACAACGGAGGCAAACTGCATAAGGTGTACCTGATGGCAAGCAGATATCGTAGCCTATGGACGCGATTCGCAAGCGCATTTTTAAATCTTTATTGATTTGAGGGTTCGTTCTGTTGATACCTAGTGACGAACACGGGTCGCTCACTGAATAAATATCGTGTATAAAGTTAGCGCCCATAATTCATTTGCTTTGCAAGGTTGACTTGTAGACAATGCTTTATTTATAGCATTCAGTTCCCCTCTTGTACTGTAAGTTCTTCTTTTGTGCAGTAAAGATTCATAAACCACATACATGCCGTATTCATAAACGTCCTATAAGCCTGTTTTAACTAAAATGGCGTTAAAATTCGTTTGTCCTGTGTCACTTCGACATTTGTGTTCGTAAGAAATGGCAAAGCACATGTTATTTAGCAGGGGCATTTTAAGTTTTATGAATAAACTAGCTTCCGCCCGCGACTTCGTCTGCGTGGACCCGGGACACAAACTATCCTATATTTGAATCCAGGCTATAAACTATCTTCGTGCAAAATTTCATCCAAATCGGTTGAGCCGTTTAAGCGTGATTGAGTAACAAACATCTAAACATCCAAACATCCAAATTTTCACATTTATAATATTATATAGTAGGATAAATACGACACATTCTCGGCCGCTCTGGCGAACTCGCTCACCAGTATACATATGCATAAAGGGGGGAGCTGGGTAGGCCGTCAAGGGTCCCCGAGGAAGGTGCCCCAGAAAGGTCTGGTGCCCACCCCAGGATGCTGAACACTGGCTCATTATTGCATGCCAGTTATTTACAAAAAGCTGCCGGCGCGAGCTGAACCCGCCTGTCGAACAGCACGTCTATCATGGGACGGCCGCGACATACTCTCGATTTTTCTCGCACTATACCTCTTGTTCTAAGTGTTCTAATAAAAGAGAGCCGGATAGTGAGAGAAAAATCGAGAGAGCTCGCGCGCCGTCGCGTGATAGCCGTGCAGGCCAAAATACGTCACTTAGAAACAAAACACCACATACCTACAGGGCAAGTAGTGGCAGTATTATGGCTGCCGTCTAAGGTGGAGGTACTTCCACAGTTGGGCTGCTCCAAATATGAGCGGGATGACATTCAGCTGTACCCTGCCTCTCTTTTCCACAAAACACAACCCTTTGTCCGATCTGAATGATAACGCGCCTAATATAGGTATAACGAGAGAAAACAATTGAGAACAAATCGAGAAACTATTCTTCACAAGTAATACATTCCGTTCGACGCTGACATCTAATTTTTTATTTATAGAAAGCATTGAAATGCAAAGGAATTCTTATATATATTCCTAACGGATTGAGAGCGATAAAAACTGCGGTTTGTGATATATTGCTAATGCCGCAGCGTAAGGAGACATAAGATGGTACAATCAAGTATATTTTTAATATTGATGTCATTAAATTGTATTTATTTTTAAGTATGTTTATTGTAATTTTGAATATTAAATTACAAATATTAGGTATTTACCTGTAACTTTTTTTTTATATTTCGAGATGGTTCGTTCGGCTGTATTGATAGGGGTATTGATACAACTGTACACGTTGGGATTATAATTTAATGTTTCTAAATATGGTTATACATGGGCTTATATACTAAGGCTTTAGTGTGACACACCGGGTAATGAACACCCATTATGAAAAAAAAAAATCTAGTTTTTATAATCATAACTAATCAATACCTGAATGTAAATAAATTCAATACCTACATGTTGAAAGCACACTACAAGCTGGTAGATTATGTAATGCATTCTAAGTGCGTCAGGTAGATCTAAATGTCACTTTTTGGATGGGAAATGTTTCAGTCATAAACTTCATTTTGGTACAAGCTTTTATTTCCAACTGTGCTTTTCTGTAAACCGTCACCAACTACTCTTTGAGTCGATTCTAACGATCCCAAACTCAAACGCGGCTACGTCTAATAAGTCCTGAATTCCCATGGCCACCTTCTGTTTCTATCATCAGATCAGCTCGACGGTACCATAATAACAAATTGTCATCCAAACTATACGTTTATCGAAAATTTCAGCTCAACCGGTTGAAGATATCTGCTTCAAAATTGAGTTGCAAGACTCCACACCCGCACAAACATAGTTCCATACATTGCTAACTTAACTGCTACTTAGTCGCTTAGCGCGCGACTGAGCATCTCCTGTCGCACTCGCACCGTGCAAATTAGAAAGAGGAGGGTAGATCTTTCTCGACTCGCGTCGCGGCGCGGCGTCAGTTGTGCTAGCCCCGCAGGTTAAATAAAAGCTTGTAAAAAGCCAGCAACGCTAGGACAGGACCTTACGTCTAGCACAACTTGCTACTTAGTCGCTTAGCGCGCGACTGAGCATCTCCTGTCGCACTCGCACCGTGCAAATTAGAAAGAGGAGGGTAGATCTTTCTCGACTCGCGTCGCGGCGCGGCGTCAGTTGTGCTAGCCCCGCAGGTTAAATAAAAGCTTGTAAAAAGCCAGCAACGCTAGGACAGGACCTTACGTCTAGCACAACTTGCTACTTAGTCGCTTAGCGCGCGACTGAGCATCTCCTGTCGCACTCGCACCGTGCAAATTAGAAAGAGGAGGGTAGATCTTTCTCGACTCGCGTCGCGGCGCGGCGTCAGTTGTGCTAGCCCCGCAGGTTAAATAAAAGCTTGTAAAAAGCCAGCAACGCTAGGACAGGACCTTACGTCTAGCACAACTTGCTACTTAGTCGCTTAGCGCGCGACTGAGCATCTCCTGTCGCATTCGCACCGTGCAAATTAGAAAGAGGAGGGTAGATCTTTCTCGACTCGCGTCGCGGCGCGGCGTCAGTTGTGCTAGCCCCGAGGACCGCAAACTGTGTCGCGGCGACAAAGACTCCCTCCGTCACTTTACAAGCGTCCTTATTAGAAATAGATGGAAAGTCTCGCGCGACACAACTCGCGGGCCGTCCCGGGAAAGGCTTGCAGATGAATTGTCGCAACGCTCGTTCGAAAAGTTACGTGTTTGGGCCATTTTACGAAAAGTTGTACACTCGACTTTTTTTCAAATTTTGATATATAATCGGGTTGTTCTACTCAAAATCGAGAGCACTTTCAAACCTAATAGGAGAAAAAAACTGTCCAAAATGTTACATATAATTTTCGGTTTACCGTTCCGTTACCACCATACAAGCTTAGTATGGAAACGGTAACGGAATGGAATAAAACATCTTGGGACACTTTTTTTCTCCTATAAGGTTCGAAAGCGCTCTCGATTCTGAGTAGAAAAAACCCAATAGGCAATATGCACTTGAAACAGATGAGGGTAATATTATTTTTTTGGGTACTATTTTGAATCCTCATTACGTCTCTATCAATATTTCCTAATTTTATTTCTTTTTCGATGTGAAAATAATTATTGAAAAGTGCAAAAAAAATGTGGGAAATGCAAAGCGGTTGAAACGTTGAAACGGAGCGTCAGTTGAGTGTGACGTCAAAGTCTATATGCGTCTGCCACTGTCAAAAGCGAAGCGCTTGTTGTGTTCGCAACGACTGTGACGTTCTGAAATTGTATTTATTATCATTGTTCAATATCAAATCATTACACTTATTCTGTGAGATAAAACTTTGTGAAAAAAAGGATTCACAGCGGTTAATGTGAAGGCGCAATCCGATAATTTATCAAAAATTGATGCATTCACGATGACCACATACTTGGCGTCAAATCCGGATTTCGCGTCTGCTCAAATTAAAGGAGTAAAAGCTGCAAGGTAATTACGTATAAAATATTACGCTTATTTGATCTTCCTTGCCTTTTATGGATTAGTCTCTCTAGAAGGCGAGAGAACATAACATAACCTAAAAAATAAACAGTTGACTTGTTTATGTTTTAGTTATAATATTGTGATGCATTTGAATGGCATTATTACGCAGAATGTAATAAAACATTTAGCAATATAATTATTACTCTATTCATTTAGCAATATATATTGTAGATTGAGAACATTCACGATGTTATATGAAGAGACATATTTTCACATTTCACACGACTTTCTTCTTATGTCCGCCCCTCTCGGGACGAGGAAAAACAGTTTATCGGGTGAATTCCGTATTGTATTTTTACACATTGGTACTCATATGCAATATTTATAAATCGTTTTTTTGTCTTATTCCATGGTTATTGCAAAAACTAAGCAAAATCAACTGAACAAGAATTCAACAATTTGTAGGTTAGTTGTCATAGACTTTGACGTCACGCGCCAAGCGAGCCATAATGGCGGGCGTTTAAAACGCCTGAAAAAGTTTGAAATTTATAAAAAAAATATATATATACAACATTTTACATTTTTGGTGCTGAATATTATTTAACAGTAATAAAACGATATATAAGCTATCATAAAAAAAATAAAAAAAATCAGTGCATATTCCCTATTCTATCAACATTAAAAAAAAGTTGTGTGCAGCTTTCCGTAAAATGGCCCGTTTACAACGAGCTGCCCTTCTTTGCCTGTTTATTAGAGATAGAAATAAGAGGTGAAAGGGGGGTGAAAGTTTGTATGGAGCTACGATATAGGTAAACGAGTTCCACGCGGACGGTGTCGTGGGCAGAAGCTAGTTATGTTTATTTCTACTGTGTTAACAGCCTTTCTTCCCCTATGTAAGCTACGCCATAACTATTGGAAAACGAACACGAGTAATGTCGGTCGTTCGTTTGTAACGACGTGAAATCTAATAACCGCCTGAGCACTCGTGTCGCGGTTATGTCACTGTTCTACGACGATAGTAAAACATACGTACATCCACGCCTGCGCTCCCAGAAGCGGTGGACAGTCAGCCAACTTGAGTAGCATCAAAGACATAATCAAACTAAAACAACGGTCACCTTATAAAGTATCATCGAAGCATATATGAATACGACTTAACAGAAGATATTTATTGATCATTCCATAAAATCCATTTGTAGGCAGCGGACCGACGGTGAAAAACACACAAACGTTTGGATATTAACAGTGTATTTAATTCATACAGGATGTAACAAACATGGGGTGTGGACCGATCAAGGGCATGTTCGGTAGCGTATCCGTAACCGTAATCCAACAATGCATTTGTTTATTTTTTTAATTTTTGATTTGTTCTTGTTTACATTTAAATCTTTATTTTTGTTTATATTACAGTCTTTGTTTTTGTTGACATTGCTTACTAAGTATGACATCAAGTAAAACCGTAACCGTAACCGCCAACGTAAAACCTGTCACCTGCGTGTCAAAAAAACATACACAAAACATTTGTTTTCATAAAACAGCTGTGCGCGCAGTGGTTGAAAATGTTTTTTTTTTTCACTTTATATAAATGTCAATATTATGTTATAATAACTATATGCGTAAAGAATAATTTAATCACAAAATGTAATACTAATTAAAACAATGTACAATAATTTAAGAATGAATAGTAGAATTGTAAACAACACCACAATAGCATGTATGAAATCTTGACATAACTCGCCTAGACTAAAATGTAAATTCGACACACAATTGTTGCTTGTATACTATATTATTAAATATTTTCACTGCTATGCCCTAACAGGGTCCATGTGAAACTATACTATTTATGTGAGATCTGTAATATGGTTGCAATAAATAAATAAATAAATAAACCCTCCCACCCTGCACCCTCGCAGTGGAATGTTGTCATACACAAGCAATGTCAACAAAAACAAAGACTGTAATGTAAACAAAAACAAAAATAAACATAAGATAAAAAACATATTCAAATGCATATTTGGAAGCGCAAAGCGCTACCGAATATTCCCTTGCTCGGTTCACACCCCATTTTTGATACAACCTACAGCTTCCGCTTCGGTAGCCTAGTGGTTCGGACATGCGGCTGTCAAGCGGCGTTCTGGGTTCGAATCCGGGCTCGTACCAATGAGTTTTTCGGAACTTAAGTACGGAATATTTACCGTTAGCTTTTCGGTGAAGGAAAACATCGTGAGGAAACCGGTCTAATCCCAATAAGGTCTAGTTTTCCCTCTGGGTTGGAAGTTCAGATGACAGTCGCTTTCGTAAAACTAGTGCCTATGCCGAATCGTGGGATTAGGTGTCAAAGCGGGCCCCAGGCTCCTTTAGGGGCACAACCGGGAATAACGCTAGGAGGATGATGATGAACTAGCCTCCGCCCGCGACTTCGTCTGCGTGGACCCGGGACCAAATCTATCCTATATTTTAATCCAGGCTATAAACTACCTTCGTGCAAAACTCCATTCTAATCGGTTGAGCCGTTTAAGCGTGATTAAGTAACAAATATCTAAACATCCAAATCTCCAAATTTTCGCGTTACTATAACTAGTAGGATATTATTTACAAACACGGAGAAAACATAGAAAATTTACACAAGTAATTATTTACCCATAACAATGACTTACTTGTAATATAAAAAATACTCGTAATTATTAAAATTAACAAAAACAGTTTCACATTAGAAGAAGTGAAAAGTTAATACTTAGGTAGGAAAACAAAACACGCACGCTGACAGCTTGCCAGCGCACGCGCATCACGGGGGTTGGTAAGCTCGTCGCCTGCACCATTCTCGAAGAGCTTCTCGTGCGCCGAGATATACACATGGCTCTTACACGGGGGCGTGGTTAACAACGATCGAGACATCCCCTTAATAAATTGAGCCACTTTTCTTAACCGGAGTCTGCGGACAATCAATATTATCTTGTTAACGAATGTTTTGTTACCTTTCCTTCGCAATTTGTCCCATTAAGACGCTGTCAACACCAAAATGCCCTTGAGGATTTTGGATAGCGCACACTGTTTTTGAAGATAGTACATAAATATTGAAATAACAAAAGGGTGGATTATTTGTGAAATATATGACTCGCTAGCGGTTTAGGTATGAATATGTTGACTTCATGTTTTTAATTGCAGACCCATACGTCAAACAAATAAAGACATAGAACCGTTTAAAGTGATTTTAAGACCAATCTATGCAATTATTTTCTATCGAGCCGATTTCGTCCAATTATGTATCGAGCCCGTCCACGGTCTTTGAAATATGGTGGATATTAACATATATTTTATTTGATGTGCTAGAACAAATAGTTTTTCTTAAAAAAATCCTTGTATAACATCAATTTCACCAAATTAGGTCTTGTCAGTCTCTTAACAGCGTTTCTCTCTAAGGTTGTCACTTTTCACTAAATTTCTGGCTTTGTAGTAATCGCTGGTATTATTATTACTACTGGCTCTGTGACCTGTATAATTCGGGAGCATGACATTTTAGTATTTTTATATTATTTCGAAAGGGGACTCGACGAACCTGCTCACAAGATTTCACGAGAATCGGTTGAGAAATACTACCTGTAGACATGAACAGCGGGACAGCGGGACACCGGACAAACGATTTTGCCCAAGCTGAAGCTTAGAACTTCGTTCGCTTCGCTCGCTCGTTCGACAAGTTACATATCCATCAAAAAAATCCCGAAGTTTTCTGTGTAGTGGATTGTAGGGCGTTTTCACTCAAAAGTGTACTTATGCACCATCTTCCTCGGTAATTGTTGTAAGAGCGCAACTAAATGTGTGCATTCCTTAGTAGCGAAACGCTACAGAGTCCCGCCTTTTGGGAACATGACAGATGTCAAAATGACAAGAGTTATTCCAATAAAACTTATTCAAGCAAATGGTGGTTTTAAATTGAATTCATTAAGAAGCCCGTTACTACATGGTGGCAGCGGTGTTTTAAAACACTATTTCGATGACGGGAGATACACAATCCAAGGAGGAATCACAAGAAACAAAGCGGGGGCCGCTTGAAAAAAAACCAGTGCCAGTGATGGAGCGGAGGCCGCTAAGCGTCAAGCCGCCAGGGGAATTCTCGTTTGAACCGGCGGATTGGGAGAAATGGAGAAAGCGCTTCGAGCGCTTCATGATTTTATCAGGAAATGAAGAGCAGGATCAGACGCGGACAAAATTAACTGCTTACTTTATTGCATGGGGGACCGCGCGGAGGACGTAATCAAAAGATTTCCTGCAACGCAGAGTTACGAAGATACGCTAAAAGGGTTGGACGAAATATTTACTCCAAGGAAAAACATTATATATGAAAGATATCGTTTTAACACGAGAAAACAAGGGGAGGATGAAAGTATTGACATATTTATCACAGATCTATTCAAACTGGCAGAAACCTGTGACTACGGTACACTCAGGGAAGAACTAATAAGAGACCGCATTATAGTAGGTATGAGAGACAAAACCACAAGCGAGCGGTTGTTGCTGAGGCAGAATCTGAACTTAAGTGAGGTGATCCAAGCCACTAAACAAGCTGAATTGCAAGCAGAGGATAATAAAGTATTACTTGGGAGAGAAATCAAGGACATCAACAGAATGAAATTCAAAGAACAGAGTTTCAGACAACAGGAAAAGTGCTGGTTTTGCGGCTATGAGAGACATCCAAGAGACAAATGCCCGGCAGCCAAAGCCAAGTGTAAGAGCTGTGGTCGGATAGGACATTTTGCCAAACTGTGTCGCTCAAAGTCAATGAAGAGACTAGAAGAAGAAGTAAACAAGGAACAGGAAGAGGAAGTATTATATAAGGTTAGTTTAAGTGACAGTAAGGACAAGTATAGGGTGCAAGTAGAAATGTTTCATAATAACTCCTATATTGATCAAGGGATTTTTCTTATTGATACAGGTGCCGATGTAACTGCTGTTCCAGAGAATAGGGCGACAATGAATCTGCCTCTGATGAAGTCTGGGGCATCTATCTGTGGACCAGATGGCAACAAATTAAATGTGAGAGGAACTGTTGATTTGAAATTATCCTATAAAGGCAGAACTTATGATGGTAAAGTTTATGTAATTAGGGGGCTTAAAAGTGCTATATTGGGTCGCCCATCATTAGAAAGTATGAAAATTATTTCAATAAATTCAATGCAAGATACAACATCTTTAAAGTCAGAAGTACAAGTAGAAAAAGAATTTCCAAACATATTTAATGAGTTGGGTGTCTTTAAGGATGAGTATAGTATTAAATTGCGAGACGATTCACAGACATTTATTCAAGCTGCTCCTAGACACATTTCAATTCCATTGCTGCCTAAAGTTAAGGCAGAACTTGATAGGCTAGAGAGTATTGGCATTATTAGTCCCATTGAGGAACCAACTGATTTTGTGTCACCTATTGTAGTAGTGTTAAAAAATGATAAAGTGCGAATATGTGGTGACTACACACAAGTGAACAAAAACATTCTAAGACCTATTTATCCGATACCAAAAGTAGAAAATACTCTGGCAAGGCTAAAAGGAGCTAAGTATTTCTCAAAAATTGATGCCACTTCGGGGTTTCATCAAATTAAACTAAGCGAAGAATCAAGAAAACTTACTACGATAGTGACTCCTTTCGGTAGATATATCTATAATCGGCTCCCATTTGGTTTAAACTGCGCTCCTGAATATTTTAGCATGAAGTTTGCGAGCTTGTTCAAAGATTTAAATATATTAATACACATGGATGACATATTGATACATGCGGGAAGTATGAAGGAACATGATTGTATATTAAGAGAAGTATTGAGTAGATTAGAAAAAGAAGGTATAACCATAAATAAAAGTAAATGCACATTTGGGGTAACAGAAATAACGTTTTTAGGCCATGTTGTAAATCAAGAAGGAATAAAACCTGATCCACACAGGGTTCAAGCCATCACACAATTTAAATCTCCTTCAAATAAAAAAGAACTACTGCAATTTCTGGGTATGGTGAACTTTGTGGGCAGATTTATTCCAAACAAGTCAAATATTTTATCACCATTGCATGAACTACTAAAGGAGAACAATTTGTACATGCGGGGACCTGCTCAAGAGGAAGCATTTAAGATCATAAAAAATAAACTAAAATCAGCTCCTCAGTTAGCACATTATGATCCTGATTCTAAGGTTATTGTTTCGGCCGATAGTAGTTCCTATGGATTAGGGGCAGCCCTAATGCAAATAGACAGATCTGGCAAAAGAACTATAGTAGCTTATGGCAGTCGGACACTTTCAGAAACAGAAAAACATTATGCACAAATAGAGAAAGAATGTTTAGCTTTGTATTGGGCAGCAGAAAAGTTTAAAGAATACATAACAGGGATCCACATAATTCTAGAATCAGACCATAAACCGTTGGTGCAAATATTACAAACAAAACCAATGGATGAGCTCAGTCCACGACTCCTGAGGTTCCGCTTGAAACTCATGCGTTTTGACTATGAAGTTCAATACACTCCGGGGAAACAGTTGTCAGTAGCAGATGCCTTGTCTAGGCAACCCCTTCCAGATACTGGATCCGATAATGAAGAGGGCCTCACAATTAGGACTTTAATTAATGATAACATATCAGATGATTATTTAATAAAAATTTGCTCTGAACAAAATTTATGTATAAAATGTAACAGGCTAAAAGAATATACAATAAATGGATGGCCAAGGACTAATAAAATAGAAAGTGAGCTTAAACAGTATTATCAATACCGTTACAATTTTTCTATAGAGTCTGGTATACTATTATATAACTCAAGAATAGTAATACCTGATAAATTGCAAAAAGAAATATTAAATAAAATTCATGAAGGCCATCAGGGCATAATTATCTAAGTGCAGACTGAGAGCAAAACAAGCAGTTTGGTGGCTAGGGTTGTCAAAACAAATTGAAGATTTAGTAAAAAACTGTTCAAGATGTATACAAACATATAGGAATCAAAAAGAACAAATGATAATTGAAGAAATACCCGAGAGGCCATGGAAAAAAATAGGAATTGATTTGTTTAAATTCCATAGCAATTGGTATTTGGTCATGATGGATTACTATTCGAGATTTTTGGAAATAGAGAAGTTAAAGGACTTGACAGAAAATAGTGTTATTATTAAATGTAAAGAGGCATTTGCAAGGTATGGTATCCCTGAGATAGTCAGGTCAGATTGCGGAACACAGTTCAAAACAAAGTTCATGGATTTTGCTAGGGAGTATGGGTTTAAGTCTGTAACAAGCAGCCCTTATTACTCACAGAGTAATGGGCTAGCTGAGTCAGGTGTCAAGATAGCCAAGTCATTGTTGACCAAAAATGAAGATATATTTGCAGCTTTATTAATATATAGAAACACACCATTGGAGTCTGGATTTAGCCCTGCAGAATTAATGCTAGGTAGGAAATTAAGAGATAATTTACCTATGCTACCCAGTAAACTAAAAGACATGGCTGGATTAGGGGAGAAACATAGAGAATATATGTCAGGGAAAAAGTCTAGAGATGCAGTTAATTACAATAAAAGGCATAGGGCAAAAGACTTAAAAGAATTGAATGAAGGGGATAGGGTCTGGGTAATGGACTTAAAAACATATGGTATAATAATAAGTAATTGTAAACAACCGCGGTCATATGTTATAAAGACTGACAGAGGTTTATTTAGGAGAAATCGTTGGCATCTCGTTTCAGCCCCACTTCCAGAGCCTTTCGAAGGGTCGACTGGTATGCCACAGACTTCGTCAGAGAAAGAGGAGAGTTATGTTGAGCCCCATTCTCAGAATGAAAATGTGTACCATGATTGTTATTCAAGCACAGACTCTTTGGATGCGCCAATTGAACCAACAGACAGTGCCTTGCAAACTGAAGTCAATCCAGGTCAAGATTCATCTTATTCTGAGGTGAGGCTGTCCAAGAGGTCTGTGAGAAGACCAGGGTATCTTAATGATTATATATGTGATTAAAATTGTATACCGGCGGTATGTTTATACTAATAGCTATTTTTAGAGTAAAAGTATAATGTCAAGTATCATTCAAGGATACAATGCATGTTAGTGGAGATGTTATGTTTATATTAGCCTTTAATTATGTTGTAGTTATAAAATAATGAAAGGGAAGGATGTTGTAAGAGCGCAACTAAACGTGTGCATTCCTTAGTAGCGAAACGCTACAGAGTCCCGCCTTTTGGGAACATGACAGATGTCAAAATGACAAGAGTTATTCCAATAAAACTTATTCAAGCAAATGGTGGTTTTAAATTGAATTCATTAAGAAGCCCGTTACTACAGTAATAAAGCAAAAAAATCTATACATATCTTTGACATCGACGGTACCAGAATTTGGGAAGTCAGTTTTCTTACTCCGAAACATAGGAAAGTCGTAATTCTGATAAAGAAAAGTGTCTCAATTTTTAAAACTACAATGTCACGCTAACATTTTGTGTATAAAAAGCGGCCAAGTGCGTGTCGGACCACGCACAACGAAGGATTCCGTGCCTATTAAAAAGGTCGTATCGTTACTGAAATCTTACGGCACTTAAGTCCTTTTCTTTAAGGAAGGCAGTTTTTTAGAAATTTCTCGAAAACCTTTGAACCGATCATGTTCAAAACAATTTTTGCTGAAATAATTTAATAAGCCCTATGTCCATGATTTTTTTTGTTTTTTTTAAATACATGGTTCAAAAATTAGAGGGAATCTCTAAAACTACGGAACCCTTAAAATGGAAATTGGGGACAGTTATTAAATATAATATTAGAATCAATACTAGGGCACATGATTGAGCTAGAAAATCTAGTATGAAAATAAAACAATAAAATGATATGAATTTTATTTGAAGGATAATACAGTTGGTGTGTTTTCCTTTGTGGCATATAACTACACTCGCGGTCAAAGAAACCGGGTCAGTACGAAAATTTGTAATATCTCCTAAAATAATAAAGCTAGGGACATGAATTAAACTGCATATTGTAGATAATTTTATACTGAATTAAATAACATCAAATGGTGGAATCGTAATTCTTTTGTTTAATAAAATTACATAGGAAACAAAAAATCAACCAATTTTACGTACAAAAATAAGCAGTAGGTACTTCACATACAACACAAAAAATAAAAATTAATACTTCGTATTGCCTCCTCGGGCTCTTCTTACAGCTTCTAGACGATTCGGCATGCTGTTTATTAAGTTCTTTATGCGTTCTTGCGGGATATTGTCCCATTCTTCCACTAACGCCTGTTTCAGGTCTCTAAGTGTAGCTGGGGCGGGGTTTCGAGCTCTTACACGCCTCCCAAGCTCGTCCCATACATGCTCAATCGGATTTAAGTCCGGACTCCTCGAGGGCCAGTTCATACAGTTGATACCAACCTCCAAAAAATAATCTCTGACAATTTGAGCTGTGTGTGGCCTGGCGTTGTCATGCATAAACATAGAATTTCCACCCATATTAATTAAGTATGGGCCGACATTCTCATTAAGAATCTCTTCTACATATCTTGCACTCGTTAATGATCCATTTTCTATTAAAACTAACTCCGAGCGACTCTCTGAAGAGATTCCAGCCCAAACCATGACCGACCCACCGCCGAACGCCACTTTTTCCTCAAAACATGCTGGAATAAAACGTTCACCAGGCCGTCTGTAAACTCTTTGCCGCCCGTCATTTGCATAGAGCATAAATCTGGATTCATCGGAAAACAAAATTCTTGCCCAATCTTCGTCACCCCAGTATCTGTGATCGCGGGCATATAGTCGTCTTGTTGTTCGATGTATTCTTTCAAGTTTTGGGCCATTGGCCGGCCTATGTGGGGTCAAATTTGCTTCTTTGAGCCGCCGCCTGACAGTCCGCTCGCTGATGCCGTCCCTTCGGGTCTCTAAAAGCTGATTTTTCACTTCAACTGCTGTGAGGTGCCGATTTCGGAGCATGGTTGTAACAATAAATCGATCTTCTCTAGCTGTAGTACATCTTGTTTTGCCGGTTCCTGGTCTTCTAAGGTTCTGCCCAGTTTGTAGGTAACGTTGGAGGACTCGCTGCACTGTAGAAAGTGACACACCTGTTCTTCTCGCTGTATACCTCTGACTTCTTCCTTCTTCTAACATAGTGATGATACGAGTACATTCATCTCGTGTTAGCGGCATGATAGACATTCAAGAATGACCACAAAATAAAACAATGACAGCCTTTTATCATAGTTCTTTGACAGATTGAAAATAATTGCTTAAAAACAAGCAAAAGTAAAACGAACGCAATTTCAAATAAGTACCCAATTGGTCTTTTTTTTTCAATTAAACCTTTTTCCAGTTACTACGTAGAACATTGAAGGTTGGATTTAGAAGGATATTAAATTTTCTATAAAACAGAGTTAGTTTAATGCAGATACGACCAACGATTTACAAAATATTGAGGTTTTCGTCACTGACCCGGTTTCTTTGACCGCGAGTGTATATATCAGTCTTATTGCTAGTACATCTACCTCAGCTTTTATGTATGCTCGGCTGCTTTTTTAATTATTCGAAGAAAAATACTATCCCATAAAAAAACATTCCATGTAAAAAAGAGCCCAAGTCTCGAAACTCTTCCACCGTAAAAAGTTGTGAGATATTTCGTAGTACCAAGTCTCAGGCATTCTTATTATTCTTTATTTGCTAGCTAAATACAATTCTGCAACTTGGCAATCACACAACTTTACTGCATTTATGGATTTTTGCATACCTAAATCTATGTAGTAACTATTGTGTGATTGCCAAGTCACAAAATTTTATTTAGTAGCAAATAAAGAATAATAAGAATGCCTGAGACTTGGTACTACGAAATATCATATCTTTTTACGGTGGAAGAGTTTCGAGACTCTGCCTCTTTTTTACATGGAATGTTTTTTATGGGATCTCTCTTCTTTTTGTAGGTTATTGTGTTATCAATGTCCCATTCTTAATTTTTTGTCCCATTCACTGCAAATATAAATTTGTAATCCAATATGTTTATATGGGATTACAAAGTTTTTTATGCAGTTAGTGTATCTAGAAAACAGGACTTAAATTGCAATTTTTTTAGTGTTCCCTTGATTTATACACTAAACAGTAATTGTATTCTAAATTTGAAGCTTCTATGTCTGCTAGAAGTGCCTTAGACTTTTGATGATCGGTGAGTCAGTCAGTGACTGACAAAATTAAGAAACTTTGACTAGTCATACATCTTAAACCACTAGTTCAAATTGAATTAAATTTGAATTATATCGCGTTTATACAATGCGTGCTCGGTTAATGAAAATGCAGGCTTCTAGTTTTATCCACAACGATATTATAGGGGGGTCGAAAATAGCCTGAACTGCTTCGAGAAAAGGATGGTACGGCCGTGCCGCTGTTTTGCTCGACTTGGCGGGGGCACTGCCGTGCCCCCAGATAAAAGGTGCAAAAGTGAAAATACCCGTAATGAACAAACTGAAACTTTAGACAAAATATTATTACGCTTAAATTGACAACCCTTATATTTCGCAAAGGCGGCTGACATTGAATTGTTTAAACTGAATCCAAGCGATTTTGAGAAACTAAATAAATACCTTTATTTATTACAGCCCTTGGCAAATTTCCTTCAGCTGGAACATCGCAGATTAATTTAACTTTTAATTAACAGTACAATAGCTTATTCGAGTCAAAGGTAAATAGGATTAGGCATCTTCTAGTCTGAACCGCGTCACAGGCTTTTCACTTGGAACTTTAAAAGCTATAGAATACTAAATTCTGCCCGCGACTCCGTCCGCGTGGAACTCGTTTATACCGTAGATCCGTACAAACGTTCACCCCCGATTTCACCTCCTTAGGGGATGATTTCCGGGACAAAAACTACCCTAAATCGGTTCAGCGGTTTAAGGTTTGTCACGTATTTAAATATTGTATAAAATGACGATACCTAGAGGTTGATATATTTGTGTTCCTTGCTTTTGGTTTGTTTCTTCTATTTCCTTGTTATTGTGTTCTTACATTTGTTGACATTCTCTTAATATTTATCTGTTTTTGACGATCATGATAATAATTCTTATTTTTTTGACATGTATGCAAATCTGTAATGTAATTTTTTATCATGAAATAAATAATCTAATCTAATCTAATCTAAGCGTGAATCGGTAACAGACAGACAGTCACACTTTCGCATTTATAATATTAGTATGGATAGTATAGATTAGCGAAGCGAGCGAAGTTCTCCAAGACTACTGGAACAATCCGGCGTTTGTGTGTTTGTATAAATATTTGTTCGACAATAAAAGTGTAACGAAACTCGATCCCGATCAACGAATTGCAACGACTTGAAATTTAGTCGTGAGGAAACCGGTCTAATCCCAACAAAGTCTGGTTTTTATTTAACTTGACCTGACCCCCTAGCACACTAAGTTTTATGTCGGACATAAAGCATTCGGCCCTTCCTGGCAAATATGCGAGTGCGAGAGGGACGAATGCTTTATGTCCGACGTAAAACTTAGTGTGCTAGCCCCCCTGGCCCCGTAACATGGGCGGCCGCCGGCCTTATCAAGCGATAAGTATTTCAAGTATTTCACGTATTTATTGCAATCATGTTGTTACAGTATGGTACATAGTTGACATTGTGTTACAGTAAGTCTCAAACATGAACCCTGTGAGGGCATCGCAATGTTTCTAAATTAACTTACAACTAAATATATTTATAACATACAACAATATAGATCTATATAGTTAACAGAGCTAGGCATCATTTTTGGTTACGTTGTTGTATGTGTATTAACTAGTGTATCGTTGTGTATGTGTTGTGTATATTTGTATTTATGTATTTCCTAATAATTTAAATTTAAATTATTAGACTTATATTTATCTACTTATGTGTGTACAGATATGGTTTAGTAGTAATGATATGGTGTAGTAGTAATGTTTATGTATTGTTTAGAGTTTGTCTCTAGGTATTCATTAATAGAATAATAAGCATTTTTTAGCAACATATGCTTTAGTTTATTTAAAAAGAGACTATCTTTATTTTCCTTTTTTATGTATTCCGGTAGTTTATTGTATACTTTTACTGACATGGATAGCGGACCAGATGAATGCAGTTTTAATGGGGAAGTCGGTTGCACTAGCCTTGATTTAAATCTAAGGCCTTACGGTAACGGCGTATCTTCTCTTTTAGTGTAAAATTCGGAGTGTTTTCGAACGAACTTACATATCTCTAGAATGTATAAGCAGGGTAAGGTAGGTATTTTATGTTTAATGAAGTGAGGCTTGCAACTATCAGTTTGTTTTATATTTACAAGTATGCGGATAAGTTTTTTTTGCAACGTAAAGACAAAGGGAGCATCTGTACTATTAACCCAGAGGATTACTCCATAGCTGAGGCAGGAGAAGCCGTAAGCATAGTATGTTGCCAGTACAGTTTGGAAGTCGGTTGTTTTTTTTATTTCTCGAAGTGCATAAGTGAATTTGGAGAGTTTAGTTCTAATGTGTTTTATGTGTGATTTCCAGGATATGTGTTTGTCTATAACTATTCCGAGCAGGGTAAATGTATCGAAAGTTTCTAATGTTATGGAGTCGCGGCTGAAGTTGATAGTGAGTGGATCTTTCTGATATGGATGGAAGGTCATTAGCTTTGTTTTTTGCTAATTTACTTCAAGGTCGTGGTCTCGCATCCAGTTTGTGACATTACTAAGGATACTATTTATTCTCTCGTTGATGTGTGCTGTTTTTTGGCATGAGGTCAGAATTGATATGTCATCGGCAAATAATATGGAATGTTCTTGAATGGATTTTGGTAGGTCGTTAATATAGATTAGGAATAGAAGGCACCGATTACACTCCCCTGTGGAATTGAAGATGTGACGGCTTTAATGCCAGATTGCACATTACTAATCATACCACTCTGCAAGTCGAAATGCTCTATTTCTACATATTGTTTCCTATTTGTTAAATATGACGAAAGCCATTTATGACCTATGCCCCGAATTCCTATTCCATATAATTTATTTAGTAGTATTGGATACTGAACTTTATCATAGGCTTTTGTCATGTCTAGTAGAATCCCTATTGCATACTGTTTTGAGTCTATTACATTGAGAATTGTTTGTATGTATTTGTATACTGCTAAAAGTAGTAGAGTGTTTCTTACGAAACCCGTTTGTGATTCATTAAATATCTTGTATTTTTCGCAGAAGGCGTATATTCGGTTATTCATTGGTTTCTCAAATATTTTTGTAGGGAGCAAAGCAATCGGACGATAATTATTCGGATCTGTTTTAACGTTATTTTTGTGGATCGGTTTAACTATGGCAGTTTTCAATAAGTCAGGGAAAGTTCCTTCAGCAAAAGATTGATTTGCTAAATCGCAAAACGGCAACGTGAGTTCGTCAGCACATAGTCGCATTAAACACGGCGGAAGCTCGTCTATTCCGTGGCTACTTTTGTTCTTCAGTTTTCCTATTATTTTACGCATTTCATTGTAGGTAACCGGTGCTAGGAACATTGTATTCTGTATCGGGTTCTGCACAGGACGTCCTAAAGGTTATTCCGTATTTTTCGTAGTTGTTGCTGTGTTACCTATTGATATGAAAAAAATATTAAAATATCAGCTATTTGTTTTGGCTCAGATATAATCGTATTATTAATTTGTAGTTTAATAGTAACTTTTGCCTTCTTTGGTTTTTTGTGTGTTTTTTCATTAATAATATTCCACATTGTCTTTATGGTATTACTGGATGTTTTAAGTCTATGTATATATTGTTTTTTTTTGGCTACAGAAACGGCTTTTTTTAGTATTTCATCATATTTTTTGTAGTATTGCCTAGTATTATGTTATTTGATTTGGTGACTAGTATTTTTAACAACCTTTTGTTTTTGCAAGATAACTTGATTCCTACGGTTAACCAGTGTTTTTGTGTGTGACAAGATAGAGCGTCAGACTCGTTCTATCGAACGGTGTCAGCCAGTGACGGACGCTCTATCTTGTCACTTATCGTGTGATAAGGCCGACCATGATACGGGGTCTGTTCGTTTGTTTGTTTGTTATTGTGGGACAAATCTTGGAACTGAATTTTGAACCAGTTGACCTCTACCGATTGAGTTGAAATTTTGGGTATAAGAATAGTTTGGATGACAATTCGATTCTATGGTACTATCGAGCTGATCTCATGATGGAGACAGAAGGTAGCCATGGGAATTCAGTACTTAACCGACGTAACCCCGTTGAGTTTGGGTTCGTTAGAATCGTCTCAATGAGTAGTTGATGATGGTATACAGAAAAGTACAGTCGGCTATAAAAGCTTGTACCAAAAATGAAATTTTTGTCAGACTTATTATTTAACTTGACCTGTTCGTTTGTTTGTTTGTTTGTTAGTGTGGGACAAATCTTAGAACTGAATTTTACACCAGTTAACCTCAACCGATTGAGCTGAAATTTTGGGTATAAGAGAATAGTTTGGATGACAATTTAATACTATGGTACTATCGAGCTGATTTGATGATGGAGACAGGATGTGCCCATGGGAGTTCAGTACTTATCGACGTAACCCCGTTGAGTTAGGGCTCGTTAGAATTGTCTTAATTGGTAAGTAGTTGATGACGGTATACAGAAATGTACAGTCAGCAATAAAAGTTTGTAATTTTTTTTTTGACAGAAACTTGAACCTTTTGTATTGGAAGGTCACATGGCAGTCGATTTCGTAAACGCTTACGCCAAATCTTGGTGTTAAAGCGGACCTCGCGCTCTAGGGCACAATCGGGAGGACGCTATGAAGACGATGATCCTGTCAGGCACAGGCACGTATGGAGTGAAGTGAAAACTTTTTTAGCGGCGCTGAGCAATTTTTGGGATGGGGAAAAAATGTTAAATACGCGACAGTGAAGAAGGTCACAAACTTTTATATTTTGCTGCTAGCCGATTCAACTTCATACAAAACTGAACGCTATTCGTAAGAGTATAAAGCCGTTAAACACTTTTTGCAATAGCATATTCTGCAAATAAATTTGTAATAATGCCAACGCGTCCTTCACCGTTTTGCTATTGAGAAAATTCGAATAGTTCGAAAAGTTTAGAATTTGGGCGTTATTCAAGCTTTGAAAAATATTTACCAACGGCAAAAACAAATTGATATTTTGTTCGCCGCCGCCGTCTGCTGTTCTTGCAAATTCGAATAGTTCGAATTTGGACGTTATTCCTAAAGAGATAAAGCTTTGATAAATATTTGGCAATGGCAAAAACAAATTGGTATTTTGTTTGCCGCCGCCGACGGGCGAGCCGGCCCGTCGCACCCAACGCGCCCGCGGCCTGTCCGCCTAAATAATTGATAATTGTTTATAAATTTGCGCCAAATTCATTTTTAGGGTGACACCGTAAGATGTCACGTGACCTGATCGAAAAACTGTTACAATGTTATTGAGTTTTCACTTCTGCCGGCACTCCCGGAGTGCAACCCGGTCTTTTTTTTATACAACGACGGTGGCAAACAAGCGTACGGCCCGCCTGATCGTAAGCGGACACCGCAGCTTATAGACGCATGCAACTCCAAAGGAGTAACATGGGCGTTGCCGACCCTTGACATGTTTGAGGATTCGCCGCGTTGACAGCTGAAGGAACAAATTCCCTCGCTCTCAACACAACGCATCCTCGGGAGCTCTGGCGACCTTGCTCACCTCCAGGAACACAAAACTACTAGAGAGAAAGACATCTCACCACACCTCTCCATATACACTCCACATCGACACTAGTTACACGTTATATTTGACGACCAGTTGGCCTAGTGGATAGTGAACGCTGTCTACGAAGCTGAAGGTCCTAGGTTCGAATCCCGGTAAATATTTAGAAGTGGAAAATCATTTTCTCATTTTGAATGGATGAGTACGAGGTATTCTTCCCTTAATAAAGTCGTGTTCAAATATTTTCGATCACTTTACCGACAGTATACAGCATTTTACCGTTCCTTAAAAGTGCAGTAAAATATGAAACAAATTTTATAGCCGTATAATGTTTGTGTAGCTTCAGAAAGTGTCCATTTGTTCCCCCGAGGATCGGATGCCCTGACTTGACCCCGAGAGTGCTAGCTAGTTCGGTGAGTAGAACCATTTATGAACTAAGAAGATGCTTTTGCCAAGTGAACGACCAATATACACTTATACAGTAAGTAAATATTAGACGTGTAGTTTTTTTCACAGCTCCAAGACTGCAGACCTGTGTATTTGATACCGCCTCGCATTCATGAGCACATGGGTACCTATTAAAATTAAAAAAAATTAAAAAAATGGATACTAATAAATGAATAATGAATTTTTAAATGCTAATTGAAATAAGTTTACTTCGTGAATAAATCAATTATTATTATTATGTATGTTTTTTTCCATATCTCAGGACCATGGGGTCCCGGACTTTAGGAAGGCATGCGTGGGGCCGAAGCCAACAGCGCAGAGGCCCTTTAAAACAAATATAATATAAAGCGAGGGATACACATGGCGGATACCATCTCCGAGCGCACAACATGATACACCCGGTGATGGTCCCTGCCAGGTGCAAAGACTATTGCAGTGCAACACTGTGCTGCGATGGAAACTAAGGTCATTGGTTATTGGGTTGAATGGTGGGTGGTCTGGACAATGGGTTATGGGAGGAGACTAGCGGACACCTGCCGTGACAATAAGTTACCTGCCGTTATTATTATTATTGATAGACGGACAGACAGACAGACAAAGAAGTGATATTTATACTGCCGACTAACAGCTTTCTAGTAAGTAGTTAGGGTCACTGAGCTAAGCCGCAGACGGACGGACGTGGGGAAACTTTAAGGGTTCCTTGTTGATTACGGAACCCTTAAAACGTGGTAGCTCATAAGGCCCCTTCGAATGTAAATGAAATAAAAAATCGGCATCCGCAGCCGCATCCGCAACAATTGATGCGGGTAGATGGCCATGAGGGGGAGATGGCCCATCGAAATATTTCATAGAACCAGAGACTTGATTTCGCGTGTTTTTATTTATTTCGCTTCGCTCCGTGCGTGGGAGCACGGGTACAATCAACAATTAGGCGAAAAAAAAACACTAAGTAAGTAAAATCGTCTTAGATTGTTTAGACTAGTGTCAATATTTTTTGGAGAATTCATGTTTTACTGGTGATGATGTTAGTTTCTTAAAATAATGCTGTTTTTTGTATTTGTTTGAGTTGTTGTAAGGTTAGATTTTGGCAAATCTTTGCTTGTTTTTATTTCAGGTGTGAAAAAAAGGAGAGATGACCACTGGCTAGTTTTAATCGGTAGGTAGGTATGTCATATGGTGCTGAATGTGTGTCAGAGAAGAGTAATAAAAAACCAAGTGCGTGTCGGGCCACGCGCAGTGTAGGGTTCCGTAGTTGCTTGTCTTAGTTACATCGACGTGCGGTGCGGTTGTGTCGGCCGAATTTGTACTATTGGCCTTTCCAAGTACACATTAAGTTCGTCGACTATTACTCGGTAACTAGTTATGCCTTCTTAGCCGTGATAGTTTTCCTTTTAAGATCAATATATCGTCGCTTATCTAAAGCAAGTCGGTATTTCGAAATAATCCGTTTTGCTACTAAGTATAAGACTAGACGCAGAACACGTTAAAGTTTATCGTGACTAAGACTCACGTGTTCTAATTCAAAAAATTGCCACCGTGGCAGCATTGTGCCGTTATGCCATTGGTGGAGTGTCGACGTCATTTTATCTGGAAGACCGTCCGTAGGCCAGATGAGCCATAGCGATCGACGCCGTCACCACGTTTTTTTGTTGACTACTGGCACATCCCCAAATAATTCGTTAAAACACATCAATTTGTTTGTACAACAGCGGCATTACGCGAAATAGCTCAGTGGAACACTAGCGAAATTTTTTGCAATATAGGATTATTCATGGATGGGACACTTTCCGTTAAACAGTAAGTACCGATGTTTTGACTTAACAACAAATAAACGAGTATTCACGAAAATAATGAAAGTTGGCTTGTTCATGTAAGCAAAATAAGCCCCTATACTACATAAGATTTACTTCATTATTGGTATACTATACGAATTTGGACTATGTTCATCATAAATATTATGCATTTAGTTTCTTGATTCAAAACGAGAAAAGCCACTATAAATAGATAAGCAGCACGATAATAAACTTATTTAGATGTTATATGTATTGCAAACAAGGTATTTATGTAATTATATCAATTAAAATAATAATAAACAACACAAGCCTTATTGAACTTAACTATGAGCCTAATTCGATTTGTGTAGGATATTATTAACCTCTAATATTTATTTATTTTGTAATATCAAAAAAGATAAGTATAAGATACATACCTACTACATGCTCCATGTACATGGGGACTTCAATTACTCGTGTGCGTCTCATTATTGTATAAAAAGTGGTATAATAACAATAATAATAATATTTTTATTATGGACACTATTTAATTTTAAGGGTTTGTCCTGCCTCACTTTCGTGGATGAATTTGTGTCAAAGATTCAGTAACTCTTTCAGTTGACTATATTATACTTTGGTTATAGAAATGAACACAAAAAAATATCCGAAATCTGCTTTGGTTTTGCTGCGGGTAGCCTCATTTCTGATGCGATCGCGCAGAGAAACTCCCAGCATAGCCCTCTCCATTGTGCCCTTTGGGTGACCCCGAGAGCTTTCAGCTGGAACTCCAATACCGTTTCCATTGCCTAGGTTTTGTGGAACCTGTCCGTGCCACTGGGTCTATGTTCTTCGAGGCCCAGCGGGCCAACAGGACTAAAAGGCTCTCTTGCTCCACTCAGAAGCTCATTAAGGAAAGGAGTGAAATGATTCTGCAGTCTTCAAACGATGCGACTTTATACCGGCAGCGAAATAAACAGATCTCCAAGTCCTTTACCCGCGGGGATCTGCGCCAATTCACTACGAACCGTATTGAAGAGGCCATCGAGCGAAATAAGGGCTCTAATGTGTTCGCACGAGATCTCGATCGAGTCTATTGGGCAGAGCCAGCTCGCAAGGTAAAAAACTGAGGACTGGAGAGTCGTTTTTTCCAAACCTGAGCTTTTGAGTGAGTGCGTTTTTACACGTCATACATATCGTATACACGTCAACTCGCAGACCCGAAGTTGGCCTGGCGGAAGACCCTAGCTAGACCAACCCGACACTTTACCGACGATATCCCGGACATCAGCCTGTACGAGATTAGAATGGCTCTGAAACAGCTTAAGAACAGCAAGGCACCCGGTGAAGACGGAATTACAGCCAAACTCTTGACGGCGGGTAGAAAACCGATCCTTACGACCCTTCAGAAGTTGTTTGACACCGTCCTACTGGAAGGGAGAACGTCAAAGGCGTGGAACAGAGGTAAGGGGTGCTGTTCTTCAAAAAGGGGAACAAAACCCTGCTGAAGAATTACCGTCCCATCTCACTTCTGAGCCATGTTTACAAGCTGTTTTCAAGTCATTGCGAATCGCCTCGCATGCAGGCTTAGTGACTTCCAGCCTCCCGAAAAAGCCGGTTTTCGAAGAGGTTTTAGTACCGTAGACCACATTCATAGGTTATACAGAAGACTGGAAAGTAAAACTTGCCTCTCTGCTTAGCGTTCGTGGAGAAAGCTTTCGATTCGATCGAAACTTGGGCTGTACTACAGTCTCTCCAGCGGCGAAAAGTAGACTGCCGCTATGTCGAAGTACTGAAGTGTTTGTACGAGAACGTCACTATGTCAGTCCCACTCCAGGATCGGAGCTTCAAACGTATTCCGCTACAGCGGCGTGTTAGGCAAGTGAATGTTATTTCCCCAAAACTGTACACCGCTGCAATGGAGGACGTTTTCAAGACTCTAGACTGGAGAAGGCTAGGCATCAACATCAACGGCGAGTATATCAATCACCTTTGGTTTGCTGATGATATAAGTAGTCTTGGCTGAGATCATGGAGGACTTGAGTACTATGCTCTATGACCTCAGTAAAGCCTCCGAGCGAGTTGGTCTAAGGATGAACATGGATAAGACAAAGATCATGTCAATCGGACACTTTCAAGACTTCTTCAGACTTTCAAGTTAGATAGGTCCAACTTTGAGTAAGAGTCCGACTCGGATGGGCAGCATCCGGGAGCCTACGGCACATCTTTTCGTCCAATACTTCGCAATGTCTCAAGAGGAGAGTCTTTCACCAGTGTGTGTTGCCACTACCTCACTGTGTGATGACGTATGACACAGAAACGTAGACGGTTACCTCATAAGAAAGCTCAAAGTCACCCAAAGAGCAATGGAGAGGGCTATGCTGAAAGTTTCTCTGCGCAATCGCAAATCGCTAAACTTAAGTGGCAATGGGCTGGGCACATTGCACGTAGAACCGATGGCCGTTGGGGCGGAAACGTTCTGGAGATGTGACCACGTACCGGATGGCGCATCGTAGGTAGGCCCCCCTCGAGGTTGAAAGATTTCAAAGATTCAAAGATTTTTATTTTGCTCGGAATGCAGTTACATAGTTCTTAAAAATACAACATAATCGTCCAGTGCATTCAGCCTGCGTGCAGGCGTGCAAAACATTTTTATGGAGCCTTACAGTCCATAATAATATATTATCTATCTATCTTTGAATCTTTGAAAAAGAGTTACTAATTTACATCCATACCAAGTGTTGTAAACTAAACTATACCGTTATTGTCTATATAGTTTAAGTATTATTGTGATGTATGTCGTTTAAGGCCATTATTGTCCATATTAAAAAATAATATTTGAGAAACAAAGCAAAATAAGTCAGTATTCTTTTAATATTTTATATATACGTTTGTCTTAAAGACAAATAATACACTATTATTCATAAGAAAAAAATATTTTTTTAAATTATTTTCTATTGAGACGTTAGTACACATAAAAACTTATCCAAAGTATATAAATATCGTGTCACAACTCTAAACTGTAGTACATTTTTGAGTTTTTTTTGTGTAGTTTTTTGTTGTTTTCTTTTCATTTTCATGGGTTTAAATAACTGGATGACAGAGGAAACTGTGACTAAAAGAAGATTTTAAATTGGTTATCTTAATAAAAAAATATAACAATATCTTTTTTGTGTTTTTTTTAAACCTCTGCCCTGAAAAAACACAGTTTTTGAGATACAGAGTTGTTTTAGATAAGTATCGATATGTACCATACTACCACGATTTTTTTTACATCCCCAGGGCTGTTATTCGCTACGCGCTAAAGGTCTTCGCACATTACAACAACTCAACGGCGACTCGACTCTATGGCTAATATTGAAATTTAAGCCCTATGTCATATGTTGTAGGTTGAATTTCAAAAAATGAAATTAAAGTAGTGTACGACGAGTGGTCTACGCGTTGTACACTAAGGTCAACTCCGACACGTTTGCCACGCATTGACCACACGTCGTCCCCGCAACGACTATGCGTTTGCGACTGACGCGTGACGGGCAACAATTTGCGTTGCCCACTCGTTAACACCGCGTTGTCCACTAGTGACCATTGGGTGGATCAACTAGTTGACTACTCATCGAAAGTATGAGTTGAGTTGCTGTCGCAGTGGCGTGGAGTTGATATAGTGTGCGAAGACCTGTAGGGCTAGCACAACTGACGCTGCGCCGCGACGCGAGTCGAGAATGATCTACCCTCCTCTTTCTAATTTGCATGGTGCGAGTGAGACAGGAGACGCTCAGTCGCGCGAGAAGCGACTTGTCAGCAAGTTGTGCTAGACGTTCTTAAAGCGGCTCACCCCGCCGGTCACCCGTCACGAAACTAGACCACTACCTTCGCGTGGTTACTACGCATCGCGGTGTCATGATATATTTGTGGGTGAGCGTTGAGGTGAGCTTAAAACAAGTTACAGAATAGGGGAGCAGTAGTAGCCATTTTTTTTTTTTTTTTTTTTTAATAATTTATTTATTTATTTATTTATTTATTTATTGATACATGGAAAACCAACAGCGCAACATATTTATAGACAAAATAATAAAACCATATAGCCAATTACAGGTTCTCACTTATAGAAATAAACTAACACAAATAAATCTATAGCCAAACTTAAACTTAGCGTACATTACGCACAGTAACCAATCGCGCACCAATAGCAAGCATGGCAATGGGAATAAACAAATACAAGGTAGTTAATAAATTGGAATGTATATAAACTCTAGTAACCCGAGCCTACACCTGAAGTATCACACATGAAGAATCTTGTCAGTTTAGATTTTATTGCTTGTATGCTATCACAAAATATGTCTATATCTAATTTAACTACAACTTCGTTTAAACTCCTGCCTGCTCTGCACAAAAAACTATTCTTTCTATATTTAGTGGAAACATGGAACATGCTAATAGGACGAAAATGGCGGAAACTTCTTGTGGGAGTATTGAAATGAATTTTACCAAGTAAATTAGGGCAGTCAACATTGCTTCTTATTATATTTAACAAGTATAAGACATCAGCAAATTCACGACGCTTAACAAGGGGTATCAGGTGATGCTTTTTACATAAGGTTAAATAATTAGATGAGCTGTAATGTGTATGCATTTTATAGCAAAGAAATTTCATGAATTTGGATTGTAATCGCTCAATTCTATCGATGTAAATTTTATATTGGGGATTCCATATCTGAGATGCGTATTCCAACTTGCTTCTCACATAAGCACAATACAAGATTTTCAGCGTCTTAATACGTGTAAAACAAACCGAACTACGCATTATAAATCCAAGTGACTTAGAAGCTTTACTTATAATATTATCGACGTGTTCATTAAAAATAAGCTTCGAATCATGAAAAACCCCTAGGTCTCTTATGCTGGTTAGTTGCTGAATACAGTTACCTTTCAATGAATAAGAAGTAGGTATTTTATTTAATTTTCGAGAAAAGGTTACGGTGAAACATTTTGAGGGATTTAAATCCAATTTATTCATAACACAATATCTATCCAGTCGGTTTAGATCAGACTGCAGCGCAGTAGAATCTTCAGGTGAAGCAATCTTGGCAAAAATCTTCATATCGTCAGCAAAACTGAGTAGCTTAGAAAACCGAAAACAGGTACCTATATCATTCACAAAGACGTTAAAAAGGAGTGGTCCCAACAAAGATCCCTGGGGAACGCCACTTGGTACGGATACCCAGCTTGACATGTAGTTTTTGATCACTACCGACTGGCAGCGATTTTCTATGTAAGATATAAACCACCTCAGAAGATCCCCTCTAATACCCATTAAGTAAAGTTTATATATTAAGATATCGTGGTCAATCCTATCAAAAGCCTTACTATAGTCAGTATAGATTACATCCACCTGGTGGCCAGAATCCATTGTCTCAGACACAAAATCGTTCAGTAGAGCAAGATTAGACACTGTAGACCTCCTTTGAACAAAACCATGTTGAGTGCTATCTATAGTGTTTTTGAATACTGATGAAACCTGCAAATGGACAATTTTTTCCAAAACCTTAGCCAAAATACACAATTTGGAAATCGGCCTATAATTTGTTACGTCCGTTTTAGGGCCTTTCTTTATAACTGGTGTAATAAAAGCTGATTTCCAAACCGACGGGACAGAACATTCAGCGAAAGATGTACGAAATAATAATAATATAGGTTTTGTTAAGGCTTTAGCACAATTAATTAGAAACATAGCTGGCACCTGGTCCGGACCTGCTGACTTACTAGGATCAAGACTGAGTAATAATTTAGTAATTACAGCAGGATCCACCGAAACATTGTGAAGATGACTAATAGAATCGGCACAGTCATCAAAGTTGAAGTAACTCCACGATGCTCGAGAGATAGAAGGTGCGGCTTGCGCTAGAAAACTTGTTTTAAAATAATCGGAAAACGCATTACAAATGTCAATTCCTGAGTTTATAGTGGCACCATCATAACACATACAGTTCGGTATTCCAAAAGAGTTAAAACGAGATTGAACAAAAGACCAGAATTGCTTGGGGTCCTTACTAATGTTGTTCTCAACTTTCTCAGTATAATTAAAGAAGCATCGCTTTTCCATGCGCTTAACTCTTTCCCTCTGATACTCAAATTTATTCATATAAACAATTACAAAACAGTACAATAAATGCGCCAAACTGGAGTGAACAGTTTGTTGGCGCGTCGCGCTCAATTTACATATATTCTATATAATTGTTTACAGGTGTGAGTTATTTCCTATTATTACTAGTGAACTTTATTTAACTAGGGCATGCATATTTAACATTATGATGTGGTTAAGTATTTTCGTTACTATATAATTCTAATAGTGTATTTTTTAGCTTATTTTTAAAGGCTGCTTTGCTAATAATATCGTTTTCCCGTAGAAAGGGTAATGTTGTTAAAGATTCGAGGAGTTAAATAGTGCAATGTTCTCTCACCATAATAATTACAACTTTTTGGTTCGACATAATGGGGTCTCTTATCAAGTCTAAGTGATCTATTGTTTACGTGTCTAGGCATTTTATAGTCGTTGCAGTCGTATTGATCCACGGCTATAAGATACCTAAACTTTTCTTGCACGGGGAGGACCTTACACAACCCATATAGCTGATCATAATTATTTTTGTGTTTAAGTCTGACTTTTTTACCAACAAGCAGTTTCAAAAATCTTATTTGTAATGACTTAACTTTGCTGATATAGGAAGGAAAAGTCCTCCCATATACACTGAGACCGTAACCAACCAAAGATTCCACTAACGCATGGCCGCGTTTAGCCGGCAGGGGGGGAGGGGGGCACATGACTCGAACAAAAATTAGGGCTTTAAAGCCCAATATCTCGCAAACGAATCACTGATTTGAAAAATGGTTTTAGGAAACGCATAATAGTTTTGAACGAGCTATCCAACGATACCCACTATGGGTTTAACGAGAAAAAAAATACATCCCCGCTTTAGTTGTAGGGGAGGTACCCTAAAAAACATTTTTTTTTACAAGATTTTGTTGTACTGTTTTGTCGGCGTGATTGATTTATATACCCATGCCGAATTACAGTTTTCTAGTAGTAATGGTTACTGAGCTAAACCGAAGACGGACAGACAGACAGACAGACGGACATGGCGAAACTATAAGCGTTCCTTGTTTTCTACGGAACCTTAAAAAGGAGAGCATAAAACAATCCAGGAAAGCTATCAAGAAAAAAAAATTTTTTTCAGAGTTCATTTATATGTAAGTATAGATATTATCTATACTTACTTACTTTTTTTGTTTAATAATCCAAAGTTTAATCCATACTATATATTATACTATACAGGGTGGAAAATTAAGTCGGGTCCTGGTGGGAAACTACCTTAAATCCTTAAGTTGGGTAATTTTACTTAAAGGAGACATTCCTTTATTTTTTGAAAGAAACAAAACTGCATTCAAAGATTTTTGAAAACTCGCTTGGCTCGCCCGGGACTCGAACCAACTAAAATTAAAAAAAAAAACAAACATTCGCTATTTTATTAGGTACACTAATCGATAGGATTATTATTCAGGATAAAATTTATCTAACAAACATTTGGTCTTATTCTCGTCTGTCGTACCAAGATATCCATGAAGAATACCTATTTAGTACAAACGTGACCTGACGCCCATGGACTTCTTTTTATAGGGTCATGTAAAAAATGATATTTATGAAACCTTTTATGAAGCCGTGCAAGAGCTAAGGGTTGCGGTAGAAATAGTACATTGTTTAACGAGGGGCGGAAGTGGAATATTGCGAACAAGAGTCTATCAGAAGCCCGACGCCGAAGGCGGAGGGGTTTTTATGACTCGAGTTTGCAATATTCTTACGCCCGTGTTATACACAATGTTTTTCATCACATTTGCGATGAAACAAATTCATTTTAGATGAAATGAATACAAATCGTAATAAAAACTGCAACATGTCAGTCGTCCATTTTGTTGAATTTGACGTGAGGCGCGTATGGCAAAGACCCTTCGGTATACAGCCACTATTTGAAAAAACTTAATTACATTTTACATAGACACTAAATAACTACATATTAAATCTGTAAATAATTCAGTTAAACATGTTTAAGTAGTTTTTTAAGTTTAAATTTATTTATAAATACGTTTTCAGACATCGCATTTGATATAAAACCTCTTTGCTTTGTAACTGCCGCATGAGTGATAGATACAATTTAAGAAAAAAACCATTACGCCCGTGGGCGTAACACAGGCTATATTACAGCTCTGTATGTCTGCGCATTATGAAGCCCTTTTCGAGCAAGTGGGATGAAAATGTTATTAGGGGCATACACCACAACACTTTGCTGAAGGCTACACGAAATAAATTTCAACGGACACTAAATTTGTGTATCCGGAACGAGGGGGCTCATTTCTAATAATTTATTAGTTCAATAATTTAAGTGTAACAAATTGATAATAAAATAAAGTTAGTGTTAGATTTTACGATCATTTTTAATCTTAAGACTAAAAGTTTGTTAGAGAAAATTTATCCTGAATAATAATCCTATCGATTAGTGTAATAAAATAGCGAGTGTTGTTTTTTTTTAATTTTAGTTGGTTCGAGTCCCGGGCGAGGCAAGCGAGTTTTCAAAAATCTTTGAATGCAGTTTTGTTTCTTTTTAAAAATAAAGGAATGTCTCCTTTAAGTAAAATGAGCCAACTTAAGGATTTAAGGTAGTTTCCCTCCAGGGCCTGACTAATTTTTCCACCCTGTATATACTTACTATATATATATATATATATATTAACTCTTCAAGCAAAAACCACTGAACCGATTTAGATGAATTCTGGTATAGAGATAGTTTGAGTCCCGGAGAAGGACATAGAATAGTTTTTATCCCGGAAATCATCCCCTAAAGGGGTGAAATGGGGGGGTGAAAGTTGTATGGAGCTGCGATATAAACGAGTTTCACGCGGACGGAGTCGCGGGCAGAAGCTAGTAAGAAATAAAAATTGTATTTGTAATGTGTAAGCTTTTATTTTAAGTGTTCCAAAAAACCTATGACCTATGACTCCGTAAAATATTGTCATTTATAGGAAATTTCATGCATAATTTAGGGTAAGTACCCTAAATTATGAATGAAATTTCCTAAAAATGACAATATTTTTATGTAAACACACAATATTGTCATAGATGTATTGACACCAGTCATTAAATTAATGTTTTTTAATTTATCTCTAAGTGAGTCTCTATTGTTCAATTTATAGTCCCTGGGCGAGCGAGCTCTGCTCGGGTAAAAATAGAGATAATACGGGGAAAACGAAATTTCCCAGACATGAGACCTAGCTAGATCGATTTTTCGCCCCCATTCCAAGACCCTGCATTCCAAATTTCATCGAAATCGTTAGAGCCGCTTCCGAGAAGGTGATTGCAAGTATATGTACACGGTGTTTTTTCTTAAGGCGGTGCATTGGAAATTATCGCGTGCTTTGAAACGCCGTTCTGACTAGATTAAGAAAGAATAAGGTCTGATTTTCAGATATATGATTCTTGACTATATGATTGTTCATCTGATTTTATGGATACATGATTGCTTAAAATTTCCTCGATAGAAAAAAAATCCAAAGCATTTTCCTTTTTTTACTCAGCCTTCTCAAACGATACATTATTTTACGACACAAGCAAGTAAATACTATATATAGTATTTTATCTCATCTATAATCTTACTTTATGAAATTTTAATAAACCTACACTAAGTTAGGTATTATCGTTTGTCCAAAACAGCGATTCCCGAAGAGTGTTACATCTCTTTTTCTCGTGGGCGGAAGGCATCAGGCGTATCTAGGGGGCGTGTACGACTCAAATCAAGGCATCCCCTTAAACGAACTTAAAAAAAGTTTTTTTTTTTAAATTCTATATTGTTTTTTTTTGGATTATTATTCATTTTAATCATCCAGGCGAGTGACCGTAGTGACCGCTAGCCGCCATCTTATGTAGATAGGTACGAACTATAACCGGGTGAATGAAATTCGCACCGCGTGCCATACAGGATTTTTCAAACTTAATTACCTTTTATTACTAAAAACTTATTTTTTTTTCACGATCGATTAGTACGTTTTGGATGTGGGCTTCGGCTCTAAGGCGGTTAAAAAACAAACAAATACAAATATTGCTCGTTTAACAGTATAGGATATCGCCCGAATAGCCCGTTTAGAGAGGTGGATAGAGCGAGAGAGAGCGGCTCGTGCTAACCGTGTAATGTAATGTAATGTAATATAATAGAACCAAGTTGCTACGCCCTACCTGGGTTCTTTGTATCTTCGAAATAAGTACCTACTTAGTTACATAAGGTTGCAAATAATTAAATTAAATATAACTACGACTCGTGTCGTAAGTAGCTCCTCTCTCTCCGGCCCCACAGGAGTTTCTCCTGAGTTGCATTATGGTCTGAACTGGAGATCCTTTGTAATGAAATAACCTTTTGTCTGCTCCCTGCACAATGAAACCCCTTCAAAGGACTTTGCTGAACTGATTATTTATTTATTTTTCCACAGACAAGATAGAAACAAGTTGAAAGGTAGCAACGCACTATAGATACTAAATATTTATCATAACAAGTTAAGATGTTACACTCTTCTACTTCAACACTGATATATATATATATATATATACCTATATATAGGTATGTATATATACATATATATATATATACTGGGTGGAACAGATCGATGGACTTTGAAGCAAATGGGATATAGATCAGGTTTAGTGCTTTACTTCTCACCTAGTAACCATATTAATATTTCTAACGTTTACCGAGATACAACTTGTTAAACTTTGGTGAAAAAAACTGTATGTTTCAACCCTATCCAGCAGATTCAATGACGTGAACATCGGATGTGAACTTTTCTTGTGACTTGTGACATGTGTCAATTTCAAATGAAAATAATAACTATGTATAGCTAATACTATACATAGTTATTATTTTCATTTGAAGGGTTGTCACTAAGATAAAATATTTCGATTTTTATGTTTTTTTTTTTCTTTTAAATCCAGCTTAACATTTATAATAGATCGTTTGTACGTCACTTATATAACACTGTCCTTTCAGCTTAGTCCAAGGAAATGTTCCTCCCTGTATATATCATTTTTTTTTGTCTGTTATATACACACTTTTATTTTAACAGTGTTCACTCACCCTAAATTATGAATGTAATATCATCAAGTACAGGGAAAAATCTGAAAACTAATACATTTGTTATTAGGTACGAACCCGAGTGGGCGAGTCCGATAAGCACTTGTCGTCCGGTTTTCGTATACCACGTCGGTGGAAAATAAGTGTACGACCCGTATCGTATGATAGGCAAATAAGCGTACGAATAGTGTCCGGTTTATTTTTTATTTGAGAAAAACTGAATCCACCAAACGAATTACATAATTATTAATTTCACGACATTCAGTTGAGAAATGCGACCTGCAAAGAGAACACAGCCTTTTGGCTCAAGCTGATACTTAAGGCCTCCATACACCGAACGCGGGTCGTGCGCGGCGTGGGTCGGGCGGTATCTCTAACTCTTTCGCACAGTAGCGCGGCGTCTCTATCGCACAGTAGCGCGGGCCAGCGCCAGCGCCACTGTGTGATAGAGATAGTGAGAGAGTTATTAAATGCGTTGATAGTGAGAGAGATACCTATACCGATACGCGCCGCGCACGACCCGCGCCGCGCCCGACCCACGCCGCTCTCGACCTCGACCCGTGCCGCGCACGACCCGCGCCCGCCCGCGCCGCGCACGACCCGCGCCCGCCCGCGCCGTGCACTACCCGCGCCCGCCCGTTCGTTGTTGTATTGTTCAATTATTACGGATGAGTAGACAAAGCTAGCACCTACGTTCATCGTACAAACATCTAAGATATGGGCCTGCTTGCCCCGGATGTTCATTTCCGATTAATTATAACACGTGTACAAGCCTCATGATAGCGTATACCTAACGTATACACCAGCCCTTATTTATATGGTGATAGTTTCATGTGATGTGTACCCAGCTGTATATCGACTGACTAGTGTCTATGGCAAAAATATTCAAAAAGATAATGAAAAAACCATAGAGTTGATTGTTGGGTTGACAACGATATTGCTGATTTTTGTTTAAAAGGTAAATAAATCAACTTATAAATTAAAAAGACTTTATTTCTTCAAATAGTTGGGGTCGACCCAACACACGGAAGTTAAGAGGCTGACAAGACCTAATTTGGTGAAATTGATGATATTTAACCAGTTTTTTAAGAAAAACTATTTGTTCTAGCACATCAAATAAAATATATCTTAATATTCACCATATTTCAAAGACCGTGGACGGGCTCGATACATAACTGGATGAAATCGGCTCGATAGAAAATAATTGCAAAGATTGGTCTTTAAAATCACATTAGACGGTTCTATGTCTTTATTTTTTTGACGTATGGGTCTGCAATTAAGAACATGAAGTCAACATATTCATACCTATAGTGTGCGGCGCACACTGTCTATTTGCATCGGAGTAAACGAGAGCGAGTGAGGGTTTTGGATCCAAAACCCTTCTTCTCTTCTCAAGGGCTTCTCAAGGGCATTTTGGTGATGACAGCGTCTTAAATATTGACTACTGCTTGATTAAATAATTATTGATCAGGTAATGTATTTAGTCTTCAAGTTAGACACTTTATGGCCATATAGGTTATATCGCTGCGGAATAAGACAGTGTCCTAGACCCAAAAAAAATCGCATAAAATCGACCAAGACGATCGAGACAAGAGACGTTTTTATCCACCCGAGGCACTGACGACGATAGTTAAGTCGAGGGGTAAAATGGCTCCTTGTGGGCACAAAGATTACACTGCTTTTAAATTCTATTGCGAGGAAATAACAAATATTTGCATAATTGAATAAAATAATGGCTCATTCCCGCCTCTCTACTTTTTAATTTTTAGGGTTCCGTACCCAAAGGGTAAAACGGGTACCTATTACTAAGACTCGGCTGTCCGTCCGCCTGTCTGTCCGTCTAACACCAGGCTGTGTCCCATGAACCGTGATAGTTAGACAGATGATGTTCAACTCCTCGCCTAGTGCGAGTGGAGTGAACTGCCACGCGTTTCGCGGGTCATATAAGCCAGTGGATTGGCTACAAAACTTGTTCAACTCACCTGATTCCGGGAGGCGCGATGTTCGCTTCAACTCCGGTTAGTATCTGTCAAGGTTCAGTCAACTGTCAGGTCAAGTCAAGTTCAATCATGAGGGTCACCGGGGCTGAAGAAGCAGCCGTGTGGTACGGGCCGTCTCGCCAACAATCCGCGGCGTCAAATCACCAACTCTTCCGATGTCACCGAAATATCCACACAAAACACTCGGACACCCGTGTGTCTTCAAAGCGAGCGATATTACACAAAACAAGGAAAATGCGTTTCCAAATTATCCAAAAACACTCGGACCTCTCGGGTCTGCAACCACGAGGTTATCTTTTTTCTTTCCGCCTTGACAAGAAGTGTCACTGTCAAAACCACAGACTCAAAAGAGGCGTACACACGTGAGGAGTTTAAGGGGGCGGGCAGACGGTCGGCCCGAACAATCACCCGCCTCGGAACGGCCTCTAAGCCGGTCCGCTATACTAGGGGAAGTCGCGATAGGGTTGCTACCGCTCGCTTCAGAACCGAGTCCCCAACCATGACCTCGGCAAACCGAGGGGTCCCGTCCTTACCGGGAAACAAATTAACGATGCGCCCCCGGCGCCATCGCAGTGGCGGAAGGTTAGCATCCTTAACTAGCACAAGGTCTCCAACTCTGGGGGGACTGGTTTTGTCAGTCCACTTGAGGCGCTGCTGCAAAACATGCAAATACTCTAATGACCATCTGGTCCAAAAGTTCTGAGCCATTTGTTGCAGCATCTGGTAGCGCGACAAACGACCGGAGGGTACGTCCCGGAGGGGGTGCTCCGGCAACGCTGCAAGTGGCTGGCCAATCAAGAAATGGCCTGGAGAGAGCGCTTCCAGGTCATTTGGGTCGGAGCTGAGCGGACACAACGGACGGGAATTGAGGACGGCCTCAATTCTACAAAACAACGTCGCGAGTTCCTCAAAAGTCAATACAGTTTGACCGACTACCCGATACATATGGGCTTTTGCTTGCTTCACGCAAGCCTCCCAGATTCCACCCCAGTGGGGGCAGCCTGGCGGATCGAACGTCCAGGTGATACCCCGACGGGAGAGGTCTGTTCCAATATCAATCTTATTTTCAAATAAAAATTTTACAACATCTTGTAAATAACGGTCGGCACCCTTGTAATTGGTTCCACAATCTGACCGGATCAGAGATGGGAGTCCCCTACGGGATACAAATCTATCCAATGCCGCAATAAAAGCCTCCGTCGTAAGATCACCAACAAGTTCAAGATGAGCAGCCTTGGTCGACAGGCATACGAAAACGCACAAATACGCTTTTACAACCTTCGCATTTCGAAGTCGCGACGTTTTCACTAAAAAAGGTCCCGCAAAATCGGTCCCCACCCTAGAGAAGGTCCTAGCCTCGTTGACCCGATCAGGAGGAAGGTCCCCCATCTGGGGCTGCATCGTGGCTGCCTTGAGCCGAAAGCAAGGCAAGCACCGAAACACGATGCTCCGAATAACCCGTCGGCTGTTCAATATCCAAAAGTCTCGCTGCAAAATGCCCAAGAGTGCATTGCAGCTGGCATGCGAGTTCTTTATGTGGCGGTCAATCACCAACAATTCCACCAGATGCCCCTTCTTAGGCAGCAAAATGGGGTGGCGCACCGAGTACGGCAAGCTAGCGTTGCGGAGCCGTCCTCCAACCCGGAGTGTACCCGACTCGTCAATGAACGGGTTGAGGCGTGCTATCGCCTTCGGTAGCTTAGGACGTCCCTGCCGCAGGGGCTTCAATACGTCCGCAAAGTGTTCTTCCTGCACAACCCTAATCCAATGATGTAGGGCGGCATTCCGCTCTTCTGTGGCGAGAACTCTAACGCGTGACCGGTTGTCAGGGTGGCGACAATTGTGTATAAATCGCTTGACCCAGGCGGTCACTCCAACAAGCTTGTCGAGAGAGCTATACCGTTCTAGCAACCAAGCAGTGTCTGACACTGGAGCGGTCTCGACAAGGTGGACACCCAAGCCAGAGGATGGGGTCCCAATCACACAACTGGCAGGCCAGAGTGTCTCCGGTTCCAACAACCAATCTGGTCTCCACCACAGTGAGTGGGCAACAAGCTCAGGTGCCGTGCAACCCCTGGACGCCACGTCCGCTGGGTTCAGTTCACCTGGCACGTGTCTCCAAACCAAGGCAGTCTCCGAATTCTGGATTTGCGAGACCCGGTTGGCCACAAAGACCTCCAAAGTATGGAATGACGACTGCAGCCAACACAATACAATTTGGCTATCAGTCCATGCGTAGACACTCTCCTCAAGGTTCACGGTGTCCTTCAAGGTAGAGGCCACGTGGTTCAGTAGGCGTACAAGAAGAGCCGCTCCAGATAATTCCATTTTTGGGATTGTCAAACGCGTGCGAAGGGGAGCCACCTTGCTCTTCGCCATTACCAAGTGCAAATCGACCGATCCGGCGGAGCTGACCGTCCGCAAGTAAACGGCAGCTGCATACCCTCGCTCGGAGGCGTCGCAAAACCCGTGTAGGGTTACTCGGCATTTCCCTGCCGGCAACAGCTTACGCGGCAGTTCGACCTGATTTATCTCCGGGAGCGTGGAGAAGAAAACCTCCCAATCGCTCAACAAATTTCCGGATAGTGGATCATCCCAACCCAGTTGGACCATCCACAGGCGCTGCATAAATGCCTTCGCCGTGAAGATGACCGGCGCGATCCATCCATTCGGATCGTACGTCCTGGCCACCGTGGACAGCACAAGCCGCTTCGTCCAGACCCTCGGGGAATCCAGTTCCACCCGATAGGTGAACACATCTTGGACTGGTCGATATTGCACGCCTAGGACTGATAACATGTGCGGGCTCTCAACATTTTCGAACAGGTGCGGATCCTGCTGGTGATCCTCGGGGAGGCCGGCCACCACGGCCGGTGAGTTGGACATCCATTTGCGCAATTCATATCCACCCGTCCGCAAGAGTTCCACCAGCTCATCCCGCAAAACCAAAGCCTCTTCGACACTGTTTGCCCCGGTGCACACGTCATCGACAAATAAGTCCCGTTCCAAAATGGCGGACGCTCGAGGGAACCTCAGTCTCTCTCGAGACGCCAATTCTAACAAAGTTCGAATTGAAATGTACGGACTGCTCTTCAAGCCGTATGTATTCGTATTCAGCTCGTACACCAACATCGGTCCATCAGGGCTCTCACGCCACAAGATCAGCTGATACCGACGATCATCAGGATGGATCACTGTCTGCCGAAACATCATCCGGATGTCGGCGACGAACACCACCTGATGTTTCCTAAAATTTGTGAGGATATCCGTGATATCCTTGTGCAGCTTAGGACCTGCATGCAAACACTGGTTCAATGACACCCCAGTCGAGGTGGACGCGGACCCATCAAAGACCACGCGAATCTTGGACTCCGGGGATTTTAGGACCGCGTGGTGCGGCAGGAAGCAGTGCTCCACTGTACTCCAGTCCGTCCGAGCCACCGACATGTGTCCCAAACCCTCGTACTCCCTCATGAAGTCCACATACTTCTGCCGGAAGAGCGCATCTCTTCTCATTCGGCGTTCCATCGAAACCAGCCGCTTCTCAGCCATCTCACGTGACGCTCCAAGAGGAGGTCGGTGGATGAGCAGAGGAAGTCGTGTTATGAACCGACCAGAGCAGAGGCGCCCAGTATTATTTTGGTAAAACCGTTCGCACTCTTCCTGCTCGGGGCTCATACGCGACGCGGTAGGTGGTTCCTCAATCTCCCAGAACCGTTGCACGGCTTCTGAAAGAGCAGTTCCAACCAGACAGCCCTCCTCAGTAGGAGGCGGTGGAGCCGCTAAAACCAAACCCATTACAGCATAGCCAAACACCGTTTCCAGTGTAACCAGTCCGCCAGGCTGTAAGGTACGGTTGCCGCTCAACAGCACCCGCCCAAGAACGTCTGCACCCAGCAACACGTCAATCGGACCAGGTCTGTCAAATCCAGCATCCGCCAGAACTAATCCAGCTGTCAAACTCCGAACCTCTGGAGGCAGCTTCACCTGGGGGAGTCTCCCCACCACTTCATCCAATACTAACGCGGGAGCATTAATCCTCGCGCGTGAAGTGGGACCCGGTCCAAAGGTGAGTAAGGTCTGCCCTACCAGATTTGACACTGTCACATTGCCTACCCCACGTATACTTTCCGGGTGGGGTTTCACAACCAAGCCCAACTGTCGCACCAACCTACTGGATACCATGCAGCCTTGCGCTCCCGTGTCAAGGAGAGAGCGCACGCAGGCTGATCCTCCGCCAGGGCCCCAAACACAAACCGAAGCCGTGGGCAATAACACGGTCTCCAAGGGCGTGGCGGTTGCTGGTGCGTGGGCGGCGTATCCCTAGCAGGGATAACGCGTTGCATCCTGTTCCGCATGGGCGGGCCGCTCGTACCGCTCGAGCGGGTCCCACTCCGGCTGGTACTGCCGTCGCGCCATGCGTGCCGCCTGCGGCCCCTGGTATGTCCTACTCCGGCCGTACACCGGAGGTCCCGACCCCCAGCGGGGTCGCTCCACAAGCGGCGGCGACATCCGTGGCGCCTGCCGGGGTGGAGGCGTTTGCGGGCACCCGCCCGTAAGGACCCCCCGTTGGGGCACGGGTGCGTGCGAAGTAGTCGCGTAGTTTTGGAGGGGGGGGGGAGGGGGGTGTTACCCGACGTCCCCACTTCTCCTCGGCCATGGGCCCCTGGTCAGCCCGCTGCTGACTCCAAACAGGGGAGCATGACCCCTGCGCAGGGGGGGGGGGGGGGAGGTGTATCCCCACTGCGGTTCATGCATAAAATGGGGTGGTGCTTCCCACCACAGGACTTACACGCCTGCGGGTGGGCACAATCTCGCACAAAATGTGGGCCCAAGCAAACAAAGCACCATTGCCGCTGCTTAGCAATGTTGCGGCGTCCCACAACCCGCTGCGCAAGAAACTTCGGACACGCTGGCACCCGATGGCCAGGGTTCTTGCAGCATAGGCAGACTTCAGGGTCCAATGCACTGATATTATATTGGTGAGGACCCGCTGGTTGTGGGGCCGATTTGCCCCACCCTCCCCTTTGAGGTGCAACTCTCCCCTGGGCCCGCTGGGCCCCAGGAGGCCTCGGGGGTGGTAGTAGATCCGAGGTGTCGGCCCGTCGACACTCAAGTTCCAATTGGTCGATAAGATTGGTGAAGGTCGGCAGATGCTGAGCACTTTCACCACCATACCGGTGCTCAAACCTGGCCCGTACATCAGCCGGCAGCCGGTTCAACAAAAAATTCAACAGTATGTAGGACCACTGGTCCACCGGCAAACCAAGGTTCTCTAACCCTTTGGTCGCTGTCAAAACAGGATTCAGCATTTTCAGCCGGATGTCTGAAGCCTGAGCGATCCGAGGGATATTCCAGATCTTAGTCATAAGAGTATCCGCAAGTCGCCGCACGTTCTGGTATCGGTCCCTCAGCAACGTGCGCGCGATTTCATAATTGTCGTCGGTGACCGACAAATGCGCGATCAAGTCGCGCGGCTCCCCGACGAGAGCAGACATCAGCTGCGCCAACTTCAACGCCGCTGGCAGGTCCGTCCGGGCATGCACCAAGCTATCAAAGAGGTCGATGAAGCTGGTCCACTCGTCCAGGTCTCCTCGGAAGACCGGCATCTGTATGGCTGGCAAGCGCGCTGCCAACCCTGGGTTATAGATAACTGCGTGTTTCGGAACGTCCCGGGCCGCACCATTCCGAACCCGCAGCATCTTAGAAGCCCTCTCGATAATCCTGTCCCCAAAATCCATACATTGCTCAAAGTCCCGCTCCACCTGCTCGGTCTCCGGGGTCGTCCGGCCGGGCTCCGCTAGGTAGAGTTCAACTTGGAACTCCACAGCCTTAAGACGGTCTGACACCTCCTCGTACCGGGTCAACAAAGCCTCCTCCCGGTCATTTCTGTCAACCAAAGCTGCTGCAGATGAAAACCAACGCAGTGCAGACTGGATCTTAGCCTTAGGTGTAGATCCCATTTTAAATTAATTTCCAACAATACCAGAGAAAATTAAAATTAATTTAATTAATGTGGAAATTCCAATCTCTTGGTCACCCTAGTGAATCAAAACCAAATATCAACTCAATTACAGAAATGCCTTACAATAACAACCAATATAGATTCTCAAAACGCAGTGGAAGCTCAAATTATAATCTATAATTGGCTAGTTACATCACTTGTACAATAATCTAGCTTACAACTAATATTTATGGTAACCTTATATTTTAGCTTATATTCTTAGCAAACTTGGCCGCTTATAGCAAACTGAATAAAACAAATGCCTTATTACCAAACAACAAGCTATGAAAGGCTTTCCAAATTACAATCAATCAAATATGTGGCTTTAATTTGCCTTCAACTATTCTCCAAATTAAATTGTACCAAACACTCAAAATCACCTTCCGGAGGTTGTAATCTCACTAATTTGCACTGCAAGTACAATAATTTCGTGAAATCTACAGTACAAAACACTTGCAGTGCCACAAAATAGAGGTTTTAAATAATTGTAGCTAAATTTGGTTTTAACAAATAACCTCAAAATGCCCTTTTTTACCCAAAAGGAAAAAACTATCAAAATTCGCGTTTTTTCTTTGTGAGTAACCACGCTCTGGCTACCAAAAATTGTTCAACTCCTCGCCTAGTGCGAGTGGAGTGAACTGCCACGCGTTTCGCGGGTCATATAAGCCAGTGGATTGGCTACAAAACTTGTTCAACTCACCTGATTCCGGGAGGCGCGATGTTCGCTTCAACTCCGGTTAGTATCTGTCAAGGTTCAGTCAACTGTCAGGTCAAGTCAAGTTCAATCATGAGGGTCACCGGGGCTGAAGAAGCAGCCGTGTGGTACGGGCCGTCTCGCCAACAATCCGCGGCGTCAAATCACCAACTCTTCCGATGTCACCGAAATATCCACACAAAACACTCGGACACCCGTGTGTCTTCAAAGCGAGCGATATTACACAAAACAAGGAAAATGCGTTTCCAAATTATCCAAAAACACTCGGACCTCTCGGGTCTGCAACCACGAGGTTATCTTTTTTCTTTCCGCCTTGACAAGAAGTGTCACTGTCAAAACCACAGACTCAAAAGAGGCGTACACACGTGAGGAGTTTAAGGGGGCGGGCAGACGGTCGGCCCGAACAGATGAAATATTCACAAATAATGTATTTCTGTTGCCACTATAACAACACACATACTAAAAAAAAATCAAGGCTCCCATACAAACAACGTGTTTTTTTGCCTTTTTTATAGATATTGGTACGGAACCCTTCGTGCGCGAGTCCGACTTGCACTTGGCCAGTTTTTTTATGTTTAACTTTCGACACGTGATAGTTGACTTAGGTCCTTCATACTGCGAAATCATTTAATGGTTTGATTTGTTTTTAAATAATAATTCACTTCTATTTTATCTGGTTTCATTAATGTTACGGTGTCACCCTTAAAATGCATTTGACGTAAATTTATAAAAAAATATCAATTATTTAGGCGGACGGGCCGCGGGTGCGTTGGGTGCGACGGGTCGCCGGCTCGCCCGTCGGCGCGCCGGGCCTGGGCGGCGGCACACAGAATACCAATTTGTTTTTGCCATTGCCAAATATTTTTCAAAGCTTTATCTCTTTAGGAATAACGTCTAAATTCGAACTATTCGAATTTGCAAGAACAGCAGACGGCGGTGGCGACCGAATAGCAATTTGTTTTTGCCGTTGGTAAATATTTTTCTAAGCTTTATCTCTTTAGGAATAACGCCCAAATTAGAACTATTCGAATTTTCTCAATAGCAAAACGGTGAAGGACGCGTTGGTTAAAATTACAAATTTATTTGCAGAATATGCTTTTGCAAAAAGTGTTTAATGGCTTTATACTCTTACGAATAGCGTTCAGTTTTGAATGAAGTCGAATCGGCTGGCAGCAAAAAGTGACCTCCTTCACATCTGACGTCACAAAACTGTCGCGTATTTAACAATTTTTCCTCATCCCAAAAAGTGCTCAGCGCCTCTAAAGAAGTTTTCACTTCAAAAAACCGGTCAAGTGCGAGTCTGACTCGCGCACCGAGGGTTCCGTACAAACTATCAATTAACTCAAGGTAAAGTAAATATCCCAATATTTGATACCTTCATTCTACAGTTTACATCTTTTACACCAAGACCGTCGAACTACCAAGACAATTAAATCACGAAATGTTTTTAACCTGATATGCTATTGAACCCAACCCCATTAATTCTAGAAGAGTTTTAACAGCGCGAATTAGGAATGGGGTCAGCGCCATCTGTCGGTCCCATTTGGTACTAACGTGCAAGGGCAATCAGACCCCGTATCATGGTTGGCCTTATAACGCGATAAGTGACAAGATAGGAGAGTCGTCTCGTTCTATCAAACGGTGTCAGCCAGTGACGGACGCTCTATCTTGTCAGTTATCGTGTGATAAAGCCGACCATGATACGGGGTCTGCTTAGTATGTATGTTGGTGTTTTAGCGATTATTGTTTATCACGTGAACCGATCTCGATTTTTTATTTTTATTTGAAAGAGAGTACTTCTATTGTAGTCTTATAGGAATTTAAGACAGAAATTAAAACAAAAAAATACTTATAAAGTTAATTATATTGTAAACTTTACTACGAAATAATTTTTTAAAATAAAACAAAAAATATAAGGGTTCCTTTTTACCCATTTTGGTACGGAACCCTAAAAGGCCGAGTAGCATGGAATCTAAATAAAATGTTAGCGAATAGAACATTCGATGCTTGCGGAAAATAGACAAATGTATGGGTGTGGAATATTCGAGAAACGTGGAAGTAGGACGATTATCCGGAAAAGCCCATGCTACTCAAAACAAATGAGTAATGAAATGAGGATCGAAATTATGGTCTAGAACCTTCGAAGAGGGGTGTATTAAGGGACCACGTTCGCGGTACAAGTGAGTCTTGAGAGTGGAGTCTTCGGCGTGGAGTTCTCGGAGTGAAATACTAAAGTGAGTAGTAGGTATAAGTTATAACACCTTATGTACCATATATTCTGATGAATAAATTATGATTGATTGATTGATTGATTGATTGATCGGAGAGATAACTGGAAGAAGAAGAACAGTGGAAACAAGTGGTGAATAGTGAAGAAGGATATATAGCAAAGTAACAGTAAAGTAACGTGTTAGCTGTATCTACAGATATAGATACACATAGATCACGCAAATGCATGTACTTCGCGTGTCAGAATTCGGACTCCGAGTTGGCATTCCGACTTACATTCCGCGCGCGTCTGTTGTGGTAGCCGGTTGTCCGTGAATATTAAGAAAATACTTATTGCAGAATCGATTTTCCGCGGACAACGAGGAATTCAGATCACTAATTCGCCCGTGTGACATCAAAGTAGGTAGGAAAAAGTGACACGGTCGGTTTTCACACAGATTGAGGTGTTTAAGTAATAAGACATAAGACATTTATTCAGCAAAAATAGTTTACACGTACAAGTACCAGTCCCTGCACTAGGCTTTGCCTGTATCGCAGGAGACCGCATATTATTAAATTTTATTAAATTGGATAGTATATTAAATATTATAAATATCAGTTTAAATGAAGAATAAAATGTATGTGTTTGTAAAGTGTTTGTATGTGTATGTGTGTATGTTTTACTTGACTATTTCCAGAATCTTCTCTATGTCCTCATAAGGAAGTGAATTGAGCCATGATTGCACCTTAAGTTTTACTTCCCTCGTTGAGTAGTCTTGCAAAGGAAATTTTGTACATATTTTATTATATATGAATGGATGGAGAAACGAGCCAAACCTTTGGGCAAAAACTGAATTTGTAGAGGAAACAGGAATTCTGAAATTACGTTTTTGCGATAGTTCTGTATATTCGACAGAATTAATAACCTTTGAGTGACATTTCAATACCACACGCATAATAAAACTCCCACGGACATTAAGTACATCCATGATCTTATAGACCAGCAGAGTCGGGAAGCGGCGACGTTCCCTTAGGATAACTTTAAGTACCGCTCTTTGTGCTCTTTCCAGGAGAAGTATATATGTTTTTGCAGCTCCGCCCCAAGTGGTGATACAATATGTAATGCCAGTATGACATATGGAAAGATAGACGGTTTTTAATAATCGTTTGTCAGCTGAATTGTGTAGACTTTTAATAGTAGATTATACACTAAGGGGATAAAGCACTGTTTTATGTCACGGGAGCGAATTGAATCCCGAACGTAACGAAGGACTCATAATTTAACTCCTGAGCGTAGCGAGGGAGTTATAAGTTAATTCCTGAGCGAAGCGAGGGAGTTATAAGTTAATTCCTGAGCGAAGCGAGGGAATTAAGACTGAGTCCTGAGTGCAGTGAGGGGTTCAACCACCCAAGACTAAAACAGTCTTATCCCCGAGGTGTATACTTTACTTTTCACACCTTATGCGAGACAAAAAAATAGGCTCAGTAGATAAATATTCAAAATAGACCAGAAGCACTGATTCAGACACAGACTTTACGCCTTTTACAGCTTTCCATGCTTCCAGCTTGTCAAAATCGTTGTAGGCTTTTAGGTATTTTTCCTTTGACTTCTCTGGCAGCAGATTGTTGACAATGCCTATGGCATCTAATTTGATAAACTCAGGAGTCAAAACACTTTCATCACTCGACATTTTCAATATTATTTTTGAAATTAAATCTTCTACAAGAACTCGATTTGTTCGTCACGCATGAACAAATGAAGGCGCGCGACGTTCCAAATTCGAAAGCACAAGCCGTGGTCCTAGATTCGAAATTCGAATTTCGAACACCGCGCTCCTCCGGACCGGGGTTCACACGGAGGCAAACTTCATTTATTTTGTCAAATCAAGTAGGCCATGGCCTAGGACAAATTGTGTTTAGCAAAATTAAACTTTATGCATATAGTAATAAGAATTATGAAAAGTGAAATCATATTATTAACCAGCGGGTTATAATGAAATTCAGTACAACATTATAACCCGGCTAATACCAAGGGATTTAATGTCTTGCTTTCGGTAGGGTTTACATGACCTATAATTCGGCATTGTCGAGCATGTGGTTTGAAAAGATATATATTAGTTTGCGAACACGATTTGCCGTACTTAATATATGCTGCTTGGAAAGCGAGTTTTTCATCGAAGATAACGCCAAGGTACCTAACAGCAGTGCTCCTAGCGATTTGTGCACATGAACATGCCAATGGTAGAAGCCCATGACGTTTACATGTGTGAAGAGAAATACTGGGGAAATTGTCCGGTGTCCATTATCTAATGTATATCTATATCTGTGGCTGTGTCGTACTCGCAGGCGCGGACTCAGTGAACTTGTGTGTGTGTGTAAATTGAGTTAGTGTTGGTACATGTGGAATCAGGCTTTGCCCTTTGTCACGTAATAATTAATCTATTATCGTGTTAAGAACGTGTATTATCTCGTAACCCCCCCATGCTCGTCACATTAATTTAGTAATAGAAAACATGGGAACTGAAATTGATGTAAGTATGTCACATAAAATAACAAGTTTATTCTACGAAATTGTGCGTGGCTGTTCGGCTAGATTTTCTTAGCCGTTAAAAAAGTTTACTTACTTTGTGCACTAGCACATGGCATTTTGTGCAGTTGACATCCAGCACAAAGGCGAACTTTGCAAGCATAAGAATTGAAAAATTATGCTCTTAGTTTACCTTTACGTAGGCTGCTCAAAATGCAACTTTTATGCTCTAGTGCACAAAGTAAAACCCGGCCCTTCGCTGGCCTTGCCATGCGATAATTTATACTTCTCGGTGAAAAGCGAAATTGATTAATCCCATTTATCCATGTTTTTTTTTTCGATCCAAGCCTGAGGCGGGCTTTTTTAATGCACTTGTAGTAGAAAAGACTACCTATTTTTCCTATTTTTATCCAGAACGCGATAATGCGCCTCACCTCACCCGTCACACCTAACGAAACTACACCTCCGATTACCTACGCTTAGTTGCTACAAATCACGCTGTCAAGAAAAATATATTTGTGGGTATCTACGCCGATTCACGCAATGGAGAGTGAGTTATCTCTCCGTCCTCTCAGTTCTCGAAGAAAGTATTTGGCTGGCAAGTTCTGGTTGAAATGTAAATCTTTTTTAAATAATAATACCATTGATATATTGCATGAACTGGCTTTGACAAACAATTCACGGTTTTGGAATAACAAAAAGATGCCTTTACTTATTTCTATTCATAACGCGTTTAACTCCTTACCAATACATACGAGTAGAAGCCCTCAGCTTGAAACGTATTCATTAGAAATTTGGGTTAGTAATATAAATTTGCAGAACGTTATTTTCGATTCGATTCCGACTATCGACCGCGCCAAACGTTTTTATCCCTGTTGTGAACTTAAATTTATCTGTTGCAACTTTATTGATCAGGAATACAGATCTTGGTACAAAATCTTTACTGATGGTTCGAAGGACAATTTACAGGGAGGTGCAGCGTTCTTAGACCCATTTGGTAATTATTATGCTAAGCTGAAGATTGACGCTGATATATCAATTATGCAAATAGAATTACTTGCCATAGAAGAAGCTTTATCCTACATCAAATCCTTGAATTTTCATAATATTGTTATTCTGACTGACTCCAAAAGTGCTTTACAACACCTAGCACGATCTACCTCACATGTGAGAGGTTCACCGGTAGCATATGTCATTTTGGAGGCAATCTTCCAACTTCAATCTTTTGATAAACAAATTAAACTTCAATGGATTCCCAGCCATGTTCAGATAAAACAGAATGAAGATGTAGATGCCCTTGCACGACAGGCTGTAGTGGACGGGGTTCCATTGACCGTTTTACCGTTGCACTCGGATTATGTTAAAATTGTAAAACAACGATGTTTAGTAGAATGGCAAGAGTATTTTGATTCACGTTCTAGAGAGAGAGGTATTTGGTTTAGAACTATCCAGCCAAAAGTATGTTATTATCCGTGGATTGACCAGGCCCCATATAACAGAAATCGAATAAAAACTGCGCTCAGGTTACGTTCCGGCCACATTGCATCAAATAAGTTTGCGTTTTTGATGAGAAAAGTCCCTTCCCCAAATTGTAATGAGTGTGGAACTCTTGAAGATGTTGTACATGTTCTGCTGGAGTGTGTCCGGAGCGAGGCTGTGAGAGCAGCTTGGTTTGACAGGAAACTGTTAGACACTGGATATGTTAACAGTATTTTGTCTCTACCTATATCTGTTGAAGCCAAAATTCTGTATAATTTAATTTTAACGGAAGTAGCTCTAAAATCTAGAACATAAGTTATTACAAGTTTTTTGTAGTTATTTTGTTGTCCTTACGGGGCGGTATGTTCGCGTGGCGACAAGCCCCATTGTATCAATAAATTAAAATAATAATAATAATAATAATAATTGTGGGTGAACGGTGAGGCGAGTTTAAAACAAAGTTACAAAATAGCGGGGCAGTAGTCGTAAAGCCAAGACTGGCTTGCCTTGGCCGGCTTTAGAAATTCTAATAATCTAATTGTCCACTGACTTAAGCTTTATCTCAACGAATCTAGTTAATCCTCTGGCTAAAGTCGAATCACAATTTTCTTCCGCAAATTACGCCAATAAATAAAATCTAAATAAGTTGCATGAAAGATTCAAATGATGATTTAAGGTGAATTCTGTAGGTCTAGCACGCTTAAGCGGTAAACCGATTTAGATGAAATTTGGTATGTAGAGTTTGGACGGTTTTACATTACATATGGTGCTACTTTCCCGCTCTAGTGCGGAAAATGCACTTTACGTGCATATGTCGAAACTTTAAGTGTGAGTGTGTGTGTGCGTGTGTGTGCGTGTGTGCGTGTGTGCGTGTGTGTGCGTGTGTGAGTGTGTGAGTGTGTGCGTGTGTGCGTGCGTGGAGAATTTGGGATCTTAAAATGGACATATATTCAGATCAATGACGCGTAGTTGCTATGTCCAAAAGGCACCCGGATGGCTCAGGGTATTTGAGCTGCCGAAGTATTGTGGAACCGCAGGGCGTGCAACCCGAAGTGTGTGTTGAACTGTTTTTAAATTACTTTGTTCTCGTCGGTATGGCGGGCTGGAAGTCACACCGGAGAAGAATGGCATTATGCTATCGCCTACTTCTTTTTTCATCGACTATCAGAAAATACAAGAACTTTTGTGTAACTTCGTTATTTATCCCACACGTTCGAATAACGCCCAAGAGATGGAGCCGCCGGTACCAGCGCTATGACCATCATTTTCCGTTTCGTCATTACGTAATTAGATCCTGAACATGAACCTATAATACTCTGGACAGGCTGTCCATGATGTCACAGTGAGGGACGGAAAGGCTCCTAAGCAGCTAAATTAAGAACTGGTCTTAAAATAGCTGATGACTTGCCATAAACAACCTACTTAATTTGGACGGGTAATGGTTTATGTGCCACAACTTCATGATGATGATGATGATGTCGTCCTGACCGATTTCGGCCACAGCGACTGCGTATTCTGGCTTTAGTATTAACAATTATTATTAGTAGAGTGTTGTTCTTCTACTCTCAAGTGCGCTCTCAGGTGGCTCACGTACCCTATCTCTCTCGCAAAAGTGCGAGCGCACTTGGTGCAAGTTAACACTCCACTGACGTAGTTATAAATGATGGCTGCTGGTGGACGTGCCTTGAGCTCGTCTCGCTTTTTATCGAGCTCATTGCGACGCTCAGTTTCGTAGTTATTGACCTGCTCATGGATGGGCCGTCGCCATTGGGGCCGCAGTGCTGCTTTCTCCTCCCATTCAGAGGGCTCTATTTTGCATCTCTTCATGTGTCAACTTCATACTAAATAAGTTGTGGCACATTAAAAAAAGTGGAACTATGACAAGGACAATGAATTATATATTTCGCTTTCTGTCACACTAATCGAGATTTGTATGTTACCAGCTCGCTCGCACGTGGTATTATTATTACCATAGCCTGTCCAGAGTATTATAGGTTCATGATCCTGAAGGGTCGTCATTACTGTGCCAGAAACGTCACCGCCGTTGTCAATCTCAAAAAAAGTATTCCTACATAATATATTGTAACTAAGTAGGTAGGTAAATATCATTTGACATGTCAAAACTGTTGGTAAACAAAAAGATAACCTCAAAATAGCGTAGGTAATTAATTTCAAATATCTACGTATTTCCTGTATAATTCAAAATTCATAAAAATACTTAGTGTAGAGGAAGTGTAATTTATTATTCGCAAACTAGGTACACTAATAGGTATGGATTTGACACGAAGAGTTTTGTATGGTACAAACGTACTATGGATGCGCGGCAATGTCCTTTGGAAATAATTTATAATACTTAGCTGATTTTTTCTATGTAACGGAGATATTATCAGTTAAAAATGGTTACCTCGAGACAAAATCCTTCAAAATATCAAACATGAAAAAAATTATAGCTCTACCTAGCTTCCGAAGAGTCAGAAAAATATTAATTTTTATTTTCATTCAAGATAAATCATGCAAAAAAAGACAATGGATGCTTCATTTAAACCTATCTACTCGTAATTACTTCCAAGTGGAAAGTTTGTTGGATTCTTGCTTGAATAAAGCAACTAAGAATAACGTTTTAAGATGAAATAAACAACAAAAACGCTATTATAAATTAATGTTATTCAAAACCGTATTTTTCCTGGAGTAATAGGATAGTTTTTATCCTGGGAATGAGACTCCAAGGGGAGTGGAGGTTTTTATGCGAGTGCGATAATTGATGCATGTATGTATAGTCAGCATCAAAAGTAGCTACACAAATGAAGACGTCAAAAGCCTTACTTTTGATGCTACCTGTAGAAAGTCAAATTGAACGAGTTATTTATTTATCGTATGGCATTTTTTTGGTCACTGGATTACATATAAAATAATAAGAAAATTGGCTAAAGATTTAGATTTGCCCTCTTCAAGTACTCTGTGGCGAGTGGAGTAAGACACTTGAGGTCCTCCATCCGTCCTGAAAATTTTGTTATTGGGCATTCCAGGACCATGTGGTTCACCGTCTGATCGGGGTTTCCACACACACACCGAGAGGAGTCGCACCAACCCCATTTATGCCAGTGGTGGGCGCAGTTTCCAATGCCTGTTCTTATGCGGTTTAATTGGCACCACATGAATAAGAATAATTAATAACCACACACCATTGAACGAGTGAGCAAAGCGAACAAATCTGCGGAGGAAGTCGTGTATATAAGCAAGTATGGCTATGAGTAATTACGTCGTAGGTATTACGGGTGACGTGACCCGCAGACGGGAAAGTTCTGGAAATACGGTTTATGAGAACGATGCAGGGTGTGGGAGGTGGTGTGGTATTCAGATACAGCAGACTGTCCATGGGAGTTTTAGATTTTAGGAGCGCTTTTTAATATAGGGACGTTGACTGGATCGTCAAATCAGCTACTTTGTTTTATTAATTTTAAGATTTTGATTCGAGTCGACCACGCTCCTCCGGGAATGGCTTTTTTGGACAAATTTCGATAAATACAGTTTTATTTATATTTCATTAAGTGAGATTTTAGATGAGATAAAATACTATAGTATTAACTTAATTCTATTTTATTCGTAAAATAATGTATTTTTTGAGTAGGCTGAGTAAAAAAGGAAAATATAGACCCAACTTTAGATTTTTTTTCTATCGAGGAAATTTTACGCAAATATGTATCGATTAAATCAGATGAACAATCACATAGTCAAGAATCATATATCTGAAAATCACACCTTATTGTCTTAATCTAGTCATAACGGCGTTTCAAAGCACGCGATGATTTCCAATTCACCCCCTTAATAGCTAGAGACAGCGCATGCCCGAAGGCTCTCGTCTCGTGACTTCTGACGGAGCCGCGAAGCACAGTTAGTGTTGAATGTACGAGGATCTACCTCATCCGCGTGTCCTTACCTCAACTGCCAACCTGCGCCCAACTTTCCGGCAGTTAGCGACATTGAGGTCCCGTATGTGGGACGAACTTCAAGTTGACTTCGTCTCATACTATAAGGCGATTCTCCCACTGCACCGCGTCCCGCCGCGGTGCGCGGAGCGACTGATTTTACCATTGTATGCAAGAATCTCAATTTATATAGAAAACACGCCTAGTAAAACACACTGCCAACGCGGCAATGCGCGAGCTGGGTCCACATTTGTATCATTTTGCCGATCACGATCACGCGTATCGTATCGAGCTCGCGTATCCTAAGTATAATAATAATAATAAATAAATATTAGGGGACAATCTTACACAAATCGACCTAGTCCCATAGTAAGCTCAATAAGGCTTGTGTTATGGGCACTAGACGACGATATATTTAATAGATAGAAATACTTAAATATATAGAAAACATCCATGACTCAGAGACAAATATTCATGCTCATCACACAAATATTTGCCCTTACCGGGATTCGAACCCAGGACCTTCAGCTTCGTAGGCAGCGTCACTACCCACTAGGCTAACCAGTCGACGAGTATCGACGCTCACTTTGGGCGTCCCGTATATAGCATAGCAACGTATCGTATCATAACCCCGTATCATTGAGTGTGGACGCTCATCCGTATCCCCTTTGATGATCGGGGAAAAACCGCCTCGAGAGCGATCACGGCGTATCGCGTATCAAATCGTAACTTCGTATCGTGATACAGTATCAAAACACGTCCATATACTTACCGATCATGATACGCGTATCCGATAGCGAGTGTGCGGGGTATATAATAGACGCGTGTCAACATCGATCCCGAGCGATCAGATACGGCGTGCCGTATGATCGCGCTGTTTTTGCGTCCACACAAGCGATATTGATACGCGTCGGTGCAACTCGATGGAGATACGATACGACAAAATGATACAAATGTGGACCCAGCTTTAAAAATCTGTCGCTCCGCGCACCGCGGCGGCACGCGGTGCAGTGTGAGAATCGCCTAAGCACCGAAGCTTCAAGGCAGTAACGACCGGCTTTACTTAGATACATAGAGATATGCAAGTATACATATAACAACTGTTACTATAACTTAAGCGCTGCTCTGACCTGGTTTTATGGTATATAAACATGTAATGAAAAAAACCCTCAGCTCAAGATTTACAGGCCAAATAAGGAAAATGTTTGGTAACCAGCTGAATTTCGGAATACATCTGCGTATAGTACTGAACCACTACCCAAAACTCCTTATTAGTTCAAAGAACTAATAGGTATTGCGTGGTATAAGTAGGTATACATTATGAACGATATGATACAGAGAAATAATATAATGGAAAAATAAACCATCTTCGTCTGTAGCCCGACAGGATTCGAACCTGCGACCTTAAAATAATCGGGGTAACTTCCTCGTTAAAAATAACACGTAAAACAAAAATATTTTATTAAATAATTTGTGTCGTGATAAGGGTTAAGGTAATACATAGTTCTATACTTAAGTATACATAGTTCAGCGGGGCAACGCAACCAGTATTTATGGCACCTTTGGATCAGGTGGGAGCCGATCATAAAAAATATTTTTATATTTCATTTTCTTTCTTGGTTTTCTATGCTGTTATCTTATTTTCTAGTTTTAGTTTTAATTTAGCTTTTTATTAGTCTCTTAGTGGTTAGTCTGTTTATAATTTTTATTTAATAGGTATACATTATATCAGGCGATATCACATTTTGTCGATCTTTTATACCCATAAGTATGTATGCTAAAAGACGCGCTGGAACACAAGTTCCTGTGTACCCCTTTTTGGGATAAAGTCGTGAATGTATACATGTATGTATCTATAACAGGCCGCTATGGCAAACCCATTATATACTAGTAGCTCTGTGAGCTGTAGATCTCGCAGGTCTGTTTAAAAAAAAAAATAAGTCTACAAAAACAAACCAAATAGTTATTGAACCTACTCACAAAATTTCACGAGAATCGGTCGAAAAATGCAACCCGTAGAAGAGAACAACCCTACAGCCGGTCAGCGGGAGGGACATACGAAATAATTTTGGTCCAAGCGGAAAGGGAAACCTTCGTTCGCTTCGCTCGCTCGTTTAATGAGCCACTAGGGCAAACAAGTTGAACCACATAAAGAACATAAAGTTGAGATTATTTAATTTGGCCGTCTTTTTATAAAACTGCCATTGGAATAGGAATCTTCTACCGTCGACGGTAGAGTTGCGTTTTGAACGGACTACTTTGATGCAACTCGGCCAACTCAAATTATCTTAAGAGTCCGCAGCAAGCTCGATTCTTCATACAAACGTAGTTACGTCCTTACTTTAATATAACATGTCACATTATCATGAAATTCTCTAAATATAATGAGGTAAGATATATCTAGGGCTAAAACTAGTTTATGACTCTTAAAATGTTAATAGAAAGAAAATAGAGCGAGTACAAGTTTTGCATTTTTAGACCCCAGAAAGTTGTTCAGTTCGGCGGCCTACTACGACCAAAATATAGTTTAGATTGAAGTCAAAACCTATTTCCGGTGTCGATTAAACTATGCAGTTTGAAAAGAAAAAAGATTGATCAAAATTGATCTTGTAGTTTTAAAATGGGAGCGTAACTACGAAAACCTTAAAATAAATTACAAAAATTTGATGCGAAACTGCAGCGAATTACTCTAGCGCGGGGAACGGTCCGGGGGGGGGCGGCGGTACGCACCGCCCTTATCATAGCTACTCCTTGCCGTGCGCTTAGTTTAGTGACAATAGTGACCCATTTGCTGTGCGCGGGAGCGACGTATTATTTTGGTGAATTATCTTCCTACGATAATCGCGGTCAATTCACGACTTGGACTGATAAAACGGATTTGATTTTTCTTGGTGATACTGGTTGGTGATGACAATGCCGGCCCAGCAACATAAACCGACCCGCCGCAGAGAGCGCGGAGAAATCCCGTTAGCTGATAACGACGCGCCGGCGATGCGACAGCGACCGCCGGGCGACACTTCACCTCGCGTACCGCTTCGTGCTCGCACGCACTAATATTTGTACGCGCCGCGACCCGCGACTATTGTAGAAAGACCTATTATTATTACAAGTGTTTACAGTCCGCTCAGTATTTCTTTGTAGTCTAGATATCCCTCTACTTATAAACTAGGGCACTAGTCTCAACACTGGTGGTGTGTGTGATCTTACTGATCATACTGATCGACGATCTGTGGCTTTCTTATGGACTTTGCATTTTTATGTTACAAAAATGGATAAACCGGGTAAGTACCTACTTATATGCATTTTAGTCAAGTTCCAAGTATACAAATAAATTATATACATGTAATATGTACATATTATATTAATGTATATGAGTACCTAGTCATTAATCCTTAGTTGACGTGTTATTTAATTTATTTGGTAGGTAAACAAAATTTTAATCTCACAGTAGGTACTCATTCGGTATTAAATAGGTAGGTACCTACGTAAATATCACTTGGGTACGTCAAATCATTCTGGATATGGCTTTGGTGATATATAGTTTGATTCTTTTATATAGCCAAAACAAAATACTTACTTAGTTAAAAAATAATAATACGCTATAAATTTAAATAAGACGAGGATGAACGAACGGACTTTATACGAAAACTACCTATCACACATTATTGCTTAGAAATTTTAATTAGTTTACCTAAGTAGGTATGTAAGTTATAGTATAGTATCCTAAAGTATATAGGATAGGTTTTTTCGTCACTCTCTATAGTAATCTACGTACTTCTATACAACGTGTTAATAAAATAACGCAAAACCTGAAAACTGTTTGTTCAGAATCGAGAGTAAAATGCGAAAAAAATAAAAAATAAAATTTTTGACGCGATTTATTTTTTACATTTGTATGGAGCAGGTCGCCCCAGACGGCCAACACTCCATACAAATGTAAAAAATAAATCTTGTCAAATTTTTATTTTTTATTTTTTTCGCATTCTATGCTCGATTCTGAACAAACTGTTTTCAGGTTTTGCGTTATTTTATTAACACGTTGTATATCATAATTATATATAGAAATTGGCACTTACCTACCCTTCCACTTTTTTGATCGAGTGACCCGACAATAACAATACTAGGTAGGTATCTAAATAAAAAAATGACGACGCGACAATAGCAGTTGTTTCTCGGTGCTACTTGTACCTTGGTTGTAGGTATTTATTATTTATGTATGTACTAGTTTCTTACTATATTATGTCCTCAGGTTGGCGCTTGTCCAATTTGTAGATATAAGATGTACAAGGTACATAGGTACATATATTTTTCAACTAAAACTATAAGGGGGCAAACAAGCATACGGTCCACCTGATGGTAAGCGATCACGGGAGCGTATAGACGTTTATAATTACCTATAGTTATTTTTTTTCTAGAAGCGAAAAGGTGTTCAAAGACAAAATTATGGCTATCGGCTCGAAGGAAGAAAAGAGGACCGGCTCGTCGTCAAAAAGAAAATATAAATCCTAATAGGTAAGTTATAATAAGGCTATAAATTCAAATTTCATTTATTTATGGACCAACTAGGATCATTGTTGTAAGTAGGTACTTTTTACCAAAAATAAAAACAATAATGTATGATCTTTTTTTATTTCCTTCAATACACCAAATCTTCAATGTGAATAAATATTTATAGGGTAGGTTCCTAGGAAAAAAGATCTGGATTCTAATTAGTGCGTATTTTTATTGATCATAAGATATTGGACACCTATTTTAAAAATACACACAACCGAACATAGAACCTCCTGCTTTTTTGAAGTCTGTAAAAATGACGAAGTTATGGCGCGTAGATAATCCGCGTGACTTCACAAACGTATGAACCGTGACGTTACGCGCACTTATAACTTCGACATTTTTTCTTTAGTGACCAAAAGAAAAAATACGTGTCTAATATTTTTGATCATCTATAATACGGATTTTAGAGTTACTTATTTAAAAATAGTTTAAGTACTATCACTGTAATAAGCTTGTTTTGGGAAAAAGACTGACTGTTAAGTTTCTTGCGGCGTTTCTTCTTGACAGTGGTCTCTGCAGAAGCGCTGGTAGGGCTTGACTTATAAAAGTGCCCTTGGCGGCCTACTTGCAGAATAAATATTCATTTATTTCATTTATAACAAAAATAGTGGTAGTGGTATCTGAAAATCTGCTATGCAATTATGGCACTAGGTTGTTAAAATGACAAAACCTGGTATATTGTATGTTATACTTATGTTACTAGTTACTACTACTTTTGTTGGCACATCAAAACTTGTAGCCTGTACTCTACATTTACGTTTTTAGTAGGTTAAATAATCAGTTAAAATTTGCCTAGCCGCACTTACGCACTGTATAAACTGTATTGTTATCTCGCTATGGAGATGTTCTACTGTTATATTTTATTTACCGCAATAATTTCGCCGTTGTATGAAGATATTTTACTGCGATATTTTAACTGCGACATGTATAGCTCCGCCTCCCCGCGCGCTCTCGCTTTACTGCTAGCGCCCTGTCTCCCTCTAGGTGAAACAACAACATTTTAAAGCGTAAGCGCGCGATCTCAACGCGGAGTTGAGCGGACCTTGCTGCGGACTCTTAAGTAAGTATACAAATACATACGCATACATTTTGTCCAACAGTGTTGCCGCGTAAATGAATTTATCTACGCACTAATAATATCATTAGTGCAATGCTCGGATGCGTTCAGAAACCGTAGGAAATGACCAGCATTATTACAACCGATTTTAGTATGAGAACTTTCTTGTCTATGGTAGTAGGTAGAATCTGTACTTTAATGTTATTACAGTACAGATTTTTGTACCATTATGAGTTTAAATTTGGAACAGCTGTCAAAACTCAAGTGGGTCTCTATTCTAGTATCCATAGATATTAAAACAGTTATCGATACGAAACGTCAATTCAGTATGTTTTCTTTTCATATTTACGCACTACATTTGATCTCGAGTGACATGAGTATAGGGACTTCATTCGTTTGTCTACGTTTTAAAAAAAACCATTCGTCTTGACGGAGGATCGAATTGCCGCCATTGCTGTTGTCATTTCTTTGTTGGTTTTTTGCTGTTACGAAAGTAGAATTGTGACCCCATCTTAGAGTTCTTATGATATGTGTTTAGATAAAGTAGTGTATGCAACTGTACATAATTAGGCCTTAAAGGGCGATTCTCCGAGCTGGCTCGATTTGCTTGACTTCGGTGAACGTATTTTTTTTTCAATTTTTCGATTGGTGACCTCGGTATTCAAGAAAAGGCCTAAATTTAAAAAATATTGGTGGTAAAGGCCTTCATAGGAACCTTGTAGTTCATGGGATATTCGGGTTTTTGCGTACACCGAAATCAAACACACACACCGAAATCAATATTCATAAAATAGTATCACCGAATTCAAAAAATGCTTAGACCGAAATCAAATTTGAAATTAAACAATGTTCTTTGCGACAAAATAACCTTTATTTCCAATTGGTACACTTACACAATATATATGTATACAGTCGTGGCCAGATAATTAAGAACACGATTTTTTTTTCCCATACAGTAATTATTTATATTATATTTACCTTCTTTTGTATAGCTTTTATAATAAGTAAGCATCCTAAAAAGTAAATATGTTTAACTTAAATACTGCACGCTTTATTACTTATAAATTAATTATTAATAAATTAAAACTTAGACTGTCCCGGCGAAGAATGATTAGGAGAGCCGACCCCAACTGAATGGGATTAGGCGAGAATAAAGAAGACAGGTCGGTTTATGCCGACGTAAGGAGTATATTATGGTGTTAGCCTAACGACTCCAGAATAACCAAGAGCGCATTGCCGACCCTTTAGTAATAGGAGGATTCGTTGTGTCGACACCTACAAACAAATTATATACCCTTATTCTCAAAATAGAGCCATAGGAAGTTCAAGTGACCTTACACTCAGCACCAGGATCATAATCAAACCTACATACATAGTAAGCCGTGGGACATATCCTAGTTATATTTTATATGCGAAAGTTTGGATGTTTGTTACTCGATCACGCTTAAACGGCTCAAGATAGTTTATAGCCTTGTACAGTCAAGGTTACTAACATACGTACATTAATAAGGACATAAATATCTGTACAGGACTCTATTGTCAATGTCATAAAAGCGTGTACAGATTTATGTCCTTATTTATGTACGTATGTTACTGTACCCTTGACTGAACTAATCATTTAGCCAGCACTAAACTTTAATGAGAATTAGAGTTTTAAAACCACATAGTTAACAGATCCCTGAATTGACAAATGGTTTTACTAAACAATTTTTTTTAGAACTACATATTTACCAATATCCTACACTACTTTTTAACAAAAAAAAATTACATTCCCACCTTACGTGTAAGACAAGTACCCAGTTTTTGTTAATAATTTTATTTTAACCGTTTTGTTGGCGTGATTGATTTATATACCCAAACCAATTTACACCTTTCCAGTAGTAATGGTCACTGAGCTAAGCCTCGGGCGGACAGACATACGGACATGCTGAAAATATAAGGGTGTTGACTACGGAACCCTAAAAAGCAATCATTTATACATAAAGATTGATTTCGGTCCTCATTTTATTGAATTCGGTGACCAAAAAGTACACCGAATCCGCGGAAATCAATGTCACCGAATTCAATATTGATCGATATTTGCAAATTACACAAAAAGTATAGATAGTACAGGGAAAGAGTTATTCAATACCAAATCACATACCTTTGAGGATTGCTTATTCACTTTTATAATAATTAAAACACAAACACTACACAATTTAATAGCTTCACCGAATTCAAAAAAACACGTAACCAAACTCACCGAACGACGAACAAACCTTTGTAGTAGCTGCCTATATGACATCAGCCGGCGTCCGCTCTCGTCGGCAAACGCGGTGCGACTATATCTACCGGCGTGTGCGTCGCGAGATTCCTACGCCATTTCTTTGTTATGATGCCGACGCGTTTTCTAAATGTCACTGAGTTTATGTGTTACCCCCGGACGCTTCGAAAAAATGCTTTTATTGAGTAAGTTTAACAGATAAATTATCGTAATATGGATTATATATGGGGGAAACTAATGTTGATTACGTGAACCGATGTAAAACATGTACTATAATTCCAATCTTGGGTTATGATTTTTTGTTTAAACCAACTTGGGTAGTGGACGCTCCCACTGAACGTCAATTTGGGCGCTATTTTTTTTTTTCTTCAAACATATGTATATCTACAGAATATCTAAATAGCTGTCCAGGTATCAAAAAGCCTGAAGTATATGTGAGATTTTATTCAAAAATATCACGCACCTATTTGAAGAATTTTTGGCCCTGGACACTAAAAAATGCCACTCCGGAGAAATGACCTAAAACACTCGTGTGATCCTATTATGAAACGAGCGCCAGCGAACCACACGCATGTTTTAAGGCCTCTCATTATGGATCAGTTGCATATAAACTACTATTAATAGGTTCTGCCCTCTGCCAGATCACATGCCAGAGTCCTTATTCACGCTTGGCCGATTTAATCCGAGATTTACTTTATTTGACGACCGCTTTAGCCTAGTTGGAAGTGACCCTGTCTACGAAGCAAGAGGTCCTGGGTTCGAATCCCGGTAAGGGCATTTATTTGTGTGCTGAGCACGAATATTTGTTCCTGAGTCATGGATGTTTTCTATGTATTTAAATATTTATTTATCTATATAAGTATGTTTATCGTCGTCTAGTACCCATAGTACAAGCTTTGCTTAGTTTGGGACTAGGTCGATTTGTGTAAGATTGTCCCCTAATATTTATTATTATTATATATTATTCCATACATTTTGACGTTTCTGAATTCAGTATCTGCAACGGAGCGCTGAATTCCATAATTTACCTACTTACTAGAACCCTGGAGTCATTAATTCGGAAAGATTTCTCTCTAAGAAGGAAGATATAAGCTTTTTTAAACCTTGTCTTAAATTTTAACTGAAACAATAGCCTTGTCCGGACAGAACAAGCCGACAGTTTCTGCATGAGGCTTGCATCTTTGAATTTTGTATAAGTGCACTGCCAGACGCGAGGTAAAGTGAAACTTGCAATTTTAGTGAAGAGCAAGCTAACCGTGACCCGATACAAAAGACGGGAGTTTCCGTCCTCCAAAAATCAACCAATTTAAAGTATTTTTCCCCTCACGCCTCGGAAAGCCGTCTTTTATCCTTTAAAACCAGTGGGCAAAATCGCATTTTATCCACTAGTGGGGAAAGTAATTTGACCTTGGAGCGTGTTTAAGTAGCTTTTGACAGATATCAAACGTAAAACGCTCATAATACATAAAATTCACAGATGATATGTATCTGGGGGCACGGGAGTGCTCTCGCCAAGACGAGCCAAGCCTACCTTTTCTCGAAGCACTTCGTCGTATTTTTGAACCTTCTTAACTTGGGTTCGGATTACTTATACCAGATAAACAAAATTTTCGGGATATGATGTCAGTGGTTGACTTATTAAAACTATAAAGTTTCAATTGCATATACTTTAGATTTTATTGATATCTAAAATACCCCGATTTCGTCACTGACTCGCTGATGATCATCAATATTCTTAAGGTTCTTCCTGAAGTCCTAGAAAGCTGAAATTTGGTATGTATGTAAGCTAGTAATAGTATACAAACAACTAAAAAATCTTAAAACTTGAAACTTACCCCCCAACCCTTTAAACTAGGGGGTGAAAGTTTGTATGAGACTTCCGCAAATTTTGATGGCTAGGGGTCTGAAAATTGATATAGGGACTCTGTATTGGCACATAACGTGGCTTTACTTGTTTTAGAAATAAAACCCAGATATTAAATAAATTATCAATTTACTGCTTACAAGAGTACATGACAGTACGAAAGCTTTAGGAAGTGTGTAAAATAACATGGCGTGACGGCGATCTAAAGTAGAACGCCTTATGGAATAAAACTAGCAAAATTGCGCCTACGCGCAGCTTCAGGAGTTTAACTGATGGAAGTCTTATAGGCCGAAACATCTTCCCGCCTCGTTGAAAGATCCATCTTTCAACTCTGCAACTCTTCGTCGGTTGGTAAGGGGCACAGACGAACGAAGGGCCGACGCACACAGCCTCTCGCAGTGTTCACGTCTGCTACTCGTGACACCCCGTCGGCTCCAGGAAATAATCTTGCAACCCGGCCAAGGCGCCAGCATAGCGGTGGGACGTTGTCTTCTTGCAGCAGAACTAAGTCACCAACATTTAGCTGAGCGGTGTTGCTTCTCCACTTAGATCGCTGCTGTAGTTCAGCTATATATTCTTTCTGCCAACGCTGCCAGAAATGTTGGCGGATTTTCTCAACTCGCGCATATCTTTTTAGAGTGCTCTCTTTATGGCTCTGCAGGTCAGGTGTAGGCAGCGCAGTCAATGCTCTCCCAATGAGAAAGTGCCCTGGGGAGAGGGAAAGGAAATCGTTTGGTGATGACGACAAAGGGTACAATGGACGACTGTTAAGAATCGCCTCAACTTGTGCAAATAACGTTGTCAATTCTTCAAAAGTTAGATTACTATTGCCAATAACACGTTTCAAATGAAATTTGGCTGCTTTAATACCAGCCTCAAAGATCCCGCCGAAGTGAGGAGCGTAAGTCGGGCTAAAAAAAAACCGAATGCGCTCTTGGTTCGCAAAATCAGATATCGGTCCAGCATTTTGTTTTAAAAAACTACCCAACTCTTTAGAGGCTGCAACAAAATTGCGTCCATTGTCGCAGAATATCTCCGCCGGCTTGCCTCTGCGGGATACAAAACGTCTCAACGTCATTATAAATGCGTCCTTCGTCAAATCACTTACACACTCTAAGTGTACACATTTATACCTCATGCATACAAATAAACACATGTAGCATTTTATTAATTTGCTTCCTCGACCCTTTCTATTTAAAATATAAAACGGGCCGCCAAAATCAAGGCCTACGGAGACAAAGGGGAAGCCTGGCATTATTCTTTGAGGGGGTAAGTTACCCATTTTTGGACACAGTGTCATACCCCGATGCCGTTTGCAGCATACACATCGGTTTACAGTGCGCCTGGCTAGCAATCTGCCATTGATTGGCCATACAGTTTCTCTAACTGCGGCTAGCAATAGCTGGGGGCCAGCATGTAATTTACGCACGTGCTCACGTTCAAATATAAGTCTAGTCAAGTGATGTTTAGCATGCAACAAGATAGGATGTTTTTTCTCGAATGGATAATTAGACGCCTCAATGCGGCCGCCAACTCTAATTAATTTGCTGTCATCTAAAAAGGGCGAAAGCGATAACAGTTTGCACCTTGTGCTTAAAGTTTTACCCTTTAATAACAACTCATACTCATCGGGAAACAATTGCTCTTGAGCGAGTAAACAAAGTGCATGGAATGACTCAGCCAGTTCATCACAAGTAAGTATGCCAATTCTTTTATTAGCAGTATTTTTTAAGTTAAATATAAATCGTTTGACAAATGCAATTATTCTTTCTAATTTTGTGAGATTAGAATAATTTTCGAAAATTATTATTGGGTTTTCTACAATATTAGTGTAAGTTTTTATTATTTCAGGTAACTCGTCGGAAGCAGTAACCTTCAACACAGGCCAGCGCGATTCTTCCTCTGACAAGAATGAAGGACCAGACCACCACAGCTGCAGGCCCTGCAGGCGACTGGCGTAAATGCCTCGTGATATTAAATCTGCCGGATTCGCTGCCGTGGGAACGTATCTCCAATTCACTGACCTTGTCATTTCTAATATTTCACTGATCCGATTTGCCACGAAAGATTTTAATCGTTTTCCGCTATTATTTATCCACGCTAGGACGATGCTTGAGTCGCACCAGTGTACTATGCGATCCGGCCGGTGCCTGAGGGAGTCTAGGACTGCCTTACAGAGCTTCGCGGACAGCAGAGCGGCGCAGAGCTCAAGTCTAGGTATCGTCGTAGGTTTAAGTGGCGCAACCTTGCTTTTCGCGCAAAGTAGCCTCACAGTAACTTCATTGTCATCATTAATGGAACGAACGTAAACGCAAGCTCCAAGTGCACTCTGAGAAGCATCGCTGAAAGTATGCAATTCGACATACTTTGGCGAGTCACAGAGTACACGCCTATTTATTTTAAGGTCCTGAATGCACTGTAGACTTTCAGAAAAGTCAAGCCATTCATGTTTGTTTTTATGTGGGACAGGCTGGTCCCATTCAAGTTTCTGAAGCCATAGCTTCTGTAATAACATTTTAGGCTGTATAGTACACGGACTTAAAAGTCCCAACGGATCGAAAATTTTAAAAGCGTTTGACATAATAAATCTTTTTGTTATCTTGTCATTATCATTTGGCTCATACTTTACAGGAAAGTTTAAGTAATCCTCCGAAGGACTCCACCCCAGTCCTAGCGTACTGGACGACTCACTTAGTGTTAGGTGTTCATGCGTGTTTACGTCTGAATTTTCGAATAAAGTAGGCAAATTACTTTTATATTTGCGTAAATTGAAACATCGCAACTTTAATTCAGTAGCTACAGTTTTTTGTATATAGCGCAATTCTTGTTCACTATTTGATCCGGTAATAAGGTCGTCTATGTAAAAATCCCTTTTTATTATATTTTTTATAAGCTCGTCGTCCTGCTCCTCCGCAATTTGAACCAGACAGCGCGTGCTGAGATAGCTCGCGCTGGCCGTACCGTAAGTTAATGTATTTAATTGATATGTTTGTATGGGCCGGGACTCGTTCTCTCTCCAAAGGATCAATTGTAAATTTCTGTCCCTTTCATTAACCAGCACTTGGCGATACATCTTTTCTACATCACCCGCTAAAAGGTATTTGTATTGCCTAGCCCTGATTAAAATGGAGAAGAGCGAATCCTGGACGTTCGGACCTACCATTAGTATATCGTTCAATGAGAGACCAGAGGAGGAGGGAGCCGACCCGTCGTACACTACACGGAGTGAAGTTGATTCGCTGGCTTGTTTTAAAATGGCGTGGTGACACAAAAAATAGCTGGGCTTAGGCATACTTTGAACAGATTCAGACATATGTCCTAAGCTAATATACTCATTCATAAATTTCACGTACTCACTTTTGAGAGCTGGATTACGTTTAAATCTTTTTTCTAAATTCAGCAATCGTTTTTTTGCCAAATGATAAGAATCTCCGAGTTTTTCTGGAGTATTCTTTAAAGGAAGCTCCACACAATACCTCCCTGAATCGAGCTGAAATGTGTGAGCTAAGAAATGTTTCTCACAAGACCTTTCGTTTTCGGTCATGAAAATCGTTTTGTTATTTTTATTAGGGACGTCTTCCAGCTCCCAAAATTTTGGTAGTAATTGTTGTAAATCATTTTCATTTGAATCCATTACACTAGCATGGTTACATTTTATTGATCCACGCAGGTAGGTTTCATTTATGGGACCAGAAATCAACCAACCAAGCACGGAGTTCCGCAATCTGGGATTGTTAGGACCGAGAGACATTTGCTCACTACCTATTATGTCCCAAAACAAATCAGCTCCAATCACCATATCGATAGGGGCCGATTCACTGAAATGTGGGTCCGCTAGCTGAATATTGGATGGCAGGTTTAAGCCTTCGACACAAATTGTCGTTTTAGGAATGTTGCTTGTCAACTCTTCCAGAATCAAGCACGATAACGTGACCTTGAACGAACTATTTAATGAGTTTATTTGCACATCACATCTTTCTACAACGTTTTTTGTAGTAGTGTTACCAATTCCTATGACCTTTAGAAGGTCAATAGGTTTTGCTTGAAGAGATATTTTATTTTGCATTTTTTTTGTAATAAACGACGCCTCACTGCCGCTATCCAAAAGGGCCCGAACCGTGTGAGTCTCTTTACTTACAGGGTTGGCTACTTCTATGAGCACCGTGGATAGAAGCACTGAGCCTGGTAAATTATTTTTATTTGTATTTGTCATCGCTGACTGGCTGAGCACTGCCGCGCTGTTTACATCGCATGGCACAGTCTCGTGGAGCAGGCTGTTATGCATTTTATTGCACTCCCGACAAGGACCTCCACGGCAGTCGTTTGAGCGATGGCCTTGCCTTAAACAATTAGCACATAATTTGTATAAAGTTACATCGGCTAATCTGTCTTTTATAGATTTAGCTATGAACTTTGGACACTCATGAACCTTGTGATTTTCGTCGCATATTATGCAGACGTGCACCAGCGGCTTGTTTTGACCTTTAAAAGAAACCGACTTGGTTTGCTGCGTGGTGCTTTGAAATGATTTTATAAATGCAGGCCGTTCCTGCTTATGAATCTGCTGAGGTGTGAAGTGAGAGGCTCGCGGTGTCGGAGGAGCAGGTCGTGGTGGCTGGGACGAGTTTTTGGAGCTATCGTAATCATATTTACTTCGATTTAAGGCTTCTAGGACGTCCGCGCGATCTATTAAGAATTTCTTAAATTGTTCAAATGTCGGAACGTCGTCGAGAGTGTTGCGGTACTCCTCCCATTTAGTAAGTGTGCGGTTATCTAATTTGGGGCACAACATAAAAATGAGCAATAAATCCCATTGGTCCGTAGGCTGACCTAAACTGGCTAAAGCCCGTAAATTTTTTGTTACGTGGTCAACCAAGTAGCGAAGCGATTTTTCTGACTCACGAGAGTGCACGTTAATATTTAGCAAAGAACTCAAGTGATAATTGAGCAACATTCTTTTATTATTATATCGCTCCCCGATCATCCGCCAAGCATTCTCGTAATTAGCTGCGGAAACTTCTAAGTTCGAAATTATTCGAGCGGCATCGCCCTCTAAGTAGGAAACGAGATATTGGAACTTGTGAACCGGTTTAATACTATTATTGTTATGAATCAAGCTCTCAAACGTATCCCGGAACTCGAGCCAGCGAAAATATGCTCCGTCAAATTTCGCAATTTCGATTAATGGCAGCTTAAAACCTTGATCTTGATGACGATCGTGACAGCATTGACTGCTCTCAGCGAACGAAAGACGTCGCTGTGCTAACTCATTTTTGCTATAGCTTTCTATCAAATTCTTAGCCGCCGCAATATTCATAATGAACTTGTTTTCAATGCCCTCACGTTCATCAATTTCTTCGGATAAATTATCCGGCGATAATACCTCAATCTGATTTTGCAACTCGTCAAATCTCGCTGATAATAACTCCAATTTGCCAAGCTTGAGGCTTAATTCCGCCAATTGGATATGCGTTAGTTCCTCGCAGTCATTTACAGTATTAAAATAGTTATAGAACTTCGTAATTTGTCCCTTAATGGAACTACGCATTGTGATTAACTTAAGTTTATCAGCGTCCTTCGACATATTTCAGCGCAACGCAAATTAATGGTAAAGGTAAACAATCAATAAAGAGATACGCTCACGTTCCTCACGACGACCTTGATCTTGAGCGCGCACAGCTGTTTGCCTTATCTTAGCCCGCTGCGTCACGGGAGCGCGCCGCGCGAAACTCCTGTAATAATCGGCAAATATATGTGAGTAAAAAACGTAAGCGCACAGTGTTGTACTTAAGGGCTTCTAACTAGCTAAGTAGTTACCTTTACTCAGTTAACGATTTAATATTTATTTGTTACGTACTTTTTAGTTGTAATTAAGTTAAAACCTAGATGACTCCTAACAAAACTGGAATCAGTTAGGTGCATTTAATCATGGGCCACCGTTGAATATGAGTTAAACCAATGTTAATTATTTTAGTTAAATTGCAGTTGATATTTTCTATAAGTAGGTAGATGTTAATTCTGCGTTAACAAAGGAATGTTAAAGTTAATCAAATATATCGTAATTACGTCTTACACAAGTTTAGGCGATATTTTAACCATTTAAATAGAAAATAGTTTGCTATTTTGACTATTTAAACAGAATTTGATTCTAACTGCTGAGGATGGATGGTGAGGAAGGGCACTTATCTTGCAATTATCCTGCGCTGCACGGTGTGATGCTTTATACACTCCACTGCCCGTAACCAGTCCAGACACGAAGACTTGTTAATGCCACAGCTACTTTTCATCCACTCCTTGATTTTTCAAAACTGCATACGCGCCATCCATTAAGTGTCGTATGAAGGTTCGGTTTTGTATTTCACTTTTGAGTTGATTAATTTGTATTCTTGCACGTTCCCCTCATGGCTACCAATTTATGTATTGGCACATAACGTGGCTTTACTTGTTTTAGAAATAAAACCCAGATATTAAATAAATTATCAATTTACTGCTTACAAGAGTACATGACAGTACGAAAGCTTTAGGAAGTGTGTAAAATAACATGGCGTGACGGCGATCTAAAGTAGAACGCCTTATGGAATAAAACTAGCAAAATTGCGCCTACGCGCAGCTTCAGGAGTTTAACTGATGGAAGTCTTATAGGCCGAAACAGGACTCCTTGATATAAATACTAAAATACATATTTCAGGATTTTTAGTAAATCACCCCCCCACTCTTAAAATTAGGGAATGGATATTAGTACGGGTTTCCCTTACACTTAGAAACTACCTTACAAAAAGGAATGAGATAACCAAAAACATTCCATGTAAAGTGATTGCCCAGACTCCCTAGCTCATATAGCTTTCAGCGTGAAAAAGATATCAGATCATAAGTAGCGCCAAGCTTCCTACTCCACACGGCGTAACTCTACCACTACCAGCCATGCTCTACAAATTCTATATCTTGGCTAAAAAGTACCTATAGACCCGTCGCTTATTAATATTATCATAAATTCATTCGGCGCGAGAGTCTATGCGGCGACAAAGCTACAATAAAAAGTTATATAATCACCAAAGTTGCTCACAAAATTTTACGAGAATCGGTTGTGAAATGCGACATGCCTAACGAACGCATTTTCGCCCAAGCTGAATAGAGAACTTGCTGTCCGAAAAACCCCAGGAACAACCACTTCGCCGCTTACACTCTGTATAGTATGAAATCGTTTAAAAACGGTGTGTTTTGCGCCCCATATGTCACGTTTCGTAACGTGGTACTCAAATAAACCGTTTATTGGCAATAACTCCATTAACGCCCCGCGCCGCGGAATGGTCGACGTAGACGCGACGTTAGGCTTGCTTTACTCCAAATTATTACATATGCTGCCCGCATATTGCAATAGAGATGGTTTTGACACTTAATAAAATAACCAATGAATATGAAAAAGGATTATAATTATTGTTGTCGTGAATAGTCATGATTCACGATAGTATGTACATTGATGTTAATAATCATGTCTCAAACAGCCGATTTATTTCATGTAGCAACACCTACAATCTTTTTATAACAATGTTGACGGGTTTCAACACAGTTTGCAATAGTGCTTCAATTTTTCAATACACGAATATTTTGCACCGTTTCTTTGGAAATACTCACTTACCACTGCTGGTTTGGTGCTCAGAATATTAACACAAAATTTGGCAATACTCAGATTAAGGCTCATTTTAACTAATTTTGAATTTTTGCTCACAAATAAATGGGCTGTTAATGCCACTGATCAGATCAATCATATTTCTAACAGCCGTTAAGAGGGGGCGCTCCGCGAAATCGGGGTTCTTAGATTTAATATTTACCTATGACAAACTAAAGCGAATGCCAGGAAAAAGAACATACCAAAACTACATCATATTTGCAATTGAATCGTCTGAACAAAACCATACAAAACCAAAATTGCCTCGATAGAAAAGAACCGCCAAAACATGTCTTATTTTTACTCAATTTCAATAGTGTGAGGTTCCCGTGCATAGAAATTAAGTAAAAGTTGAGTGTATAATAGCTTTTCACATTACCTAATGAAAGTACTAGCGGGGTATTTTTATGTAGTCCCTTTTCAGACTTATTGAGGTGAAACGTATTTGGCGTATAGGCCTTTTTTATTTAGCGCTATACCCTTTCTCCCGTCGCGTGTTTCGTGCGGTTCTGTATATCTTTTGTTGCCGTTCGCGGGCGGAGTCAGTCGTAATCGCTCCGCTGAGACGAGAGGACTACGTTCTGTGCTCTCACGACAGCACGATGAACATAATTATATCAATAATATTGTGACCCAGTATATTCGTCCAGTGAATGAACGTATCATTACATTCCAGTAGATATTTTGCTACATTTTGAAATAATATATTTAAAAGTCGACCTTAACATATAGATCTTAAAGTTCAAAATACAACTATAAGATTACGCAGCGATCGGCGGGTGACCGGCTTCTTAGAATAATTTGTGCAGTACATGCAAAACTAGACGAACATTTTTCTGTCGATCGTGTATTTACTTTATGAAAGATTATCACTATCACTATCACTACATAGTATAAAACAAAGTCGCTTCCCGCTGTCTGTCCCTATGTATGCTTAGATCTTTAAAACTACGCAACGGATTTTGATGCGGTTTTTTTTAATAGATAGAGTGATTCAAGAAGAAGGTTTATATGTATAATATAGTATCCGTGCGAAGCCGGAGCGGATCGCTAGTTGAGAATAAATCCGGTTATGTTCAAAATCGATGTCTGAGAGGTCTAAATACGAATTCATAGTCAGAAATATTTCAAAAAGTGGTCGCATTATTTAAAATTTTTGAAACATTCGTTGTAAATTAATATGCGCGTTTTTTTAAAGAACAACATACATTGGCAGGCTTCTCGAGGGTGAAGATTCTAGAAATGATGTCCATTTTGAATTCCAAGATGGCGGACATTGCTTTTCGAATTTAAACTTTCGTGAGACGTGTTGAAACAGTACTAATAATTACACGGTTCAACTCACGTATTAAATGTCACTACGGGCGACATGTTTCGAACTCTTCGGGAATTCTTCTTAAGGATGAGTGTTTTCGCGGCGGTGTCGCTTGAATCTTGTCGTGATTCAAGCGACACCGCCGCGAAAACACTCATCCTGAAGAAGAACTTCCGAAGAGTTCGGAACATGTCGCCCGTAGTGACATTATTGACATTGTTTTTCTTTAAAGTCATCACGGGTGTCGCTTTTAGGGTTATCGAGAGTGCAGATTCCAACAATTATTGCCTGCGAACTTGGACATTTTGATATTAAAAAAGAGAACATAATTATGCACTTTTTCTTTAATATGTTCAAAATTGATAACTAAAGGGCCAAAGCGTCTCCATTGTCTCCAAGTACGAATCCGAGATCAGAATTGAAAAATTTGGCCGCCACACAGTAGTGGCCTGAAAATCTGACTTTCATAGACATGATCGAAGTTTTCATAATATATTATAGTTTTTTTTTAATGCTACTAATAAATTCACGGTTAAATTCACGTATTAAACGACACGACAGGCGACATGTTTTGAACACTTCGGGAGTTCTTCTTCAGGATGAGTGTTTTCGATGTTTGTTTTGAAGAAGAACTCCCGAAAAGTTCGAATCATGTCGCCTGTTGTGACATTTAATGCGTGAATTTAACCGTGGATTTATTAGTAGTATTTTAGACATGTCTCACAAAAGTTTAAATTCGATTATAGCTTTTTTTTGCTTTAGGCTTTTACTAGCCATTATTATGCTAGCTCACAACCCTTACGTGATTTAGTAAAAAAACAGAAGGCATATAAATATGTTTCAGTTATAGCTCCGGTGGTTTTTTAAGCAACAAAATGTAGGTAGTGGTATTCCTTGGGTAATTAAAGTAATTTGTACTCTATAAAGTGAGTGTTTTCGCGGCGGTGTCGCTTGAATCTTGTCGTGATTCAAGCGGCACCGCCGCGAAAACACTCAATCCTGAATAAGAACTCCCGAAGAGTTCGAAACATGTCGCCCGTAGTGACGTTTAATACGTGGGTGAACCGTGTAATTATTGTCATTTTTTTTCTTTTAAGTCATCACGGGTGACGCTTTTAGATTCCAACAATAGGGGCGTAGACACTAAATAAAATAATGTGATATTTTCTCGAAGAAGGATAAAAAAATCGTCAAATGGAGAAAAAATCAACGCAAAAGGTTAAATAATCACGAAGTTATAAGTGTCCAAAGTTTTAAGAAGGGATGTGTTCTGTCCCTTTTTCGCAAAACGCAACTTCATATGAAACGATGACGCTGGAAGAATGTGACGTCACAGAAGACGGCAACGTGCCGCGCGCATCGTGGTCGGCGACGCCGTCGACGCGGCCTGCCGGCAGCATCCTGTAATGTGACGTCACACACCGTTTGCGTTTTCTCTCTCTAACAAGCAATATTAAAACGGTTGTAGCTTCTGAATGGGATTTTCATCACTATGCATATTTTTTTGCCTTCTTTCTTTTGGAGTTATAATAATTTTCGAGTCTGCACCCGAATTATTGCCTGCGAAGTTGGACATTTTTATATTAAAAAAAGTGAACACAATTTTGCAGTTTTTCTTTAATACGAGTATGTTCAAAATTGATAACTACGCAAGATACGCTAAGATAAGCACGCAGCACGACGGGAAACCTCCTGCATCTTATGACGCTATTAGTGCCGGCCTTGGATGCCGGTAAGCAGGTAGACATAGCATACTTTGATTTTCGTAAGGCGTTCGATACTGTGGACAACGACATTCTGCTCATGAAATTTGCGAGGGCCGGTTGCACGCCACATACTTTAGAATTTTTTGCCAGCTATATGCGAGATAGGCAGCAGTATGTAGATTGTGCGGGCAGTAAATCTCAACCATACTATGTCAGATCAGGAGTGAGTCAAGGCAGCAATTTAGGGCCATTAGGATTCATTCTCATGGTAAACGATCTCCCGGATGTGGTGGTGTATTCTACGTGTCTCTTATTCGCTGACGATTTAAAGCTGGTTAGAGTGATAAATGATATCTCGGACTGTCGTAAGCTGCAGGAGGACATCGATAGAGTTGTGCACTGGAGTGTGCACAATAAACTGTACTTTAACGAATCCAAATGTACTGTGATTTCGTTCAGCCGTAGGCGTAGCCCGGTGCACCATCACTATGATGTTGGTGGAAAGCCAATGCAGCGAGTGACGGAGGTGCGGGATCTCGGAGTTCGCCTAGCAGCTGATCTATCATTCCGTGACCACATTATTTCTATCTGCAAAAAAGCATATCGTAACCTCGGTTTCATGTTGCGCCAAGCGAAGGACTTCACAAACATTTCAGCGATAAAAGCTGTGTACGAAGCTCTCGTAAAGAGTCACCTTGAAGGTAACGCTGCAGTCTGGAGTCCACGTGAAGCCAAATACAAGCTCATGTTGGAGCGTATCCAAAACAAGTATGTTAGGTATCTCTACTTGAAGATATATGGTGTGTATCCTGGATACCCTCTGTTGTACCCTACTCTCTTCGTGTTAGGAATGGTGGGGCACAACAAGCTAGAAGTGAGGCGGGAGCAGGCCCTCGCTACATATGTGGTGAAAGTACTACGGGGTGAGTTATGCAACCCCGGGGTGGCGGGCGCCCTGGCGCTAAACGTGCCGGACCGGTTCGTGTGGCGTCGACGACGGCCGCCGCTGCTGGCCGAGCCCGCCGCTCGCACGAAGCTGCTCAAGGACGCACCGCTAACACGGGCTATTCGAACTATAAACAAAGTCTCACTTACGTTGGACATATTTACATGCTCCCTGAACGAGTTTGCAAAGGCCACTATGCTTGTACTGTGCTACTTATATAGTCAGTAATTGTATTTATAAGTTATGGTATTTAAATGTGTTAGTACTAAGTTATTATTATATTCACTTATCTATCGCATTAGGTAATAAGCCTGTAATGATAGATTTAAGGTATTGATTGAATAAATAAATAAATAAATAAATAAATAAACTAAAGGGCCAAAGCGTCTCCATTGTCTCCAAGTACGAATCCGAGATCAGACCCCGTATCATGGTCGGCCTTATCACTCGATAAGTGACAAGATAGGGGCATCGTCTCGTTCTATCAAACGGTGTCAGCCAGTGACGGACGCTCTATCCTGTCCTTATCGCGTGATAAGGCCGACCATGACACGGGGTCAGAATTGAAAAATTTGGCCGCCACACAGTGGCCTGAAAATCTGGCTTTCATAAAATTGATCGAAGTTTTCATAATAAATTACAGTTTTTTTTTAATGCTACTAATAAATTCATGTATTAAATGACGCGACAGGCGACATGTTTCGAACTCTTCGGGAGTTCTTCTTCAGGATTAGTGTTTTTGATGTTTGTTTTGAAGAAGAACTCCCGAAGAGTTCGAAACATGTCGCCTGCCGTGACATTTACGTTAATTTTATAACCGTGGATTTATTAGTAGTATTTTAGATATGTCCCACAAAAGTTTAAATTCGATTATAGCTGTTTTTTTGCTTTAGCCTTTTACGAGACATTATTATGCTAAATTACAACCCTTACGTGATTTAGTAAAAAAACGGAAGGTCATATTTCAGTAATAGCTCTCGAAACTGACTTAACTACTAGCGAAAATTATATCTTCAAATATAGGTACTTACAGATTTTGTCTTTCTTTCCACTTATTATAACATTTATAACTATCTATAGGTATTCATCATGTTTCATCTGACTGTCGGGGCATATACTATGCGAGAAGGAGCGGGGCAGCAATAGACGCAGCAGCGCGGCAGGTACGGGGCGCGCGGGTGATTTCTGATTTTTCCCTGGCGATACGCCCCCTCTTAAATGCTTGACTCGACCACTGATCACCGTTGTAGATACTACTGTCATTGTAGATTTAAAACGTATATAACTGCGCATAAAAATAGGAAAGATCCGATAAAGAAGTAGCCAGATATATACAGTGACACCTTGACATAACTGGGACTTAAAGGGACCGGCAAATATGTCTCGCTTAAAGAGGTATTCCACGTATCCAGTGTCTTAATTAATGTCTGTCTCATTTACAGAGGGTTCCATTAATACAGGTGAATTAAGAAATAATGTTTGTTATAAAGGTGCGATTTTTAAATGTTAATAAAAAAAAGTTAATAGAATAGAATAGAATAGAAATTTATTCGGATAACACATCATTACACATACATTCACACAATGCACCTTAAGAACTAACAAATAGGGATGTGCTACCGAAAAGGTCTCCACTCAGCAATGCAGTTGACACAGCAGTGCCAACGGCGCTGGTTTTCTGTGGATCCAGCGAGGTGTGCGGGACAGCATACTGCGCGACTCGTATTAGGACGGTATAAATACATAAAAAATACAAACAAGATAATATTCAATACATATAAGATATAAGTTTATAAATAAAATTGTGTTTAAGTTAATTTCAATCTCTAATAATAAACAGAAATAATCAAGCACGTTTTTATGAACAGTTCAAAAACGCATACAGAATCAGTCAATCAACAAACACTGTTTTTTTACTTTGAATTTTGGAAGTAACTTGAGGTCATTTAGGCACTAATCGGCCAAGTGCGGAATTTACGGAAAGACTAAGAATAAGTGAACAAGACCAAAATACATCACTATCACTACATATTATTAAACAAAGTCGCTTCCCGTTATGTCCTATGCATGCTTAGATCTTTAAAAGTACGCAACGCAAAAGTAAGGTTTATATGTATAATTGCCTTGCGAAGCCGGGGCGGGTCGCTTAGTCAGCAATAAAGTCCGAGTTAAGTTTAGAGGTATGAAATAAAAGAAAACAATTTGTTAAAAAATATTCTTTAAAATATAGTCTTGGTAAAGGAGTTAAAATACACTCGCTGTCTCAATTATAGAAGCAATTATGAAGATAAAATCGAAAGCAATAATTCCAAATAGATAGGGTTGGTTTATGCCATTAACATAGGTAATTCAGTGCTTAAGTGTTGGGATCTCAGCATGAGATCCAGCTATCGAGGTTTTTCACTTATCGAGGTCCCACGTTTACTGTATATCAAGAGGTTTTATATCAAGTTATGAAACATTACTAATTTTATTTAAGTATGTACCTTGAGACTGCAGTGCTCACTCCACGGTCAAACTTAGTTTGTGGTGGTACCTACTGAAATAATTCATTTTATTTTCGGTTTTATAAAATAAAGTGTTATTTTTTGAGGTGTACAATAAAGTTTTTTTGTTGCATTGTCAAGGAAAAAACCTCGGAAATTAAAATTCAATCACACTGAGCTGCGCAGAATTATTTTTAAATAGTTACATTCGAGGAGGAATCAGGGAAATCAAGTAAATGAGTACGCAGATAAATTAAGATTAGTGGTGGTAATGGACGACCGTTTAATAATTATCGTAAGTAATTTTGCCCGTGGGGGAGGATTCCATTCCATGGAAAAAGGAAACGAATATTAAGACGATAGTAAAATCTGTCCAGACATTCGTTTTAATCTAGCAAGGTAAACCAACTCCTATTGCGGCAACCTAAAAGTACGTTCATGAATCAGCAATGCACAATGTATAAAAGTATTTTTTCAGTTCTTTGTCGTTTCGTAACTTTCAGTGTCGTGAGAGTGAAAGACGCTGATGCATTATGTACTCGGTATGCATGTATCTCAGTTTGACGTTGATCATACGTAGATTCGAAGAAGTCGTGATGTGTTTGCCACCATGGATAGATAATTCATGTTAACAGCAAAAATACGCTAGCAAATCCAACATACTGTTTACGATATATGTATGTATGTAAATTCTTTATTGTACATGAAACAGAACACAACAACAAAACAATTATTACAGGAACACAAGATACATGTACAAAGGCGAGCTTATCCCTGAGAGGGATTTCTTCCAGCTAACCTTTGAGCAAATGAGTGGAAATTACAAACAGGCAAACCGAGACACATGTACAAAACTATTGAAAAGAAAAAAAAAAAAGAAATTGATCAATTGATTAATATATTATTAAAAATATACTATTCAATAGATAATATATATTAAATATAAAACGATAAATTAAAATATATATCAGTAAAAGTCTTAAAATGCTAATAATATACAGTCAATGAGTATTCGACAACCACAGTTTCTTCGATGTAGTATGTAGGATACGACTGATTGCTTACTACAAAATGGAATGCCACGACACGATGAAGCTTGGTTGGTCTCGACGATAAAGGACCTCGCAGTTGGCACGTATACCTCGGGTCTCACGAAACGTTTGGAACTGATTTAGAAAGTGCGTATAGATGAGCTTATCACACTTTACGAAAGGCATATGTTTAACGGACCACCAGATATAGTAAAATATTACGCCAATCTCCATTTTAATGTGAAATTAACCCAAATTATAACATCTTACTATCCTATTAAAGAAAATGCTATCCTAATAAATCATTGCTAATCCAAAAATAGTTAAATGATCACCAAAATTTTATCTCCCATTAATGTGAAATAATAACCCAAATTGTAACATGTTACTATCTATTAGAGCCTTATCACACTTGCGATTTGCAAGCGTATTTTGTATGAAGGCGATGACGCAGCGTGTTCGCCGCGACTGATAATTGTATAGAAAATACGCTCGCAAATCGCAAGTGTGATAAGGCTCTTAAAGAAAATGCTATCCTAATAAATCATTGCTAACCCAAAAATAGTAAATGATCACCAAAATTGTATCTCCTATTAATGTGAAATAATAACCCAAATTATAACATCTTACTATCCTATTAAAGAAAATGCTATCGACGGAGCCCCGCTTTCGTTTCTGGGACTCAGTCTACCGCCCTCCGCCCGGGCTCCCGCCAGAAACTCGCTTCATCGGCCCTTCCCAAACCTCCTTCGCAAGCTTCTGTATCCGCGGGCTTTTATATACACTCTAGGGGTAGGACAGACGAGACCACGTGGAAGTGGGGTGCGCTGATTTGGGTTTTGGTAGCTATTTTTACCTATAAACAAGGAATCATTTAAGTTACTAGAAAATGTTTACTAAACTGAAATTCAATTTCCCTAAATTAATTAACCACTACCAAAAAAACAGAAGTGTTTATTCAATCAAATGCCTATCAGGTTAAAAAAATGTACCCACGCAAGATGCGCAAATGCGCAGGTACATCGTTGTAACTTATATTTGCGGTACTACTGTAAGCACTTGTTTTGGCATCATTATACTTTATTTGATAACATGCATACACTTTATGGCAGTCATAGTGGGTTATTTAGGTAGAAATATTGAATTAATTTGGTGGCTAAGATTTGGTGATCATTTACTGTCGTCATGTGCAGTCGTTACTAAAACAGCTAGTACTATTGTAATGCTAGGATTATTATTTTTGGTGGCCAGTATATTTTTTTGGTAAAAGAGCTTAGGGTATCAAAGCATTTTTTGGTAGTCATTATATTTGATGCCTTTACGAAATTATGTAGATCATTATTCCAACTAATCCATTTTATTCGATGTTGCAATCACCTACAAAGTATGTATTGGCCAATCAAGGCGGAGGACAGGATCCAGAGCTTGTCAAAATTCACAATGGGAAAAGAACGGTTATTTCAAAGATCTGAGGAAGACTTAAATAAAGCTGTGAATGATGATTATATTAATACTCTACTGGAGATATGATCGCTAGTTTTCTGGGGGGCCGGGAGTATCGTGAATATAGTCATGATTCACGACAGTATTTACATTGATGTTAATAATCATGTCTCAAACAGCCGATTTATTTCATGTAGCAACACCTACAATCTTTTTATAACAATGTTGACGGGTAGGCGAGTAGTCAGAGTTCCTAACGGCTACATTGCGTACGAACAGTTAAGTGCAGATTTGTAGTGTTAGATTTAGAGGAAAACCAGGGTGAGCTCTTTCCATAATCACTTTCAATGCATCCTATGATATTGTAACGATTTGGTACATTTACATGTGTGTTCATGTGCTTACACGGCTCGGACGATGATTCTTTATGATGTGATGTATTTATGTGCGTCCACAGGACTTATTCTATTTGGGAGGCGTGACGGTATATCATGTATATGAATAAGGTTTTCCTACATGTCACGTACATGCGATAACACAGTTCTTAGTCGTGGAGTTCTTTAGTGTGAGAGGATTAGTAACAAGTGTAACAACAGGGTCTCAGGTTCGGTAGTCTCAGTCTCAGGATCAATCAAGGGTGCACCCGGGTAAATATAACTGGAAGAATAGCGTGTGAATTGGTACAGCATCAGTTGTGTGGTAAGGGATGTCTGTAAGGGGAGGTGGAGGACATTCTCGGGGACGAAGGTCCCCACATCTCAGATGGTGCTGGTACGCATAAGGCGGCAGCTCATATGTCAGATATATAAAGGATTCCGGAAGCTGTATGTGTAGGTTCATAGTTGCATATATGCATAGTTGTATAGATACCTAAGCTAGAGTGCTATAGGTACTTATTCGCGGCCATGAGAGTGACCAGAAGTGGCTTCGCGACAATTGTCAAATGGAGAAAAAGTAAAGCAGGGGATTAAATAATCACAAAGTTATGAGTGGTCAAAGTTTAAGAGGGGGTATATTCTATCCCTTCTCCGCAAAATGCACATTTATATGAAAATATTCTATTTTTTTCTCTCTCTAACTCAAGCAATATTAAAACGGATTAAGCTTCGTAATTTTTTTAGATATCTGAATGGGATTTTCGTCACTAGGCATATTCTTTTTGCCTTTTTTAACCGACTTCAAAAAAAAGGAGGAGGTTCTCAATTCGGTAGTTTTTTTTTTTGGGTTTTTTTCTCTAATAATCAACGCATTTGCTCTCAGAAATCAGTTTATGTGGTAAATTGGAAAAGAAATGTGGAAATGTTCTCGTGGCTTGGCGGAGTACTAAATTGAAGTCGGTTAAAACTTTGTTTTTAAAGTAAATTATTATTTCGGAGTACTTAATAATAATTTTCGAGTCTACTGCTTCGTCCCCTACTGGCCTTTTCGCGGCCAATCAAGAAATCCAAAAGAGTCATTGTCACGCCAATCATCTATGTAGGGAGCAATATACAAAACTTATATGAAAGACTTAAGGTTGCTATTGGTTGGTTGTTGACAAACAACTTTAAGAGGCTGACAAGACCTAATTTTGGTGAAATTGATGTTATATAAGCAGTTTTTTTAAGAAAAACTACTTGTTCTAGCACATCAAATAAAATATATGTTAATATTCACCATATATATTTCAAAGACCGTGGACGGGCTCGATACATAATTGGACGAAATCGGCTCGATAGAAAATAATTGCAAAGATTGGTCTTAAAATCACATTAAACGGTTTTGTCTTTATTTTTTTGACGTATGGGTCTGCAAAAACATGGAGTCATCATATTCATACCTAAACCACTAGCGATTCATATTTCACAAATAATCCACCCTTTTTTTATTTCAATATTTATGTAATAATTATCTTCAAAAACCGGCCCGCCCAGTAACACTCGCTCTCGTTTACTCCGATACAAATAGACAGTGTGCGCGCTATCCAAAATCCTCAAGGGCATTTTGGTGTTGACAGCGTCTATCGTTCAATTCTACATCTTGCATTCACCATCGTTTAACCTAGTCTGTCATTTGTTTTCTTAGAAGCCGCCAACCGTCTTGCGCTACAACCTTACACCCACCCCGTTCACCCTGCGTCCGTTTCCGTGTCCGGGAGGCAACCCTCTTTTTCTCGCTTGCGATGTTTCGCCCGAGTGCGAAAGAGACGGATGCCTCCCGGACACGGAAACGGACGCAGTGTGAACGGGGTCTTAAGACGGAAAAATATTACGTACTCGTCCATGCAAAAAGAGAAAATATTTTCCAATCTCAATAATTATTTAGCACGTTATTGACACAATGAAAGACTAGGTTTATAGGTTTTCCTCTTTTTTAAATTTGCAATAAATCTTTTTTTTTATAGCGAATTCTATAAACCTAGAATAGTTTATGCTGAAGTGATCGACATCAAAATCAAAGTTATTTGTTAAGATTTTCGAAATGGAAATTTCATCAAAAAAGTACCTATTGTCAGTCGCGAGTTTTGCTGCAAAGCTAAATTCAGAGCAATGACGCGTGGTTGAGTCTCCGAGAGGCAACCGGATGGCTCGTGGTATTTGAGCTCCCGAAGTGTTGTGGAACCGGCCTGTGCATTGTGCAACCCAAATTGGGCCAACTTCCACTTGGGCAGAAAAAGAAAAAAAAAGTCCGGGTAGCACTCCGGGGCACTCTTTTCTCAGAAGTGAAAACTCAATAACATTGTAACAGTTTTTCGATCAGATCACTTGACATCTTACGGTGTCACCCTAAAAATGAATTTTGAATGAATTTTCGGCGCCAAGAACAGCGGACGGCGGCGGCGAACAAAATACCAATTTGTTTATGCCGTTGCCAAATATTTTTCAAAGCTTCATCTCTTTAGGAATAACGTCCAAATTGGAACTATTCGAATTTTCAAGAACAGCGGACGGCGGCGGCGAACAAAATACCATTTTTGTTTTTGCCGTTGCCAAATATTTTTCAAGGCTTCATCTCTTTAGGAATAACGTCCAAATTCGAACTATTTGAACTTGCACAGTTGCAAACGGTGAAGGACGCGTGGACAAAATTACAAATTCATTTGCAGAATATGCTATTGCAAATAGTGTTTTCTCAAAAATAGTACGAAATGTTCCCATAACATCTGTGCAGATAGTATCCGAAAGTGATTCATCCTGGACAATTTTTAGAAGTGTCCAGTAAGTAAGTATGAAATCCCATTACATATCATAATATTTAAATAGTATAGAACAAGAGTGTCCAGTAAGTAAGTATGAAATCCCATTACATATCATAATATTTAAATATAGAACATTTATGACGTCAGATGCGTAGGAGGTAGGATGGGGAGAGATTCGGGACGAGGCTTGGGGGGGAAATAGTTTGATGTAAGACAAACTTTTTTTTTTCCCTCTTTTTTGTTTTTTTTTTGCTCTTTTTTGTTCTTTTTTTTTTTTTGGAAAATTCAAATTATTCAAGTTTACTCCTACTGCCTTTGTTATGGCATATACTAATGCTGGTGACTGTACCTATATATTTTTTATTCTAACTTTTATTCAAACATTGTTTCATTTTTGAGAAAAGCACTATACACGCTTCGACCATAAGTGCCATCCTGGCCTCGTATTATAGCCGGACCTCGCCTTCGGCTCGGCCGGCTAAATCATACTCGTCCAGGATGGCTTACTTACTGGTCTCTGCAGTAATGTACTATTAACGGCTTTATATTCTTACGAATAGCGTTCAGTTTTGAATGAAGTCGAATCGGCTAGCAGCAAAATATAAAAGTTTGTGACCTCCTTCACATCTGACGTCACAAAAATCTGTCGCGTATTTAGCATTTTTTCTCCATCCCAAAAAGTGCTCAGCGCCGCTAAAGAAGTTTTCACTTTGAAAAACTTTTTTTTTGTTGCCATGTCGCTGTTTGAAACAGTGGTTTCCTGAAAGTGTGTACGCTGTGCATATAATGAAATGCTGGTCTAAATGGAATACCTGACGACATAATTTTTAACTGTAATTTTTGCATATAAAAAAAATATTTAGATCTAACCTACGTAAAATGTCTACGTGATCGACCTGCCGGACATACAAACGGATTCGGCCCAAGCTTAGCTGAAGCATAGAACGTCATTCGCTTCGCTCCCTCGTTAGAAAAATAGAAGCGACGGCAGAAAGGAAACATGAAAACAATTGCCAGCGATCGGAGATCAAAAACAAATGCCGACAGATTTCAATATTCATGGCCACATTACCATAATAATAGGCGTGTTGACTGGGATCTCGTATTTATTCTGAGAAGGGAACTTTATAGTGAAGAGGAGCAACATTATTTGTGGTAAAAAAATCAATCAGCATTACTTTACCAAGAAATTGAAAGCAACTGATCGAGTAATAGCAGAAAGGCTATTCTTATTAAAGAGGGCATAAATATCTTAAGCCAAAAAGAATGCCTGGTGAACAATGCTTAAGTACTCATTTTTTGCTTTGTATATATTATTCTATTGTGCACTTTTTTTTTCTATAATATAACGACGGTGGCAAACAAGCTTACGGCCCGCCTGATGGTAAACTGACACCGCAGCCTATAGACGCAAGCAACTCCAAAGGAGTAACATGAGCGTTGCCGACCCTTGATATGTTTGAGGATTCGCCGTGTTGACAGCTGAAGGAACAAATTCCCTCGCTCTCAACACAACGCATCCTCGGGAGCTCTCGCGACCTTGCTCACCTCCAGGAACGCAACACTACTACAGAGAAAGTATAAGTAGTGTTATTATGGCTGTAGTCTTCTGCAAAGCGGAGGTACTTCCCCAGTTGGGCTGCTCAATATTCGAGCGGGATGACATATTTAACGACCGGTTAGCCTAGTGGGTAGTGACGCTGCCTACGAAGCTGAAGGTCCTGGGTTCGAATCCCGGTAAGGGCAAATTTTTGTGTGATAAACATGAATATTTGTTTCTGAGTCATGGAAGTTTTCTATGTATTTAAGTATTTACATCTATTATATATATCGTCGTCTAGTACCCATAACACAAGCCTTAATGAGCTTACTATGGGACTAGGTCGATTTGTGTAAGATTGTCCACTAATATTTATTTATTTATTTATATTGGCACTGGATAGTAAATAAAAATGTAAAACATGTTTTCGTTTTAACTAAGCAAAACATATCATGTGCAATTCCAAAATTTTAAGCAGGCGTCCTCCACACACGTACGTATTATTAAAACATACAAAAAATCCAATAGACGACATCATAATTCCGAATATCTTCCGAGCGCACTTCTTCACTAAACTAAATGGAAGTCCCTTATTTTACCGACAAAGTTACACCGAATGCATTGTTTCGCCGGATTTTTATTTAATAGGTTTATTCAGCATTATGACTTTTTTTTTTAATGTACCCAAGTATGTAAGTACCCATTATTAATATCTGACATGGTCGTGGGACAAAGTTTATCCTATATCACTCCTAACCACCCATGTTATTTATCAGTAAGAAAAGTTTGGAAATCGGATAAGCAGTTTCAGATATTTCATAGTACCCGTTACATACATACTTACAAACAGACATAGTTTTAGTGTTCCGCACCTCAAAAGGAAAAAACGGAACCCTTATAAGGATCACATTGTTGTCCGTCTGTCTGTCTGTCTGTCAAGACCCTTTCTCGGCAACACGTGGTATCGTGCTGAAATTAAAACCATATACCCAGGTCTACAGTCCGTTGAAGCTGTGAAAAATTCAAACTTCTAAGGTAAAGTAAAAAAAGATACGGCCGTTTATGCCGCAAAAAACGTATATTTCAACACTCTCAAGGGAATCAAAATTAAGGTACTTTCCGTTGAATTAGAACTATAAAATTGGGCAAGTAACATCGTCTTATACCTACTACAAGTGCTGGAAAAAATCTGAAAACTATACTATACTACTATATATTTGTAATTAAGTACGGAACCCTCGGTGAGCGAGTCCGACTCGCACTTGTCCGGTATTTTTTTACTTATTATTTTGTTTTTATTTTAATCCATTGCGTAAGGCCGATTACAATATTCGCTGACTATGCTCAACATCCCTATGCAAATTACCTCATTACCATATTGATTGCGGGAATCAACCCAACAAGCGACTGATGATCCGTCATGAAATAAAATGTGTTTCGTTGGTCATGGCGCGATTTACTCGGAACCACAATTCGAATCAACAACCGCATTTCAATTAGGGTTTTTCAGAATGCATGTTGACAGCTGGAAGCACTGTGGCAAGAGGTCTTTTTGATAGCAGCTTTTAAAATCCACCAATCAAATTTATGATGATCAAAAATTATAGGTGGATTTTTGATAGGTAAATAAAGCGCGCAAGACACATTGAAATGTGTTTGGGTTGTTTAAGCGACGGAAATACCTCCATGATAAGATAAACCTACTTTTTTTTGTACGTTGTTAGAATGCTTTTTTGCACCGTCCGCCCGATCAGAGGACTACTTGCTTAAAAGTCTTTTGTTTTTAGGTTTATCACGATGCACGCCGTCGGGTGCATATCGGGTAACCTAACTAGATCAACACCTTTCACATCTTTGCACGTTTAAAAATACTACTAATTTACAATTAACAAAACTCCTCAATGACCTGTAATCTCTTTTGTTGAGAGTGAATTTGGAAATTCGAGAATGCTCCAAAGTTCGAATTTAAACTTTCGGTAGACATGTTCGGTACAGAAATAATACTAATAATGTCGCCCACAGCGACATTTACAGCCCACAGTGTAATTATTTGTATTATTCCAAAGTTCGTATGCTTGGTATATACTTGATTTGTTTGGAGTGATTAAGAGCCCCTGATGATGTGCATGTTCCATAGAGAACACAGACAATTCAGCACAGATTTTGTATTTACAGAGAAAGAAAGAAAAGAAAGAAAGAAAATAATTTTATTGCCACAAAAAACACAATAGTACACAAAATTACAATAAAGTTATATACTAGAACTAGCTGCCCGGCCCGGCTTCGCACGGATTACCCGTTTTCCCGTAAGAATGAAGCATTTTCTCGGGGTAAAAAGTAGCGTATGTTCATCAGGGATAATGTCGGCTTCTAATGGTAAAATATTTTTCAAATCGGTCCAGTAGTTTCGGAGCCAATTCAATACAAACAAACAAACAATCAAATCTTTCCTCTTTATAATATTAGTGTAGATTAGCCTGGTAAAGGTCGCGGGAGGCGGGTGGCGCGGGACCGGTCATTGTGGCACTCTTTGGGGGTGGCCTATGTCCAGCAGTGGACGTCTTTCCGCTGATATGATGACGATGATGAGAGAATTAGCTTCCGTCCGCGACTTCGTCTGCGTGCACCCGGGATTAAACTGTTTTATATTTTAATCCAGGCTATAAACTATCTTTGTGCCTTTCATCCTAATTGGTTGAGCCGTTTAAGAGTGATTGAGTAACAAACACCTAAACATCCAAACTTTCGCATTTATAATATTATAGTAGGATTTTAAATATTATAATTTGATGATTTTATAATATAAGTAGGATTATTTTATAGTAGGATCTAAATGAACGCAGCCATATTATGGGCATTACTGCCTTAGGAACCTGAATGTCCTAATGGGTAATTGGATAACTTTTCGTACGGGTGTTTTAGGTCCATACAAAAAATATCCTTAATCGACCAGCAGAGGGGTAATTGTAATTACGTACCTTTTCGGACGAGCGTTCGAACCAATCAACTGTAGTTTTTCCATACAACAAACGAAAGGGCATTGGGTAACCTTGTATGAGAAAAAACGTCGTTTTTTTTTTGCAGCGGCCAAGGATGTTTTTTTTAATAATCGTTTAGAGGAACTCTTAATATGCACAGATATATAAAATTAAACGCGTTAAACAATATCGGAGCCGAGATAGGTATATAAGTTTGAAGTTTAGTTTATAACTTTACAATATGACCTGTGAAAATATATATTGCAAATATCTCGGCTCCGATGCATTTTAGTGTATTACATTTCGTAACAAAATATGTTTGTTTTGAGTAGATCTAACATAATCTACCACTTTTACGAGTGGCCGCACATCTAAAAAATAATAGCGGCCAAGTGCGTGTCGGACCACGCACAACGAGGGTTCCGTGCCTATTGAAAAGGTCGTATCGTTACTAAAATCTTATGGCACTTACGTCCTTTTCTTTAAGGAAGGCAGTTTTTTAGAAATATCTCAAAAACCTTTGAACCGATCTTGTTCAAAACAATTTTCGCTGAGAGAATTTAATAAGCCCTATGAGCATGTTTTTATTTTCATATTTTTAAAATACACGGGTCAAAAATTAGAGAGGGGGGGACACAATTTTAGTGACTTTCGAGGAGATTATCTCCGACTCTATTCACTTAATCAAAAAAATTGCTGAGAAACCTTATATTTATTTTGAAAGGCCTATCGATGTGCCACGTGGGCGTGCAATGAAAAAAAAATTTTTGACTTTCAGTTTTATGTATGGAGTGCACCCCTAAAAAAAATTTTTTTAGTAATTACTTACAAAACTATGTACCTAGGGGTTAACAAAATACACCTATCCTAAAAATTTTATTCAAATACACCTTATAGTTTTCGAGTAAAATGCCTGTGACATACGGACGGACAGACAGACAGACAGACAGACATGACGAATCTATAAGGGTTCCGTTTTTTGCCATTTGGCTACGGAACCCTAAAAATGACAACATTTTTACCCAAACCCCTTTATATAAGGTGCTAACAAATTAGGTACCAATACTTGTAGAGCTGATAATACTCGTCTCTAGGAGTAGAGTTAAGTATGAAACATTTAAAAATGTGTACCACTTTTTGGAGATAATTAGGGATACAACGTTACTGCGTAAAAACACCCTGTTAATGAGATAGTCAACAATCAATCATTGACGTTTGTCACAAACGACGATGTTCACTTGACAGATAGTGTTTTAACATCTCGTCAGTTGAATGCACAGGCTGATTATGTTTGGTCGAAATTTTAATTTATTTATTTTGTACCGGAAATTAAAACAAAAATATCATATGAAAAGTTTTCTTAATTTCTATTTAAAGTCAATTGTTTTGATGTAATGTAACACCTCTTAAAATATTGGTACTTAATTTGTTAGCACCTTATATATATCGAGGGCTTCATGCTAAAGGGGCGTATAAGCAAGAACCCTATTATTGCTTATACGCCCCTTTAGCATGAAGCCCTCGATATGTAACTAACGTACGTACTGAGCGTTTCGCAATCGACCAGCTGGTTTCGAATCCCGTTAAAGGCAAATATTTGTGTGATAAGCATGAATATTTGTTTTTGTCTTATGGATGTTGACTAAGTATCATACCTATTTATATCTATTAAATACTAGCTTCTGCCCGCGACTCCGTCCGCGTGGAACTCGTGTATATCGTAGCTCCATACAAACTTTAAACCCCATTACAACCTTTGGGGGAAGATTTCCGGAATTAAAACTATCCTATGACCTTTAACCTAACACTGTCTCAATACCAAATTTCATCTAATTCGGTTCAGCGGTTTAAGCGTAAAGAGGTAACAGAAAGACAGACAGACGAACACAATTTCGCATTTATTATTAGTATAGATAGTATGGATATCGTCGTCTAGTACCCATAACACAAGCCTCATTGATTATAGTTATTTATTTGAAATACACACTTTCTAGACTTAGAAAAGAGTCACGAATCACTTCACGTCTTGAACGCTTGTTAGGTAGATCCAACTGTCATTTTTCCATATCATCATCATCATCATATCAGCCGAAAGACGTCCACTGCTGGACATAGGCCTCCCCCAAAGAGTGCCAAAGTGACCAGTCCTGCGCCACCCGCATCAAGCGGACTCCAGCAACCTTAATTTTTCCATATAAAAAGTGACATTTAGATCTACCTGACGCGCGTAAAATGAGTTACATGATCGACCTGCAGAGAAGATGCATAAAATGTGATACTGAAGTATCAGTAAAGTCGCCGTCAATAGAATTTGCTAACTATGTAAACAAACCGCCATATTTAAATTGTTTTTCACTGTGGCGGTTTGTTTACATAGTTAGCAAATTCTATTGACGGCGACTTTAGTTGATACTTCGATATCACATTTTGTCCATCTTTTATACCCTGATTTATGCTAAAAGTGGAGCTGGAACATAAGTTTCATGTGCTCTGCCCACTTAAATGTCAGTCACTCTGCACATTTAATTTGCTTGGAGTGTACTGTTCGTAGTGAACTGTACTAAACTTGAGCCCGTGTGGTTGGCAGCATCATTATGCTTGAGATTTAGAGCTTCCCAGAGACGGGTAGCTAATATTACCTGTTCGTATCTATCATCTTGTGTGTGTCTGCGTTCATTCATCTTCTGGCAGGGAAATACAGATTCAGGTTCGCTTCTGTTCTGTCCTGTGGACAAAGCCTAATTGAAAGAGCGAGCGAAGCGCTCTCCATGTCAGTTAGGCAAAAAAAGTCGTATGTCTGCCCGGTTCTTGTTCTCTACCTACTGGTCGCATTTCTCTACCGATTCTCGTGAAATTTTGTGAGCAGGTTAAATAATTATATAGTTTTTTTGTCGATACAGTTTTTAGGGTTCCGCAGACAACAAGAACAACTGTCTGGCTGTCTGTCCGTCTTCGGCTTAGCTCAGTAACCATTACAACTAGAAAACTGTAACTCGCCATGGGTATATAAATCAATCACGCCAACAAAACAGTACAATAAAATCTTGAAAAATATTTTTTTTTTAGGGTACATGCCATACACCTACGAGGATGTAATTTTAAGAGGGGATGTAATTTTTTTCTCGTCAAACCCAATGGTGAGGGGTGTTGTTAGATAGCTCGTTCAAAAATATTATGGGTTTCCTAAGACTATTTTTCAAATCAGTGATTCGTTTGCGAGATATTGGGCTTTAAATCCCTAAGTTTAATTCGAGTCATGTGTCCCCCATTCGTGGTAGTAGTAAGTAACTGCGCAAACGAAGACGTCAAAAATCTTTAGTAAAAGGGAATAAGAGTTTCTGACGACTTCGATTGCGTAGTTACTTTTGATGCTGACTGTACAATACCTATAATGAATTTAAAAGGAAAACTATCACGGACAAGTAGGCATAAGTAGTTACCGAGTAATAGTCGACCAACTTAAGAGGCTGACAAGACCTAATTTGGTTAAATTGATGTTATTTAAGCAGTTTTTTAAGAAAATCTATTTGTTCTAGCAGATCAAATAAAATATATGTTAATATTCACCATATTTGAAAGACCGTGGACGAGCTCGATATATAATTGGACGAAATCGGCTCGATAGAAAATAATTGCATTGATTGGTCTTAAAATCACATTAAACGTTTTTATGTCTTTATTTTTTTGACGTATGGGTCTGCAATTAAAAACATGAAGTCAACATATTCATACCTAAACCGCTAGCGAGTCATATTTCACAAATAATCCACCCTTTTTTTTATTTCATTTATGTAAAAAACCCGGCCGCCTAGTAACACTCGCTCTCGTTTACTCCGATGCAAATAGACAGTGTGCGCGCTATCCAAAATCCTCAAGGGCATTTTGGTGTTGACAGCGTCTTAATGTGTAAGTACTTGGAAAGGTCAATTTTCGTACAAATTCGGCCGACGCAACCGCACCGCACGTAGATAAGACAGACAGGCAACTACGGAACCCTACACTGCGCGTGGCCCATGCACTTGGCCGGTTTTTTTAATTCCTGGCCCCCGGGTTCTACAGCTCACAGAGGTTTAATAGCATTTGGACAGAATATTAACTAACCAGATTCGCATTTGGCCAGAAAATCATTTTACCTGATTTGCATTTGACTAGAACGCCACAGGACAGAAACTCATAAGACCAGTTACGCATCTGACCACGAACTTCATATACTTGCCATAAATACAATTGGCATTTTACGTGTTTGGCCTGAACGCCACAGGACAGAAACTCAAAAGACCACCTAACATTTGACCACGAACTTCATATACCATAAACTCAATTGGCCTTATCCGTTTTTGGCCAGAACGCTACATGGCAGAAACTCATAAGACCAAATAAGCAGTTGACCATCAATTTAATACCATAAACTCAAATGGGCATTATAATATTGTTACGAGCGTGGGGGTACGAAATAGAGTTAAACACCTTATCAACACGACTATTGAAAGACTATTGCAAAGTGTTTAACGGCTTTATACTCTTACGAATAGCGTTCAGTTTTGAATGAAGTCGAATCGGCTAGCAGCAAAAAGTGACCTCCTTCACATCTGACGTCACAAAACTCTGTCGCGTATTTAACAATTTTTCCCCATCCCAATAAGTGCTCAGCGCCGCTAAAGAAGTTTTCACTTCAAAAAAGCCAAAATCTGCTGGACGAGCTACGGAAAGGTTTAGGTACCTTATAGAAAAGGAGATAACACGACATGCAGGTAATATTAGTGTCCAGCGAAGCTCAAATAACTCGGCTCGGGAATGAACACCCCCGAGGAAGATGGCAAGAAAATTGTTCCCTCGCCACACGAGCAGTGATCTCCGAAGTGTCGGTGCAGGCTCGCTGAGAGATAAGTGACTGTTGTTCAGTGGCTTCCTACTAGAGAGTTGTAATTGCCATATTACTTATAATAAATAACATGTGGATGTACGGTCGAGGAAATTGAATGTTTGGCACATGTCAACTCTATTAGAATGACGTTAAGGTCCAAAAGTGCTAAACATTCAATTTCCTCGACTGTACATATAACACGCGCAGCCACCAAAACGAGAAGTCCAACACCATTTACCTTTGCATTTGTTATGGTACCCGGGTGCCTCGCAAACTTTTATGGATCACTCAGTATTTTTAAACGAATATAATTACCTATACTCCCGCTTCCCCATGCGTTCCTAGTTACAGTAGGATAATTTCTTTACTCAATCTATATTTTGTCATACCTAAAAATAAATACGTGCAAGATATGCGCTCCTAGTACAATGACCCGACCTAGTCGAAACTCAATGCTTCTCTTTTAGACGCTCATTACCTCACTCTCTCACACATACACTTACGCGATACTCACATAGAGAGAGAGAGCACAAAACTAGGTACTTCTAATATTTACATCAATCTATATGTTCCTGGTCATTCTGTGCAATTACCCTGTGTGGCCGCTGTCCACCGCGCTATAAACAAGCTTCTGTCAAAAATTTCATTTTTGGTACAAACTTTTATTGCCGACTGTACTTTTCTGTATACCATCAATCATCATCAACTACTCATTGTGACGATTCTAACGAGCCCAAACTCAACGGGGTTATGACGGTTAAGCACTGAATTTCCATGGCCACCTTCTGTCTCCATCATCAGATCAGCTCGATGGTACCATAATATTGAATTGTCATCCAAAATATACTTATACTCAAAATTTCAGCTCAATCGGTTAACGGGAAGTGGGTCAAATAGAACTTGCAAGATTTGATTACACACAGACAGACAGACAACGGGACAGGTGAAACTAAAAATAAAAGCTTGTAAAAATGAACTTAAGTTCTTACAACAACCAGCTCCATATTATGCACCCCTAGTACTACCGTGCTCTATAATTTTTTGCAAATCACACAATATAGGTACTTGAATATGTCTTGTCTAGTACTCCTCCTGCAGAACTATGTGCCCCTAGTCAACCCCGGGATGTAAGCGACATGTATGTACTACCATAAAATAATACTCAGTTGCCTCTGGCCACCCCAAAACTAGAAATAGTCGTGCATATTATATTTTTTAAAAATATATAACACTAGCTGTTGCCCGCGACTTCGTCTGCGTAGAACTTGTAAGGCGCAAGCTTAATTATCGCTGTCCCAAACACACTTCTACCATCTTAAGGGATGATTTCCAAGATACAAACTCCTACGAGTATATCCTTCAAAGGGTCTCAAATTATCTGTACGGAAAATTTCATCTAAATCCGTTCAGGGGGCTAGCACTAATGACGCCGCGCCGCGACGCGAGTGGAGAAAGATCTACCCTCCTCTTTCTAATTTAAAGGTGTGAGTGAGACAGGACACGCTCAGTCGCACGCGAAGCGACTTGTCAGCAAGTTGTGTTAGACGTACAGGGATTAAGCCTAAAAGGTAACAGTGCGATGAGTTCGTTAGTTTAAATTGCTAAATCTAAATTGAAAACTCCGTTATTACAAACATAAATATCTTAATAATCATCAACAGACGTTTCTCTTTCTGAAACATATTTGTTTTGTCTACTAAGCTAGATTACTGGAAATTTTTGCCGAAATCCGTCCAGTAGTTTTATTTACGTTAGTCCGGGCTACCTGTATAGTTTTGAAAGCAAAATTATCTTATGCTCCATTTAACTGTGAGAATACATTATTTTCATTAACCAAAATAAACTTTTTAATTTCACAAAATAATCCGCAGCTTTAAACAAACATTTTATCAAACCTTCTTCGGTTCTGGGAGAATCGCAGTTCCAACCTAACCTGACCTACATTTCTGATAGCTGTTCGATTCTGTAAGGGTCGTGGTTTTAACTTTACCTATCGTACTTTTTTGGTAAGTTGGATTACCTATTTTGACTAATAAATGGCTTACCATATAGTATGACCGAAGAATTCCCTTACTTAATAAATTACTTCTTCCTCATACATACTTCCAACCCCTTTTAACCTCCCTAGAGGCTGAATTTAAAAAAAACGCTGTAATTTATCCGAAGTTACAGTTTCCTTACTTTAAAATTGTCTCGTTCCCCGTACAAACTTCCAACTCATTTAAGCCCCTTAAAAATGTCTTGCTCTCCATACAAACTTTGAACCCCCTTAAGGGATTAATAAAAAAAACGGTGTAATGTTTTCTAATTTTTAAACAAAGAGTCTAAACCCGAAGTTACAAATTTCTTACTTCAAAAAAGGTCTTGCTCTGAGATACAACCTTCAAACCCCCTTTTAGCCCTCTTAGGGGATGAATAAAATGAACGCTGAAATCGTTTTCTAATCTTTAGACAAACAGTCCAAAATCTAAGTACTTAAAAAATATCTTACTTTAAAAATATCTTGCTCTCCGTATAAACTTTGAACCCCCTTGTTGGGGGATGAATTTCAAAACTCGTTGATATTTATTTTTTGGTTTTAAACAAAACCATCTAAAATCGAAGAAAAACAAATGTTTGAATTTCAAAATTGTCTTGATCTATTCGAAGTATTCGAACCCCCTTTAAACAATCAAAATCTGTTTTGTAGTCTTTTAATAAGCAATCTAAGACCACAGTTAAAAAATCTCTTACTTTAAAAAATACTTTTCCCTCCATACAAACTTTGAAACCCCTTTTAACGCCTATAGGGCATGAATTAAAAAAAAAACTGACATCAGTTTTGTAGCCTTTTAACATACATGCTAAGACTGACATTATAAAATTCTTACTATATTTCCTTTTTCTCCATATAAACCCGTAATCCCGTTTTAAATCCCTTAGGGGTGGAATTTTTTCAAAACGCTGAGTGTTCTTTTATTGTATTCTAATAGGTAATCTTTCTACAAAGTTTCAAGTTTCTAGCGCAAAAAATAAAGTATCCCCCATACAAACTTTGCACCCATATTTTACCCCCTTAGAGGTGGCGTTTTCAAAAACGCTTAAAGTTATTTTTTTTTGTATTCAAATAAGTGATCTGTTTACAAAGTTTCAAGTTTCTAGCTCAAAAGGAAAAGTTTCCCCCATACAAACTTTGCACCCATATTTTACACCCTTAGAGGTGGCGTTTTCAAAAACGCTTAAAGTTTTTTTTTGTATTGAAATAAGTAATCTGTTTACAACGTTTCAAGTTTCTAGCTCAAAAGGAAAAGTTTCCCTCATACAAATTTTGCATCCCTATTTAACCCCCTTAGGGGTGGAATTGTCTAAAATTTTGACAGTGATTTTTTTTAATTCTAATAAGTAATCTTTCTACAATGTTTCAAGTTTCTAGCTCAAAAAATAAAGTTCCCTCCATACATACTTTGTACCCCTATATAACCCCCTTAAGGGTGGAATTTTCTAAAACGCAGAAAGATTTTTATTTCTATTTTAATAAGTTATCTTTCCACAAAGTTTCAAGTCTCTAGTTCAAAAAATAATGTTTCCCCCATACAAACATTGCACCCCCATTTAACCCCCTTAGGGATAGAATTTCCAAAAATCCCGTCTTATCCCTTGCATACGTCATAAAAGTAAGCTCTGGACCAAATTTGAAGTTTCTAGTTCCAGTAGTTTCGGCTGTGCGTTGATGGTAGATCAGGACTTCTTCTTTTATATATATTTAGATTAGCTCAGATTGTGCACACTAACTCCATCTGTTGTACTACGTATACGTATACATACTTTATTCGGAATAAAGTCTCAGAGGCCGCTGGCGAGTGACTTAACCTAAAATTGTTTGCCGATTTATCAGGTGTACCAGGGCAGCAGGAAGATGAGTTCAATTTATAGGATATTGGTTTGTATTGGGTAGATTCCTAGAATTCCCAAAAATGGGCGGGGTTATAGCCAATAGTTGCATTGGGCGTGATTAATTAATGGTGGTTTATCTGCACGAGCGCTTATTGGCTGATAATAATAAAATGGCCACTATACCTCGATGTTGTACAGAGAGTGTACCACGGCAGCAGGAGGATGAGTAGTTCAAATTAAAGGATTTTGAGTTTGGATAAACATGAGATCTTCTTGTCACTTATGCACTCCTATTTTTAAACGGTTTTATTTAGCTTGACCCCGTATCCCGTCTAGTATGGCTATTTTGGAATTTTCCGAAGGCTTTTTCAACCACTCTTACTGACCGATTCTTGTGAAAATTCGCACACACATTGTGTTTCCGTGACAATACAACATTATGATAATTTCATGGGGGTCTGATGATGGAGACAGGAGGTGGATAGTGGAACTCTTCTTGTTTAGGCTCATTTGGTTGGTATTGACGAATCCTATCTGGGGGCACGGTAGTGCCCCCGCCAAGAGGAACCAATCGAAGCGCAAGGGCATTTTAGCCAAGATCTAGAATTAGTAGTCAAATCCGTTAGGTCAGCGACGTTGTAAACACGTTAACTGTTTCGCTCCGTATGAAAATATTAACAATGGTGTCCACAGTACCTATACAGAAATCACAAAGCAGACATATCATGTTTATGTCAACTAGTTATCTTCAATTGTTCCCTAAACACGTATTACTATGTGGTGGCACGTCTTCCATTCTCATGTACGCTGGCATTATTCCAAGCGTCAATGGCTGTTATTGCCATCGTTATAGCAATGACAAGGGAGGGAAGAAACGGTTGTCGTCAGGAAGGAATGGGTTATTTATTTGATTGGAATAACTTTGTTTTCTCCCATAGCAAGGCAATTGTTTGTGCCTTACAATTATTTTGGGGCATAGACGAGCGCTCCTTTGATTTGGATGCTCCAAAATCGGTCCATAAATGCTATAACCTGAGTTGGGATTTTTGGTGGCATTGGGATGAACAAAGAGCAATGGAGTCGTTGTTCAAAATTAAGCAAAATTTTTCAGCAACATGTATCGATGGAAGAGTGGGACTACCTGACACAAGTATATACTTACTAGATCCTAGGTAGCCCCAACGGAGCTTTGTAACAGAACAAAGCTTATGAAATAAAATCTCTTTTTTTTTTTTTTCATTTTCATTTTTCAGTTTCGTTGATAAGTAGTACGTATATATTTTTTGATTGAATGAATGAATAAATGATTGATAAACCAATAATGTATAACTAAATTTATTGGTTTCATACTAGTAAATTGATTCATAAAAATTTAATAAAAACATAATGTATTGTTGAAATGTATAATGTCATACCTATTCAAGGTCTTGAATAATTTTTCATTGGAATAAGTTTCAGTATACTACTGATAATTCAGTTTCAGTATCAGTAGTAGCATATAATATTCATTTTTTAATAAATTTCGTTTAATGGTAATAAGTTAATAACATGTTATGTAGAGTTTCTAATTATTGGCCGGTACTGAAATATAGATTTATCGTTCAGTTATTCATTTATTCAAATAAAAAAATATACAATGGTGACTCCACTGCATTACTTGTGCTAATCCTAACCCTAGTCATAACTGTAGCGGTTATACATGACTAACGCAGGATGGGTACGAGTATCCATAGCAACACGGATCGCACCAACCAAATGGAACGCTCGTGAAAAGAAGCATCCACCGCGAGCCATATGGCCCGCTAGTGAATGCCGAAAACCACATAATCACGACCAAGTGACAGCTGATGTGGCGTGCCCGGCCTGAGTCACACTGGCGCGGCCTGCGGTGGCGGTCTAATGCCGGCAGTACACATTGGGCCAACGTTGGCGCGAAAGCAGGAGGCAGCTATGTAAACGAAAGAGATCGAATTATAGCCCTCTCCCTCTAACGCATAGCTGCCTCCTGCTCACGCGCCAACGTTGGCCCAGTGTGTACAGCAGCCTCAAAGTATGTATGTATGTATGTAAATACTTTATTGTACTCAGGTAAAAATACAGACAAAAAAAAAAATCGGTAAAAATAAATAAATATTAGGGGACGATCAGGAACAAAAAGATGAAGAAAGAAAGAGAACTTGATGTCAAATTTACTATTGATCGCCACCGCAGGCCGCGCCATTCTGTGATAGGCTTACCTGGATGTAGTTAAAATAATAAGTCTATCCATTTGGCAACGACACCAACAGCGCGGTGCGCATGACTTTAAGGATGATTCTCTACCGTACCGAGCCCGTACTGTGCCCGAGCTAACGCCACAGATAATTAACAGGACAGTTATTATACTGTTACGAGCGTGGGGGGGTAGGATAGAGTTAAACACCTTTATAACACGACAATAGATTTATTCTGCGATTTACACAGGGTAAAGTCCTCTGAGTCCACACGTACTAACGCTGATAACTCAACTCACACAAGTGACTGAGTTCGCGCCTACTAGTACTGACACACCTACACTTTACTGTTACGCACTAGACCACTTCACTAATCACCACTTTCCACTGTACTTCTTCAACCAGTTCTCACCCGATACTACTCCCTTAGTATCCCATTCTGAGAACTCCACTCTGAAGACTCCACTCAACCCTGACTCTTCTCAAGACTGACTCTTCAAGACTGACTCCAAGACTGACTAGTACCGCGAACGTGGTCCCCTTATATACCCCTTATCCCTGTTACGGCTGTGTCCAACACGGCTATCACAAGAAGGCGCGCGAGCTATCTCGATTTTTCTCGCACTATCTATCTCTATCTTATTAGAAAACTTAGAAATCGAGGTAGAGTGTGAAAAAAATCGAGAGGGCTCGCGCGCCGTCTTGTGATAGCCATGCAGGTAAAGTTGTCAGAGTTTTTGCCACACCGAATATACTCGGGAATACGGACCGATAAATCGATCTATCTTGAAAGTTTAGAAAAATATGCATTTTTTATCGTCTAATAGTAAATTTAAAAAGCTACCGTAAAATGGGGTGAGGTGAATGATGGGGATCGCGAGGAGAGTTGGGTAATGAATAGGTAGAGAAGGGATGAAAGGGGGGTGAGATGGGATTTTAAGGCTACTGCTAATTTTGGGTATTTCCATTTCATAACTTTAACGATAAACACGAAATCCCACCTCACCCTCCCTCGTAGTTGGGGTGAGAGGGGTTTTCATACAAAGGTGATTTTGGAAGATTGGTGGATCGATTTTTCTCCAGCTCCATTTTAAATTGGAATACAAAGTTATGAAATGGAACTACCCAAAATCATAAAAAAACTAAAATACAAACGTCTGAAACACTTATTATATCAAATATTTACTTACAATCATTTCGAAAATGAGAATACCTAATTTAACACATCTAAAATTTATAAGACCATAGTTTAATAAAACTTCGAAAGTATAGCTACCAAATTATTTAAGATCGACTGACTAATTGACGAAGATATAATTATCTACATAAAAAATATTGAAAGTCTACAAGAAGTGTGTAAAATTACTTGTCCCATTATAGTGATGTTTCCAACCGTAATTTACTCGTGCGTTAGTTCCAGCGCTGCGGGTTGTGTAGCCTACATATTCTACCCTAAGTCAGGTCTCCGTTAGGTAAGACGACGAGCGAAGCGGGGAGAGGTGTTAGGAAGAACTCCTACCCTAAAGCGCGCGAGCCGAGCGAGCGAAGCGAGCGTGCCGCGGCAGCGGCCGTCGAAGCGCCAGAACCGATCATTTTTTAAGTAATATTTTTTACATAGGTACTTTCATAATTTTACCAGTGGTATGCAACTAGAACAGAACACATGATATTAATTATTTTTATTATTCGACGTTTTCTTTAAGATTATTTGGGCGTAACTATTTTATTGGTAAGTATATACATATATTGTCAATCCAAATTGTAATGTATCACCTGCATAATAAAAAAAAGAAGTCTACCTGTCGCAACCTGTGTGGTACTGCGTCGGCTAGTTCACTGAAGCCAACAGTCCCGACGATGACTACGTGACGAAAGCCGAAGAGATCATCCAGGACTTGCTTTTGAAGACCAACTTCAGTTGGAGTCCCGCCACACCACTTTTCCGGCGATTACGAGGCCGGTTATTTATTTATTTATTTATTTATTTATTTATTTATTTATATAGGAACATTTATACCTTAACAGCAAGGCCAAAGCGGTACAAACTTATAAATATGTAATATTAAGAAAAAGAAAAAGAAAAACATAAACAACAACGACTCTTAAGCAGGTTAAACTATAGTACTCGCGGGCATCTCGCATTCTGCCACCCTCCTGCATCCAATCATCAGTCGCGCGGTCGAACTCACAAACAGATCACACTGTGGGTGCCCTTGGAGCACGGAGTTGAGGAACGCTAACGCGCGCGCAATGGGATCGTGCGCGTGCGCCCGCGTGCTCGCGCCCGGCACGGCCAGCAAGGGGTGACTTCGCGCGCGAACGTACCGATCAGGGACAAAGAGACGCACGAATGCATCGATGAGACCCACACAATCGACCTTTCCTCGCACTAGATCGATGCTAAATTTAGCTAAGGAGAGTAAGCGACGCAATTGTAGTGAGTCATAGCCTAAATGTCCCTGTAGGAATAAGGTAGGGTACATGTATGGGTAATAAAAGAGTATCCTCTTGTACAGCGCCCTTAAGAACATTTTCTGGACCTGTTCCAATATAAGAGTGTATTTACCCTCATGTGGACTCCAGACCACAGCATTCGACTCCAGCACGCTGCGCACGAGCGCCGCATACAACACGCGGGTAGCGTGGACGGTCAGTGGTGCAGAATTGCGCAAGACGAAACCGAGTCTCCCCGATGCGGTTTTGGCCACAGCTTGAATGTGATCGATCATTGAACGTGAGCCCCGGATCAAAAAGGACACCTAAATCCCGCACACTTTCCGCTCGCGCTATTGGCACGCCACCAATTGTGTACCGAAATTCGTCGGAAGTTTTCGACCGCGTGAATGTCAACATTTCGCATTTTATTCGGTTATTTGACATAGGTGACCATGCGCCGCGCGTCGCAGTCCAAGGGACCGTCCTACATCACGACCACGCGATTATCGAAAGTCCGCGCGAATTTTACTCGCGCGAACGCGCGATCAAACATATTGGACACGAATGGGTGTCCTAATCGATATCGCATGTTCGTCCAACAGGTTTAATCGCGCGTTCGCGTGAGTAAAATTCGCGCTAACTTGCGATAATCGCGTAGTCGCGTTGTATTAGGACGATCCCTAAGGCTTAGCGTGTTATTGAGCTACTGATAAGTTTTGTATATTGATATGTATGGCAGTATGTAAGGTATTTGTATATATGGGCCTCGTTGCCTGAGACAAATAAATGAATTAAAAAAAAATCGTGATATGTTTTATTTTCGATATTTTAATCGTTGGGCACTTGTATTGTAGACAAATTAAAATAAGACGTCGATATAAACATTTGATATTTCAATCGTTCGATATTTTGATTTTCGATGTTTTCACTTTCGATATATATCAATTTTCCTTTATTAATTTCTTACTTACTGATCTGTATTGTATTTTACTGATTTCTTTCACCAAACGAGACTTTCACGTGGGTGCGTAATGTTTCATATAATGTCAGAAAAACTAACATACACTTGATATACATTAAATTGGCATAAAGTTATTTAGTATAATGTAACGTTTGATATAACGGTTTTTTGCTATATTTTAATTTACTCTAATTATCAATTGATATAATAGCCAAAATTATATAATTTGCAAGTGGCATATATCTATTTTCGTATTACGCATTTATGACATAAATATGTTTAACATACATATTATTTAATATAATTGCGTTTTTAAATAACGCATTTATGACATAAATATGTTTAACATACATATTCATATAACAATATCTGCCAAACAGTTGACGGAGCCCCGCTTTCGGGTAGGGGTCGGGTTGCATACAGTTTATAGTCATATTTTAGATAAGCATACGTGGATTCGTCATACTCATCATTACGCATAATTGTAAATAGTCACACATTTATGCGCATAACGTTTTTAATCATAATGTTTAAGACCATATTGTGTAAGCATACTTTATAATGGACATACGTTGGTTGCTAATAAAACAATTTAATTATACTATTAACGCATAAACTGCAAAACGTATAAGCCTATGATTTACTCAGTAGTAAATTTATTGCCTTATTCATAACATTAGTTTTATGTGTAGTGCTTATTATATGCATTGGCATTTTTACCAGCGAACGAAATACCACTGACACCACTGTATGACTGTACTTTGATGACTTACTTAGTAGAAAATTGCTCTCCAGAAGCAAGTAAGTTACAAAATTCTCTTTTAAGTTTGGGTCACATTATAGCAAAGGGCGGTCAATATAAAAGTTTACAAACAAGTTTTAATAACAAATTTTCCCGCTCTTTTATAAAAAAATAACCTCGAAGACGAAAGCGGGTGCAAAGCTCCCGCTTTCGTCTTCTATCCTATCCGTGATCCGAGTCGGTTTTGCCACTAAGTCCCCTGTTCCCCTTCTGCCTACGTGAAACTTGAACTTTAATACAACATAAACAAGTACAGGGTCCCGCAATGTAAGTAAGTATACGTATTTATGTACGTAAGTCGTTGTTTTAAACCCTTCAATTGCGTTGTTTTGATAAACTCGTATACACCACTATCTTGGTATTTGTTGATTTCAGAGAAAAGTTTATTTGACGGCCACCCTTTTTATTGTTTTTTGATCAAATCTTAAACTTTACTAACTTTTTGTATTTATATATTTTAGAAAGTATAATAAAATGGTAATATAATTATGATGATCAATATTATGGCTTGATAAACGTATGACATTTACAATTATTACTTACTAAAAATAATTATTAATATCAATATTATGACTAAATAAATGTATGATATTCTAAATTAGGGTTAAACCAATTATGACGCCGTTTAATTATGACAGGGAATAATTATGCCAAAAAAATAATATGAGCATCAAGTTTATGCGTAATGTTGTATGACAATCGATATTATGACAATAGTTGTTATGCGACAAGACGGCCAACCCCCGCTTTCGTTTTTGGGACTCAATCTCCCGCCCTCCACCGTAGACTTTTTTAAGTACTTACATAATATGTAATGTAATTATTACTAAAAAAAAATGGGTTCTGGCGCTTCGCTCGCTCGGCTCGCGCACTGTATGGTCGAAGTTCTACCCAACATTCCTCCTCGCTTCGCTCGTCGTCATACCTACCTGAGACCTGCCTTGAGGTGGATTATGTTTTATGTTGAAAGTGCAAAGGGACTTAGAAAATTTCGGTATCGTGAAATTGATGTCAGTATAAAAAAAAAACCGTTCAAGTGCGAGTTTGACTCGCGCACCGAGGGTTCCGTACAAACTATCAATTAACTCAAGTCAAGGTAAAGTAAATACCCCAATAATTGTTAAATTACTTTTATTTTAACCCAACACAACAGAGTTAAATTTCAAACAACGAATAACTTTTACACCAAGACCATCCAAACCAAACTACCAAGACAATTTTGACCCGCTTTAGAAAAACCATAACAGCGCGAAGTAGGAATGGGGTCAGCGCCATCTATCGGCCCCATTTGGTACTAAAGTGCAAGGGCAATGAGCTTAGTATGTATGTTGCATGTTGGTGTTTTAGCGATTATTGTTTATCATGTGAACCGATCTCGATTATTATTATTTTATTTGAAAGAGAGTACTTCTGTTATAGTCTTATAGGAATTTCAAAACAAAAAAAATACTTATAAAGTTGATTAAATTGCAAACTTAACTAGGAAATGAATTTTGAAAATAAAACAAACTAGATACAGACAAATTTATACTTTTTCAGTAATATCTATGTTTATATTAGTCAAAAGTAATTATTTCAAATTTTTCGCTTGAATAACTTCGGAGATAAGGGGGGGGAATGGTATTTTTTTTACAGTTTCCTTCATAGATCAAAATTTTACCAATGTAGAAAAAAAAAACTGTTCAAAAAAGTGCAATTCAAGCCCTTTCATATGATACCCCACTTGACCTAATAATTGATTTTTTTTTTTGCCGCTTCCTCATGTTCGTAATTTTTCATAGACAAATAAAATGTACCTATATTTAAATTTTTCATGTTCCATGCACGTCGATAGCTCTCATTTAATACCATTCCAAATTTCAAATTGATAGCTTAAGTTTAAGTAGTTCGTGTGATATTTCACTTTGTGACAGGACAGACAGACAGACGGACGGAGTCGCACCATAAGGGTTCCTTTTTTACCTTTTTTGGTACGGAACCCTAATGACAATTAACTTATCTCTGTGACCGTCTGTTTTGGAAATAACAACGCAGTGACTGATAGGCATTCCGACGGAGCTTCGTGTCTCGCTTATTTATTTTATTATTCATTTTATCGTTATTTTTAATGATTCATTTATACTTATATATAAAGTTATTTATTGTAAACTCATCTTATATCTTCTGAAATTTATAGCATTGACGAATAATGTCAAGTAAGTCATTATAATAAACACGTTTTATACCAAGTGATAAATATAGTAAATGTCTTTTATACTAATTGTAATTATAGCCTTAAAACATGATATCACTTTTTACATAAGATCATTTGAAAATTATCTGAAACAATATTATACCATCCGTTACATTATAATAGGTAATGGTATATCAAACCAAATTAGATTAAGTGAAATTATATAAAACGTCGTGCACCCGTCAAACTTACTTAGCAATCTTAGCATTAGCACCCTTCTTTTAGCATCGGGGGTTAACAATTGGTCTATGCCTAACAAAATTCTCATTGTCACATGAAATGTCGTCACCGAAAACCCTTGACAAATAAATACAAATAAATAAAAGTCGGTAAGTATTTAAAGACAAAGGTGCCCTCTTTTCGTCTGAAGTACAACCAGCATTGACAGAGACAAATTGCGTGAACACGTAACAAAATAAGTACAATTTGTTGCACACGGCAGCCCCGTGCGGCAACCATTATAAATCGAAAAATTGTCATCGTCAAAAAAATTATATTTTCTCAAACTTGCAATGAAATGTTGACGTGACTTACTTCAAATTAGGTTCGGAAATACTACGTATCCGGTGCGATGAGTGAAGATGATATGTAAAGGAATTTCATACAACCTTACACACCTAGGCCTGTAAAGCAACCTTCTTTTGTTTTTAAACGGGCCGGCGCGGCACGGGGCGCGGGCCAGCTGCCGGCGCGGCGGCGGCGGTGCAGGCGGTGGAGTTCAGAAACGTATTATTTATAAAACAAATTGACTACTTATTATTTTTCATCACACTTGCTCGAAAAGGGCTTCATAATGCGCAGACATACAGAGCTGTAATAGTCTGTGTTACGCCCACGGGCGTAATGGTTTTTTTCTTAAATTGTATCTGTCACTCATGCGGCAGTTACAAAGCAAAGAGGTTTTATATCAAATAAGATGTCTTAAAACCTATTTATAAATAAACTTAAACTCAAAAAACTACTGAAACATGTTTAACTGAATTATTTACAGATAATATGTAGTTATTTAGTGTCTATGTAAAATGTTATTAAGTGTTTTCAAATCGTGGCTGTATAGAGAAGGGTCTTTGCCATACGCGCCTCACGTCAAATTCAACAAAATGGCCGACTGACATGTTGCAGTTTTTATTACGATTTGTATTCATTTCATCTAAAACGTATTTGTTTCCTCGCAAATGTGATGAAAAACATTGTGTATAACACGGGCGTAAAAATATTCGGCGTCGGGCTTCTGATAGACTCTTGTTCGCAATATTCCACTTCCGCCCCTCGTTAAACAATGTACTATTTATTTCATTGCAAGTTTGAGAAAAGCACTATACAAATCTCGGCGAGAAACGGGGTATCCCTATCCGGCCTCGCTACGCTCGGCCGTCTATATCTACTTGGCCTACAACCCTTCGTTTCCCGGCCCCTATAGTATTGTACTATTTCTCAAACATGCTCGGAAAGCGTCGCATTTTTTTTGAAAAATGAACACGCAAAGTGCTTAATCCGCCAATATAATAACCCATACAAAACCCATTATTCCCCGATGCGTTAAACTTTTTAACACGTTCACGTGCGCGGCTCACTTATTGAGATGTCGTTGTTCTGCACAGTATACGAATCAGTATACAAATCGAAATGACGTCTATGGACCTTGTTATTATGACACACATAAATAAAATGCGAAATTTGACGCAAACGTTTGTTAACGTCAACGTTAAAAGACGTTGTGTATCAAGCCAGTTATTTTAGTTTAGTACTTATGGGACAACGCTTTAACACGTCAACGCTATTGGACGTTCTGTCATTTATATTGTAAACGCACTTAAGTGTTATTGCACAATGTCCTGCCACGCCATCATTCTTTCAACGTTTATGGCCGTTCTGCTCCATAATATAAGATTGAACACAAAATGGATGGCAAAAGGTGTTCTCTCGTCAACACTCTTTTAACGTCACCTGACGTTCTGTTACAGAACATGTGATCTAACTCCTACGACAACGATAGAACGTCGTATCACATTCATATCATTCCAACGTGTCCTGACGTTCTGCAACACATTATACGTTTTGTCTCAGAACTGATGGTACAACGTCTCATCACGTGAATACCTTTCCAACTTCTTGTAACGTTCTGTCACGTAACATGTCATTCAACGCATAACAGACTACACAACGTCGTATGATGTCCACGACTTCTGACGTTCTACCACACAACATATCATTAAATACCTAAAAAACTGGTCGACGTCTATTTATGTCCACCTAACCCAACGTTTTCCGAACTTCTGTCATGTAATATACGATTTGATTCAGTAACGATTGCACAACGTCATATTTATTGTTTTTTTTTACGCAGTTATAAGACGTTCTAACAAGCGCAGTGTAAGTTAATTGCATTACAGCTTTAGAACAGAATATCACGTCAAGTTTTAAAAGCGATGCAGCATTTTTTTAAATTATAACCCAATATAGGTATATTTTATACAAATACACCCCTGGCAACAAACCGAATGCTTAAAACTTCTGTACTGTTTATACTTAATCATATCAAAGTTGATGGATTTTTGCTAAAGGTAATTGTGTGTAGAATTTATAGATGAGGAGATAAAAACCCATAGTAATAGATTCGTTTTCTTTATTATGAAATCAAACATAATGAGTGGCTGTGCCATTCTTGGAAGTAAACAGCGCATAATGCTGGCTTGTCTTCACAAGCCAAATCTAAGGGAAGTCTCCCCTATAATTTTCTTTTTTGTGCACATTTTGCACTTCATGTACAATACAATACAATACAATACAAATACTCTTTATTGCACACCTCACACAAACAAAGCAGTTAAAAAGAGAAACAATACAATAACATGTAGGTAGAGGTAGACAACAGGCGGTCTTATCGCTGAAGAGCGATCTCTTCCAGACAACCTTTGGGTATCGGAGAAAGAGATAAAACTAGATTATGTAGTAGGTGGTGCAGAGATTATAATAAGCCAAAAATCAAAATAATTATATCAATACACGTACATAAATAGCTCTATATATAAACATACATACACAATCATACATATATACAAATAACACAAATAAAAATATATAAATATAATACATAAACAGTCAGCCAATAATAATAATAGTAAGACAATCGGGGTTAGGGGAGAGACAAATAATGTTCTTTAAGAAGAGATTTGAAGTTACCGATAGATTTAGCTTGTCTTATATCAAGAGGGAGAGAGTTCCACAGTCGAATAGCCTTAAAAGTGAACGAACTACTGTAAAATTTCGAAGATGACGAAGGCACAGTTAATAGCAAATTGTTAGAAGATCTAACAGAATTAAAATAACTAAAACGCTCTTTGAGATAGCGGGGAGTTGCAGGGTTAAAAAGGACACTAAACAGAAGCGAAATAATGTGAGAGTTACGACGATAACGGATAGGGAGCCACTTGAGTTTGGAACGGAAACTAGAAACGTGGTCATATTTGCGTAACCCAAATATGAACCGAATGCAGACATTTTGGAGACGCTCAAGCTTATTAAGCTGCTCCTCAGAAAGGTCGAGATAGGATACATCAGCGTAATCAAGAATAGGAAGAAGTAAAGTTTGAGCAAGCGCAATTTTAGTTGCAGTAGGCAGAAAATTACGAAGCCGCCTAAGAGACCCCACTGCAGCAAATATCTTCCTGCTCACTTCACTCACTTGAGGCACCCAAGACAAAGAGCGATCCATAATGATCCCAAGATTTTTCACTTGCATCGAATAATCAATCTGAATCCCATCAAAAAGTATTGGAGGGAGATTTACAAAATCGACTCTAGAAATCAGATTGCTGCTGCCAATAATAATGACTTGGGTCTTCGCTGGGTTCACACTCAGACCATATCGTTGACTCCATTTCAGAATGCGTACCAAGTCATCATTAGTTCTTTCTATGGCAGAAGGGAGATCACCAAGCACGGACTGTGTATAAATCTGAAGATCATCGGCATAAAGGTGATAATGAGAGGAGATAGCACACCGCCCTGCGGAACGCCCGCCAGAGTACTGCACCAAGAAGTACAAGAAGAATCCACCTTTATTCTTTGCCGACGACCATTTAAATAACTACGAAACCAGTCAATCACTGCAGGAGATAAGTTAAGAGAGCGTAAAATAGCGAGCATAATGTCAAAATCGACAGTGTTGAAAGCATTGCTGAAATCCAACAGAGTTAAAACTGTAAGCTTTCTGTCGTTCATCCCCAATCGGATGTCATCAGTGATCTTAACAAGGGCTGTACTAGTACTATGCCCTGAACGGAAACCCGATTGAGTAAGTCTTTTCTTAGAATTTATTTTTACATGAATTTTCACAGGCCAATGACCGAAACTATAGTTATCTACCTGTGTTTGTTGGGGGCGCAAACTCACTTTCCTTCGACTAGATGACTCCCACCTCTTGTGGTGACGAAGAATGCAGGCTGGCTTCCATCTCTTCCAGATGTGTCGACGGTATTGGTGAAGCACCCGGGTTGGCTTCTATCTGTTCCGGATGTGGCGCTGGTATATGTGGAGCACCCGAGTTGGCTTCCATCTGTTGCAGATGTGGCGGTGGTATTGGGGGAGCACCCGGGTTGGTTTCCATCTGTTGCAAATGCGGCGGCGGTATTGGTGGGAGCACCCGGGTAGGCTTCCATCTGTTGCAGATGTGGCGGTGGTATTGGGGGAGCACCCGGGTTGGTTTCCATCTGTTGCAAATGCGGCGGCGGTATTGGTGGGAGCACCCGGGTAGGCTTCCATCTGTTGCAGATGTGGCGGTGGTATTGGGGGAGCACCCGGGTTGGTTTCCATCTGTTGCAAATGCGGCGGCGGTATTGGTGGGAGCACCCGGGTAGGCTTCCATCTGTTGCAGATGTGGCGGTGGTATTGGGGGAGCACCCGGGTTGGTTTCCATCTGTTGCAAATGCGGCGGCGGTATTGGTGGGAGCACCCGGGTAGGCTTCCATCTGTTCCAGATGTGGCGGTGGTATTGGGGGAGCACCCGGGTTGGTTTCCATCTGTTGCAATTGCGGCGGCGGTATTGGTGGGAGCACCCGGGTAGGCTTCCATCTGTTCCAGATGTGGCGGTGGTATTGGGGGAGCACCCGGGTTGGTTTCCATCTGTTGCAAATGCGGCGGCGGTATTGGTGGGAGCACCCGGGTAGGCTTCCATCTGTTCCAGATGTGGCGGTGGTATTGGGGGAGCACCCGAGTTGGTTTCCATCTGTTGCAAATGCGGCGGCGGTATTGGTGGGAGCACCCGGGTAGGCTTCCATCTGTTCCAGATGTGGCGGTGGTATTGGGGGAGCACCCGGGTTGGTTTCCATCTGTTGCAAATGCGGCGGCGGTATTGGTGGGAGCACCCGGGTAGGCTTCCATCTGTTGCAGATGTGGCGGTGGTATTGGGGGAGCACCCGGGTTGGTTTCCATCTGTTGCAAATGCGGCGGCGGTATTGGTGGGAGCACCCGGGTAGGCTTCCATCTGTTCCAGATGTGGCGGTGGTATTGGGGGAGCACCCGGGTTGGTTTCCATCTGTTGCAATTGCGGCGGCGGTATTGGTGGGAGCACCCGGGTAGGCTTCCATCTGTTCCAGATGTGGCGGTGGTATTGGGGGAGCACCCGGGTTGGTTTCCATCTGTTGCAAATGCGGCGGCGGTATTGGTGGGAGCACCCGGGTAGGCTTCCATCTGTTCCAGATGTGGCGGTGGTATTGGGGGAGCACCCGAGTTGGTTTCCATCTGTTGCAAATGCGGCGGCGGTATTGGTGGGAGCACCCGGGTAGGCTTCCATCTGTTCCAGATGTGGCGGTGGTATTGGGGGAGCACCCGGGTTGGTTTCCATCTGTTGCAAATCCGGCGGCGGTATTGGTGGGAGCACCCGGGTAGGCTTCCATCTGTTCCAGATGTGGCGGTGGTATTGGGGGAGCACCCGAGTTGGTTTCCATCTGTTGCAAATGCGGCGGCGGTATTGGTGGGAGCACCCGGGTAGGCTTCCATCTGTTCCAGATGTGGCGGTGGTATTGGGGGAGCACCCGGGTTGGTTTCCATCTGTTGCAAATGCGGCGGCGGTATTGGTGGGAGCACCCGGGTAGGCTTCCATCTGTTCCAGATGTTGCGGGGGTATTGGGGTAGCTACCGGGTTGGCTTCCATCTGTTCGGGATATGGCGGCGGTATTGTTGGAACATCCGGGTTAGCTTCGATCTCGTCCAGATGTAGCAGTGGTAGTAGTGAAGAATCTGAGTTGGGTTCCATCTTGTCGAGATGCGGTGGCGGAGGTAACGTTAGTAGAGGACCCATTTTGCCCTCTGTTTCTTCCGGTTGCGGTGGTGGAAAACTCAAGCTACCTCCTTGCCGCTTGTCTTTTGTATAACTATCTCGGGATGGTCGAGTGATAGTGATACATTTCTCCAAAGTACTCATTTTCTAAAAATATTAAGTACCTCAGACAAAACGGAAAGGGCATCAGCGTCTGTGTCATCTCTTGAATTGCTGTTGCCGTTAGGACTGGCTTGTCGAGCTACAGTGGAACTTTTGAGATTACATTTAGACTCTTTGGCCATAGGTAAAATATATTGATACTTACATCATGACCATGTGGTTGGAATAACCTTTTTGGGCATATTATTATGTGTAACACGAAGGTCAAAAATGCTCTCAGAGCTGAAGGATAAACCACCCTGTATATTCTATGACGCTCTCAGTATCATTTTCATCAGCTTCAGACAGACTATTTCGGGTACCAGATTCATTACGTTTACGCTTTCGTTTAGGGCGAACAACAAAATCACTCAAAGTGCTGTTACTGGAGATATTGTCGTCCTGTGGGTCGTAATTGCTGTCTAAACCGTATTCACCATCATCACTATAATGATTAGGTGTCAGGTCTCGCGATGATTCCGATTGTTTGACAACTTAAACGGTTTTCTTGAAAGTTGTCGAACAATCGGGATCATCGCGGGACCTGACAATGATTTAGATTTAAATATCTAAATCATTGCAATTATAATGATTTCGAGATATTTTACACAAATCAAATTACTAATAAGATAAATCAATTAAATTATACACGCAAATAACCAATAAGTAATACTAACGATGCTTCGATACAGCGGTACCTAGCCGTCGAAACCAGTCGGATCCTGGATCCTGCGCACGCGTTTCCCCCGCGAACCGCACAAGCCTACTGAATGAATGGACTTGAGGAACTAGCACCGACGTCATAGAACGTTGTAGGTGTACGTACATATCCTTGTTTGTGTGCGTGCGAGTCATATATAGTGACGGAAATTTTGGATACAGCGTGGCACTAGCGATTCCATTTTTTGACATATTGTAGCACAATGACGTAGATAACAGAATCTGATACGGGCACTCGGCGTTCACTCACGTTGTACACGATAATATTTGATTATAATGATGATATGACTAAGATTTTTTATGATGTCATTCGAACCAGTTTTTGGAGAGAGGAATAAATGTTTGTATGGGACCAACTACAATTAAAGAACATAAATACCCAAAAAAATTGAGACAAAGATTGACGTCGCTGCATGGGGACAGCGCAAAACGCTTCATACTGATAGACACACAAGTATGACGTCACAATTGTACTTAAGTAGTTGTATCGTTTTATGGCAAATGCAGTAAATGGTTTCCGTCGCGAAATACTTCGTTTAAGTACATAGTTGTCATACAATTTTGTTTCTGAAAAAGCGTAAGGAATTGGCAGCTTTAAATTGACTCTTGGACAATAAAAAATGCATAATTTTTCTAAACTTTCAAGGTTTATATCTTGTTATGATTTTAATTACATGTTATAATTTATACTTTATTACGTTATCAATTTCAACGTGAGGCATCATGCCTATTACTTGAAACACAGCCTTGCGTGTACAATATAGTGTGAGGTGAATACCGCCTCTGAAAGAATTCGTAGAAAGAATGCTTAGCTAAATCATAGAACAAGTATCACAGCGTTATTAGGTATGTCACAATCTGGGGGCACGGCAGTGCCCCCGCCAAGTCGAGCGCGAAGCAAACACTGCCGTACCATCCTTTACTGGAACCATCTCGCCGCATTTTTTGCAATAAAATTTTGTGACTTGGCAATCACACAATACTACAAAATTTTAGGTAAGTATGCAAAAATCCATAAATACAGTTAAGTTGTGTGATTGCCACGTTGCAGAATTTTATTTAGCAAGCAAATAAAGATTAATTAAGAATGCCTGGGACTTGGCTCTACGAAATATCTCACAACTTTTTACGGTGGAAGAGTTTCAAGACTTGGCCACTTTTTTACATGGAATGTTTTTTATGGGATATGTTTTTTTATAATATCTTTGTATTATTTCCTCACATGTTTGAGAAAAGCACTAAATACCTTGGCGGATACTGGGATTGCCTGACTCGTGTCTTGGCAGGCAACCCCTTTCGTTTCGAAAAATAAAGGATTTCTTTTTCAAGTGAAAACTTCTTTAGCGGCGCTGAGCACTTTTTGGGATGGGGAAAAATTCTTAAGTAAATACGCGACAGAGTTTTGTGACGTCAGATGTGAAGGAGGTCACTTTTTGCTGCTAGCCGATTCGACTTCATTTAAAACTGAACGCTATTCGTAAGAGTATAAAGCCGTTAAACACTTTTTTCAATAGCATATTCTGCAAATAAATTTGTAATAATACCAACGCGTCCTTCACCGTTTTGCTATTGAGAAAATTCGAACAGTTCGAATTTGGGCGTTGCATCGCACCCAACGCGCCCGCGGGCCGGCCGCCTAAGTAATTGATAATTGTTTATAAATTTGCGTCAAATTCATTTTTAGGGTGACACCGTAAGATGTCACGTGACCTGATCGAAAAACTGTTACAATGTTATTGAGTTTTCACTTCTGCCGGCACTCCCGCAGTGCAACCCGGTCTTTTTTATTACAAGCTTTCTATTAACTTGCAATGTATATACAACCATGTAACTAATGTAACTATGTTTGTTCGGGTGGCATCTTGCAACTCAATTTAGCTGAAATATTGGGTAATTCAATCATCATCATCATCATATCAGCCGAAAGACGTCCAATGCTGGGCATAGGCCTCCCCCCAAAGAGGGCCAAAGTGACCGGTCCTGCGCCACCCGCATCCAGCGGACTCCCGCAACCTTTACCAGGTCATCGGTCCAGCTTGCGGGGGGCCTACCTACGCCGCGGCTTCCGGTACGTGGTCGCCACTCGAGAACCTTTCCGCCCCAACGGCCATCGGTTCTACGTGCTATGTGCCCCACCCACAACAATTAAATATTAATTATTAATCCGTTAACGTGTTAGGCGTACACTAGAAAAAAAACTGCCAAGTCACAAAAAAAAAAGACCGGGTAGCACTCCGGGAGTGCCGGCAGAAGTGAAAACTTAATAACATTGTAACAGTTTTTCGATCAGGTCACGTGACATCTTACGGTGTCACCCTAAAAATGAATTTGACGCAAATTTATAAACAATTATCAATTATTTAGGCGGACGGGCCGCGGGCGCGTTAGGTGCGACGGGCCGGTCGCCAGTCGGCAGCGGCAAACAAAATACCAATTTGTTTTTGCCATTGCCAAATATTTTTCAAAGCTTTATCTCTTTAGGAATAACGTCCAAATTCGAACTATTCGAATTTGCGAGAACAACAGACGGCGGCGGTGAACAAAATATCAATTTGTTTTTGCCGTTGGTAAATATTTTTCAAAGCTTTATCTCTTTAGAAATAACGTCCAAATTCGAACTATTCGAATTTGCTCAATAGCAAAACGGTGAAGGACGCTTGGACTAAATTACAAATTTATTTGCAGAATATGCTATTGCAAAAAGTGTTTAACGGTTTTATACTCTTAACAATAGCATTCAGTTTTGAATGAAGTTGAATCGGCTAGCAGCAAAATATAAAAGTTTGTGACGTCCTTCACTGTCGCGTATTTAACAATTTTTCCCCATCCCAAAAAGTGCCCAGCGCCGCTAAAGAAGTTTTCACTTCAAAAATATTTAAGCAAGCAAATAAAGATGCATAAGAATGCCTGACTTCATCTACGTAATATCTCACAACTTCGTACGGTGAAAGAGTTTCGAGACTTGGCGGATTTTTTACATGGAATGTTGTTCATGGGATACATTGTTTAACGACACAATAGAGTTAAAAGGTATTTTACATCGTCTACATATGAAACTTCACAAAGTTAATTATCTAAAAAACTTTTTCCAAAGATAGTTGATCTCGTTTTCTCGTACGCAGAAGACATGCACGATTGCACATTGAACGTGTCTCCTGGCGTGGTTTACACAAACCCAGGCCTCCGCTGAGTCCAGCAATCCCAACTTTAACCCATCCAGCACTTTTTAGGGTTCCGTAGCCAAATGGCAAAAAACGGAACCCTTATAGATTCCTCATGTCTGTCTGTCTGTCTGTCTGTCCGTCCGTATGTCACAGGCATTTTACTCGAAAACTATAAGGTGTATTTGAATAAAATTTTGAGGATAGGTGTATTTTGTTAACCGCTACATAGTTTTGTAAATCACTTACTAAAAAAAACACCTACATAAAATTGAAAGTCAAAAAATGTTATTTTATTGCAAGCCCACGTGTGGCACATTAATCGATAGGCCTTTCAAAATAAATATAAGGTTTCTCAGCAATTTTTTTGGTTAAGTGAATAGAGTCGGAGATAATCGCCTCGAAAGTCACTAAAATTGTGTTCCCCCCCCCTCTAATTTTTGAATCGTGTATTTTAAAAATATGAAAAAAATCATGCTCATAGGGCTTATTAAATTCTTTCAGCGAAAATTGTTTGGAACAAGATCGGTTCAAAGGTTTTTGAGATATTCCTAAAAAACTGCCTTCCTTAATGTAAAGGACGTAAGTGCCATAAGATTTCAGTATCGATACGACCTTTTTAATAGGCACGGAACCCTCGTTGTGCGTAGTCCGACACGCACTTGGCCGCTTTTTTAAACATCCCAACCGTTTCGCATTTTTTACTTTGGGTGTCTCATCCCATTGTGCTAGTGTTACATATTTAACAAAATTATATTAATTATTTATTTATTATGTGTAAGTATACGTTTGTATAGCTAGTTTGTTGTGTTGCGTTCCGTGGTTCACGTACAGTGCTGTCTGAAAATCAGCGCTGTAGGTGTCTGTCTGACACCTCGGCATAATGCTGAGACAGCGACCGGTTCACTGCCGTGAAGACACACACAATATGTGTAATTGTATTGTATCTCTACTCCCTTTGTCTCTGTGTGTCTTTTGTGTAGTGAATAAATGTCTTCTTTCTTTCTTTCTTAATATTTCGCTTGCTACTCATACGGTCAGTCAGTGTGTCTCGACGTATTAAAACAGGAGCTACTAAACCACCGCTCGCTTTTATGATGCGGTGTCTTAAATGCTGAACCTTGGGACGGTATTAGTTTTCCCGGGAGACAAACAAAAACGTTCCGAAAGAATCGCTGTTTAATACATGTGCACGAAAAAGGTTGTGTACGCGAGTGTATTTTAATTAGAGAGAACGATGAAAGTCTTAATCTTCCATAAAGCATTTGTCCCTCTTGCACTCGCATATTGGCCAGAATGGGACGAATGCTTTATGTCCGACATAAAACTTAGCGTACTAGCCCCTCAGGTTCCGCTTCGACATCCTACCATTAAAATGTATTGATTATATTTTCTCACATCATGTCACACATTAGTAATTCAGGCTCCGTATATAATTGGGACTTCGGTTCGGTGGACTCGATCCGGAACCGAACCAGCGAGGCTTGCATCACGATAACATGACAATTCAATACTTGATTAGAAAAGAAAGATTAGCTTGGGTTCAATTGTCCTCAAGAGAGTATTATGCTGGGCGAGAGGCTTGTTGCTTTACCGAATTGTACAAAAGAAAAAGTTACAATATTTTACAAGCTTTTATTTAAATTAATCATGTAACGTTCCGAACGTACGTTAAGACAACTGAACTGTCATTTTTAGGGTTCCGTAGCCAACTGGCAAAAAACGGAACCCTTATGGATTCGTCATGTCTGTCTGTCTGTCTGTGTGACTGTCTGTCCGTCCGTATGTCACAGGCATTTTACTCGAAAACTATAAGGTGTATTTGAATAAAATGTTGAGGATAGGTGTAGTTTGTTAGCCGCTATATAGTTTTATAATCAAATTACTAAAAAAAATGTTTTTAGGGGTGCACTCCAGGTACATCAAACTGAAAGTAAAAAAAAAATTTTTTATTGTAAACCCACGTGTGGCACATCAATCGATAGGCCTTTCAAAATAAATATATGTTTAAGTGAATAGAGTCGGAGATAATCGTCCCAAAGTCACTAAAATTATGTGTCCCACCGCCCCCCCCTCTAATTTTTGAACCGTGTGTATTAAAAATATGAAAAAAATCATGGACATAGGGCTTATTCAATTCTTTCAGCGAAAATTATTTTGAACAAGATCGGTTCAAAGGTTTTCGAGGTATTTCTAAAAAACTGCTTTCCTTAAAGAAAAGGACGTAAGTGCCATAAGATTTCAGTAACGATACGACCTTTTTAATAGGCACGGAACCCTTCGTTGTGCGTGGTCCGACACGCACTTGGCCGCTTTTTTCCATACTAAAAGTGACGTTTAGATCTACCTGACGCACATTCAATGCGTTACGTGATTGACCTGCCATTCATTTGTTATTTTGGGACAAATCTTGGAACTGAATTTTGAACCTGCTGATCTAATAATGAAGGTGGCCATGGGAATTCAGTAAGTACCTACTGGCCTAACCCCGTTATGTTCGGGCTCGTTATAATTGTCTCAATGAGTAGTTGATCACGGTATGCAGAAAAGTCTAGTTTGCAATAAATTATTTTATTTACCCATCATAGAACATTAAATTCCTCCTCTTTTTCTGATATTATTTTATATGATGTATTATTTAACGTAATAAAGTTTACTACTACACTTTTATTAGGCAGAAACTTATTAAGTACCTACAGTTTATTTCAGTTCACAAAGGTGGATATCAAAATCAAATCAAAAAATAAAACACTTATTCGTGACAAACACAACACAGATAATAAAAGAAATAAAATAAAAAAAACCGGCCAAGTGCGTGTCGGGCCAGCGCAGTGTAGGGTTCCGTAGTTGCCTGTCTATCTTCGTTACATCGACGTGCGGTGCGGTTGCGTCTCCCGAATTTGTACGAAAATTGGCCCTTCCAAGTACACATTAAGTTGGTCGTATTACTCGGTAACTACTTATGCCTACTTGTCTGTGATAGTTTTCCTTTTAAATTCATTATATGTACCACGAATTTTTTCACATCCCCAGTAGTAGCCATTTAGCCGGCAGGGGGAGGGTTACTGATTTGAACAGTGGTTTTAGGAAACCCATAATATTTTTAAATGAGCTATCCAACGTTACCCCACACCAAGCGGTTAATTATAGTTTTGTAGGAGTTATGGTTACTGAGCTAAGCCGAAGACGGACAGACAGACGGACGGACATGGCGAAACTATAAGGGTTCCTTGTTGTCTACGGAACCCTAAAAATGAAATTATTAACATTACTTGCAGTTTTCTGACAGTTTACCTGCAAGTAAGGAAATGTGGGCAGCATCAATCCGTCGGTAAAGTACATAACACCGCATTAGTGCATTATTGTAGCGGCCGGGAAGTAGCAATTCGTGGATAAGTAGATTTTGTCGGATGAAGCGAAGCTGAATCCGACAATAGAGACGAATCCACGAATTGCCGTTCCCGCCAAGGCAGATATACCTAGTGCTTTTCTCCAAAAATGTGAGGAAATCAAATAATATTTTCAATAATCTTAAAATAGCGAGTATGTCAACAACCTATCAAGTTCCGGGCCTTTTTTAAAGAATGTACACGGCATGACTCGTAGCGAAAGTGTCAACTGTCAATTCGCATACATAAAAAAGGCCATTAGAATCGGTCACAATTTTAAATGTTTTATGCAGTTAAAAATATTAAAGATTAAACAGGATTGCAATCGAAATGCATTTCAGTTCGTTGTGAGTTTTATTTCAATTATTTCTAGCCAGGCTAAAGTGAAATAATAAAGGCTTCAGTTAGGTCGTTTAAAATTCAATTTTCCAACGCTAGAGCGCTAAGCATAAACCTCAGATTTAGCCTGCCGAGTTAAATCTTGAACAAAAATAAATCCCACATTTTCTGCACGTGAGGCCAAAGTGACAATTTAACACACGATGTTTGCCGTAAACAAACAAGCCTCCTTGTAATCTTTGCTGGCGCGGGAGCACGGGGCGGGCTTGTTAAGTAAATATTTTACTACATCTCTCTGTTGTTGTGGATATAATTAGGTTTCTGGAAATAAAACATCAATTTTACTGAAGTTTTATGGTACCTACGTACTTTGGGTAGATCTAAAAGTATTTATTTGTTAGGGCAAAATGACAGTTTAGTAATTCAACTGTAATTTTTCCCAAACAACAACTCAAAGGACAACTTTCCAAATGTCAACTGGTTGTCCTAACGCTTGTTCGGAAAGTTACGCAACCCTTTTGGATTGCTCAATTTTCTTTCACTGCTATCAGTGCAGCATTGAAATTCTGCAATGAAAAAATGTGAGATAATCTTGTATTGCCGATTGAATTTTCTTTTCAGTGATGTTGTTGTTTTACGCACTTCAAATGGTCAAGTCACAAAATTTTATTTAGCAAGCAAATAAAGATTAATAAAAATGCATGAGACTTGGCTCTACGAAATATCTCACCACTTTTTACGGTGGAAGAGTTTCGAGACTTGCCCTCTTTTTTACATGGAATATTTTTTTTATGGGATCTCACTTCTTGTTGTAGGTTAATGTGTTATCTATGCATACAAACTATGAATGCAGCCCCATTCTTGCTTTTTAATTTTTTGTCCCATTCACTGCAAATGTAACTTTGTAATCCTATATAATTGTATCGGATTACAAAGTAATGTATGCAGTTGGCGTATCAAGAAAACTGGACTGGACTGCATTTTTTTTTAGTTTTCCGTTGATTTATACACCTAACACTAATTTTATTCTAAATTTGAAGCTTCTATGTCTGCTAGAAGTGCCTTAGACTTTTGATGATCGGTGAGTCAGTGAGTAAGTGACAAAATTAGGAAACTTTGACTAGTTATAATTTTTAAATTACTGGTTCAAATTGAATGAAATTTGAAATATGTCGTGTTCATAACAATGCGTGCTTGGTACCTGAAAATTCAGGCTTCTAGTTTTATCCACAACGAAGTTATAGGGGGGTCGAAAATGGCCTGAACTTCTTCGAGTAAAGGATGGTACGGCCGTGCCGCTGTTTTGCTCGACTTGGCGGAGGCACTACCGTGCCCCCAGATTAGGCATGCAATCATAAACAAATGTTTCAGAATTTGCAACTCATGCCCTTTCCATTAATTAATACACAACTAAATAGGGTCATATTTACCAATTAGACCTAGAGATACTTAAACCCATGGTGTGGGGTATCCTTGGATAGCTTGTTTAAAAAAAATAGGTATGGGTTTCTGAAAATCGTTTTTCAACCCGGTGATCAGTTTGCTACCGAGTAATAGTCGACCAACTTAAAGTGTACTTGGAAAGGCCAAGTTTCGTACAAATTTGGCCGATGCATCCGCACCAATTAGATGACGCGCACGTGTCGATGTAACAAAGACAGACAGGCAACTACGGATCCCTGCACTGCGCGTGGCCCAACACGCACTTGGCCGATTTTTTTATTTAAGTTTCCGCGGTACGTTTAACTGCTGAAATAATCTTGAGCCGACAATGACGTTAGAACCGAGCTAGCGTTCAAACTCTAGAATCTCCCAAGACCAACTTCAAAGTAATCCTATCAAGAAACATTTCAAACTTTATCGAAAACATTTATAAACACTTTACGTAAACTAATTAGTCTAATTACCTTCCGAGAGTCAAACAACTTAAAGCCCCATCAAAGGAATCGCTTGCAATTTGTTTCTGAAGGCATTCCGAGAATGAATTCCCAAAACTCTTATATTTATTTCGCTTTTTATGGAAGTTCACACTTACGATTACGATTCACGAATTAAGGTTATGTTTTAAGTACAAGTAACGGTAAGTTGAGAGTTTATAGTATTTGTGGGTTTTCGATCGCGTTTTATAGCCTTTAATTACGTTAGATTAAGGCTGTTTTTTGGATCAGATGCAAACTGAGAATTTTATAGAAAATCATATTTATAGTATTGTGCAGTCGATAAGTTTGAAAGACAAGGCAAGTAGGTATCCAATTTTGACAAAAAGACAGCAGTATATTAAGATACTAGCGACCCGCCCCGGCTTTGCACGGGTACTATATTATACATATAAATTCCCCTTGAATCACTCTATCTGTTAAAAAAAAACGCATCAAAATCTGTGGCGTAGTTTTAAAGACCTAAGCATACATAGGGACAGACAGGGGGAAGCGACTTTGTTTTATACTATGTAGTGATTAGATACCTACTGTCGATAGTCTGTCAAATAGAAAATTGACAACTCGAAATTATTGATCGAATCTGACTAATGTCAATTTGAAAATCCTCGACATGGAAAATTGTCCAGCCTGAATAATGCTAAAACGTATTAATAATGTAAAATAATTACGTCCTAAAATTAATGACATACTTGATACATAGGTCGAAAAAAATATGTCCATATAGAAGTACGTAATCCGAAATATGTCATTATAATGATGTGAGAACCGTTTCTTGACCGCATCTTCTCACTATTTGGAATCAATTGGTTGTGTGTGTGTTGTTGTGTTGTGTGTGTGTTGTGTTGTTGTTTGTGTTGTGTTGTTGTTGTTGTTACTACCTCAACTTGATTATTAATACCGCTAATGATAAAATATTATAAAATTTGTTATTGATTATGATTATTGTTTCACATTTTTTATATGTAGATTATTTATTATTTTGACATTATCCGCAATTGTGTTGTTATTTATTTTTACTTATGACTTATTTGATTATGTTCGAGTACTTGTCAACTCTTACATGTAAGTTACATTACTTGATAGGTTTCTTGATGGTAGATTGGAACACGAAAGACGAATACTTGATTTACTCTTGATTTATTTAACTTGATAGGTGTGCACACTTAATGTATATCGAACGTGAAGTGAGGTAAAGTGATTTACTTAAAGAAATATTATACAAAGCAAATGCTGATGGTGCAAATGAGTGCTATGACTATGACGCACGCGGCTTGCGCTATGTACTCGTACAGATTATGACATTAAACAATTATATTTCCTCGATTTATTTATCGTCAATAACATTTAATCAATTAAATTACTCCCTCGATCTCTCTTATGTAATAGCTACTAAATTCTACTGTAATGTGTTCTAAATTTAAATTAAATGTACTTATGATAATAATTTCACTGCACCTGATGTTAAATAATGCATGTTAGCCATTCATAAATGTAACGCCGATTATCTAGCACGTAAGGCTTGACTGTTAGTGTTAATTGTATGAAAATAAATAAATAAATAATTATGACAAACTGTTCCGACATACCCAGTTAATTATTAAGTTTATATACTCTGTTTTATAGTAATCTATGTAACTGTTGTATAAGTAGAGTCTTAAAACGCGAGTGTCGTGAGTTGCGATGCGAGCCTTGGCGAGCATCGCAATTAAAGACGCCACGAGCGTTTTAAGTCCAAGTTGTACCCCGTTGCATACAATACTTTTTGTACGACTAATTTTAAATAAATAGCATTTGACTTTTCAGGCAGTAAGTTTTCCGTTAGTTCTATTACTACTCCCGCAATTTCTTCAGCGGTGCAGTTATTTTCTTCTTCGTCCATTTTAAAAGGAACGTACACATTTTTCTTCACTTCACAAACACGAATAAAATCTTAATAAGTTATTAATAACGAATAGTTATCATATTTCGTCTTTTAATTTTATTTTGAACTGTTACTTTGGTGGGAAATTAGAAATATGACACATTGACACCTCTTGTTTATGGTCTGTTTTGTTTTTAATTTCCTTGCACTTGCCATCCGAACCAAACTGAATCCGGATCCGAACCGATTCGGATCGGTTTATATTTATAAATAATACCAATAATTGGTAAAATATGTATATTAACACATAATACATGATCATTTTTTTCTATTTTCTAAATAATTAATGTTCTACAAATGTTTGATAGTAAATAAAAACTTTTTATTTCGTAAAGTTTGCTTATGAAGTTTGTACCGTGTTGGTACCACTGCAATATAGCGGCCGATTAAAAAAAGTTAGATGATTTTGACATCGTGGTAAACAGTGCTTTTATGAAAAATATATGAACCATAAAAGTACGCTAAACAGTGCGTTTATGGGCCATAGAGCATAGATTTTTTCGACGATTTATTATCGGTGTCACTGTATTTGAGCTAAAGCCTATATCCCTTCTGCTGTGGTCATCCCTCTCTGGGCTTCATATTTTTTCCTGCAGGTCGGTGGAGCCCTCTCGGAGGGGCGCAATGGCTTTGCTTACTTTCTTAGAAATAAATCCGACATTCGTGTATCGATCTCCCCTTAATCCATTGAGAATCCAAATGAAGCGAGACAGCTAGCAAGCGAAAACTTCAATGACCAATGAAGGAAAAAGATAATTTGGTCGTTATTCTAAAACAGTCAGTGGCGCGTTTGACACGGTCGGTATTCGCGAGTGAAAATTAGTGGGTTTAGTGCTGAATTTTGTAGACATGTAAGTAATCTTTAGAATGACATAAAAACAAGTTTTATTTTAACGCGTTAACTGTAATAAACCCGAGACTAACTCAACATACCTACTCATGGTCAAAGTTTGGCAACACGTTTTTTAGCGCTTTTCTAATAATTTAATATTACTACTAGCTATTAAAATTACCGTTAGTTATCATACATTAGTTTAAAATGAACTTAAATGGATTAACAATGGCCCGAAAGTAAATAAATCGATTGAAATTGGTAACGATCATAACAAACCCCTCAGAGGGTGGTTAACAGACCAGGAATTTCCCTCCGAGGGATGCCCACATAATACCTCGTGAGGTCACTACGATCCGCACTCTATACTAATCATGACCTTGATTTATATTGTTTTTAGATCATGTGTTGATGTGATTTTTCTTTAACTGATGGTTATATTATAATTTAAACTAAAAGTATACTTAATGGGAATATTAAGAAACCTTATTTGTCTGGTTCAAAACATATAGTTTATATAGTTACATACATACATATACATATAGTTTCTGTGATAATTGCAGTCGTTAAGAAGAGGTTATTTTGTAAGAAAGTAGACATACTTTTTTTCATTTTATTCTCACATAAAACCTGCTGCACTTGCAATATAAAAAGCTTCGGTTACACCTAGTTGGTGACCCAAATTTATTGTTTAGACATGAATTTGATTACATACAGAATAAAGCACTTCAAATATAAACATGTAAATCGAAGGCCACACGAGCAACTTCTGAGTGTAGGCATTATTTTGGTAGAATAGTTCAAATGGTCTAGTGTAAAAAAAATACTTATGAGCCTGCCATTTTATGTTTTTCAAATAAGTATAACACTAATTTCTTCAAATTAAGGCCATTAAACACCCCAAAAAAACAATTTATTATATTTAAAATAACCAAAATATGTCGCAAACTTCGGTGACCTGGTGACGAGGTCAGCTAGATAGCCTTAATACGACTTTAATGTAACGATGATATATCGTTGCAGTTAGATATTTTAATATAGATTGAGTTTTATCCAAAATCCTGACTGTGATTATGTAATAAAACTAAAGAAAATTTAATATTACCAAATCACTTCACCCCACAAACCTTGTCGGTGGAGCGCTCCTCAGAGGGTGCGACAGACGTGGGTAAGCGGCCATATTTTTTCGCCACAGCTGAAGGGATATAAATGACAGATAACGGTACAGGAGTAGAAAAAAAATATATATAAATAATGCCTTATTAACTCCACTGTACTACCCGAGGAAAAATACAGTTTTGAAAATCATTAATTTAAATAGCGTTTTATTTGTTTATTTCTTTTTAAAACGTTATTCTAAGATGTTTTCTTCAAGAATCCAACTAACTTTCCACCCGGGAGTAATAAAATATTTGAATTGAATTGAATTATAGGTTTTAATGAAGCATGCACTGTCTTTTTTTGTATGATTTATCTTGAATATTATAGATCAAATGTGAGTTAACCAAAATATAGATAAAACCATTTATTAATAAATTTAACATTTTACACATTTTTTATTTTTTTTCTTGGATTCACTGTTAGTTTCTAAGTTATATGGGACTTTTATGCCTGCATGTTTTATACATTATTGATTTACATTTTTTCTGACTTCAAAACCTAGTTAATTCTTTTTTTTGATGTCTGAAACTTTGTTGGATTTTGTCTCTATGTAACTATATTATAATTGTTAATATATCTGTAACATAGATAAAATAAGCTTTTTAAATTATGTCCAAACTTTTAATTTTTTCCATACTAGTTGTCAGTTTATTGTCCGGACTATATATAATCTGTAACGTAATACCCTCTCTATCCACCCGCAAAAGCACTGCCTCAGATGAGTGACAGTCCCCGGTAACCCGGCTCAGGCCGGATATTAAAAACATGCAAGAAACATAGAGCTATGCCAACACACAACTTTTAGTACCTTATTTCCCGCCCCGGAACCGATATCAGAATGATGATTGAAACAGCAGCTGTTATACTTCACTGAAGCCTCTTTAAGGCGGTGCATTGGAAATTATCGCGTGCTTTGAAACGCCGTTCTGACTAGATTAAGTAACAATAAGGTCTGATTTTCAGATATATGATTCTTGACTATATGGTTGTTTATCTGATTTTATCGATACATGATTGCTTAAAATTTCCTCGATAGAAAAAAACTCCAAAGTTGGGTGATATTTTCCTTTTTTTACTCAGCCTACTCAAACGATACATTATTTTACGACACAATCAAGTTAATATAGAAATTTGTCCAAACAAGCCATTCCCGAAGAGTGTTACATCTCTTTTCCTCGTGCGCGGAAGGCATCAGCGTGTCTCTGTCTAGGGGGCGTGTTCGACTCAAATCAAAGCATCCCCTTAAGACATGTGATTCAAGATTTGACGTTTTCTCTGTATTCGGAAATGAGGTTGTGTAATATGTGATACTTTGATAATCCTTCGCGTTTGAACCATAGATAACCATTAGTAAATAAAACATCCAACTGGTAAACACCGTTGGAAATGTCATTAAAACCGAAAATAATATTTTTTATAACATAAAAATCAATTGTTTTATTCTGCAAATAGGCCACAAGGGTACTTTTACAAGTCAAATGGTAATTTACAATAAAATAATCATAGTCCTACACAATAATCATTTAAAATTTGCAGATTAAGGACCGATATAAACAATTTACAAACGAAATGTCACTAAATGAAAACAAAACAAAATTGCAAAATATTATCTATTATATTCGATTTAAGATCTGTATCAGAATTAACAAGAAGTTAATGAATTTAGTATCCCAGAGATGTATAAGGTATCTCAGCGTCCAAATACAATTAAAAATTATTCCAATGTTCTTAGAGAAGTATACGGTCTCTAAACGTCAAAAAAGAGGGAACATTAATATAAATTGCATTTACTTTGTGAAATGATTTTGCAGATTATTGACCTATCATGTTTTGATCTACGTCATACTTAAACTGTCTAAATTTAATTTAAATCTATTTAGCGATTCTTTCATAACTGAAAAACATCCAAGGTGGGCGCTTTCACATTAATTTTATTTGTAGAAATAAAGACATTCTTTTATAAATATTCAATATTGGTTCCATTTCGTGTGGCCGAACGGTAGATCGGATCGCTTCAAATTGTACCCACAAAGTCATGACGTTTTTCATTCATCCCTCCGTTCCAGATTCATTCGTTCAGCAAGATTTCAATCTGCCCACGTGAAATCACGATAAAAGAGCATATTGGAATTGGTAGGATGAAAAAATGACTGCGCCAATATCGGGTTTTAAGGACAACTATTTTTTGTGACATAAAGATTCTGGCATGATAACAACTTGTTATATATTGTAACGCTTTGAAACCACTCAACAAGTTAGATAATGAAACGATAAATTCACACTTTGCATTGTTAGAAACAGAAACAGAATACAAACAGAATAATCAAGTATTCGTTCTTAGTGTGGACTTATCCACACTCAGACCTAATACTGTATCATTTTCAAGGGAGTTCTGTCATTGGCTATGCTTATAGTATAAAAAACTGCTGGTAATAGTGTTTTGTGAATGCTGTTGAACTTTTAAATAAATAAATGTAAAAATAATATATTTTTAGGCTAGTCAATTACTTGGAATTTTTAAGCTTTAAAAGGCTAATCTCTATTCACTTTTGAACGAGCAAAACTCTTGTTGCTTGTTTGTTTGTACATGGGTCCTCAAGAATGGCTTTAACGATTTCGAAGAGATTTAAAATAGTGGTTTTTGGTGAACGCGAAAATCGTCCTGGCTAAATCTCATGTACGGGAGAATTCTTTGTTGTATCTCGCAACGAAAGCTCGGTCTCCAACGCGCTGCACGCTTTTTGAACAATAATAATCTAAATACGAGTTACAAACTTGTAGACACTTTGCCACTTAACTTCAAGCTGCTTGCATAAAGACATTTGTCTTCCACCTAGCACACGGAATGCTTTAAAGCAAATAACAGTAAAAGTTTAATCTGTAAAGTCAAACAGAACTTTGGTGGAACATGTTGGTAAGTAAGCTTGTAAAATTTCTTCCAAGTTGGTCCTGCATTGGTTGCACAGAACAAGATTCCATACAGAGGTTGTATTACTCCATCCGTAGCCAAGTAGAGGCATGACTACTCAGAAACTACATACAGACCCCGTATTATGATCGGCCTTATCACGCGATAAGTGGCAAGATAGGAGCGTCGTCTCGATCTATCGAACGGTGTCAGCCAGTGACGGACGCTCTATCCTGTCACTTATCGTGTGATAAGGCCGACCATGAGACTGAGTCTGGTCTTCTTCTTCTTCTTAGTCGCTCCACTCTTGGCAGAGTGGTCGTGATCGACATGTCGGTTTCGTGGCGAGCTTGACAATCCGTCGCCATTCGTCTCTCAAAGCCGCCTTCCTTCAAATGTAGGAAGGCGTCTATACTGCGGCTCTGATTTGGTCAGTCCACCTCATAGGCGTTCTGCCGCGCGCTCTTGTGCCCCCAATCCTGTCCTGCACACAAGCCGCTCGACAGAGTCACCGCCCCGCCGTGATACAGTTAGCGTCAAAAGTAGCTACGCTAAGACGTCAAAAGTCTTTATTGATAGGGAATACGAGCTGTTGACGTCTTCGATTGGGTAGTTTCTTCTGATGCTGACTGTACATGGCCGAAAAAAGTAAGAATGCGGGACTTAGTAGAGGAAAGGCGCTGCCTGATGTTGAACTCCACCGATATGGATTTGTTGGTTAAACATTCGGTCCACGATACTCTTAAGATCCTTCTCTAGCAGGACATTTCCAATGCGTCATAACATACAGTACGATTACTGTTGGTTAACCACTGACAGATGGTTTGCCTTCATTTAGTTTTCAACTTTAATGTCATATAAATAAAGCAATTTTCAGAATACTGTTACCCACGTCTATCGATTTAGAAATAACTACCTACTTAATTTGTATGAGGTTAAAGGTGAAAATTAAATGAAGGCAAACTATCTGTTAGTGGTAAACCCCAAATAATTCTACTTTACGAGTCTCATCAAAACGAATAGGACACTTAAGGCCAATAAGAAAACGGGTACACATTTGTACAGAAATTTTGTAATATTACCTACACTTTTTGTACATAATACTGTACCAAGTTACAGTTTCTTGCTCTTGAGCTATTGTAGCCGAGCGGTAAGGCACGCTACTTTAAATCTGTAAAACTTTTGTACGAAAAGTATTACAGAACGAGCGAGCGAAGCGAACGAAGTTTAATGCTTCAGCTTGGGCCGAAAATTTTTCGTCCGTCGGGCCTCCAGTGCTCGGTGTCCGGTGTCGGTCACGCTGTTCAATTCTACAGGTCGCATTTCCGATTCTCGTAAAGTTTTGTGAGCAAGTTTGTTCATTACATATAACTTTTTGGTCGAGTAACTTTTTTGAAATTAAAAAAAAGATTTTCAAATTATAAAAGACAGGTTCGCGAGTTCTGTTCACAGAGCCACTATATAGTTTTATATTAAATAAAATAAAATAAAATCGTTTATTACTCAGAGAAAGTTACATAAAAGTTACCAGGGGTCGCACTAGGAGGCTTCGCCTGTATCGCGGAGAACCATTTAACAATGAAGTAGATGAAATATTTTAATACTAGCTTCCGCCCGCGACTTCGTCTGCGTGGACCCGGAATAAAAAATATCCTATATTTTAATCCAAGCTATAAACTATTTTCGTGCAAAATTTCATCCAAATCGGTTAAGCCGTTTAAGCGAGATTGAGTAACAAACATCTAAACTTTCGCATTTATAATATTAGGAGGGTTTATTTTATAGTGGCAACTGAAAACATTCAATTGCAGTTAACACTCTTTGACTTAAATCTACATGTTACATAATAAAAGCAGTTATAAGTACTTATAGGTTAGCCTAAAATTGCCTCTGTCTCATCATAAGTATATAAGATGTTCCTCTTAGCCTCGTTTAAGGGGCTATCCGAGGTTTTCATCGATTTTTGACAAGTTTTGAATCGTATCTACTACTTTTGCACTACAGATAGAATTATAAATCAAACGGTTATCGGTTTTTCAATCTTTTATCTCCGTTTTGGTCTACCGGATTTTGAAACAAATTAATACTTCATTTTGTATGATTTTTTTAAACATTGTCTAAAAAACACTTATTTCGTATCTCTATTGACGTGAAAGATCTAACATATACGAAATCTACATATTTGGGTTCGTCTGTGACGTCTCTAAAAACTGATACAGGGTTTTCACTTTAATCCAATTAACACAAAAGTTATGTTAGTTAGTTAACAATGAACTTTGAAGTAAATATGGGATACTATATTGCTTAAAGCCGTTGTTGATAATATATCAAGCTAAAAAAAGACCGGGTTGCATTCCGGGAGTGCCGGCAGAAGTGAAAACTCAATAACATTGTAACAGTTTTTCGATCAGGTCACGTGACATCTTACGGTGTCACCCTAAAAATGAATTTGACGCAAATTTATAAACAATTATTAATTACTTAGGCGGACGGCCCGCGGGCGCGTTGGGTGCGATGCAACGCCCAAATTCGAACTGTTCGAATTTTCTCAATAGCAAAACGGTGAAGGACGCGTTGGTATTATTACAAATTTATTTGCAGAATATGCTATTGCAAAAAGTGTTTAACGGCTTTATACTCTTACGAATAGCGTTCAGTTTTGAATGAAGTCGAATCGGCTAGCAGCAAAAAGTGACCTCCTTCACATCTGACGTCACAAAACTCTGTCGCGTATTTAACAATTTTTCCCCATCCCAAAAAGTGCTCAGCGCCGCTAAAGAAGTTTTCACTTCAAAAAAACATTAGAAAACTAAGGGATTCAGAGAGAGATATGACGCGCGGGCCCGTGTTGCACACGCGTTACTAAAGCGTTGCTGACGCGGCGCACACGCTTCGACCGCGCCCGACACGCGCCGCGCACGACACGCGTTCGGTGGGTGGAGGCCTTTATGTTGTACAGCTTTTATGCGGGCCCAATGAATATAAAAACTAGTGACTGCGAAATATAGAACTAGCATGCCTATCTTTTTTTTTTAATTTTCGGAATAGGGACTCGACAAAATAATTCGATATAATTAACGAACCTGCTCACAAAATTTCACGAAAATTGGTTGAGAAATGCGACCTGACCCCGTATCATGGTCGGCCTTATCACGCGATAAGTGACAAGATAGGAGCGTCGTCTCGTTCTATCGAACAGTGTCAGCCAGTGACGGACAGTGTGATAAGGCCGACCATGATACGGGGTCTGTAGAGGAGAACAGCGAGAGAACGGGACATCCGGACATATTGACATACAAACGGTTTTCGGTAGAACTCCGTTCGCTTCGCTGTCTCGTTCAAAACGAAACTAAAACATCTGTTCTTATTTTAAGTGTTGTTATACGGAGACACTTATAAGAAAGTTATATAAACAGTAACTTAACAGTGATCTTTGTAGGACAGTAATCTTTAGACGACTTCACTTCGCTTCCCGGGCGATTAAGGGGTGCATTGCAGCGTCGTTTCTGGAATGCTATTTCGTAGATGTAACCTGCTTGTTGTGAGATTGCATTGCACGTGTGCTTAATTATACTAAGAGGCATTAAGTGTAACCAGCGTTGAACGCTACGTAATAAGTTTTCCATTTGGTTAAATCCAGAATTACATTTTAAAATAAAATGCGAGCGAGAAATGGTAAGCTGTTTTTCAGCCAGGGCTAAGCTGCGTTGGAATAATATTATCACACTGTAACTAACCTACCTTCAGAACCTGATTATTTTGTACTTAATTTTCCTCTCTGGTTTGGATGTTCAGATGGCAGCCTCCGCATGAACGAGTGTTTAAAAGCTGCAAAAAGTCGCCGTGCGCCCACGGCGACTTTTTGCAGCGATGCAGTAGCGATAATGTCGCGCGTTCGCATCGATACAGTGCCAATACGGTCGCTAGCTGTGTGCCCTCGCCCACGTAACCACGATGCAGTAGCGATGGAAACGCGATACTGTCGCGCTTTAGTCGCGATGCAAACGCGATTCAGTAAATTCCCCCGACGTCGTCCGACACAGTCGCGCGTTTGCATCGATGCAGTCGCGATGCTGTAGCGCGTTGGCATCGCTTCTGCAGCGCGTTGCAAATGCGATTAAAGCGCGTTGCAAATGCGACTAAAGCGCGTTGGTTGCGATGCTGTTGCGCGTTTACAAAACTTGCGACAGCAGTTCCCCGGTGTTCTTCTTAATCGGTTTATTCATATTCATATATGTTTATTGCATATCACATTGTTTCATAACCTATTTCGGACTATTGGCTCTGTGAGCTGTAGAACTCGCAAGCTGTCTTTTTTTTAACCCCCAACGCAAAAAGAGGGGTGTTATAAGTTTAACGTGTCTGTGTATCTGTGTGTCTGTGTATCTATGTATCTGTCTGTGGTATCGTAGCTCCCAAACGGATGGTCCGATTTGAATTCGTTTTTTTTGTGTCATAGAGACGACACGACGACGAGTGTTCTTAGCCATGTTTCATGAAAATCTGTTCAGCCGTTTTTGAGATATTGGACTTTGAAATGAAAATGTCGGGGGTTTTTCAGCTTTTCTAAGTTGTAGTTACTTCAAGTGACTCGACTAAAAGACTAACCCCCTTATTCATAAGACTTAAAATGCCTCTGCTAAATAAAATGTGCACGTTAGACTTATAACACCCCTCTTTTTGCGTCGGGGGTTAAAAAAAGACAGCTTGCGAGTTCTACAGCTCACAGAGCCAATAGTCCGTAATAGGTTATGAAACAATGTGATATGCAATAAACATATATGAATATGAATATGAATAAACCGATTAAGAAGAACACCGGTTTAGTGAGCAGTATATATAAGGGCCCTCGCCTACGGCGACTTTTTGCAGCGATGCTGTCGCAAGTTTTGTAAGACAGTATATAGATCAACATGACATTTGTTCATGTTTTTTTTATAATTATACTATTCCCGCGGTGTTGCCCGCGTTTACTTTGAAAGTAGATTCTAAATATTGCCAAACTCACAAACATACAAACATTAGGTACCTCTTTATAATATTTGTATAGAAGACCAAAAATATAAGAATTCTATTTCTGCAGATTGAAAGTGAAGACTATGGTGTCTTAGTCCGAAACCCAGACATAGTTCACACCCTTCACAGATAGCTAGCAGTATTGATAAATTATATTGCAAAAAAACATGTATATTTAATATCTGTGTCACATCTAATAAATATATTTATTTCTTACTTTCTATTTTAGTGTTAAAATTTATGTAGATATATTGGATTTTACACATTATTGTGCTATCATAATAATAAAAAAATAATTTAGTAAACTGCACACCGCATGCATCTGCATCTTTTTTATATGTAGTGTTATTATACAGTAGTTTGTAGTGAAACTAAAAAAAAGAATTGATTATACTTAAGGGGCTACCCGAGGTTTTCATCGATTTTTGACAAGTTTTGAATCGTATGTCCTACTTTTGCACTACAGATGGAATTATAAATCAAACGGCTATCGGTTCTTCAATCTTTTATCTCCAATTTGGTCTACCAGATTTTGGAACAAATTTATACTTAATTTTGTATGATTTTTTTAAACATTGTCTAAAAAAACACTCATTTCGTATCTGGGGGCACGGCAGTGCCCCCGCCAAGACGAGCCAAGCGAAGCGCAACGCAAGAGAACTACCTACCTTTTCTCGAAGCGGTTCGTCGTTTTTTTTAACCCTCGTAACTTGGGTTTGGATTATACCAGATAAACAAAATTCTCGGGATATGATGTCAATAGTGGACTTATTAAACATATAGAGTTTCAGTAACATAGCTCTTATACTTAAGATTTTATTGATATCTAAAAAACGCCGATTTCGTCACTGACTCCCTGAATGATGTTGATCATCAAAACCTCTAGGGTACTTCCTGAAGTCCTAGAAAGCTGAAATTTGGTATGTAAGCTAGTATTAGTACACAATCAACAAAATAATTCAAAAAATTGGAACTTCTAGCCCCCAACCCCTTAAAGTAGGAGATAGAACTTTGTATGAGACTTCCGCAAATTTTGATGCTAGGGGACTGAACATTTATATAGGGACTCCTTGTTATAAATAATAAAATATTTATTAAGGATTTTTAGTATATCACCCCCCTCCCCTTTAAATTAGGGGGTTGAAGTTTGTATTTTTCCGCAAACTTTAAATTAGGAGATGGAAGTTTGTATGGGTTTTCCCATTCACTTCTTTACAAATTACCTTACAAAAAGGAATGAGATCCCACCAAAAACATTACATGTAAAGTGATGCCAAGACTCCACTCATACAGCTTTCAGCGTGAAAAAGATATCAGATCGCAATTAGCGCCAAGCTTCCTACTCCACACGGCGTAACTCTACCACTACCAGCCACGCTCTACAAATTCTATATCTTGGCTAAAAAGTATTTTTAGTTGTAGGTACGTTATAATAAGGTACCTCTCTAAATTTTTAACTCCTACTTATTCTACTTATAATAAAACTTCAGTTTATTTTATAAGAAAGAAAGAAAGAAGTAAGAAAGATACATTTATTCACAAACACACAGGACACACATATTAAACAATAAAATAATCAAAGAACAGATAAAACATGAAACAAGTGTGTCTCTGCGGCAGTGAACTGGACACTGGCTCAGCATTATGCTGAGGTGTCGGACACCTGCAGCGCTGATTTTCAGCCAGCACCGTCGGTGACTCACGGAAACGTCATACAAATGTAATAAATAAACTACCTACATTATTGATTTATGGATTTGGGCTGGTGTCTGGGTGGTGGTGTCAAAATAAAGTCTTGGCATCACTTTACAAGTAATGTTTTTGGTGGGATCTCTATTGACGTGAAAGATCTAACATTATACGATATCTACATATTTGGGTTCGTCTGTGACGTCTCTAAAAACTGGTCCAGGGTTTTCATTTTAAACCAATTAACACAAAAGTTATGGCCAGAAAACCACTGGCCTAAAATTGTTCAACTTTGATGCCAGATATCTCGAAAACAATGATAATTTGAAGTAAATATGGGATACTATATTGCTTAAAGCCGTTGTTGTTAATATAATAAGCTACAAAAACATTACAAAACTAAGGGATTCAATCGAAGGTCATTGGCGTAAGGGAACCCCTTAATAAAATGTGGGTACACAACACAACCCTCGGTGCGAGATGACTTTGAAACTGCTTTTTTTTTTCTTTTTATAGCTTATATACACATGTCTCTATAAAAGTAATAATTCTAAATAAAATGATCTGTCTGATCGTGATACGTAAAAAATGATAAATAAAATGATAAATATTAGGGGACAATCTTACCTAGTCCCGTAGTAAGCTCATTAAGGCTTGTGTTATGGGTACTAGACGACGATATATATAATAGATATAAATACTTAAATACATAGAAAACTTCCATGACTCAGAAACAAATATGCAAATAACAACAATATGCAAAAAAATACGTACATATACAATAAAAACTCTAAAAACTTGACCCTTGCACGGTCCAGTCAATATACGGCGATCGTAAGAGCCTTATCACACTTGCGATTTGCGAGCGTATTTTCTATACAATTATCAGTCGCGGCGTACACGCTGCGTCAACGCCTTCATACAAAATACGCTTGCAAATCGCAAGTGTGATAAGGCTCTAAGATCACTTTACTGTGACCCGGTCTCGTCTGTACTATATGGCTGCCGCGCGGTCACGTGCTCGACGAGCGGGTCGGGGCGCGCGGGCGGCGCTTCACGGATTGCCGCGCACCTCACCCCCTCAGATTGCTTAGCGCGTCGAATCACATGGCCTTAACAAACCTGTTCAGAAAATTTCACGAGGATCGGTTGAGACATGCGAACTGGCCCCGTATGGTCGGCCTTATCACGCGATAAGTGGCAAGATAGAGCGTCCGTCTCGTTCTATTGAATGGTGTCAGCCAGTGACGTCGACGGACGGACGACGGACTTATCGTGTGATAAGGCCGACCATGATACCGGGTCTGTAGGGGGGAACAGGCGGACAGCGTGACAGCATGACAGACTCCGTACACCGGAGGGGCAATCACGTAACGTTCCGAACGCGCGTTCATCATCATCATCATCATCATCAGCCGAACGACGTCCACTGCTGGACATAGGCCTCCCCCAAAGAGTGACAAAGTGACCAGTCCTGCGCCACCCGCATCCAGCAGCCTTCCCGCAACCTTTACTAGGTCATCAGTCCACGTGGTCGCCACTTCGAGAACCTTTCCGCCCCAACTGCCATCGGTTCTACGTGCTATGTGCCCCGCCCACTGCCACTTAAGTTTAGCGATTCGGAGGGCTATAACGCGCGTTAGGACAATCGAACTGTCATTTACTCATATAAAATTTGACATTTAGATCTACCTAACGTGCGTAGAATGCGTTACATGATCGACCAGCGTACATACGAACGATTTTCAGCACAAGCTGTAAGCATAGAACTCCGTTCGCTTCGCTCACTCGTTCGAAAAGGATTACAATATGATACCCATAGCGCACAGTAAAATCAATATTGGAGAAGTGATCGAGATTTGTATGTCTTTTGTTTATGCCTCAGCCAGGTTATGTGCACCAGTGGGCACCGTTTATTTTGGGCTTGTCATATTGTACCGTAAAATGGGGTGAGTAGGGATCGCGAGGAGAGTTGGGTTATGAATGAGGAGAGAAGAGATGAAGGGGGGTGAGATGGGATTTTAAAGCTACTGCTACCTAAATAATGTATTCCAATTTATAATGGAGCTATACCTAGTAATATTCATAATAAAAAAATAGATACAACAATCTTGCAAAATCACCTTTATATAAATAAATAAATAATAATAAATATTAGGGGACAATCTTACACAAATCGACCTAGTCCCATAGTAAGCTCATTAAGGCTTGTGTTATGGGTACTAGACGACGATATATATAATAGATATAAATACATAGAAAACTTCCATGACTCAGAAACAAATATTCATGCTCATCACACAAATATTTGCCCTTACCGGGATTCAAACCCAGGACCTTCAGCTTCGTAGGCAGCGTCACTACCCACTAGGCTAACCGGTCGTCAAAAAAAATATGATACCCATCTCACCCCAACTACGAGGTACTACGAGGTGAGGTGAGATTTCGTGTTTAGGTTAGGTTAGGTTAGGTTAGGTTAAAGTTATGAAACGGAACTACCCAAAATCATAAAAAAAAGACCGGGTTGCACTCCGGGAGTGCAAACAGAAGTGAAAACTCAATAACATTGTAACAGTTTTTCGATCAGGTCACGTGACATCTTACGGTGTCACCCTAAAAATGAATTTGGCGCAAATTTATAAACAATTATCAATTATTAAGGCGGACGGGCCGCGGGCGCGTTGGGTGCGACGGGCCGGCTCGCCCGCCGCCGGCGGCGAACAAAATACCAATTTGTTTTTGCCATTGCTAAATATTTTTCAGCTTTATCTCTTTAGGAATAAAGTCCAAATTCGAACTATTCGAATTTGCAAGAACAGCGGACGGCGGCGGTGAACAAAATATCAATTTGTTTTTGCCGTTGGTAAATATTTTTCAAAGCTTTATCTCTTTAGGAATAACGTCCCAATTCGAACTATTAGAATTTGCTCAATAGCAAAACGGTGAAGGACGCGTTGGTTAAAATTACAAATTTATTTGCAGAATATGCTATTGCAAAAAGTGTTTAACGGCTTTATACTCTTACGAATAGCGTTCAGTTTTAAATGAAGTCGAATGGGCTAGCAGCAAAAAGTGACCTCCTTCACATCTGACGTCACAAAACTCTGTCGGTTTAACAATTTTTCCCCATCCCAAAAAGTGCTCACCGCCGCTAAAGAAGTTTTCATTTCAAAAACTAAATACAAACGTCCGGAACACTTATTATATACAACATTCAGTTTGCATATGTAATAATAAAATGTTATCGAGGTGTGAATGTCAGTTTTGTCCCTACTCACTCCGTTTTACGGTACCCTTGGATAGCCATCACGGAAGCATATTGGATCTGTCGATCGTGTTGCCTCTGCTCCTTTTTAACCGACTTCAAAAAAAAGGAGGAGGTTCTTAATTCGGTTGTATTTTTTTTTCAATGTTTGTTACCTCAGAACTCCGTCATTGATGAGCCGATTCGTAATATTTTTTTTGTTTGTAAGTATATGCTTCAAGGTGGGTCCCATTTTTTTTTTAATTCAGTTGGATGATGGGATCCATGGGGAAATGAGGGAACTCCTCAATTATATTAGGCACGCGTGTAGTGATTTTGGTATTTTCTATTATATCTCGTGTATTTACACCCGGAAATCATAAATTTGGTGGAGTGGAATTGATGATGAAGACCACAGATGACTTATGGGATTCCTCAATTATGTACTGAAAAGTACAAAAGTAGGTCACAGATTCTGATAAGATTCCGTTGAAATAGCAACTAATGAAGTGCCAAAGGTGATCCTTGTGGAATCGACGGAAGTCCTCAAATATTATCGGCCCACATACGCGATTGGGTTTTTTTCTCTAACAATCAACGCAACGCATTTGCTTTCGTAAATCAGTTCATGTGGTAAATTGGAAAATAAATGATCTCGTGGCTTGGCGGAGTACTAAATTGAAGTCGGTTAAAACTTTGTTTTTAAAGTAAATTATTACTGAAGAGCCAAAAGGAAGGGATATCTATGTTATAGCAATCGGTTTATATTTATGTGTATTCCACGTAGCGTTTAAGATACTGAACGTCTTGATAAAGGAGGTGTCAATCGCTTCGAAATTGTGCTCCGGGTGGCATTGGCCACCTTTTGTTTAAAAAAATACCGGCCAAGTGCGAGTCAGACTCGGGCACAAACCTGTAGGTATTATAGACCTGAGTATTTGATATGAATTTCAGTTTAATACCTCTACGCGTTCATGAGGAAAGGGGTAGTAACTTTAAAATTATTAAAAATATTTTTATTATATGATGTAACTAAAATCTTACGGTATTCGCCATTTTTCCTTTATCTGTGCTATAAGACGTTGCTTTGTACCAAATTTCAAGGTTCTGAGTTCACGGGAAGTACCCTGTAGGTTTTGATTCCTTTGCGAGTTCCGAAAATTTGTGGAAATTAGCGGCATAAACGGCTGTATCTTTTGATTGCGTTGGCTTAGAAGTTTGGTTTTTTCACAGCTCCAAGGGACAATAGACCTGAGTATTTGGTATAAATTTTAGCTTGATACGCGTTCCTGAGAAAAAGGGTCTTGACAGACGGACGGACGGACGGAGAACAAAGTGACCCTATAAGGGTTCCGTTTTTTCCTTTTGAGGTACGGAACCCTAAATAAACGGTTTTTTTCAGTTAGCTGTCTGTAGTCAGGGTACGGCTTTTTGAACTTTTTATTCCTCTAACGCATCGTTTCAAAGCTGAGATACAATCACGAACACCCCAATCCGCATTTAAAATATCTCCGTCCCTATCGCACTTATAATATTTGAGTGAGAGACCTCTTCGAATTTAAACTTTCATGAGACATGTTGAAATAATGCTATTAATTACTCGGTTCAATTCACTTATTAAATGTCGCTATGGGTGACATGGTTCGAACTCTTCTTCTTCTTGAAGAGTTCGAAACGTGTCGCCTATAGCGAAATTTAATACGTGAGTTGAACCATGTAGTTATTAGCATTATTTGGTATCTCTTCATTCTAGGAACCTCAACACAAAATAAAGGAGGGCGACAGAAATATAATTACTTCGGCAGCTGGATGCCAAATAATGTCAACTAAATTAGTATAAGGGTATGGAAAGACAGGTCAGTTTATGATATTTTAATACGAAATAATAGACCTTAAGAGTCCGCAGTAAGCTCGATTCCCCATACAAACGTAGTTACGCTCTCATTTTAAAACTACGAGTTGGATTGTAACGAAACTTTGCATGTACAATGACATGAGGTATATCCAGGTCTGTAATTAGTTTATGTAGCTTCAGATACTATAGTAAACAAAATACAGCGAATTAAAGTTTTTCATACAAAACTTGTTTTTGCTGTATTTCGTTTCTTTTATAAACTGAAGCCATATAAACTCATTACAGACATAGATATACATTATGCCATTGTATATGCAAAGTTTCGTCACAATCCAACGCATAGTTTCAAAAGAGAACCAAAATCCGTTTGTATGGGAAGGTTAAATTCGGCCGAGCTTACTGCGAACTCTTAAAAGCCTAGAGATCACTCAGTCTTACTTTAATTTAGGTATTTATTCCACTCATCATACTCACCATCCACTACTCATCATACTCAGTCATCCTCGTCATACTCATCGTAGTCGATATCGAAAAACATCCGCAGTTGCCACTTAGCTCCGCGAAGTGTGGCGCGGACCCATGAGCTGATGTTGGGTGCTGAAGCCAGGGTCACGAAGCTGGGTCCTGGCAGCAGGTCGCAATCGTCAGGTACCCACGAGGAAACCACGCCCCAGAGGATGCCGTTCAGCACCACTGGAGCGCCGACGTCTTTCTGAAAACACAATGAGTTTCTATTCAAGGCTGCTTGATTTTTTTTTAGTACTGTACTTACCTACACACGAATACTAGGAACAGTTTTTTTTATTTTCATAGTGAAGTGAAGTGTTAGTCCTACACATGGCAGGTAGGAAACCCTTTTTCACTATACCCATAATTTCTCGCTGCAAGGTAAATATCAGTCAGCATTAAGTCTCAAAAATTTACAATTGCCCCGTGTGGTGTCGGGTTAGAAGAGCACTAGCCCCTTCCTATGATGGGTGTTATACTATTCATAATGTCATAAGTATCGTACTAGATCCCGTTCACACTGCGTCCGTTACCGTGTCCGGGAGGCATCCGTCTCTTTTGCACTCGGGCGAAACATCGCAAGCGAACAGTGTAAGGGAACAGGGTTGAGAGGTATCATGTGTTGTGAGCGAAGGGCTAGCAACCTATCACTTCGATATCACATGTGGTCGATCTTTGATACCCACATTTATGCTAAAAGTGGCACGGGAACATAAGTTTCATGTGCTCTGCTTAACTCTTTTAGGGACAAAGGCATGAATCTCTGCCTACCCCTATTAGGAACAAAGGCTTATGTAATTAACTATTTAACAGATGATTTAAACTTCTTACCGAGCACGGATCAGCCCCCTCCCCCTGGTCCAGACACATGATGTTCGTCTTTGAGAACCCCAGGTCCTCGAGGACTTCAGCGCACTGCTGGGGCTTCGTCGGGTGCAGATGAGCAACTTGCAAGACGCGCCGTCGCTGTATGATCTCCGTTGACACCACTTTTTTGATTTCTACTGAGCTGATTTGCTGCATAATTTATGTTTAGTTAAAAACAAAATTCGTATTTGGGTTAGGACCAAATTCTTGGCAAGCTTAACTCACTCAATCAAATTTTCTATGAAAGTATTTTATGGTTAATTTTTGTGTCACAACGGAACTTTTTCCACTTCTTCAGTTTGTATGGCTAACTACTGGCCGAGAATTTGGTCCTCACCCATTTAATACAGTAGTTTTGTGAAATGAAGGATGCGCCAATCTCATCCTCAGATAGCTTCGTGGATAGATTCTTCGTTAAGTAGACGCGACTTAGTATTGATGATGAGATCGCGAGCGGACATACCAAAAAACAAGTTTGGTCATTTGGTGGCAAAAGTGGCATCTGGGAATTGTGATGAATGTGAGGTACCAGAAGACTGTATACCAATACCATGTTATAATGGAATGTGTCCGAAACGAAGCTGTGGCCTGTGAGGAGACGTCTAGCATTTAACAGCAGGTAATATGAGACCAAGACGTGCGTTTATGGACCAAGCTAAAGAGATAATTAATGTCGTATCAAGAGCTCAAAACAGTAGCAGAGAGAAGAACCGAATGGCGTTTACTCCACCGACAAGAGCCCGGCTCTTAAGTTTATGATGATGATGATTTTGGGACCTGCAAGAGTGGGCTGTCTACCCCGATGTCAGAGGCGGCCACAGCACTATTGCAGTTAGCTCGAAAATGTGTTGTTATAGTTACTTAATAGAATAATTCGTAATTATAGCGTTTTATTGTAGATTTCATTTAAAAAAAAATATTCTAAGATGCTTTATTCAAGAATCCGACAAACTTTCCACCCAGAAGTAATTATGTATTCGTAATTAGGAAAATATGTCATGTTGATTATAACAGAGCGAGAGGATCACGTGTGTGTCAAGCTCCTTAAAGATGAAAAATAAGATGAAAATATCGGTATGTTTTATAACCGATATGACGTCATATCGGTTTTCAAATAGCGGTTTCGGTAGCGGAACCTTTATATTTCGCTATCGAAATATAACGGTAACCTTTATTTTTTTCGGTACCGTAACCGCTTTTTAAAGGTTACCGATACTTCGATTTTGGCGTCGTTGCCAAACCACCGGCGCTGCCGTTTTGTCTTTAAGTTTTGTCGGTTCTGTTCTGATACTTTTCTGATTTGTTCGTTCGTTCCTATTGGAAAAATTTGTCAGTGTAAGTGTTAGTTGCTTATTTTTTTCGGTAACCTTTATAATGCCGGTTTCGAACCGATATTAAAACGGTTTCGGACACCTTTAAATCGATAGCGGTAACCTATATTTCAAAACGGTTACGGTACCGTTACGTTGGTGCGGCGCGCGTAACCTTTACACCATTACGGTATTATAATGGAATACCGGTTTTATAACGGTAAAACCGTGACCGAAATCAGTCCCTGCTTTTATGTGAGCGAATTTGATTATAATCCGCAAAACCGCGCGTTAGCACCTTAAGTTGATGTTTAGCTTCACATCATCATCCTCCTAGCGTTATTCTCGGTTGTACCCCTAAAGGAGCCCGAGGTCCGCTTTGACACCTTATCATAGGCACTAGTTTTACAAAAGCGACTGCCATCTGACCTTCCAACCCAGAGGGAAAACTAGACCTTATTGGGATTAGACCAGTTTCCTCGCGATGTTCTCCTTCACAGAAAAGCTAACGGTAAATATTCCTAGGTAGCCTAGTGGTTCAGGCATGAGGCTGTCAAGCGGCTGGCGTGGGTTCGAATCCCGGCTCGTACCAATGAGTTATGTACGCCTCATGTATGTGGAACTTATGTACGGAATATTTACCGTTATGAAGGAAAAGCATCGTGAGGAAACCGGTCTCATTCCAAGAAAGTCTAGTTTTCCCTCTGGGTTGGAAGGTCAGATGGCAGTCGCTTTCGTAAAACTAGTGCCCATGCCAAATCTTGGGATAAGGTGTCGAAGCAGATCCCGGGCTCAACCGGGAATGACACTAGGACTATGATAATTGATAACGATATCGTAACCCTCGTTCGTTGTGTTTTATGAACCTCCAGGCCTGTTTGTATACCTCTCAGTTATTGTACATCGTGTACAACATATGTAACAAGTTTATAGTTAGAGGCCTTCGGGTGGCTTAAGAACTTCTAACAGTCGAGTTGCCCACTCACTTGACAAAGGGGGGACAACTGTCTCTCGCGTCCGCAGGAGCTACCTACCACAACCCTGCACGTGTCCCCTGGGTGGTACTAAAGTGACAAACTTTAAAAGGCCAAAATAATATATGCCATACGATTAAATAAATAGAAACACAAACAGTCATACTGCTCGTGTTGCTAAATAAAAAAATAAAAATAAAATAAAAGTAACGCAACTAAAAAGTAACATATATACCTGCGCCGCCCAAGCGGTCACAATAAAATGCGTAGCCATGATCTCTTTGGGTTTCTTCTGTAACCTTATAGGGTTCAAACTAGGAGTCAGCCTCACTTGACGTGCGAGCTGAACCAGTGCCACGTCATATTCGGGTTTCCGATCATCGAAATAAGGATGAAATTCGATTAATTTTACCGGAAGCACATTTCCGCCCTTCTTGTAATTGATGCTGCCAAGTCTAACGTGGAGGAGTCTAAGGGAATCTCTAAATCTGAAAATGAAATATACAACAAATTAAAAAAAAAACAAATGGTTTGGAGGGTAACAACTGCAATACATATCTACCAAAAAAAAGCGGACGAGTGCGAGTCGGACTCCGTCCGGTCCCGTAGGGGTTTAAGATGTACAATATAAATTCGTACAACACTGTGCGATCAATAAATCTGTACAGCCTTGTTACAGGAGGTTACCATAATTTTTTGATCTGTGCCATAGACAAACTTCGTTTCGCGCCAAATTGACAGTTGGTAGGCCTGGCGTGAGAGAGCACTGATGTTTGTTTCCTTATAATTTGAAATCAAAACTTTACTTTCGGGTTTGATTAAGGCGGTGCATTGGATATTACCGCGTGCTTTGAAACGCCGTTCTGACTAGATTAAGAAACAATAAGGTCTGATTTTCAGATATATGATTCTTGACTATAATTATGATTGTTTATCTAATTTTATCGATACACGATTGCTTAAAATTTTCTCTGTAGAAAAAAATTCCAAAGTTGGGTCTGTATTTTCCTGTTTTTACTTAGCCTACTCAAAATACATTATTTTACTACACAATATAGTTAATACTACAGTATTTTATCTCATCTAAAATCTCACTTTATGATATTTAAATAAAACTTTTCTAAGTTAGGTATTTATCGAAATTTGTCAAAAAAAGCCATTCCCGAAGAGTGTTACATCTCTTTTCCTCGTGCGTGGAAGGCATCAGCATGTCTCTGTCTAGGGGGCGTGTTCGACTCAAATCAAGGCATCCCCTTAAGCGTTGAAGCTAAATACCGTCCCTTATGAGACTAAAGGTAACCGCATCAAAGAACATGCATGAAAGGGTTGACGACATGCCTAGCTCCACAATCTACGGCAATACCGATTCTCAAAGTAATTTACCGGGACAACGGTTAGCAGCATAATTTAGCACTTTGATGTTGAATTAACTGGTATTCTCCCGTGAGTTTGTCTGCGTGATTCTATACCAATATGCAATGGCGATGCTAATAAATTGTGACATGTAATATTTAGATAATATTATTATGAATAAATGAGTACCTATGAGTATATCAACTTTATTTAGCAATTTTATCCCTTTTCACGATTTCGGGATAGTTTTTAAGTCAAGTTTCTGCTCATATGTAAATGTTTGCGTGCTTGTTTGTTAGGTGCCGGTTAATGTACGGCCCGATAATACGCGTCAATCTATCTTCCCCTCTCTCTTTATGCATGATTTAAAAAAAGACAGAGATTTAGTGGACGCCAATTATTTGTACAATAACCGGCACCGTTTGTTATGTAGTTATTCAGTATAGTTTTAGGAAAGTTTTAGCTCGTTGTTACCTACTTGAAATCATGCTGTGCATACCAATTTTGGATGGAACTCTTAACCAGAACCCCTGATCGATTTTCTACAATCTATGTAATGAATGCTATCGGTTTTGAGCGCCTAATAAATAAATAAATAAATCTAAAGCATCCATTGTTTTAATCCAGAATGACTATGTGTATGTGTATTTATTTACGAAACAAGAATGATTAGGTACATAAAAATATCCGCAACGCAGGCTTCGTCAATTGCGTACAAACAAACATGCCCCTGGGCACTTAACTAACAATGATAGAATCCGCAACAGGCTTCGTCAATAATACGTTATAACCTCATCCTCCTAGCGTTATTCCCGGTAGTGCCCCTAAAGGAGCCCGGGGTCCGCTTTGACACCTAATCCCAAGATTTGGCAAAGGCACTAGTTTTACGAAAGCGACTGCCATCTGACCTTCCAACCCAATGGGAAAGCTACACCTTATTGGGATTAGACTGGTTTCCTCACGATGTTTTCCTTCACGGAAAATTAAGCTAACGGTAAATATTACGTACATAAGTTCCGAAAAACTTATTGGTACGACCGAGGGTTCGAACCCACGACCGCCGCTTGACAGCCGCATGCCTGAACCGCTAGGCTTCCGTAGCTTCCATAATACGTTATAACCTAAACTAACAAAAAAGCGGCCAAGTGCGTGTCGGACTACGCACAACGAGGGTTCCGTGCCTATTAAAAAGGTCGCATCGTTACTGAAATCTTATGGCACTTACGTCCTTTTCTTTAAGGAAGGCAGTTTTTTACGAATATCTCAAAAACCTTTGAACCGAACTGTTCAAAACTATTTTCACTGAAAGAATTTAATAAGCCCTATGAGCATGATTTTTTTCATATTTTTAAAATACACGGTTCTAAAATTAGAGGGGGGGGGGGGGGGGGGGGCACAATTTTAGTGACTTTCGAGGCGATTATCTCCGACTTGCTGAGAAACCTTATATTTATTTTGAAAGGCCTATCGATTGATGTGCCACACCACAGGTGGGCTTGCAATGAAAACAATTTGTTTGACTTTCAGTTTTATGTAGGTATGGAGTGCACCCCCAAAAAAATTTTTTTTTAGTCATTGAATTACAAAACTATGTAGCGGTTAACAAAGTACACCTATCCTCAAAATTTTATTCAAATACACCTTGTAGTTTTCGAGTAAAATGCCTGTGACATACGGACGGACAGACAGACAGACAGACAGACATGACGAATCCATAAGGGTTCCGTTTTTTGCCGTTTGGCTACGGAACCCTAAAAAGGACCGCCCCAGATCGTTGGTGGCCCGAAAGTTCCCATGACACTGGCGGCGTTGCCACGCTGAATGGCCAAAGAAATCTGTTGAGCCAGGAACGAACCGGAACGAGGTTCGCAGCCCCTATCCCCGAGCAGCCGACCCAAATCCCGTATAAAATCTTTAGCCCCCGTATGTAATTTATGTAATTTGTACGGAAACATATAGGTTTATACACACAGATAACGAGTATCAAAAGAAACGATCGGAATATGCACAAAATTAGAGCACCGTTCTCCAAATATAAACTCGTCTCGTCTAGTACGCATTACATGACAATTAAAATCTATAACCATCTTCCTAATTACATAAAAGGCCTCGATAAACCAAAAATGTTTAACCAACAGTTGAAATCACTGTTAATCCACAAATGCTTCTATAGCATGAATGAGTTTTTTAGCGGAAAATTGTGAATATTTTTTCTTCCAACTTTAGTTTTATTTTTTCTCTCCTGAATTAATAGTCCATTATACTCGTATGTTATAAGTTAAGTTATAAGTCTGCTGTCTTATTGGAACCTGTTTCAATAATCAGCTGTATCTATTGTAGTGCCCTTGCAGGGCGTCACATGAATACCTTGTTAATTTACCGATACCATCTATTTTTTTGTAATGTGATACGCAATAAATAAATTGATTGATTGTATTGTACGGTCCGTTACCTATATTGATTATGTTTATGGTGTTTATGCCAATATACTTTAAGCCCTAAGCTCTATTGAGCTAAAATTGTGGGACACAAGTTGTGTCACGGGTCTACGTTGATGTGTTTTATAGATATAGATACTTAAATTCAATAAAAACAAAATTTCAACTGGGGAAGTACCTACAACTCACAGAAGATGAAGTCAACACCACACCTTACTCTGTGGGGCGTGCTGTGTTCCTAGTGGCGATTAGACTAAATGCCGTATTGCATTGAGGTTGAGAGACCTGCGTTTGTCTGCCTATCGACACAACGAATCTTCTAATCAATAAAGGGTCGACTACGCCTGGGATTCTAGAGGAGTCAGTTCATAGGCTACGGTGACTGCTTACCATCAAGCAGGCTGTTTGCCTATTTGCCGATTGTAACATAAAGAAAATTAAAACTCACGGAAACACCGAGTCTGCTACCGTCAGAACCCAAGAGTCACTAATTAGTGCTCCAGCGCAGAGGTACCTTGATTTATTCAAAATGGCCCCCACGTAAGGAAACACGTTACTACTTGATACAATAGTGTGGTCACCCAGGTCGTACGTTGTCGAATTTTGTAACGTTTTCAAAGAACAGTCCGCAAACCCACGTAAGAAAACTTGCACTACGAAAATTATTACAAACATATTTGAATTTGATTCAGGTCCTCGTTGAACTTTCATTACAGTTTAGTGTCGAAATCCCAATTGAATGACGTAAAAAAACTGCTACAGAATTCGATTGTTATACGGTCTGCTGAAGTTTAATACGTTTTTGATCTAATCGTATTGCAATCTACGTTTCCAGTTTGAAAACCGAAGCGAATAACCACAAATGGGTTTATAGGCAATTTGGTAAACACCGCTATCAGCGTAAATATTGACGTTTGATTTTGTAACAAAGCATTCGATCACGTAACGCATTGTACCTATACCTACGTACGTACGGTATGTCGGGTAGATCTTAATGTCACTTTATGAATGGGAAAGTGATAGTTGAATTGTCCTAAACTACGTCCGAAACGTTACGTGATCATCCATCACACGCAGAGGCGTAACTATGGGTGGCAGAGCGGACTATATGTATGCCTCGTGGGCCTCGTGGCCCCGGGCCGAGAGGCCCCGCGGCCAGAGAGGCCGTGAGCACATTAGTAATCTACCTACCATTGAAAGAGGCCCCCATCCGATGATTTCGCCACAGGCCGCGTATGGCATAGTCACGCCTCAGAGCGACAGAAGGTCAAACGACGAATAAAATGTCTTGAGTGAGTTAAAATCACTACCTACATTTAGATATTATTATTATTAAGAGCCTTAAAGTGTCCCACTGCTGAGCAAAGGCCTCTTTTTGTTCCACATATCCCTGTCCAGACCCCGTCTCACGGTCGGCCTTATCACGCGATAAGTGACAAGATAGGAGCGTCGTCTCGTTCTATCGAACTGTGTCAGCCAGTGACGGACGCTCTATCTTGTCAGTTATCGTGTGATAAGGCCGACCATGATACGGGGTCTGGGCCTCTCACCAATTATGTAGGCTGGGAGTCGGAGGATTCGAGAGAAACCAAAGAATGCCAACTTAAATTCCTTTAATGACGGAATTACAAAAAGATTAAAATAAATCAATTAAAATTAACTAATAATTATATTTACAGGTGCCTCATGGTCGATGTGAGAACCAAGAGTGACGAACACTAGTCTTTTTGGGAAACGGGGCACGGTGTTGCGAAATGCAGAGTCGGCACCACCTGCATGGCCACTTGGGCGGTCGCTGGTTATGCAAGCATGTAACACACCAGTCTTGATCAAAAACGTCAAGCTAGTCTCGCCATCTCCTACGTGATCGGCCGCGACGCCGTATTCGGTACGTGAGACCCACTTGGTGGTGATTGTAGCCGATAACGTTTCTGGCATGCGGCAAACGCGCGCGTCTACCAGTCCCATTTAAGTTTTGCGGTTCACTATCTATCGCCAAGTCGAGCGCGAAGCAAACACTGCCGTACCATCCTTTACTGGAACTATTTCGCCGCATTTCCAGGCCCCTATTTGAGAACCTCTGGATAAGACCAGAACGCAGAAATTTTCTTCATCCATAATCACATACTTAAAATCCAAAAGTTCAAGTCTGTAGGTCATTTAGTTCCGAAGTTAAGCGAAAGCAAAGTTTCGCATTTATGACACACTCACTCATGATCATCAAAATAGAACTAGTACTTCCCATAAACTCAGAGAGCTGAAATTTGGTACAGAGTTAGGGTTAAATGGCCACATAAAGGGAAAACTATGAAAAATTGCAATTTCAACCCAGTTAGTTTTCTAGATACACCAACTGTATACATTACTTTGTAATCCTATACAAATATATAGGATTACACAGTTACTTTTGCAGTGAATGGGAAAATTCAAAAGCAAGAATGGGCCTGCATTCATAGTTTGTATGTATGGATAACACATTAACCTACAAAAAGAAGTGAGATCCCATAAAAAACATTCCATGTAAAAAAGAGGCCAAGTCTCGAACTCTTCCACCGTCAAAAGTTGTGAGATATTTCGTAGAGCCAAGTCTCAGGCATTCTTATTAATCTTTATTTGCTTGCTACATAATTTTAGTTAAGTATGCAAAAATCCATAAATAAGTACAGTTATGTTGTGTGATTGCCACGTTGCAGAATTTTATTTAGCAAGCAAATAAAGATTAATAAGAATGCCTTTACGAAATATCTCACAACTTTTTACGGTGGAAGAGTTTCGAGACTTGTCTTTGTTACATGGAATGTTTTTAATGGGATATCTAGTTACTATTTAAATGTTCCTTGTCCAATATGAGTTCTACAACCAGCATAAGATATGGAACGGGGAGACCCGGCACTGGTTACTTGGCACTCGGTTACACTAATGTTATTGCACGTTTAAGGGGATGTTTTAACTCGCTTCAGCACATTTAGGCTCGGCTCACAAAGTATGAACCATGCACTGAATCATAATCTGAATCACTCAAGAACAAAAAAAAAGACCGGGTTGCACTCCGGGAGTGCCGGCAGAAGTGAAAACTCAATAACATTGTAACAGTTTTTCGATCAGGTCACGTGACATCTTACGGTGTCACCCTAAAAATGAATTTGACGCTAATTTATAAACAATTATCAATTATTTAGGCGGACGTGCCGCGGGCGCGTTCGGCGCGACGGGCCGCCGGCTCGCCCGTCGGCCCGCCGACGGGCGGCGGCAAACACAATACCAATTTGTTTTTGGCATTGCCAAATATTTTGGATTCTTTATCTCTTAAGGAATAACGTCTAAAGTGTTAAACGGCTTTATACTCTTACGAATAGCGTTCAGTTTTGAATGAAGTCGAATCGGGTAGCAGTAAAAAGTGACCTCCTTCACATCTGACGTCACAAAACTCTGTCGCGTATTTAACAATTTTTCCCCATCCCAAAAAGTGCTCAGCGCCGCTAAAGAAGTTTTCACTTCAAAAAGTGTGGATTAAATAATATATTTCACAAATGTGAAATATGACTCGTTAGCGGTTTAGGTATGAATATGTTGACTTCATGTTTTTAATTGCAGACCCGTATGGGGGGGACGTATGTCAAAAAAATAAGGACATAGAACCGTTTAATAATGATTTTAAGACCAATCTTTGCAACTATTTTCTATCGAACCAGTTTCGTTCAATTATGTACTTACTCGTATCGAGTCCGTCCTCGGTGTTTGAAATATGATGAATATTAACATTTTTTTTTATGTGTAAGAACAAATAGTTTTTCTTAATAATTTACTTTAAAAACAAAGTTTTAACGACTTCAATTTAGTATTCCGCCGCACATTTCCACATTTATTTTCCAATTTACCAATGAACTGATTTCCGAGCGCAAATGCGTTGATTATTAGAGAAAAAAACCCAATCGCTGTATGTGGGCCGATAATATTTTGAGGACTTCCGTCGAAAGGATCACCTTTGGCACTTCATTAGCTGCTATTTCAACGGAATCTTATCAGAATCTGTAAAGTACTTTTGTACTTTTAAGTACATAATTGAGGAATTCCATAAGTCATCTGTGGCTTCATCATCAATTCCACTCCACCAAATTTATGATTTCCGGGTGTAAATACACGAGATATAATAGAAAATACCAAAATCACTACATGCGTGCCTAATATAATTGAGGAGTTCCCTCAATTCCTCATGGATCCCATCATCTAACTGAATTAAAAAAAATGGGACCCACCTGGGAGCATATACTTACGAACAAAAAAACAATTTTACAAATCGGCTCATCAATGACGGAGTTCTGAGGTAACAAACATTGAAAAAAAAAATACAACCGAATTGAGAACCTCCAATATTTTTTTGAAGTCGGTTAAAAAACTGCTTAAATAACATCAATTTCAACAAAATTAGGTCTAGTCAGCCTCTTAACAGAATACGACAGTAAGTTCCAATTCTAAAATGGGCTATCTTCGGAATGGTTTAATAAGCGGAATGTGCCATTCCAGTTTGCGATCTCCTTTTCATAATTGCCTCTATTGTAACCGACTTCTTTTTAAATCCCGCCGAGGAGTGTTATAAGTTTACCATGTGTGTTTGTGTGTGTATCTGTGTCTCATGACTCATGACCAGGGCTCGGATTTTTCATCGCACGATAAGACGAAAGAAAACTATGGAGTCGATATCAACATTAAAACTTTACTCATATTCATACTCATACTCATTCATTTAATTAATACCAAAAGTTTATTATATTGTAAATACAAATCTTAACCGCCACATCATGTTTATTACATTATAAGCTATATAATAAAATGTTCACGTAATGATTAAGTTAATTCATATATGCACTAATTGCAAACTTAAATAAATGACACGTCTAAAGCCGTCAATGATTGAAACATGAGGCAATTAAATAAAGCGGCCAGTACCCATCGTTAAGTCTATCGCAACGATATGGTCTGGATAACTAGGTATGCAACTAAGTTGAAATTTTGACAGCATGATAAATATATAATAATTACGGGACTAGGAAAATGAGTGAGTATGAATATGAGTAAAGTTGTACTGTTAATATCGACTCCATAGTTTTCTTTCGTCTTACCGTGCGATGTAAAATCCGAGCCCTGGCTATGAGAACAGGGTGTAGTTTGGTTTAATAATATTCCATTTTAGCAATAATACAAGGAAGTACCGACCTGCGAAGGTAGGTCTAGTTATGTATTGAAATTGATACGTAACGTAGGAACGGCAAGTCAGTAATGAGCAGGCCTCGGATTTTTCATCGCATGGTGAGATGAAAGAAAACTGTGGAGTCGATATTAAAGCTAAATTTTTATTCATATTCATACTCATACTCATCAATTTTCTTAGTCCCGTAATACTTTTGTCCCTTGTGCAGGTTGACAGATCGAAAATGTTAATCGAAAATTAATCTTACTGAATGTAATTAAAATTATTTGTGTAATATGATTTGGGAAGTGTAAGCCTTTTGCTTGGTAAAGGGTTACATTTACCCTGTAACTATATCAAATTAGTAATTCTTTTGTTTGGTTCAGACTACTTTGTTGCGGTAAACGTACTAGCTGCTTTATCATAAATCATTTGCATGTCAATGTCATGTCAATCGTTCACGACGCGATGTGTCACTTAATTATTTATTGCAATCGGTACGTGCAATAATTACGTATACAATTATGTCTGATCCGCATGTTTCTGCAATTTTATACTGGATAGAACCTTACAAAGATCTAAAATACGATCATGAGAAATGTGTTGTGTCGTGTGTGTGTTGTGGAGTAGAGCTAACGCAATTAAAACACATATTTATTTTAAAACATGTTAATAGTATTCTCCACCAAACGAAATCTCAGCAATAATAATAATAAGTAATATTTTATTTTATTTTATTTTTTATTTACGATATAATTTATTTCTACTCATATGACTTATTTTATTTATAATTTAATTTCGTTCTTAATTAAATGAATGAGTATGAATATGAATTAAAATTTAGCTTTAATATCGACTCCACAGTTTTCTTTCATCTCACCATGCGATGAAAAATCCGACCCCTGCTCATGACTATTAAGTTGGTTTTTACTTTAATGTGCGGGGGTGATTTAAATTAGCTTTTCCAAATACATTTGAATAGTCGCCATCAGATATATCGGAGCTGCCAAAGTGCTCACAAATATCGGAACACGTCGCTAATGCCTCCACAATAGAGACGTGTTCAGTTATTTGTGAGCACATTGGCCGCTCCGATATATATGATAGCGACTGTACATATCTATGTCATTACCAACTTAGAAAAGTTGGAAAACCTCCACATATACATTCCGAAGTTCATTATCTCAAAACCGGCTGAACCGATTTTGTTGAAACGTAGTTACGAACCATCTCGATCACGTCAGCTTTCGGACAAAAAATGCATTAAAATCTTAGTTTAGGAGCTGTGATGTCACAGATAGACAGACAGATACGCAGACATTTTTGCGTCGGGGGAAACTGAGATTAGGTACTAATTCACAGATATCTTATATTATAATAGACACTAAATAAAATAATCAATAATGTCTTATTTTCTCGAAAAAGGATTAAAAATGTCGTCAAATGGAGAAAAAAACAACGCAAGAGGTTAAATAATCACGAAGTTCACAGTCCACAGTATGTTCGGTCTCATTTACGCAAAAAGCAACTTCATATGAAACGATGGCGCTTGTCGTTAGTGACGTCACTAATAGACGGCAACGTGCCGTGCCCCATCGTCGTGTTCGGCGGCGCCGTTTGTGACGTCACAAACTGTTTTCGTTTTCTCTCTCTAACAAGCAATATTAAAACGGTTGTAGCTTCGTAATTATTTGAGATATCTGAATGGTATTTTCGTCACTATATAGGCATATTTTTTGCCTTCTTTCTTAAAGTGTGTAACTTTTGGAGTAGGTATGTTGGTTTGTGAACTTACTCATGGCAAGATTCAAACAAATGTGTTATTGAATTTTTAATTGAAATTCAATAAATAAGATGATGGCTTCAGCTACAGACAGGATTAAAAAATTCAAAGCGATACAACAGGTAATCATTTTTATTTCACTTTAGTTCCTCTAATTTAAAACGTAGGTACCCACTCAAAACTTTTCTTTGCTTGGGTGTAATATCAGTCATTTTACACGCCATACTGAAAACGTGTGAAAACCCCTGCGAAACTTTTTAACCACAAATAATTTCACCTCCGCAGCTTTCTTTCACAGACCCCTAAAGTGCATTTTAAACTTACCACACTATAGTCGGCATTTGCTTATAGCACAGCTTTAGCGAACAGTACATTAGAATTCGTTTTTTAGACACAGTCCGTTAACCCGAAGTACCGTCTGCTATGGCACGATAAAGATAAATATGCACTGTTGCGAGGATAATTCTATACGCTCTGTCAATTGGAATATTAGAGCCCGAACAGTAGGGAAATTTTGCCAATAACCTTGTTTGCAGCAATGGAGTTCAGACCAATAAGTAAGCCCAATTTTAAGGCGACTTCCTGATTTCTCACTGCAGCGGCAGAACAATGTCACTAAGCTGTGAGTAGAGCCAGTACCGACTCTTTACTGCGTGCCTATATTTAAATGGGTGCCGGGCGGTACTGAATTCCGTAGTTACCTACAAGTGCACCACCCCGCTCCCGCGCATTATGTACCGTAAAATGGGGTGAGTAGGGATCGCGAGGAGAGTTAGGTCATGAATGGGGAGAGAAGGGATGAAAGGGGGGTGAGGTGGGATTTTAAGGCTACTGCTACCTAAATAATGTATTCCTATTTAAAATGGAGCTATAGTAATATTCATAATTATAAAAAACGTACCAACAATCTTCCAAAATCACCTTTGTATGAAAACCAATCTCACTAGGAACTACGGGGTGAGGTAGGATTTCGTGTTTATCGTTAAAGTTATGAAATGGAACTACCCAATATCATAAAAAATACAACATTAAGTTTGCATACCTATGTAAAAATAAAATGTTATCGAGGTTTGAATGTCAGTTTTGTCCCTACTCACCCCATTTTACGGTTTGTAAGGACTTTATTGTACACAATAACAATTTAAAGAATATACATGTCACACAATAGATCAAAGTACAAAGGCGAACTTAGATATATAGGGGCACGGCAGTGCCCCCGCTAAGTCGAGCGCGAAGCAAACACTGCCGTACCATCCTTTACTGGAACCATTTCGCCGCATTTTCAGGCCCCTATTTGAGATTCTCTGGATAACATTTCAAGTCTGTAGGTCATTTATTTCCAGTTAAGCGAAAGCAAAGTTTCGCATTTATGACACTCACTCACTCACGATCATCAAAATAGAACTAGTACTTCCCATAAACTCAGAGAGCTGAAATTTGGTACAGAGTTAGGGTTTAATGGCCACATAAAGGGAAAACTATAAAAAATTGCAATTTCAACCCAATTCTCTAGATACACTAACTGTATACAAATATATAGGATTACAAAGTTACATTTGCAGTGCATGGGAAAATTCAAAAGCAAGAATGGGCCTGCATTCATAGTTTGTATACATACAAACTATGAATGCAGGCCCATTCTTGCTTTACATTAACCTACAAAAAGAAGTGAGATCCCATAAAAAACATTCCATGTAAAAAAGAGGCCAAGTCTCGAAACTCTTCCGCCGTAAAAAGTTGTGAGATATTTCGTAGAGCCAAGTTTCATGCATTCTTATTAATCTTTATTTGCTTGCTAAATACAATTTTGTGACTTGGCAATCATACAATACTACATAATTTTAGGTAAGTGTGCAAAAATCCATAAATACAGTTGTAAGTTCACAGTCCAACACAGATCTAAATGTCACTTTTTGTATTTGAAAATGACAGTAGAGTTGGTCTAACATACGTCCGAAACGTTATGTGATCGGCTCTCGTTTGCAAGATTTGAATTAGGTAAACAGATGACAAACTACGGTAGCCTAGTGGTTCAGGCATGCGGCTGTCAAACGGCAGTCGTGGGTTCCAATCCTGCCTCGTACCAATGAGTTTTTCGGAACTTATGCACGAAATATTTACCGTTAGCTTTTCGGTGAAGGAAAACATCGTGAGGAAACCGGTCTAATCCCAATAAGGTCTAGTTTTCCCTGTGGGCAGTCGCTTTCGTGGAACTAGTACCTATGCCAAATCTTGGGATTAGGTGTCAAAGCGGACCCCGAGCTCGTTTAGGGCACAACCGGGAATAACGCTGACGAAACAGATGACAAACTGAAGCTGAAAGTTTGTATTTAGTTGTTGGTAGAAGGTGGTTACTTCAATATTGATGGCTGAAATAAACTAATAATACCAAGTCAGAGTCGCGGTATAAAGTCAGGTACAGTCGCCATCAGATATATCGGCGCGGCCAAGGTGCTCACAGATATCTGAACACGTCTCTATAGCCTCGACAATAGAGACGTGTTCAGATATTTGTGATCACTTTGCCCGCTTCGATATATCTGATAGTGACTGTACCTATGTCTTTACACAGACTTTTCCTTTGACAATGACGAAAATGGGTAAATGTGTCTACTGCTGTTTCTCTTTACTGTAATCTCACTTTAGGCGAATATGCAAATAAAGGAAATGGTTTTTATTTTTAGATTCGCTAACGAAAACATCTGCGTAGATTCCCCTGGTTAGGGGAAGATCCTAGTGTTTTCTAGACACGGTCGCACTTAGACCACCCACGGACGGGAGGCAAGGTACAGATAACAAAAGTCCACCCACAATACACTCCGGAGTAAACAATACGGGTCAATGAATTTATTTGTTTGCATGTTTGTGCGTGCGGCTGCGAGCATCGACTGCACGCAAAAATAAGCAAGTGGTTTTATCTTATTATCACTAATAGACCTGCACGTTCTTTAGCAAAATATATTGTTCTGGGGCGGAAATGTTTTCGAGTGGCGACCACATACCGGAAGGCGCAGCGTGGGTAGACCCTCCCACAAGGTGGACTGATGGCCGAACAAACAAAAATTACTCTTGTAGTGGCTTATAATGCCAACAATAATGTTCTTAAAATAGCCATATTATCGCTTATTAGGGTGCATTTGGGCACAAATTATAAGGGCAATAACCTTATACCCCACTTATAGTTGCTTTATTATTAGCTGTTTTGTCTTGTATGTGCTTTATTATGACAAGCAACAAGGTAGTCAAACTTATAATGACAAGAAAAATGCTCTTGAATACAACAATTTTACTTAGTTTACTTGGTTACTTTTTATTTTAGGTTGTCTGGAAGAGATCGCTTTAAAGCGATAAGACCGCCTGTTGTTACCATTATTTATTAAGCAATTTTTTTTGTAAGATGTTTCTCTCTTGTCGTGGTGCAATAAAGAGTATTTATTATTATTTTAATGTCATGACAACGGTAAGGTATTGAATTGATACCCGAATATATGCTTATTTTATAGTGTTAACTCAGTGGGAATTCAAATTTATGATAAAACGTGGTATGCGCTGTGTTGTGTTATCAACTCAATTCGCTCTTTAACTAATAAATAAATAAATATTTGGAGACCATCTTACACAAATCGACCCTCAATCATTATTTCGAACTCAATAATTGCCTTTATTATTTTATTATTGCCTTGTTGTCTTTAATACGTAAGGCACGTCCTTTAATGTCTTCCGGGAATAGGGATTATTTTCTTCCTTTTATCGAGGATAATTGAGGATCCTCGAATAATTCTCAAGCCCCAAGGGGCTGGTGAAGATTATTTCATAATTATTTAGTGTTGATTATTTAGTTTTTTTTTTCTCTTATGGTTTTTGACATGTAAACTTTGATGTAGTTAATTATAGTATTTCTCATACTATTTAGAGTCTATAGATAGAGATTTTGACTTGTGAAAGTGCCCTCGTGGCCTATTTGCTGAATAAATATTTTGTGTTTGATTTGAATATATTTATAACCACCTAGTTAGCTGCCCTTGCGACTCCACTTGCGTATTACAAGAACCGCGATATAGAATATAATAAGCCTTCATCATCATCATCATCATATCAGCCAAAAGACGTCCACTTAGGCCTCCCCCAAAGAGTGCCACAATGACCGGTCCTGCGCCACCCGCATCCCACACCACCTTTACCAGGTCATCACTCCACCTTGTGGGAGTCTACCCACGCTGTGCTTTCCGGTGCGTGGTCGGCACACGAGAACCTTTCTGCCCAAACGGCTATAAGTACTACTGGCTATGTGCCCCGCCCGATTCTGCTAAGCTATCGGAATATAGCCTTGGTCCATCCCAAAGGTCAAAGACGAGTAGTTACGGAAGTAAAAGAGACAAACTTAACTTTTTACCCGACTACGCAACGAAGGTGTGTTTACCAGTCTTTATCTGTATACTGTACCAGTCTGTTTGTTCCTTTGTAGCATTCTAGGGATCCAACGGTTGGTTCGATTTTCATGATTTATATGATCATTTCATTTGGTGATTTTTCATCAATCGAATTGTTTTATTCTTGCAGATGTCACTGAAATAAAAATGGCAGCCACCAGACGCAATATAATAAAAATAAGCGGCCAAGTGCGTGTCGGACTACGCACAACGAGGGTTCCGTGCCTATTAAAAAGGTCGTATCGTTACTGAAATTGTATGGCACTTACGTCCTTTTCTTTAAGGAAGGCAGTTTTTTAGGAATATCTCAAAAACCTTTGAACCGATCTTGTTCAAAACAATTTTCGCTGAAAGAATTTAATAAGCCCTATGAGCATGATTTTTTTCATGTTTTTAAAATACACGGTTCAAAAGTTAGAAGGGGGGGGGGACACAATTTTAGTGACTTTCGAGGCGAATATCTCCGACTCTATTCACTTAATCAAAAAAATTGCTTCGAAACCTTATATTTATTTTGAAAGGCCTAATGATTGATGTGCCACACGTGGGCTTGCAATGAAAAAAAAAATTTGACTTTCAGTTTTATGTATGGAGTGCACCCCTAAAAAAATTTTTTTTGGTAATTGAATTACAAAACTCATCATCATCATATCAACCGAAAGACGTCCACTGCTGGACATAGGCCTCCCCCAAAGAGTGCCAAAGTGACCGGTCCTGCGCCACCCGCATCCAGCGAACTCCAGCAACCTTTACCAGGTCATCAGTCCACCTTGCGGGGGGCCTACCCACGCTGCGCCTTCCGGTACGTGGTCGCCACTCGAGAACCTTTCCGCCCCAACGGCCATCGGTTCTACGTGCTATGTGCCCCGCCCACTGCCACTTAAGTTTAGCGATTCGGAGGGCTATATCTGTTACCTTGGTTCTACTGCGGATAGCCTCATTTCTGATGCGATCCCGCAGAGAAACTCCCAACATAGCCCTCTCCATAGCCCTTTGGGTGACTTTGAGCCTTCTTATGAGGCCCATAGTAAGCGACCACGTTTCAGTACCATATGTCATCACTGGCAACACACACTGGTCAAAGACTCTCATCTCAAGACGATTACAAAACTATGTAGCGGTTAACAAAATACACCTATCCCAAAAATTGTATTCAAATACACCTTATAGTTTTCGCCTGTGACATACGGACGGACAGACAGACAGACAGACAGACATGACAAATCTATAAGGGTTCCGTTTTTTGCCATTTGGCTACGGAACCCTAAAAAGAAAAACAATAGTCGACGGACTATTGCAAATCGGGTCGCGCCTCGCCACATTTGGCTCGTCCTAGGCCAAAAAGATGTTTGTCGCCTTCCCTGGAGTTCTTAGGTGCCCCTGCCCCGCAAGAACAATGCGACCCCCATGACCTTTAGTCGCCTTCTACGGCAGGCGGGGGAGACCGTAGACCTATTATTTAATATTTCTAGCGACATTACCTAAATTGTTTACGAATACTAAAAAAATATGGCGTGTAGGTGTGTAGACACTAAATGACAAAAAACTTAGATAAGTTGAAAAACCCCCGACATTTTAATTTCAAAGTCTAATATCTCAAAAACGGCTGAACAGATTTTCTGAAACATGGCTAACAACACTCGGGACAAAATTATCTATTGTAACTAAACAACTGCTTCAAACGCTAAATTAATGTATTTACCTATAGAATATAAATGATTAAAATTAACTTGAATTTGGCCAATAGATCATCTGCCGAGCAACCTAAATTCTTTTATGTGTAGCAAATTAGACTTTGACTCCTCCCTACCTACTCAACCCTACGTCATCCTACTGCATCCTAGTTCAAAATGTTAATTATGTAATAAATAACATTTGTTTTTGGTTAATAAACCCCAACCAGGTCCTACCGTGGCCGGTTAACGTAATGGTAGCTTTATCAATATTTTCTCAACATATTATAATATCCTCTTAAATCAAAGCCTTTGTTTCTTTATATACCAAAACATTGCCTCAATTTATAATCATACCATCAAATCAGATAACAGACCAACCTAGCTAGCTAATTGTTTATTATTATTATTGTATGGAAGATTCTCTTTCATCCATACTATGCTACTGTTTCCGCCTGGATGTGGTCTGGCCATCTAGCTAATTAAATACCCATTTTATTATATTTTGTTTCTAATAGCTAATCCTAACATGTTTAATAAATTTACCTGTGCTTCGTACCTAATTTCTGAAGAGAAGAAGCACTCAACAAACTCATCAGACCTAACAGTTGAATATTATTTCCTTCAAGGAAAATTATGTATTAAGGCATTATTCCACCCTTTACATAGAGACTAATGTATCCATTAGATTCCTATAAACCGCCCCGTATCGTCGCGTCGCGCGTATTGACGACCGCTTTAGCCTAGTTGGTAGTGAACCTGCCTACGAAGCAAGAGGTCCTGGGTTCGAATCCCGGTAAGGGCATTTATTTGTGTGATGAGCATGAATATTTGTTCCTGAGTCATGGATGTTTTCTATGTATTTAAGTATTTATTTATCTATATAAGTATGTTTATCGTCGTCTAGTACCCATAGTACAAGCTTTGCTTAGTTTGGGACTGGGTCGATTTGTGTAAGATTGTCCCCTAATATTTATTTATTTTATTTTAAACCTGCTATAGTGAAAATAATTGTAATACTGAAGTATACCGTCCATTAAATATGAAATATTGAACCTGAAGTTTACCCTAAGTAATGAGTATATTCCACTCATGATAATTCGATACCTTAATATTAGACATAATGGACTGCTCCGCTTGCCATTAGCCTAGAATCATTTCATCTTTCTGAAACAATTCTGATATCCTTATCATAACTGGAAGTATAACACCTTGATGACAATAAGCAATATGACGATTACACCTTTAATATTTCATATGTAATAAAATACGGAACCCAATACTACTGATCCACACACAATAACTAATTCCTATTCAGTTACTCATAAATTGCAAGTAAACCTTCAAATAAATGTTATTGATTTGTAAACCTTCATTCTAACTATCCATCCCTAAGAATAGTATTCCTAATACCCTATGACGGTGTTTGACTCTATACCTAAGCCTACCTACCACTAAATCCTATACTACTGTATGCAAAACTCCCATCATTACTTTTATTAACGTTATGTGATGTGTATGTTTTAAGCTAGCTAGGGATCTAAGCTGTAAATCGTTCGGAAGGCTAGTCCGAGAATGCAACCTAGAGCCTGTGTAATGTATATTTCACAACGTGTCCGTGGACTTAAGGGTTCTGTGAAATGCACGCCCTATTTTATAACATGTAAATATATATCCAATAAAAGACCTAGCCTTAAGCACACACAAGACCTCAACGAGTGGATAACAATCCTAGCGATCGACTTATGGGAAATGGCGATCTTCTCGCTTCAGCCTTGGGCCAACCTTAAGACGAGTAAGAAGCCCATCAAAGATAGGCTACACCATCTGTGCAAATAAAAAAGATGGTGCCAGGCTTCTCTCAAACCTGGCCTACTACTAACAGGATCCCGAAGTATATTTCCTTGGCACCGTTCGGGGAAATGCACTTCGTTAAGTTGACCATGCAACTAGGACTTTGATCTGGTTCGAAATAATAATAAAATCATCTAAAATAAACTCAAAATGTAAGAGAAAGTGAAATAGTTAATTACTACGCAACATAATTGTACAATACTGAACCTTAGAATAAACTCAGATTCTAATAAGTAGTGGAATAGTTCAATACTATGCAAAGCAATCGCACAATATAGACCCTTCCCGCCACCACAATAATGTATCTACGAATGTTTACGTTATGAATTTAAACTCGACCCAGAATCAATGTCAATCCGAGAGTTCGCTAGAGAAAGAATGAATACGTCTACTTGGTGCGCCGGTCTTATATACACTAAATAAAAACCGGCCAAGTGCGAGTCGGACTCGCGCACGAAGGGTTCCGTACCATTATATATAAAAATAAGTTACAATAGAATTTGTACGAAACTATTACTTCTTGAAGTACATTTTATAAGTTGGTCGACTATTACTCGTAAACGTGTAAAGCCTACTTAGCTGTGATAGTTTTTCTTTTAACTTCGTTATATGTACTACTACCATGAATTTTTTCACATATCCCAAAACAACCATTTAGCTAGCAGGGGGTGGGGACACTGGAGTCTAACAAAAATTAGCACTTTAAGGCTTAATATTTCACAAACGGATCGTTTAATCGAAAAATTGTTTTCACAAACCCCCAATATTTTTAAAAGACCTATCCAACGACACCCCACACTATGGGGTAGACGACAATAAAAAAAAATCATCCCCACTTTACATGTAGGGGAGGTACCCTAAAAAAATGTTTTTCAAGATTTTATTTTACCACTTTGTCGACATGACTAATATGTATATTCATGCCAAGTTACAGCTTTCTAGTACCAAGAGCCTCTGAGCTAAGCTGCCGACGGACGGACGGACGGACGGACATAGCGAAACTATAAGGGTTCCGTTTTTGCCATTCTGGCTCCGGAACCCTAAAAAGGCTGAACCGCTCGATTGGCTTGATCCGCATCAAACGCTCGATGTGCTTGACGTAAACGAAATAATACCTTACCATCATTCGACCGGTTAGCCTAGTGGGTAGTGACGCTGCCTACGAAGCTGAAGGTCCTGGGTTCGAATCCCGGTAAGGGCAAATATTTGTGTGATGAGCATGAATATTTGTTTCTGAGTTATGGAAGTTTTCTATGTATTTAAGTATTTATATCTATTATATATATCGTCGTCTAGTACCCATAACGCAAGCCTTAATGAGCTTTCTATGGGACTAGGTCGATTTGTGTAAGATTGTCCCCTAATATTTATTTATTTATTTATTTATCATTAACTTAAAGTTTGTTTTCAATCGTGCGCGTACGTATTTATTCCCTATTGGCCAATTTCCTATTGGCTATTGGATCTTTACTCATTGCGTAGTGTTTGCGCCGGCTCCGTAGCGGCAACACGTAGGTACCTAGTTTACTGAGAAATATGAAAATATTACGTTTTGTTACGAACGAACGTCGATTTAACTATGTACTATTATATTCTATTCAGGTGTCCATGTAATTTCGATTCATATCCAATGATGATGATGATTAATGTATTAACCCTTATTATATTGTATTATTCCTTCATTTAGCATTCATTAAAGACCATAATAGCGCCATAGGCATAGTCCTAGTTACACTATGATACAAAAAAAACTAAGCGAAAGTCGGTTCATCCGTTTGGGAGCTAGGCTACCACAGGCAGATACACAGATACAAATGCAAAATGAGGATGTCCCCCTATGTCCTTCTTTCAACTGCCACCGATGGAATAGCGGCTCAGATGAATTGAGATTACCTTCTTTTGTTTGGAAGGCGATCAAAACCACAATCAAAACTAAGATTGGATTTGAATCAATGAAAGCTGAACCAGATATTCCAATACTATATTTTTGCTTATACTTAAAAAAAACTCACACCGCAAAACAACGAAGCTATAACACAACATTGTATAATGTAGTATCATAAATGCGCAGCGTAGCGTCATGTACCGTAAAGTTAACGTCCCTAAGATATATTTGATGGCATAAATCAATTAATTTTTTATGTCTCGAAACTAAATTACAAAACAACAACTGTAGTAAACAAATCACTAAATTGAAAACAGCGCCATCTACATTGCTTTTTCCGAGCTTTGAAGCGCTTTTCATTTCAAACTGCATAGAAGATAACACCTGATTTTAGTTTAGATGACATAAAGTAGATGGCGCTTATTTTTCAGGACTCGATACCATCTTAAAATAGAGAACTTATAAAACGTTACACTGAGGGTTGGCGTAAGTATGCAGCAACTCCTGGCTGTTTTCAATAGATGGCGTTGCAATAACGCTTCTAAATACACGTATTTGCCATACGATAAATAAATAAATTAACTCTAACGCCATCTATTGAAATTGTATAAAGGTAAAAAAAATAAGAAAGGCCCCTTGTATGAAGAAGTGAAATGTTGGGATAGACATTTCATGTTTGAAGTAGGTAATATAACCTACAATTTGCAAACTTGGCAGCAAGCAGCTTCACCCGCTTGTTGCAAAGATCACAGGCAAACCTGCGGGGTAAAACTTAACCTATATTTATTATGCATTCAGAACGTCAATTCTATAGACAGTTGAAAAATAAATTGGTCTAGTGGTCGGAGATTACCAACTATACAAACCTATGAAATTATAAAGCTACAATCTCACAGACTGTTCCTGTTTATTATATTAGTATAGATAAAGTTTGATTAATTCTTTCGATTTATATTTTTTTTTTAATACTTACGGGTGTAGACTCGAAAAATATTATTAAGTAAGTACCTACTCCAAAAGAAAGAAGGCAAAAAATATGCCTAGTTACGAAAATTCCATTCAGATATCTCAAAGAATTACGAAGCTACAACCGTTTTAATATTGCTTGTTAGACAGAGAAAACGCTCGCAGTTAGTGACGTCACAATCTGCGAGCGTAATATTTAGCAAAAGACAATAGTAGTTCATATGAAGTTGCGTTTTCCGGAAAAGGGACAGAACATACCCCCCTTAAAACTTTTGTCACTTGTAACTTTGTGATAATTTAACCTCATGCGTTGCTTTTTTCTGCATATGACTACATTTGTAATCGAGAAAATACGATATTATTGATTGTTATATTTAGTGTCTATTTATTGTCAAGATGATTATCATTGTCATGTAGTTTTTCTCCGCATTTTTGTAAACTTTTCATATACCTACCAACCATGCAAAAGGGGGGCTTTTTTAACGTGTTCCCAATACCTCTGTACTGAAAACCAACACGTCGTTCATTGCGTCGTTGGAAATGTTATCAAAAAATATTCTTTACCTACTACACACAAAGTACGATTCCTACCGAGATAGTCGGGTGCATTCTAGTACATGCAAAGGAAATTGATCATCTGTTTGATCATCATGAGCGACCAATATATTACGACGTTATATATATTATATATATATTACATATATAACAAACGTTAATGATCCTTCCGCAGGTTCCCCTACGGAAACCTTGTTAGAATAGAATAGAATAGAATAGAACATTTATTGCATATCACATTACGGACATAGGTGGATTTATAAATAAGTCAAGGGATACATGTGACGCCCTGCAAGGGCACAAGCAACATCAGTACGCTAATTTTAATAAAACTACAATTACTTAAGGTTAACATATTTACTCAGCTGAATACACATTAATTCAACAAGACCAATAAATTTATATTATATACTTTCGTTGCCCTTACAGAACTCGTCTAAACTGTAAAAGCATCTCGTAATTAAGAACGATTTTAACTGTTTGTTAAACAATCTTGGGTTATCTGTGTTTTTCAAGGAGTTTGGGATATGATTATAAATTTTAATGGTCATGTAATGGGGGCTGCGTGTGACGAGTTTTAATTTTGAGAAGGGCATTTTAAGTTGGTTGAGATGGCGATCATTTCTTTTAGGTTTAGTCGTTGGTTTAGGTGAGTATAAATTAAAATGTTTTCTAATAAATTTACATGATTCAAAAATGTACATGGAAGTTACGGTTAATATTTGGTGTTTAATGAAATAAGGTTTACATGACTCCATTCGATTTATGTTAACTAAGATTCGAATACATTTCTTTTGTAAGATGAAAATTTTATTAATATTACTGCAGTTTCCCCATAGGACTAAACCGTATGATATTCTCGAGTAAGCATACGAGTAGTAAGCTGCTAGAGCTGTTTTAAAATCAGTTTCGCGCTTAAGGTGCTGGAGGGCATAGATAAAGGACGATAACTTTTTAGTTAATTTTCGGATGTGGTTTGTCCAGCTCATATTGGAATCTAAATCTATGCCTAATAGAGTGGCAGTGCTCACGGTATCTAGTTTTGTATTATTATATTCATAATCTATTAGCAATGGTACTTTTTGGTAAGGTTTAAACTGAATTATTTTTGATTTGTTTACATTGAGTAGAAGGTTATGGGATTGCAGCCAGCTTGTAATTGTATGTAACGTTGAATTTAATTTATTTTTTATTTCGGTAACACTAGTACAAGAAAACAATACAGATATGTCGTCGGCAAAAAGCATACTATGCTCTTCCAATATGTTAGGGAGATCATTTATATATAAAACGACTACGACTTACGACTTTTACTTCCTCTAAATGATCAAGTTTGGTCAACTTCCCAGCAACGCCGACGGCCGTGAAGCCACTGCGTGTCGGTCCGAAGACCTCACTAAATCATTCAATCGGTAGTAGCGACGGGCGGTGTGTACAAAGGGCAGCCGGCTTACTCGAACGATGAAGCCGGAGCTTTGATGACGGTGCCAAGTGGGCCAATTTTGGTAAGCAGAACTGGCGCTGTGGGATGAACCAAACGTGGTGTTAAGGCGCCTAAAAAACGCTCATGGGACACCATGAAAGGCGTTGGTCGCTCATGACAGCAGGACGGTGGCCATGGAAGTCGGAATCCGCTAAGGAGTGTGCAACGACTCACCTGCCGAAGCAACCAGCCCTGAAAATGGATGGCGCTGAAGCGTTTTGCCTATACACCATCAACTGCTGCTGCAGCTGGCAGCCATAGCTCTGTCCCTTTCATTTCATTACGAAAAAAGCGGCCAAGTGCGTGTCGGACTACGCACAACGAGGGTTCCGTGCCTATTAAACAGGTCGTATCGTTACTGAAATGTTACGGCACTTAGGTCCTTTTCTTTAAGGAAGGCAGTTTTTTAGGAATATCCCAAAAACCTTTGAACCGATTTTGTTCAGAACAATTTTCACTGAAAGAATTTAATAAGCCCTATGAACATGATTTTTTTTCATATTTTTAAAATACACGGTTCAAAAATTAGAGGGGGGGGACACAATTTTAGTGACTTTCGAGGCGAATATCTCCGACTCTATTCACTTAATCAAAAAAAATGCTGAGAAACCTTATATTTATTTTGAAAGGCCTATCGATTGATGTGCCACACGTGGGCTTGCAATGAAAAAAAAATTTTTGACTTTCAGTTTTATGGAGTACACCCCTAAAAAAAATTTTTTTTAGTAATTGAATTACAAAACTATGTAGCGGTTAACAAAGTACACCTATCCTCAAAATTTTATTCAAATACACCTTATAGTTTTCGAGTAAAATGCCTGTGACATACGGACGGACAGACAGACAGACAGACATGACGAATCTATAAGGGTTCCGTTTTTTGCCATTTGCAAAGCAATGATTTGAGTATAATGCTGTCCTATGGGCGCATTCATGACCAAGTCTTCCCGGATCACGTTTATGTTTTATAGAATTGGTAACAGCTGTTTTAAATAAATACATATGTTGACCAAACCAACCAACCAACCACCATGCCACCAACCATATGTTGATTATTCTAGTTTTAATAGTCTTAGGTACGTTTTACGAACACATACCACAGATGCTATTTACGAACGCACGAGCGGCGCCAAGCCCCTTTTTAGGGTTCCGTAGTCAACAAGGAACCCTTATAGTTTCGCCATGTCCGTCCGTCTGTCTGTCTGTCAGTCCGTCTTCGGCTTAGCTCAGTAACCCTTACAACTAGAAAACTGCAATTCGGCGTGGCCATATAAACCAATCACGCCGACAAAAGAGTAGAATAAAATCCTGAAAACTGTTTTTTTTTTCCATAACACAAAGTTGGTCCCATAGTAAAAGTTGATCAGAATCATGGATAGATTTACATTTGGCTATTTTGTATCACCAATTATGTAACACCCTGTATTGTTAGAGATAAGCAATAGTTATTCATATACAACGTGTTAATAAAATAACGCAAAACCTGAAAACTGTTTGTTCAGAATCGAGAGTAGAATGCAAAAAAAATGAAAAAAAAATTTTTTGACGAGATTTATTTTTTACATTTGTATGGAGCAGGTCGCCCCAGTCGGCCAACACTCCATACAAATGTAAAAAATAAATCTTGTCAAAATTTTATTTTTTTATTTTTTTCGCATTCTATGCTCGATTCTAAACAAACTGTTTTCAGGTTTTGCGTTATTTTATTAACACGTTGTATAATACTGTTAGTCTAGGAGGGTTTCTAAAACACGTGTTCCAATTTTCACAAATGGGTGTATGTACGTATGTTTGACCTTATCTTTTTGTTATTTGTGATTATGCACAAAAGAGCGTTTACTTACATACATACACCCGGCAACTTATTGAACAGTGCAAGTCTCAAACTCTCTCTCTTTATCATCTCAACATCTCCTAAATCACTGCACTGATTGTACTCCTGAGTACTCAAGGTGCGCATTTATCAATTACATACTTACCAAATGAAGATAGTTGACTTGTTATGTTTTAGATAGAAAATGGATTCCAGTTTATCGTCGTTAACACATTAATACTTACATAATACATACCTTATACACCTGCCTGATAAATAAGTAGTAACGACTACTATCATTCTTAAGCTAAAATATCCTAAATTATATTTCAAAGATTGTATTTTTTATTAGATCAGCATAAATAAAATACATTTTTTTTAGCAGGTTTTGCAATGATTATAATAATATACATATATAGTAACTAGTCACTTAATTATTAGTGAAATTAGATGAAGATTGAGATGAGATTTAAAAGCCAATTATGCATGCATGTGGTTTATCAGAATATTCAGAATTATAAACAGTACATCATATACATACTACAAAAAAAAAGCTCTTCGGCATGTGGGAAAAGCAAAGCCTCTCGAACACTGCCGTCCACTATTTATAAAACATACGAGTACAATACTGACCGTGATATCGCTTTACATATATTTACTATGCATTTTTGTTTACAAAAACAAGTCCAGCTTTGTATGTAATAGTAACAATAGACCACGTAGAGAATAATTTGACATTCAGCTACCAAAATCTAATAATTATGTACATTTTAAAAGAAGTATGGAATATAATGGTATAAAAGTTTATAACGCAATCATATTAGTGAATTTTCTAGAAAATTAAAATCCTACTTGATTACTCAACCATTTTATAACTTGAAAGAATATTTTGATAAATTGTATAAATAGATTATATATTGGTGTAAATAGATTAGTATTATGACGTTTTAAATAAGAATTTTATATTTTGCATGCCAAACCATGGCGGAACATGCCCTCATGTAAATTAATTCTACTGACATGTACATTTATAACACCTGTGTATGTTTTGCAAAATAAATCATTTCATTTCATTCTCAAACTAAGCATTACTTTTGTACTTTAAAAATGAACCTTTTTGTTACCATTTAGAGTAGACTTTGCCGCGAGAATGCGGAATCCATCCTGACACAATTGTCGCTACCCAATAAATTCTACAATACGTATTTGTCCGCAAATATACGAAGTCTTTATTAGAGGCAGTTAATTATTTTTCAAAACATCTGTTTTACTAAAGATGAGCATTCACCGACACGCCACGTAGTTAAACTAAACATGGCTTGGTCGGATCCAATTGATAGATAATCGGATAGTTTCCAATTTTAAGTATAACTCTGTGGTAGGTGTGAGATGTGGTGGTGTGTATATACCTACACTGTGGTGTTGACTTCCTGGTGGTCGAGTCAGGTCGCCAGAGCTCCCGAGGAAATGTTGTATTGAGAGTGAGGTACCCGCGTTCGACTCTAGCTACCAACACAACGAATCCTGAAATTAATGAAGGATCGGCAACGCGCTTGTGGTTCATCTGAAAACGCAGCGTCCATAGGCTGCAGTATTTGCTCACCACCAGGAAGACCGTGTGCTTGTTTGTTACGGTTGTAGTGATCTTTGACAGAAAAGTAAAGGAATATTTTTTGACCCTTTGCTGCATTCTATTCAATCATTTCAATCAAAGAATATTATGCAAGATTTTTCGACAGTTTCGTGACATTTATTGTTCCAAAAATTTTTTGTTTGACCTTTTTTTTAACCGAACCTCTTAATTGCATTATTATTATTATTTAAATTATAAAACGATTATTCTGCATTTGTGACATTTAATGTAAGTTAATAATATTTGTTTTAATTTAATCTTGTACTTGCTTTGTTAGTTCTATTTGTATGTTAAAACTATATTTGCATGCATTTATAAATGTTTTTATTGCAAATAAATGATTGATTATGATTAATGAATCCGCCGCGTGCGCGGCCTCCCCTCGCCTCCTCGATCGCTACGCTTACGTCTTTGCGGGTCAGCCTGTTGCAGCCAACCGGAGAAACGCACTTTCAAGAGTGCGTAAAGACGGGGTTCCTCCAAAAGTTGGTTCTAGCGCAAGCCGCGGAAGGGCCAGTGTGGTACAGCAGAGCCGGTTGGTTCTGGCCTACCTGTCGTGCCTGCATTACTTCGCCACGGCTGATGACATGGTGGAGTATATTCACCAGAAGACTGGCTACTGCCTGAGGGCTTTCTAGCTGCGTACGCGCCACTACGTGCAACGTGCAATACGGCTTGTTTGTGGTGCGCGTACTGCGGCCGCTGCAGGAGACCATCGCGTGTGCTGATTTCTGGCCGAAAAGGGTGTCGTTTTTCGACTTTCGGTGGTTCTGGGGCAACCTACCTAACAACAACTGAACCGGACCCAAATAATGCTCTCTTTCTCTTACATAACCCCAATCTCTTTTTCGGTTGGATGCTACGAGCAGTCTGAGACCTCCCGCGTAGCATGGTTGCCAGTTTATCAATTATCGTTGTGGATACAACATCCGTCGCGTTCTGACAAGTATGCGAGTGCGAGAGTAACGGATGTCTTATGCACAACGATAAAGTGTGCTACACACTTCGCAGATACGGTAAGATTTTGTCTGCGTATAACTGGGGAGAGGGGAGTTCAACCGTCTCGCTCATAGAGCCATACAATCTTACCGTATCTGCGTAGTGTGTAGCACGCTTAAGTGCAGATAAAAAGGCAACCATGCTACGCCCGTAGCGCCTATCTGTGTATTCTCAGGGAAAAGCGACCTTGTTGTCTTTGGTGTTTATACTATTACTAGCGACCCACCCCGGCTTCGCACGGGTACTATATCTTACATAATAAACCTTCCTCTTGAATCAAACCGCATCAAAATCCGTTGCGTAGTTTTAAAGATCTAAGCATAAATAGGGACAGACAGCGGGAAGCGACGGAAACCTAGATGACGATAGACGCAAACGACGTAGATGCCTGAAATAAATGGTTATTGCTACCGTGACGTGTTGTGTTCCATTGTAAAATTTTGGCATTAACCATCGTTACTTTTGGATGGGTGTCGCGCTGGCCTTCCACCCGTCAGTATATGCAATGAATCGAGCCAACTATTTCAAAACGCCACAGTATAACAGGTGCAGGGTAACAAGCGCTTTGCCGTTGCTCATTGGCACAGAGGCTGTGGAAAGGGTCCACAAATTTACTTACCTCGGTAGTGTTGTGTCGGAAACTGGAGGGACCGAAGTGGACATCGCTTCGAGAATCGCCAAGACAAGAGCAACCTCCGCACAGCTCCGCCCTGTATGGCAATCGCGGAAACTGACTAGGAGAGTTAAGCTCAAAACATTCCGGTCCAACGTAAAAACCGTGTTGCTCGGTTGTGAGACGTGGAAGGTTACAAAGGCCATCTCGCACCGCCTCCAGGTCGTCATCTCGTCATCATCGTCATCGTTACTGGCCCGAGAAAATCTCAAACATAGAACTGTGGGAACGCTGCGGTGAGACTCCGATCGACCAGCAGATCAAACGCCGCAAGTGGAACTGGATCGGCCTCACGCTCCGAAGGGACCCTGATCACATACCGAGGCAAGCCCTGGACTGGAATACCCAAGGAAAGCTTAATCGTGGCCGCCCTGAACAGACCTGGCGGCGGACGATCGTCGCAGAGGCCAAGATCATAGAGAAGACTTGGAGCGAATTGAAGCGCGAAGCTCAAGACCGAACGGGGTGGCGGCGCACTGTGGACGCCCTCTGCCCCATCTAGGGGACACAGGAACATAAAGAGACAGTTTAACATTCCGATTTTGCCACAGCACTACGCTCAATGGAGATTCAGCCCCCCATATTCTGTAACTTGTTGTAAGCTCACCTCAACGCTCACCCACAAATATGCCTTGACACCGCAATGCGTAGTATTTAAGCGTAGGTAGTAGAGGTCTAGTTTCGTGACGGGTGACCGGCGGGGTGAACCGCATTAGCGAATAACAGCCCAGCTTGTTGGAATGGAGTAGCGTTGTCCAATTCAGAGCGATTGTGAGTGTCCAGCTTTCGAGTTATTTTCCATTACCGAGACCATTTGGTAGGTAAATACCTTATTATTACCTAAAGAACATATTAAGTAAATATGTAATATGTTATTTAGGCAACCGCACACATCAAGTTCCTATTCTGAAGTTACAGCTCGCTACGGCGATAGCTCAGCTATGGATATCCTGTCGTCTACCTTGGGTGGCCAGTCCTTTGATGCCGATGTTGCGTTGAGCTCCGTCGTCAATTCTTTGAACTTGTTGATGACAGCATCATCTTATCTGAACACTTCTTGGCCACCAAATAGTTCAGTTAAAGGTAAAGTACCCATATGTTTCTGTGATTTCTGATTTTAAACCGGTTTTTGTTTAAGATTAACTTATATAGCCGATCAAAAATTATTATTTTATTATATATATATATGTACCTATGTATAATTAATATCAAAATGTTCACTTTCGAAATAAAAAAAAAACAGTTTTTATTATATGTTTTTATAATTATTACTGGTTCTACGATGATTATCCTATTGAAACTAGTCGTTAATAAATATTTATTGGGCTAAACTTGAGCTGGATTCATCTACTTGTTTGGCGTGACACCTTCAAGCCGTTTCAATACATTTAGTACGGCTAGATTCAAACTCATCTCATCTTGTGTCTGACGTCAGAGCGAATCAGAGAGCATCTCGTCAGACAAGTTTGAACCCGGCTTTACGCGCTTCGATTGTTTCTCTGAGCCTATTGAGTCTTTCACGGGGCAAAAGCCTCTCTTCCAGGTCTCTATGTTCCTGCTTTAATTGAATCATAAGTAATATAAAATAATCATGTTTTAATTTTATTGGGAGTTCATGATAAGTTAGGAGAATAATATGGATTACCCTTGTTTGGCCTAACAACGTTTTGCCTAATTTCGGTTTGGCTTATTTTATTTAGACTAATCTTGTTTTGCATAATAGCTCGGTTTACCTAATTTTCATTTGTGCGAAAGTCATTTTGCCTAATATTCACTTCACCTTTTTTATTTTACCTAATTTTAATTTGCCTAATTTTTAGTTTGTATAATCTCTTTTTGTATACCGTTTGACTGACATATTTACATTTTGTCTAACATACATTTCGCATAATTTCATTTTGTCTATTCACTCCCCGCCCTCCGCTCGGACTGTCGCCAGAAACTAATTATGAAGGTTTTGAATAAAAGTTTTCGGTAAGTAAATTCTGTAAAAAAAAATCGCTTCGCTCACTCGGCTCGCGCTATGAGGATCGCAGTTCTACCTAACACTCCTCCTCGCTTCGCTCGTCGTCGTACCTACACCGACCTGCCTTAAGAAAAGTTTAAGAAATAGGTACAGTCGAGTTCTCCAATATCTATACAGACAACCTTTCAAAAATATCTACACGTGTCTTATGTCACTAACAATAAAGTTTCTGTAAGTATACATATTTTTGAAAGGTTGTCTGTTTAGATATTGGAGAACTCGACTGTACATGGAAACGGGGCCTAATCAACAAATACATATTATAATGATTCAGTACTTATTCGACAAAAAATCTAAGTAAAAACGTTATTCGGCAATGTGATGATTAGTTAAAATAAGAATCGACCAATTGATTTTTAGCTAAAATAATATTCTGCAAAACAAGAGTTATGAAAATCGACATTTAGGGTAAATGTATTTCGAACAAACAATTATTATGAAAAATGAAATTATACAAATTGACTTTATACTAAAAGTTGTTAGACTAACTGAAATTAGACAAAACGTTATTAGGCCAAACAAGGGAATCCCGAATAATATTCCTTTGCTATTCCGCTAAAAACGTGCAGGTCTATTAACGATGATGAGTTGCACGTGCAAACATGCAAATAATTACAGCAAACCACCACCAACGTGACACCTGACCCCGTATCATGGTCGGCCTTATCACGCGATAAGTGACAAGATAGGAGCCGAGCGTCGTCTCGTTCTACCGAACAGTGTCAGCCAGTAACGGACGCTCTATCTTGTCACTTATCGCGTGACAAGGCCGACCATGATACGGGGTCTGTTTCCCGTCCTACGAAGCATCATCAGATGCTGGCCGGAGATGTTGCTTGCGCCACGTCTGAGTAAAATAAGTAAGCTGAGTATGTATTATCAGATGGAGACAGCTTCGATTTCATCGTGGTGGGCTGCGGTACAGCCGGTTCCGTACTCTGCAACCGTCTCTCTGAGGTGCCCGAATGGCGCGTGCTGTGTATAGAGGCTGGTGGAGACCCCGCCTTAACAAGTGTGGTGAGAAACGAAAAAATATATCTAGCTAGCACTAAATTCCAGGTTTTATTCAATATTTAAAATCGCCAAGTTCGTGTCGGGCCGCGCGCAGTGTAGGGTTCAGTTTGCCTGTCTTTCTTAGTTACATCGACACGCGCGCGCCAACTAAATGGTTGCGTTGCGTCGGTCGAATTTGTAAAGTTGGCCTTTCTAAGTACATTTTAAGTTGGTCGGTTATAACTCGGTAACTAGTTATGCCTACTTAGCCGTGGTAGTATTCCTTTTAAATTCATTATAATTATGTACTACTGCCACGATTTTTTTCACATTCCTAGTGGCAGCCATTTTGCCGGCAGGGAGAGGGGACACATGACTCAAACAAAAATTTGGGCTCTAAAGCCCAATATCTTGCAAACGAATCACTAATTAGAAAAATCGTTTTACAAACCCATAATATTTTTGAACAAGCTATCCAACGATAGCCCACACTATGGGTTTAACGAGAAAAAAAAATTACATCCCCACTATAGGTGTAGGGTACGTACTAGGTACCCCAAAAACATTTTTTTTCAAGATTTAATTCTTCTGTTTTATCGGCGTGATTGATTTTTATACAACGTGTTAATAAAATAACTCATATCAGTAACCATTACTACTAGAAAACTGTTATTCGGCATGGGTATATACAACGTGTTAATAAAATAACGCAAAACCTGAAAACTGTTTGTTCAGAATCGAGAGTAGAATGCAAAAAAAATAAAAAATAAAATTTTTGACGCGATTTATTTTTTACATTTGTATGGAGCAGGTCGCCCCAGTCGGCCAACACTCCATACAAATGAAAAAATAAATCTTGTCAAAAAAATTTTTTTTTATTCTTTTTGCATTCTACTCTCGATTCTGAACAAACAGTTTTCAGGTTTTGCGTTATTTTATTAACACGTTGTATATACCCATGCCGAATAACAGTTTTCTAGTAGTAATGGTTACTGAGCTATGCTGAAGACGGACGGACGGACGGACGGCCAGACGGACACGGCGACACTATAAGGGTTCCTTGTTGACTACGGAACCCTAAAAATGTTGACTCACTGGTGAATAGAAAAGTGATAAATAGAAAATTATAAAAACATGTATAAAAAGCAAGTTAAATTTCGTAACTGAACGGCTTGTGACAGGGGAGCGACTTGGTTTTTCTGGTTATTCTCAAACCGAGGATTTTCTTGAGAATATTACTATACAAATCTAGGCCGGAACTAGGGATTGCCTGGCTCGTATTAATATCCGGGAATCAATAATAATAGTGATTCCCGGATATTAATCCTATCCTTCGGCGTCGGGCTTCTGATAGACTCTTGTTCGCAATATTCCACTTACGCCCCTAGTTAAACAGTGTACTAACAATTAATTGCGGCACCGCTAAAAACCGTTAACGACCAACGCATCCCATCACTACGCTTTTGGCGCCACGATGTGACAAAGCGCGCTACTTTCGAAACAGCCAATCGCAGCGCCGTTACCGACCTCCCCGCAACCCGCACCTATCGCCAACTGTGGTGACCTTTGCATCGAACTAAATCGCTTATAGGCTCTATCTATAGGAGATTATCTGTGACTGGCAATCACACAACTTTCCTGCATTTATTGATTTCTGCATTCCTAAGTCACAAAATTTAATTTAGCAAGCAAATAAAGATTAAAGAAAGCCTGAGACTTGGCTCTACGAAATATCTCACAACTTTTTACGGTGGAAGAGTTTCGAGACTTGGCCTCTTTTTTACATGGAATGATTTTTATGGGATCTCACTTCTTTTTGTACGTTATTGTGTTATCAATACATACGAAAATGAATGCAGTACCATTCTTGCTTTTTAATTTTTTGTCCCATTCGCTGCAAGCAAATATAACTTTGTAATCGTTTATGATTATATGGGTTTGCAAAGTTATTTATGCTGTTTAATTGTTTATCTTATTCACTGCAAATATAACTTTGTAATCCTATATGTTTATACAACGTGTTAATAAAATAACGCAAAACCTGAAAACCGTTTGTTCAGAATCGAGCATAGAATGCGAAAAAAAAAAAAAAATTTTTGACAAGATTTATTTTTTACATTTGTATGGAGTGTTGGCCGACTGGGGCGACCTGCTCCATACAAATGTAAAAAATAAATCGCGTCAAAAATTTTATTTTTTATTTTTTTCGCATTCTACTCTCGATTCTGAACAAACGGTTTTCAGGTTTTGCGTTATTTTATTAACACGTTGTATAGGACTACAAAGTTATTGCAGTTGGTGTATCTAGAAAACTGGACTGAAATTGCATTTTTTTTTTAGTTTCCTGTTAATTTATACACTAAACACTAATGTATTTCAAATTTGAAGCTTCTATGTCTGCTAGAAGTGCCTTAGACTTTTGATGATCGGTGAGTCAGTCAGTGAGTGACTAAATTAAGAAACTTTGCCTAGTTATAAATCTTAAAGCACCGGTTCAAATTGTATGAAATTTGAAATATATCGTGTTTATACAATGCGTGCTTGGTTACTGAAAATTCAGGCTTCTAGTTTTATCCACAACGAAGTTATAGGGGGGTCGAAAATGGCCTGAACTGCTTCGAGAAAAGGATGGTACGGCCGTGCCGCTGTTTTGCTCGACTTGGCGGGGGCACTACCGTGCCTCCAGATTTCATAGGTCAAGCTGGCGGCAACCCTAGCTCTAAGATTCCGCCCCCGAAAGAGCGCATTGCATGCGATAGAAGGAGATGGCTACATTTAGGCACGTTTGGCGTACCTACCTATACAGGGTATTTGTTAACAGAGAATAACCTTCTGTACGTAGTAGATACTATTCCTATTATGTGGTAATAGATACTATGCTGTATAAACCTGTTCTCTTTTTTTAATTTTTGTAGTTATTTTTGCTTATACGAGTACATGTACCAAAATCTTTACGCTAATAAATTATCTTATTTCTTTCTCTATGCTATGACACTGGGCAGGCAATCCATTTTTGTAGCATTTTATTTATTGATTTGTGTTATGGAATAAATCAATAAATAAAATGCTACAAAAATGGATTGATAGAATGGATTACATTATTGTAATGTACTAGTAGGTACTATAATCTAACCATTAACAGATACCCGGCGTCTGGCCGCTCCTGACGCACGGGGATATGGACTGGGACTATTACTCGGAGCCGGACGGACGGGCGTCGCAGGCGCAGACCGGCGGACGCACCACGCACACCGCGGGGAAGGTGCTGGGCGGGTCCTCGTCCATCGGCCACCTGCTAAACCAGAGGTATACAGTCTAATGATCACTGGGGGGCTAGCACAACTGACGCCGCGCCGCGACGCGAGTCGACAAATATCTACCCTCCTCTTTCTAATTTGCACGGTGCGAGTGAGAAAGGAGACGCTCAGTCGCGCGCAAAGCGACTTGTCAGCAAGTTGTGCTAGACGTACAGAGACGATTCTGACGCGCCCAAACTCAACGGGGAATACGTCGGATAAGTACTGAATTCCCATGGCCACCTTTCAGTCTCTACATATTATCAGATCACCTCAATGGTACCATAACATTGAATTGACATCCGAACTATACTTAGGTCCAAAATTTCAGCTCAATCGGTTGAGGTTAACTATAAGTTCAAAATTCCGTTCCAAGGTTTGTCCTCACTAACAAACTAACGAACGAACAGGTCAAGTTAATTGAGCTAATTCAAATTATACACAAAATGTAAAAATCAAGAGAATTCGCGCCTGCGCTCGATCGTCTTCTTACTTAGAATGACTGCACGTCGTTAGCTGGAAGAGATCCCTTAAAGGGATAAGTTCGTCTTTGTACAAATGCAATATTTTTATTTATAGGTATCTTCTGCTAGGTAGGTATACTTGTTTTTTTGTGTGAAATAAAGTTTTTACTACTACTACTACTACTACCTAGGTACTATTAAGAATCGATACGAATCATGTCGAGCGTGAGTGCTCTGTTTCAATATGTTAGAAACTCACGGGAATTTTCAATTTAAATATATACCTTTCCCACTAATAGGAAACCAAACTGGAATACGACTGAAATGTAAATAAAGAAAAAAGCGGCCAAGTGCGTGTCGGACCACGCACAACGAGGGTTCCGTGCCTATTAAAAAGGTAGTATCGTTACTGAAATCTTATGGCACTTAAGTCCTTTTCTTTAAGGAAGGCATTTTTTTAGAAATATCTCAAAAACCTTTGAACCGATCTTGTTCAAAACAATTTTCGCTGAGGGAATTTAATAAGCCTAATGTCCATGATTTTTTTCATATTTTAAAAATACACGGTTCAAAAATTAGAGGGGGGGGGCACAATTTTAGTGACTTTCGAGGCGATTATCTCCGACTCCGACTCTATTCACTTAATCAAAAAAAATGCTGAGAAACCTTATATTTATTTTAAAAGGCCTATCGATTGATGTGCCACACGTGGGCTTGCAATGAAAAAAAAAATTGACTTTCAGTTTTATGTATGCACTCCATGCAAAAAGATTTTTTTTTGTAATTTAGTTACATAACTATGTAGCGGTTAACAAAATACACCTATCCTCAAAATTTTATTCAAATACACCTTATAGTTTTCGAGTAAAATGCCTGTGACATACGGACGGACGGACAGACAGACAGACAGACAGACATGACGAATCCATAAGGTTTCCGTTTTTTGCCATTTGGCTACGGAACCCTAAAAATAGCAGTACCTACGTTAGGCAAGGTATTTAACTTTTCCTACTTACATTACGGTACAGCGTTACAAATATCATGACACTATCCGTAATGGTTAAGGTTGTCCTATGGTTGTAGTTAACATGATTACAATACAACTTTTGTCGACCATTCATCACTTTAATAAGAGTCTTCATCTTTCAGAGGGGCTGCAGAGGATTACCCTGCATGGGCTGGAAGTCACGCCGATTCCGTGCAAAAGTATTACAAGAAAATAGAAAAAATGCTGAACAAAACTATACTATCGGGCCCTACATCTGAACTCCATTGCGATAAAGGAACTATCAGCGCAAAACCACCAGTAATTAACGAACTTCTAAGAGAGAAAAATAACGTTATGCTAAAAGCGTTCGAAGAAATTGGCATGAATCTACTTAACGACCCTCTCATTCCATACCCAAACGGCACCAGTGAAGCTTACTATTTCATTACCGATACAGAAAGTAGACGAGCTAGTACAGCAGAGGAATATTTGCTACCTGCCAAAGAAAGAAAGAACTTGTACATACTAAAAGAATCGTCTGTTACTAAAATCATAACAGACGACGGAGAAGCAAAAGGAGTATCCGTAAACACAAAATATGGCGAAATTAATGTATTTGCAAAAGAGGTACTCGTTTCCGCGGGGGTGTTCAATTCGCCAAAATTGTTGATGTTATCCGGTATAGGACCGAAGGAAGACTTAGAGAAACTTGATATTCCTGTGGTCCAAAACTTGCCTGTGGGATACGGGCTTCAGGATCAAGTATTTGCTCCTGTAACCATTACTGGACAGTCTGACCTCACCTCTGGCTTGACCACATTATTGTCTACGAATTTAGGATCCTTCCCGGGACCTCTTGTTGCTGGTGCGTTTACTTCCTCATCGGGAGCTTTGGACCTAGCACATTACAGCCTGGTATTTGGTTCTTTAACACCCTTGTTTTTTTATCTATTTTTCATAAATCTTAACTTTAATTTAGAAGTCACCAAATCGCTGTATCTTACTCAGCCTGAAAAAGAACGTATGGTTATTCTCGCAACCTTATCAAAGCCGAAGTCTACAGGCAGAGTGACGCTTCGCAGCGCTGATCCTAGAGATCCCCCAAAGATTAACAACAATTACTTTTCTGAGGCGAGTGACGTTGACAGAATGGTCGAAGCTGTGAGAGAGGTGATTAAAGTCAAAGACACGTCGTACTTTACTGAATCGGGGGGTGGTTTCGTCAGGCCGCCATTGCCAGAGTGTGATCGTCTGACATTTGACACTAACGAGTACTGGGCTTGTTACGTTAAGCACATGGCGTCTACACTCTATCATACGTCCAGCACTTGTTCCATGGGGGAAGTTACGGATGATGCGTTCAAGGTTAAAGGTGTGAGGAGCCTGAGGGTTGTGGATGCGAGTGTGATGCCCACAGTGCCCGGAACAGCCCCAGTTTTGCCCATTGTGGTGCTGGCAGAGCAGGCCGCTGATTTAATCAAAGGAGAATACGGGAAGGTTGAAGGGTATCAAATATTCCCTTGTGGCTAAAATGATGTTTACAGATATTGATTTATTTTAGACCCATAGTCACGTTAAGTTGCATTATAAATATTGTAATAAACTTTGTTATACCTACCTACTCGTATTTATAAGTGTCTATATATTCTTAAGTCAAAAATCTTCTCTGCAGGAATCCCTTTCATACCTAACCCTTTCACTGCCTAGTTTGTAACATTTTCGTAAGCGACTTAAGAAAGAAAGTAAATAGATTAGTGCAATAATAGTTATTTACGATACAAGTGCCGAAAATAGGAAATTCGCAACGAGTGGTGATAAATTAAAACACGACCGAAGGGAGTGTTTTAAATCGACACGAGTCGCGAATTACCTATTCGCACGTGTATCGTACAACGTTTTACTGTACATATGGCTCTTTAAAGTTTCGACATATGCACGGAAAGTGGTCTTTTCCGCACTAGTGCGGGAAAGTAGCACCATATGTACTGTAAAAACATTTTTTGTAACCTACTACATTAAGGGGTCCTAGCTCCCAATGACCTTCGATCTGTAACTGTCCGTTTTTTAGGGTTCCGTAGTCAACAAGGAACCCTTATAGTTTCGCCATGTCTGTTTGTCCGTCTGCGGCTTAGATCTTTACTACTATAAAGCTGTAATTCGGCATGATTATCTAAATTAATCACGCCGACAAAATGGTAGAATAAAATCTTTCTTTTTTGAGTTTTTTCCCGTACTTACACGTAAAGCGTCCATGTAATTTATCGTTCTCGTTAAACCCATAGTGTGGGCACAGTATAATAAAGATGTGTGGGGTATCGTTAGATAGCTTGTTCTAAATTGGGTTGTGTGATATTGGGCGCGAACTTTAGGTTTTGAGCGCTACTCTCACAACGATCGAGGCTCGCGCACCGCACACGCACACATGTAGGTACCGATGCCGAATTACAGTTTTCTAGTAGTAATGGTTACTGAGCTAAGCCGAAGACAGACGGACGGAACACTAAGAAAAACGTAAGCGCCTGCTGATATCCACGAGCAAAGCGAGTAGTATGTGATTAAAAAAATACCGACTTAGATATTAGTCGGTAAATTGTTAACTATTATAGGTATATTTTATTTTAGCAAACATGCAAATAAGTATTTTAAAATGACATGAGATGGAGAAAAAAAAAATTAAATAAAAAATACAAAAATATGTGTTTCCGCCCGGGATCGAACCGGGGGCCTTCTGCGTGTTAGGCAGATGTGATAACCGCTACACCACGGAAACGGATAACGATATTGCCGAAATACTGAATTACCATATGAAATGGTTATTATACAACTTTATTCAAGATCAGAAATATTTATGTGGGCAAACTTAAAAAATTATGTATGATACACAATCGTATAGATAATCTATTTGTAAGTAAGTATAGTAGTTACAAACTTTTATTTAACTTGCTATGTGTGTATGTAGCTGAGTGGAGTCCTTTTCTCTGACGCTTTTGTTAGATTAACATTTCGTAATAGTTTTTAAGCAAAAATATTTATTTTCCATGTGTTAGTCTAAGTAGCGTCTTGAATAAATATGTTTTCTTTCTTTCTTTCTTCTTTCTATGTTTGTTTGGGTGGAATCCTGCAACTCAATTTTGAAGCAGATATCTTCAACCGATTGAGCTAAAAGTTGGGATTAAGGTATAGTTTGGATGACAATTCAATATTATGGTACCATCGAGCTGATCTGATGATGGAGACTTCTGTCTCCATCATCCATGGGTGGCCATGGTAATTCAGGACTTAATAGACGTAAACCCACTTAGTTTGGGCTTAGAATCGTCTCAACGAGTAGTTGGTGACGGTTCCTATACATAAAAGTATGGCTGGACAGAAACTTATATCCAGACAGTGCGCGGGGAGTTTGTGCAGGTAGCAAAAAATATCTGAGGAGCCTTAAGTATTTCCTTTACAATAAACTCGTGTTCACATATTTTTGATCACTTTGCCCGTGCCCATCTTTTCTAAATTGATTGCACACATACTTGCTAGAAATGACGATGGCTTGTTTTTCCCGGTAAAAATTGTCTGACCTCACTATCAGTAAACATAAACAAAATTAGTCCATAAAATACAAAAGTATGCAATAATAGTATATTTACAAAAAACATACAAAAATTATATAGATCAAAAGGCAATAAGCTCATATTGTGCTCTGCACATAATATAAAAGCTGTAGCATGTTGGTCCTAGACTAATGGTGAGTTTCCACCGGCGAGGCGTAGGCAAAATTCATTCTATCGGCAATAAAATAGACATTATAAATTAAACAATCGTCAATCAAGCCTCGCATCACCTCACTGCTGGAAAAGCACCTTAACACATTGACTGCCAACAATTCCGTAGCGCTACGCACGTAGACGATGCCATGGTTTTCCCGCTAAGTAGAGGAGAGCACCTACAAACAGAGCGCCCGCTAAGCGGGTTCTGGGCAGTGAATGTGTTAAGGGTCTCACACACACATCATTCCATTATTATAAATGTTTTCTTGTTTGTGTAAGGGCTTGTCCAAATGTCCATATATTATGTCATCGTTTTTTGACGAGTTCATTTCTTGAATGGACCCTCGCGCCTAATTAAATGACTACAGTCATGCAATGGCCAGAGCTGGGGGTGCACAGAGAACTGTGCCTGGTAATATATTTTTGAGTTGAGTTAGGGGTTAAATATACAAACAGTCAGGTGTTGAGGAATGTGAGTATATATGTCCCTGATAGGCACGTGTGGCGCCGCCGTCGGCTGCGGTTGCTCGCCGAACTTCGCGGCGCCAATCTACTCAACATGGCGCCTCAAAAATCAATATGGTACACATACTCATAGATATACAGAATATGTACAATATAGTATTGATTTAAATGTTCACGATTCTCACACATTTCACTAAACGGGACTTAATTGTGTGTTATTAATTAGTTAATATGTACAATTTTCACTATAAGCAGTCATAGTATTGATATTTTTCCTTACCTATTCATATATCAATTTCATTATTGATATAAGCTTAAATTGAGGTTTACCCTTGGTATGTCTAAGCACTGATAAGTGCTATATTGAAAATTCACATTGTGAGGAACGCAACAATTTTGTAATCCTTCAGAAACATCAGTGTCAAAGCATCCGAAAGGTTGAGCGGAACACTTTCTAGACAAATGTATTTCAGACTACATTGCCTAATTTAATTTTAAATTTTATATATATATATTTAATATCATATGAATGTTTCATCTCGTAATTATATCACCTAATAACTAGGTTGTTCATAACTTTTTTTCTAACTAGGCAATGTAGGGATTAGCTGTTACTTTGCGGAATTCAATGATCAGTTTCTAGAACAATAGATTCTTTTGCTATTCTGCTAGAGATTGTGCAGATTGCCCTGCCGCACGCGCAAACATGCAAAGACTACAACAACCACAATAATGATAAAACCTCGACACATTAATCTACGAGGCATCATCAGGAAATACTGGCTTGCACCACGTCTGGTGATCAAATGGCATTTACTCAGTGGAGTTATTTCATAGAATATTGAAGGAATATATTGTTGTAGAAACTAAGTCAATGTAGATTTAGTTAGCGGATGTTACTGCTTAGTACATAGTTTATGTTTACTGTTAGGCAATGTAATACGAAAAATGTTTGAATGTAAAGTTCACCAAAACATTAAGACCCGCCATACACGAACTGCTTAGAGCAGTCGAGGCCTCATTTAATATGGCGACTGCTCTTGTGCGGTCGGTCTTGACTGCTATAAGCAGTCCATCTATGGCCGGCGTTATTCTCAAGGTTGCCTAGGAATGTACAATTCTGGACAAAGCTACATAACTTTGCTTTGTATTCATATCATAGTAGCCAACCGGGCCCGCGTCACAGTCGGCGCAGCTGAGATACTTATAATTGTCCACTGTATGTGTAAATCCGATGTTTTCAAATGTATACATGTTTTCTACGTGGTAGAATTCGTTAACCGTTTCGTTTTGGATCTCGCCCTCCTTGCGGTTATTATCCTGTTGCATCAGTGGTAGTTCCTTCTGTAAAATATAATGGAATAACGTTATTTCTACAATTACTTTCTCCGTGTAGACTGCAAGTATGTATTCAGTAGAAAACTGAAATAGCTATTACCTCTTCTGTGATATAGTTCGCTGATTTCTTGTCTAATATTTTAGATCCGCAGAATTTACACTTAACATTCATCTTGTTTTTTCCGTCTTCAACAAGGTCTTCTTTGTGTTCTACGTCGGCCATGGTAGTAATGTGTAAAGGGTCAAATTTGTTTTACTCACAAGTTTAGTTTTTTGCAAGGACAGTAATTATTATTAGGTATATTTGCCAACCGGATAAATATCAGTAATATCTACGGTTAGAAAAGCGGGCGAGCGAGAGAGATATTTTTTTAATGTTTAGTGACAACTGAACTGACAGTGACATGCTACTAGTGACAGTGACAGTGACAGTGACATTAGGTATTTCATTTCTAGAGATAGCTGTGAAAACACGTTCTATGTTGTCCAAACGTATGATATATTTTTACAAAACCATATAACTACATTAAGTATATGATAATTTTAAGTTTAAAACCAAAAATCTAAGCACCAAAAACTTTTGTTTAACCTTTTTTGTGCTTTAATATATATGTGCTATTAAAGAAAAATAATATACATTTTTTTTCTAGTTTGACTTTGTAAACGCTACAGAAGGTTTACAAAGATTGCTGAGAATAACTTTAGTCATCATTTTTAAGTAAATACAATGGAATCAAATGCATAATATTTATAACTGAAACAATTTTAAGAGCACGAGTTTCGTAAAAAAATATTTCACAGCCATGAATATTTTTTATATTTTCGGAAGGATATAGCAAAACTCATAAACATAATCAATTGAATAACATCGAAGCGTAAAAAAGTTAGGTTAGCAAATTGAGATAAAGAATAAAGAGGGCTCGATTATTTGCCTATTTGATTCTACATTTAAGTTAAGGACAAGACAATGAGTTCTGGATTTATAACAGAATCGGAGATATTGGAGGCCAGACAGCGTCGCCAAGAAGAATGGGACAAAGTTCGAACTGAGGACCAGCCCAAAGGTGCACTATTTTGCCAATATTCTTTTGACGCGAGGTCAGGGTATTTGTTATTGATGTAAGGTATTGTTATGTTTATGTTAGGTTAGAGATGTGCAATGTTATTGTCTAATTTTGACCTCATCGACAAAATCGATTACCTACCTTAATAAGTTATACCTACTTGATATTAACAATAATTTTAACAAGTCATGCATGTATTGTGTCCTTGTACACTCGATGACTTATCAAGTTGTAAATCACAGAAGAACATTATTAGTAAACACTAATTCGGAAATATTCTAGCTAGACTTGGGATGATAAACATTCGAATTAAATTATATAAACAATCATATTCAATACCTACTACAAAGCTAAAAGTGTATCTGCATAAATATGGTGTTAAACTGATAGTAAAATCACCTTTATTATACATTAAAAATCCTGTTTATGTGATGAGCAATATATTTGTTTCTGAGTCTTGGATGTTATCTATGAATGTAAGTATGTATACATATGTATTACTATATTGTTGTCTAATACCCATAACACAAGCCTTATTGAGCTTACTATTGGGCTAGTTCAATACGATATTTGACGAAAGTTCATTCATCATCAGAATTTGTAGGGATTACTTGCTTGTGACGTCTCAATCAAACAATGTCCTTAATGTTAGTTTTTACGAATTTAAGAATATTAAAATAGCAAACATAAATGAAAGATTGATACTATCCGAGTATTTTCGTAATGTTTATCTGTTGCTAATGAAAAAAGAATTTATTTTCACTGTTGTCAAATAGGTATCCTACTTGTGTAAGATTGTCCCCTAATATTTATATTTTTTTTATTTATAATCTTCAACTTGTTTGGTATTTAAAAATCTTTAACCCTTTTGCCCCTGCAATTGAAAATTGACGGTCAAATGTCAGTCTTTTTAAATTAACATTAAGATGTACATGTTTCGTCTTGATATCTTTCAAGTATTTTTGTCGGGGTTTGTTTGTAGGTAGTGTAGTTTTTTTTTTACTGTTATTAAATATTTTATTGCAGAGGCTCCAGAAGAGCCATATGACACCAGGCCGCTATACCAGCGCCTCGAAGAACAGAAGATGAGGAAGGATGCTGAATATGAGGAAGCTCACAAACTGAGTAAGTTTGTATTTACTTTCTTAGTATTAAGCTACGGTAGCCTAGTGGTTCATGCATGTGTATTTACTTTCTTAGTATTAAGCTACGGTAGCCTAGTGGTTCATGCATGTGTATTTACTTTCTTAGTATTAAGCTACGGTAGCCTAGTGGTTCATGCATGTGTATTTACTTTCTTAGTATTAAGCTACGGTAGCCTAGTGGTTCATGCATGCGGCTGTCAAGCAGCGATCTGGGTTCGAATCCCGGGTCGTGCCAATGAGTTTTACGGAACTTGTGTGTTGTGTTACAGTACCGGTCAAAAGTTTAAGTTCACTCTGCGAAATAAGGTTATCATATTAAATTATGTTCAAATCCATACTAATATTATAAATGCGAAAGTGTGTCTGTCTGTCTGTCTGTCTGTCTGTTACCTCTTCACGCTTAAACCGCTGAACCGATTGCGATGAAATTTAGTATGGAGATAGTTAGAATCCCGGGAAAGGACATAGGATAGTTTTCATCCTGAAAATCACCCCCTAAGGGGATGAAATGGGGGGTTGAAGTTTGTATGGAGCTGCGATATAAACTATTTCCACGCGGACGGAGTCGCGGGCAGAAGCTAGTATAGAATATGTTTTGAATTTCAAACGTTTAATTGTTTCCACGACTACCAAATAACAATAAAAATACCTCTTGGAGGAATCGTTTTATGTTATTCGGAAAATTTGATCCATTTAAAATTTTTGTTCCGTATTTCCTATGAGATTTCGTGAAGTTAGAAATCATTTAAAATGGGTCGCAAGGCCGATTTGAGTGTCGAAACTCGTGCTGTTATTGTAGCTCTGTCAAATGAGGGCTACACGACGCGGAAAATCGCTGAAAAAATGAAGGTTTCTCAAACTGCTGTCGTGAGTACTTTGAAACGAAAACAAGAAACCGGTCTTAATTGCAGTCGATCTCGATCAGGTAGGCCAAAAGTCACGTCTAAAAGCGAAGACCAATTTATTTGCGTGCAGAGCAAACAGCAACGTACTCTAACTGCTCCAGAAATTTGCGAAGAACTCAACGCCACCCGAGAACAGCGAGTATTGGTTTCGACAGTGCAACGGCGTCTGCGAAACTATGGTCTAATAGGTCGTATTGCTGCCAAAAAACCCTTGTTACGTAGTCAGAATAAAGTTAAGAGGTTGAAATGGGCCCAGAAACACAAAAACTGGACGTCTGAACAGTGGTCTAAAGTTATATTTTCTGACGAATCGAAGTTTGAAATTTTTGGAGGTAGACGTCGTCAATATGTTCGACGACAAGTAGGCGAACGAATGATAAAGCAATGCGTGATGCCAACAGTGAAGCACGGTGGAGGATCAGTTATGGTCTGGGGATGCTTTGCGGGTGATAAAGTTGGTGATCTCGTGAGAGTCAATGGCATAATGGATAAGAAAATGTATCATAACATTTTGCAACGTCAAGCTTTTCCATCTGGAAAACGGATTGTAGGCAGAGGTTTTGTTTTCCAAAAGACAACGATCCCAAGCATACTTCGAAGTTGTGCAAAAACTACATTTCATCCAAAGAAAAACAAAAAGAATTAAAATATATGGATTGGCCTCCTCAATCGCCCGACCTCAATCCGATTGAGTTGTTATGGGATGAATTGGACAGGAGTGTGAGAAAAATGCGGCCAACTAATAAAGAACAGCAGGGAATACCTATACATTTGTTGGAATAAAATTTCGACATCAACACTGCAAAAACTAATTACGCGAATGCCGAAAGTGTGTACGGCAGCATTGAAAGCAAAAGGCGGATATTTTGAAGAGTCTAAAGTTGGCAAAAACTGATATTTTTTTATTTAATTGTGGTTTTAAATTAGAGAATTATCTTTATTTTTGTATGTAATAGAAGATTATTAAATACTTTTATTAGTAAATTGTGTTATAGCTTAATTTAACCGAAATTACAGAGTGAACTTCAACTTTTGACAGGTACTGTAGGTATATAGTTGAATTACTTAAACCATGATATTTTGGCAGAAACTAATCGGAGTAAAATCTGTTCACATTGCTGCCTTCTGTGTTATAAAATAAGTACTTAATTATGCATTTTGTGTGTAGAGAACATGATCCGAGGGTTGGATGATGATGAAGTTGGTTTCCTGGACCTCGTGGAGCGCAGCAAGGCCAAGGCAGCGCAGCAGATCTCCATGCAGGAGCAGAAGGAGATGCAGGAGTTCAGGTATGGGTGCAATTGATGCTGATGATCGATGATGGTAGCTGGTATCCTCTGGCCAAACAAACAGCGTAAGATGGGGCAGTCACAGTCTAGTGAATATAGACTAGAAATAGCTTAATTTGCTATTAGATTAACGGAGTAACAAACCAGTCTGGGGCAAAACCTATAGCTAAAGTTGGTACCTACACTACCATCGAACTCATACATACTAACAAACAAATCCAGAATCATTAGGTATGCATGTTTATTATTCCTACCTTTTTATTCTCCCTCTTTTTCTGTCTCTTTTTGTCTCCATACTAATTCGCGTAACGCGGTTAGATGTTTTGAAATGAAATTATATCCATTAAATAACCAGACTGGACCAAACCTATTACCAAACCCGAGCGATTATAGTCCTTATCCTACAAGTTATATAAGATATTTAATTGTGTGAACATTTATTTGCACTTGAGTCACTTAGGTTTTAAGATAAATATTGTTTATGACATTGGTAGATTTAATAGATTTTTTGCTACATCTGTGTGGTCTTATTATCAATTTGTTTCTGGTGTCTGACACACATATAGCTTTTATTACATTTGTATGGAAACGAACAGGCATAATGATAAGCCGACATCTTATCCTACTCACGCTCGCGACTCCAGATCCAGACCCCGTATCATGGTCGGACTTATCACACGATAAGTGACAGGATAGAGCGACCGTCACTGGCTGACACCGGTCGATAGAACGAGACGACGCTCCTATCTTGTCACTTATCGTGTGATAATGCCGACCATGATACGGGGTCAGAAGAGCCACAGGCGCGTTGCTAACACTTTATTGACTGTTTTATATTGACAGTTAGAGACAAATGCATGCGTAATCACGTAACGTTTCCAACGCTCTTTAGGACAGTCCAACTGTAATTTTTAGGGTTCCGTAGCAAAATGGCAAAAAACGGAACCCTCATAGATTCGTCATGTCTGTCTGTCTGTCTGTCTGTCTGTCTGTCTGTCCGTCCGTGTGTCACAGGCATTTTACTCGAAAACTATAAGGTGTATTTCAATAAAATTTTCAGGATAGGTGTATTTTGTTAACCGCTACATAGTTTTGTAACTAAATTACTAAAAAAAATTTGTTTAGGGGTGCACTCCATACATAAAACGTCCGTCAAGGAGGGCTCACCTCTCCGGACCTATTCAACATCTATGTCAACGATCTGATCGATGAACTGCGGAGAACTCGTGTTGGCTGCCATATTGATGGCGTCTGTTATAATAACTTAAGTTATGCGGATGACATGGTTCTCCTCAGTCCATCAATTAGTGCCTTTTAGCAGTTTGTGAGGACTTCGCTTCAAGAAATGGCATGAAGTACAATATCGCTAAGACTGAAATGGTTATGTTTAAGTATGGTAAAGGTCCGGAGAGGGTGCCGCCGGTGTTTCTGTATGGTGAGTCAGTTCGGGTTGTAAAGCAATTTAAGTACCTAGGTCACATACTATGTGAGAACATGCAAGAGGACCTGGACATCGAGCGTGAACGAAGGGCCCTGGCTATAAGCAGCAATATGCTGGCACACAGATTCGCAAAGTGCTCTAGGGATGTTAAGCTTGTCCTGTTTAGAGCATATTGTCAAAGTTTTTATACCTGTCAGCTCTGGACAAAATATACATGGAAAGCTTACAACACCCTTAGAGTACAATACAATGATGCCTTACGTATTATCACCAAACAGCCTCGATTCTGTAGTGCATCGGCAATGTTTGCTGACGCCAGGGTACCCGATTTCTTTGCCATTATTAGAATAATAATGGCAAAGAAATGCCATTATAATAATACGCATTTCTAATAATGTGCTGATTAAAACGGTCGACAACAACTTTTACCGAAATGCAATTTTCTTGCATTGGTTATCTGCGCATCGGCACCCGATTCGCAAATAAGTGTATTAGTTAAGGATTTTATTTTATTTATATTATTATTATTTTTATTTAATTGTGTATATACTTTTTTAAGTTTAAGACAATTTGTAGCATATGAATTTGATTTGTATTGTTATTCCTGCAATGTATCTTGACTTCATCCTATTTTAACTCATTTGTATTATTTCTCTATTAATGTAATTATGTTATCTCTTATCTACCATTTTACTTTTTAATTTGATTGACATGTTTAAATTTATATTAAGAACTGTATTCACAATGTTTATTTATTTTTTACCTAATTTTATTTTAACTTATTTGTAACGTTGATTTTGATATCAGATTGACATATTTTAATTTTGAATTTTAGTTTTAATTGGATTCATTAATTTTTATATTACAATTCTTAATTTAAGTTATTTTTTAGGGTTCCGTAGCCAAATGGCAAAAAACGGAACCCTTATAGATTCGTCATGTCTGTCTGTCCGTCCGTATGTCACAGGCATTTTACTCGAAAACTATAAGGAGTATTTCAATAAAATTTTGAGGATAGGTGTATTTTGTTAACCGCTACATAGTTTTGTAATTAAATGACTAAAAAAAAATTGTTTTAGGAGTGCACTCCATACATAAAACTGAAAAAATAAAATAAAAAAATCATTGCAAGCCCACGTGTGGCACATCAATCGATAGGCCTTTCAAAATAAATATAAGGTTTCTCAGCAATTTTATTGATTAAGTGAATAGAGTCGGAGATAATCGCCTCGAAAGTCACTAAAATTGTGTCCCCCCCCCCCCTCTAATTTTTGAACCGTGTATTTTAATAATATGAAAAAATTAGGCTTATTAAATTCTTTCAGCGAAAATTGTTTCGAACAAGATCGGTTCAAAGGTTTTGGAGATATTTCTAAAAACTGCCTTCCTTAAAGAAAAGGACGTAAGTGCCATAAGATTTTAGTAACGATACGACCTTTTTTATAAGCACGGAACCCTCGTTGTGTGTGGTCCGACACGCACTTGGCCGCTTTTTTAATACAATTGCGGAAAAATAAGAAAAACAATAAGAAAGGAATTCGAAACTTTTATATTATTAATTCTGTAACATCATTGTAATACAGTTGAAAAATAATGAAGTTGTTCACAAAATATTATTTTTAATACGGTTCTATCTTATTTATTTTTTATTGACATAATAATTTATGGTACAATTATTGAGTGGGAAAAGTGAAAAGCACTAGTTCGCGAAAGCCAACTTTCCTCACGCTAAACAGCTACGTAAAGTAGCACTTTTTGAGCAACTGTATTAAAATAGTTATTTTATACGTTATTAATATTTATGTACCTTTTATATGAAAGAAAACGTGTAATTGAAATATTTGTAAAACCTTTCTCGAGTAATAAAAACTCTTTGTGTCGGGCTAACGACGGACTTGAAAATTAAAAAAAAATTGAAAAGTAAAAAGCACTAGTGCGAAAAAGTGGCACTTTCCGCACGATTTTAGTGCTTAGAAAACGCTCTTTTCGAGCACATGCATTGTAATAGTTATTTACGATACAAGTGCCGAAAATAGGAAATTCGCAACGAGTGGTGATAAATTAAAACACGACCGAAGTGAGTGTTTTAAATCGACACGAGTTGCGAATTACCTATTCGCACGTGTATCGTACAACGTTTTACTGTACATATGGCTCTTTAAAGTTTCGACATATGCACGAAAAGTGCTCTTTTCCGCACTAGTGCGGGAAAGTAGGACCATATGTACTGTAAAAGTATTTATTGCCACAAAAGAACCTTAAATGATTATACAAGGAGAGATAATTAAAAAAAAAGAAAAAACAAACTACAAAACTAACTTAAGAGGCTCCCATACGCCAATGACCTTCGATCTGAATCCCTTAGTTTTCTAATGTTTTTTGTAGCTTATTATATTAACAACAACGGCTTTAAGCAATACAGTAACCCATATTTACTTCAGACTTCATTGTTTTCGAGATATTTGGCATCAAAGTTGAACAATTTTAGGCCAAAAAACTGGTTTTCTGGCCATAACTTTTGTGTTAATTGGTTTAAAATTAAAACCCTCTGCCAGTTTTTAGAGACGTCATAGACGAACCCAAATTTGTAGATTTCGTATATGTTAGATCTTTCACGTCAATAGAGATGCGAAATAAGTGTTTTTTTAGACAATGTTTAAAAAAATCATACAAAATTAAGTATTAGTAGTAATTTGTTTCAAAATCCGGTCTGTCAAAATGGAGATAAAAGATTGAAGAACCGATAGCCGTTTGATTTATGATTCTATCTGTAGTGCAAAAGTAGTAGATACGATTCAAATCTTGTCAAAAATCGATGAAAACCTCGGGTAGCCCCTTAAGGAACTAGTGAGTAATGGGCAACCTGTACAGGTGAAAAACCGGTCATACAAAATTTTTCTCAAACATGCTATGAAATATTGACGTTGTGTTCTTCGTAATGCTGCTTCATGATGGTCTTTTTTTTTCAATTCCACAATTTGTGGCACACGATCACGGCGTTCAGCCATGAAAATTAAAGTTTGATTTCTTGGAGGTTTTTTTTTAATTTATTTCATTGCATGTCTGAGAAAAGCACTATACATACCTCGGCGTGAAAAGGAGTTGCCAGCCTCAACTATCCGACCTCGGCGACCTCGCTACGCTCGGCTGTCTATATGTACTCGGCCGGCAACCCCTTACGTCCTGGCCTCTGTAGTAATGTACTATTTTACTCTTGCTGAAAAGGAGAACATTCAAAGAGAAAAGGGGCAAAGTCCGCAGTAAGCTCGGCCAAATTTCACCTTCCCATACAAACGGGAGTTCCGTTCTCATTTTAATACTACGTGTTGGATTGTGACGAAACTTCGCATATACAATGACATGAGGTATATCTATGTCTGTAATTAGTTTATATGGTTCCAGTGTATAAAACAAACGAAATACAGCAAAAACAAGTTTTGTATGAAAAACTTAAATTCGCTGTATTTTTTTTTAATATGGTATCTGAACCTACATAAACGAATGCCCTGGTTATACCTAATGTCATTGTACATGCAAAGTTTCGTTACAATCCAACAGGTAGTTTTAAAATGAGGGGTTAACTACGTTTGTATGGAGAATCGAGCTTACTGCGGACTCTTAAGAGGAAACACTAACGGCGAGATAATTGAGAAATAGGTATTTGTAAAATGTATTGCTGGCGCGCCAACCTCAAGCCTCCCCCCGCAGAGCGCGATAGAGACAACTGCAGCTTGGACCGAAAATACCTATTAAAAGTACTTACATAAAATCAACGTTTCGTAGTCACCTGATTTCTTCTCCAAAACTTAACCTATTGAACTATATTTTTTATTAAAAATCAAAGTAAGGCTTTGGCCGCGTTCCTATGATTTCCTTTTTTTTAAATAATCTAGTCAAAATTGTTTTCTGGGTGTTTGAACACAGCGGGAAATCTGGCATTTTTTTAGGTTAGTATCTCTTTTAAGAATAAATTTATGAAAAAAAAGAAAACATGGGACATGTCAATAGTAAGCCATAGATTTATGGAAAAAAAATATTGCTCTACTGCCATTATCCAAGGAGAATACAGGGGACTTGCGTTCTATGGAAAAACGGCCCTTGTGTTTCCTCTTAAGTTTTATGAACAAGGGGGTTATTGTTATAGGGAGCGCGTGTCGACCCTAGCCGAGAGCGAGGAGCTGACTCGCCTGCGCGCGCAGCTTGCGCCCGCGCGGCCGGCGTCCGCGCAGCAGAAGAACAAACTGCAAGGGGTATGTACAGTGGGATATCATCAGAGCCTTTGAGCAGGGCTTCACCGGGACGCCATGGCGACGTGTCCCATACAAACAGAGCTATAACCACGAACTTCGAATGTCGAAGTTCGGATATCTCTATCTCTATCGCACTTACTCTACTCGAGTGACAGGGATGCAAGTAGTCGGTCTGTCTGTTACCTCTTCACGCAAACCGTTGAACCGATTCAGATGAATTTTTGTATAATCCCTGCGAAGGTAGTTTTTATTCCGGAAATCATCCTTTATGGAGGTGAAATGGAGGTCAAATTTTATTTCATTTCATTTCATTGATTCATTGCTTTGGTTGAACCCAGGACTTCCAGCTTAGTACACACTACGAACTAGGCTAAAGCGTCATCTTCGAAGATGTATCTTATCTTCTTCTTAGTTTTCTGAGTTAACACGATTGTTCCAGGTGGTGGTGAGGAAACGTAAGGCGAGCGAGTTGGAGGCAGAAAAGGATGCCACACCCGCTAAAAACAGCCTTGTCACAAACAGGTAACTATTATAGTTTTAATAGTCCCTGGGCGACCGAGCTCTGCTCGAGTGAAAATACGGAGAAAATGAATTTTCCCAGACATGCGACCTAGCTAGATCAATTTATCGCCCTCGTAAACCCCCTATATTCCAAATTTCATCGAAATCGTTAGAGCCGTTTCCAAAAACGTGACTGCAAATATGTGCATATGTTATACAAATATTGCTCGTTTAAGAGTAAAGTGTGGGACGTTCAGGGTACATAATGACTACACAAAACTTGGGTTGTAACTGATTTATTCACATCAAATACGGCGGTTTTTATACTAAACAATTCCTTTGTCTTGAAGCTAAACTTCTAATAATAAATTCTGATTCTGATTCTGATTCTGATAAACAGATGGGTTGGAAAAGCAGAATGGAAATCATGCGTGGGCGCACGGCGCAAGGTTGTGACTCACATATGTTATCGCAATGCGCTCTTTACATTGTGGTGATTTATTAATTAGTTACATATGGAAAATAGATATTCATTGTCTATCAGCTGTTCCTTCGCTCTCCACTACAATAGGATAGGCTATTATGCCACAAGTACGGTAAGATATGTTTTACGAAGAAGTATTAGAATTCTGACGCCGACGGCGGAGGGCTTTGATGACTTGAAGTTGTGACATACTAGACCTAGTCCCAAACTAAGCAAAGCTTGTACTATAGGTACTAGACGACGATAATAGTACATTACTTACCAAGGGCTGCAAAATAAAGAAAGCCCGAAATCGCAGGTGTTTGTATTTGTAATTTTACGTCTTCACCTGGCCACAATGCGAGTTCTACCGTACGCGCAGCGTGTGGTAAAACTCAAGTTATGGCCAGGTGTGACGTAAACATACTTATATCGATAAACAAATACGAACATTCGTGCTCATCAAGTCGTCACACAATTAAATGCCCTTACTGGGATTCGAACCACCAGCTTCATAGGCAGGTTCACTACCAACTAAGCTGAAGTGGTCGTCGAACCTACCAACTAGGCTAAAGTGGTCGTCGAACCTACCAACTAGACTAAAGTGGTCGTCGAACCTACCAACTAGGCTAAAGTGGTCGTCGAACCTACCAACAGGCTAAAGTGGTCGTCGAACCTACCAACTAGGCTAAAGTGGTCGTTGAACCTACCAACTAGGCTAAAGTGGTCGTCGAACCTACCAACTAGGCTAAAGTGGTCGTCGAACCTACCAACAGGCTAAAGTGGTCGTCGAACCTACCAACAGGCTAAAGTGGTCGTCGAACCTACCAACTAGGCTAAAGTGGTCGTCGAACCTACCAACTAGGCTAAAGTGGTCGTCGAACCTACCAACAGGCTAAAGTGGTCGCCGAACCTACCAACTAGGCTAAAGTGGTCGTCGAACCTACCAACAGGCTAAAGTGGTCGTCGAACCTACCAACTAGGCTAAAGTGGTCGTCGAACCTACCAACTAGGCTAAAGTGGTCGTCGAACCTACCAACAGGCTAAAGTGGTCGTCGAACCTACCAACTAGGCTAAAGTGGTCGTCGAACCTACCAACTAGGCTAAAGTGGTCGTTGAACCCGATGCGCTACCATTTACTTTGTAATATAGCGGCTACCATTTACTTTGTATGTATACAGCTTTTATTATTGTTATTGACCCTGTACATCTCTGACAATATTACATTAATGTTCCTTTTTAGGGTTCCGTAGTCGACTAGGAACCCTTATAGTTTCGCTTTGTCTGTCCGTCCGTCTGCGGATAATCTCAGTAACCGTTAGCACTAGAAAGCTGAAATTTGCTACTAATATGTATATCAATCACGCCGACAAAGTGGTAAAATAAAAAGTGTTTTTATTTTATTTTATTAGGGTACTTCCTATACCTACGTAACGTAGGGAGTGTTTTTTTTTTTCATTTCAACCCTAACGTGTGATATATTGTTGGGTAGGTGTTTAAGAATGAATAGGGGTTTGCTAAAATATTTTTTTATAATGTTCAAAGTCTCGGAGATAATCGCTCCAGAAGTAAAAAAAATGTGTCCCCCCCCTCTAACTTTTGAACCATAAGTTTTAAAAATATGAAAAAAATCTCAAAAGTAGAACTTTATAAAAACTTTCTAGGAAAATTATTTTGAACTTGATAGGTTGAATAGTTTTTGAAAAAAATTTCAAAATAAGTTCTGGACGAAAAACTACGGAACCCTACACTGATCGTAGCCCGACGCGCTCTTGGCCGGTTTTTTTCTTTTTTTTTGACGCTTAGAGACCGTATACATCTCTATGAACATTAGACTAATTATTAATTGTATTTGGACGCTTAGAGACCTTATAACATCTCTGGAATACTGAATTAATATCATTAACTTCTTGTTAATGCTGATACAGACCTTATATCGAATGTAATGGTCATATTTTGCAATTTTGTTTTATTCTCATTAACTTTAGACATTTCGTTTAATAACCGTTTATATCGGTCCTTAATCTGCAAATTTTAAATAATGATTGAGTAAGATTATTATTATTTTTTTGTAAATTACTGTTTGACATGTAAAAGTGCCCTTGTGGCCTATTTGCAGAATAAATTATTGATTGATTGACAGCTTGGCGACTGCCGAGGACGCAGAACTGGGCGCGCTGCGGTGCGTCGGAGTACTCCCGGGGCTGCGGAACTACGGCACCGACTCGTCTTCCGACACCGGCGAGTCCAGCGACAGCGAGCCCGTGAGTACACCTTGTATACAGCGTGGGGCCTGCTGTCGGGGCTACGGCACCCACTCGTGCTCGGACACCGGCGAGTCCAGCGACATCGAGCCCGTGAGTACACCTTGTATACAACGTGGGGCCTGCAGTCGGGGCTACGGCACTGACTCGTCCTCCGACACCGGCGAGTCCAGCGAAAGCGAGCCCGTGAGTACACCTTGTATACAGCGTGGGGCCTGCTGTCGGGGCTACGGCACCCACTCGTGCTCGGACACCGGCGAGTCCAGCGACATCGAGCCCGTGAGTACACCTTGTATGTATACAAGGTGTACTCACGGGCTCGCTTTCGGGCTACGACGGTACCAACTCATCCTCGGATGAGAGGTCGCTAGTAGCGGCGGCGAATGTGATGGAAAGATACGCGTCATCAGTTAATGTCTGGGTAGCTCAGAGGGAGAGCACTGTACCGGCACTACAGAGGGCACCAGTTCGTCAAGAGTCTTGTCCTGGGGGGCTAGCACAACTGACGCCGCGCCGCGACGCGAGTCGAGAAAGATCTACCCTCCTCTTTCTAATTTGCATGGTGCGAGTGAGTCAGGAGACGCTCAGTCGCGCGCTAAGCGACTTGTCAGCAAGTTGTGCTAGACCATGAAGTAGCGGATCATTTTGAGCGGTTCTTTTCTAACGTACCCGTTGAGACCACGAAGTCTTTAAACTCATCACCAGATATCGCTGAATCGTCATTGAAAGCAAATGTAACGGAATGTACAGAAATCTTTAGATTTACTCACGTGACGCCACCTGTTCTTATAAAAGCGTTTAAATTGTTGAACTTGAAGAAGACTGAAGATCTTTGGGGCCTTTCAGTCAAAGTATTACATTCCATTGTAGAATCAATTGCACCTTTCTTAGCTGATATTTTCAATAAATGTATTGATACTGGAGTATTTCCTGACCTAATGAAACACGGTAAAATTATCCCGTTGTTTAAATCAGGAACGAAGACTGACCCTACCAACTTCAGGCCAATATCAATACTACCGGCATTAAGCAAAGTTTTTGAGAAGCTTATTCTTCATCAGCTTATGTCCCACTTTAGTCGCAATAAACTGCTCAATACCAATCAGTTCGGATTCACTAGGGGCCGCTCTACCACTGATGCCGGTGTGGTTCTAATTAAACATATTTTTGATGCCTGGGAAGAGGCTCAAGATGCTATTGGAGTGTTCTGTGATTTATCAAAGGCATTTGATTGCGTTGATCACGAGAATTTAATCAGAAAGTTGAGACATTATGGGATTAAAAACGGTGCTCTTGATCTTGTTTCATCGTATCTCTCGGAGAGAACACAACGAGTAGTCATCAATGGGACCCAATCAGCAGGGACAACTGTTGCTCTTGGTGTTCCTCAAGGCTCGATTCTGGGTCCGTTTCTGTTTCTGATTTACATCAATGACCTACCAAATGTGTTGCAAGATAAACATGATATAGTGTTATTCGCAGACGACACGTCGCTTATCTTTAAGGTAGACAGGAAAGAGAAAAGCTTCGATGGTATTAATGATGCGCTCAACACTGTTGTGAAATGGTTTACAGCAAATAACTTACTGCTAAATTCCAAGAAAACAAAGTGTATCAGATTCACTTTACCTAATGTCAAGCAGGTAAACAATACCAAGATCAAATTAAAGGGCGAGGAACTGGAATTTGAAGATATAAGGTGTAGGTGTAGGTGTTTTTAGGTATCACCTTGGACTCAAAACTACAATGGCATGCGCAGATCGCCGCCCTAGCCGGAAAACTTAGTTCGGCAGCCTATGCAGTAAGACGCATAAGACAGTTAACGAACGTTGAGACGGCCAGGCTGGTGTACTACAGTTACTTCCACAGTGTTATGTCCTACGGAATCCTGTTGTGGGGGAAGGCGGCTGATATCCAGACCATATTCGTGCTACAGAAACGAGCTGTACGCTCCATATACGAACTAAAAGCTCGAGATTCTCTCAGGGACAAATTTAAGGAGGCAAACATTCTTACTGTAGCATGCCAATACATTCTTGAGAATATCATGTATGTGCGGAAAAACCTTCATGAGTTCAAACTCAACAGTGATATCCACGACTACAACACCAGAAGTAAAAACAAGATCGCAGTGAAGGCCAGTCGTCTCCGCAAGGTTAGCACGTCGTTCGTGGGGAACTGCATACGTTTTTACAATAAAATACCCACTGAAATTGTTAATTTACCGTACAGTAAATTTAAGTCTCATGTTAAGAGTAATTTGCTAAGCAAGGCGTATTATACTGTCAACGATTTCTTAAACGACAAAAATGCCTTTAAGCCAGTAGTAGTCTGATTCTATTAGGAATATACCTGAATACATGTAATCATTATAAGTACCTACCTGATATAACTGTACCATTTTATGTAAGAAGAGAGCACGTAATGCTGTTTCTCGCCGAACAAGTCGCTTAATCTTTGCTATTATCAATGTCCGGTGGCTTGAATATGTCATGCTCGCTTAAAGGGCTTTGCTTACGGTGGCGGCGTTGATCGGGTCGCCACCTTCCCTAACATATGGTTGAGGGAGGCGATGGCTGAGATATGCGTCATACTCGTGATCGGGTGCTGTTTGTGGAGTCCGGACTGTTCATGCTTGCAAGGGCATAGTACCTAATTAACTACTTAAATACTAGTGTTATTATTATTATTATCGTATTGACGAGAGACATCATTCTGATCTTGACACGTTTTATTGTTATTGACCCTGTACATCTCTGACAATATAACATAAACACAATATGTGGTAACGAAACGCAACCCGTTTGTTCTTTATGGTTTCTTGTTGACGTGTATTTGGAGGTTAGAAAAATGGTAGTTTTTGAATAAAGTGTCATGTGAAAAATATCGTCGTATTAATTAATTACGAAGCAACTATCACGATATAACAAATTGGCGACGAGTTTACGAACAAACGCGTATTAAAGCAAAATATTTAAAGATTATCGAGGCTCGATTACCTACATAGACTATAATAAGTGTGCGCATGGAAACAAAGCAATAATATACATGGAGGATGTCGAAGGGTACATTAAGACAGGAAAAAAAGCGTGGATCCAAACCAAAAATAAGGAGGAGCTAATATTAATCGCAAACCAACTGGTCGACGACCCGGCGTCACAATTTTCGAGCGATAGCCGGATTGAGGACATTCGAAAATATCTCAGAGAATATATAGACGAGCATATAGAGGAGTCCCGGAATTGTTCGGCACAGCCCAGGTTAAAAATGAGCCCTATTTCGTATTTGGAGGCGTTTGGCGGAGGTAACTGGAATGCATATAAACAACAGCTGGAATGTTTTTTCGTTTTAAACGATGTTGAGGAAAAGAAGAAAGTGCCGCTCCTCATTACAAAGCTCAGCACCAATGTATACGAATTACTAACCACTTTATGTACCCCTGAAACACCAATAAATGAAACTTATGAAAACATTTGTAACAAACTGCAAAACCATTATCACCCAGTTCGTAATTGTGCATTGGAACAAGCCGAATTTAGGAAACGCAACCAAAAACGAGATGAAAATATAGATCAGTATATACTTGAATTAAAAAAAATATCGAAAAATTGTAACTTTAAAAACCTAGACGAAGAAATAAAAGAGCGTCTTTTAAATGGTACCAGATGTGATGCAGTGCGGTTTGAAATATTAAAACAAGCAGATTTGCCATTAGACAAATTAATACATATTGCAAAAACAGTTGAGACTGCATACAATTTGGCATATAAAAAAGATGAAGAAGATATTCGACCGCAAATGTTTAAATTTGAAAAACAAATAAACCGGAATAGAAACTTTGGAGTAAGGCCTGGCACTAGCCAATCGAAGCCGCAGGCAGGTGGACATGTTGGGAGTTGTTTCTGCTGTGGAAAAGCCGGACACATGAGGGCTCAGTGCACGTTGCGGGAAAAGTTCTGCAGCGAATGCGGTCTAAAGGGGCACATTTTCAAGATGTGCAACAAAAACAAAGATACTTGGAGAATGAAGATGTTGAATGCTACGGATACAAACATCCCAGTTGTAAGCGAAGTGAAGCAAGAAGATAAAAATGATATGGCCGAGCCAGAAATGTTTGACATTTTCTATTTTAGTGAGAAGCAGCACATTCCATCAGCTAAGTTAAAAGTTTCAGTAAACGGTAAGCTGCTTGATTTTGAAGTTGACACCGGAGCCGATGTAAGTACGATCACGTATTCTGATAAGAACCAATATTTTCCAAATGTAGATTTGAAACAACGTAATGTCATTTTTACAAATTTTGACCAGTCAACTTCAACACCATTGGGTGTGCTCGAAAATGTAAGTCTGTCATATGGTAATGTTAACCTGGAAAAACAAACACTGTTTATTGTCAAAGATGGATCACCGAGAATTATAGGAAAAAATTGGCTCTCTGTTTTACAATTATGGCCCCCTACTTTTGACCAAAAAACATGTGAAACCACTTCAAAAGACACATTAGAGTTTAAAATAAAAAGTGAGTTTGCTACTGTTTTCGAACCAGGCATGGGGGAATATAAGGGAAAGCCAATTCATTTGGAAATTGCGTCAGGCACACGACCTATTTTTATGCCGGTGCGAACTGTGCCATTTGCGTTTAAGGAAAAAGTTAAAAATGAGATTGAAAGGTTAATTAAAAACAAACGTATTGTGCCTGTTGAATATTCAGATTGGGGTACGCCAGTTGTACCAGTCCTAAAGCCAGATGGTTCAGTACGATTATGTGGCGATTTTCGTATAACAATAAATAAATATTTGAAAATTGATCATTACCCGCTGCCAACTATAGACCAGATTCTAATGAAGCTGCAGGGAAACCAATTCTTCTGTGAATTGGACTTACGGGAAGCTTACTTGCAGGCTCCATTGGACGAGGAATCTCAAAATTTGGTATCGATCGTGACTGAGGAGGGAATTTTCAAATATTTATTTCTCCCTTATGGAGTCAGTACCGGGCCTGGCTCGTTTCAGCGACTCATGACACAGAAATTATGTGGTCTTGATGTGATTGTTTACATAGACAACATATACATATATGGTAAAACGTTAGCTGAGACATATGAAAATCTAAAATTGGTGTTAATGAGATTGCGAGATTCAGGGCTAAAAATAAAAATGGAAAAGTGTACATTTTTTGAACAAAAGCTGGAGGTTTTTGGATTCGAAATTAATCAAACAGGCATTAAAGTAATAAAAAGTAAGATAGAGCCTTTGCTGTCATTACCACCACCAGTAAATGTAAGAATGCTGCGTTCTTTTCTCGGAAAAGTTAATTACTACAACAGATTTCTGCAAAATATGGCAACTGTTTTGAAGCCGCTATATGACTGCCTAAAGAAAGACAAATTTGAGTGGACACCTGAATGCGAGACATCATTCAAGAGTATCAAAAATGCATTGGCCAATACATCTTCATTGACACATCTAAACAAAAACTCACAAATTGTTCTAACATGTGATTCAAGTGACAGCGGTGTTGCTGCAATATTGTCTGTAAAGGACAGTAATAATATTGTCAGACCTGTAGCATTTGCTAGTAGAAAACTAAATGATACCCAAATCAAGTATCCAATTTTAGAAAAAGAGGCCTATGCAATTATTTTTGGTGTCACAAAATTTTATGAATACCTATTTGGACAGAAATTTACCTTACAAACAGATAACGAAGCTTTAGCAAAAATCTTAGGCCCAAAGCACGGAATCCCAAAGATGGCAGCAAAACGGCTGCAATATTGGGCAATATTTTTAAGTGGTTTTAACTATGACATTGAACATATAAAATCCAAAAACAATCCGGCCGATTATTTATCACGGGTAGTGATAGACCATAGAAATGATATAGATAGAAATGCAGAGATTATTGAAAAGTCTTTTGAATTAAACACAGTAAATTATATAACTAGTTCAAATCTTACTACCCTAAATTGGGAAACCATTCAAAAAGAGACAAAACAAGACAATGTATTGTGCAACATCATCAGGTTCTGCAGAGATGGTTGGCCAGCTAGTAATATTTTAGGCAAAGAATACGATTGTTATTTTGTAAGAAAAAATGAAATTTCCATGGATAGGGATTGCGTGCTCTGGGGGTATCGGGTCATTATTCCTAGCTCTCTTAAAGACGAAGTGATGTTAGAATTACATGCCTCCCATCTCGGCATAACCAGAATGAAAGAGATAGCGCGCTCCTATTTTTGGTGGCCCGATATGGATAAGCAAATAGAGGACATAACAAAAAATTGTAAAATATGTTTAGAAAACCACAAACTACCAGAAAAAATAAAATTAACACCGTGGCCACAGGCACCATGCGTCTGGCATAGATTACATGCAGACTTCTTAGGTCCTTTATATGGAAAAATGTATTTAGTAATCATTGATGCTTACTCAAAGTGGCCTGAAGTGTTTGTTATGGCAAACATAACAGCACGTAAAACGATTGAAATATTCAAAAGTGTGTATGTAAGGTTTGGATATCCATTTCATTTAGTTACTGATAATGGTCCAACATGGACTAGTGACGAGTTCAAAACTTTTTGTAAATGTACTGGCGTGAAACAGAGTTTCACTCCAACGTATTACCCATCAACCAACGGCTTGGCAGAGCGTTTTGTGGAGACCTTTAAGTCACATGTGATCAAAATTGTTGACAGTGGCCATACACCTGAGTATGCCTGTAATTTATTCCTGTTCGATTACAGAAATTCAGTGCACAAAATGACTGGCCAAAGCCCAGCCAAGACGTTGTTTGGAAGGGAGCTGAGGTGCCGGTTTTCTCTTCTCAGGCCAAACCCAATAACTGCTCTGGTCGATAAAGAAAATATAAAACAGTCGTTAAAGAGCAGTAACGTAAGGGAACTATTTCTGATCGGGGAGAAAGCCATGGTAAGAGACCATCGCAAGAATAAAAAAAATTGGACTTTGGGGAAGATTACAAAAGTAATCATACCCGGGGTGACCTACGAGGTTGGGGTGGGTGACCTGAGGTGGAAACGGCACACAAATCAGTTACTAAAGTGTAGTCAACTGTTAGATTAGTTTTGTTTTAGTATTAGTTATGTAAGCAGGGAAGAGTGTGGTAACGAAACGCAACCCGTTTGTTCTTTATGGTTTCTTGTTGACGTGTATTTGGAGGTTAGAAAAATGGTAGTTTTTGAATAAAGTGTCATGTGAAAAATATCGTCGTATTAATTAATTACGAAGCAACTATCACGATATAACACAATACAACATAAACATATAACATTAATGTTCCTTTTTTGTTTTGACGCCTAGAGACCGTATACATCTCTTAGAATAATTATTAATTGTATTTGGACGCTCAGAGACCTTATACATCTCTGGAATACTGAATAATAGCATTAACTTCTGTTAATGCTGATACAGATCTTATATCGAATGTAATGGTCATATTTTGCAATTTTTTTGTTTACATTAACTTAGTGACATTTAGTTTGTAAACCTTTTATATATAATTTTAAATTATTATTGTGTAAGATTACTATTTTATTGTAAATTACCGTTTGACATGTAAAAGTGCCCTTGTGGCCTATTTGCAGAATAAATAATTGATTTGATTTGATTTGATTTGAGACGTGCTGGGCTTCAGACGATAATTGTAAAAAGCAGTGGGCGGGGCACATTGCACGTAGAACCGATGGCCGTTGGGGCGGAAAGGTTCTCGAGTACCGTCCACGTACCGGAAGGCGCGGCGTGGGTAGGCCCCCCCCACAATGTGGACTGACGACCGGGTAAAGGTCGCGGGAGTCCGCTGGATGCGGGTGGCGCAGGACTGGCCATTGTGGCACTCTTTGGGGGAGGCTTATGTCCAGCAGTGGACGTTTTTCGGCATCAGCTGAAACCATCATCATCATCATATCACATCACATCACCCAGGAGCTCTTAAGTACACTGGACCGGCTTCTAAATAACTGCATTCGTTTTGTTTTTGGCCTCCGTAAATATGACCATATCTCCGCCTTCCGCCGTCAACTGAACTGGCTTCCCATTCGCGAGCGCAGATCTTTCAGGATTCTGTGCACACTTTATACCATCTTATTTGACCCAGCTGCACCGGAATATCTTAAATCTAAATTTCAATTTGTTACACCCCGTCCCGGTTACGAGCTACGTACATCCAGGAGTCTTAAACTCTCTGTCCTATTTCACCGTACTGGTTTCCTCTCAAATTCCTTCGCTGTTCAGGCTATTCGTCTGTGGAATGATCTCCCGCTTACCGTCAGGCAAGCTCAGAGCAAGTTCACCTTTAAATGCAAGTTGCGTAAGCATCTCTTATTAACCATTAAACATTGATGATCCTCATGATATCTTTGTTCGGGTACATTTAATTGTATGTATTTATGTAAGTATAAGTAAGTTTATATTGTATGCATTATATATGTATGTATATTAATGTATTCTATAATTGATTGTATATTAATTAAATTAATTGATTTGTGTTTCCATTCGAGTCTCTGTACTTAGGATCCTGCACCACTAAAGTTTCTGTTTAGCCCAATGGTTGACTGGTAGAGAATGCCTTAAGGCATTAAGTCCGCCAATTGTACTTCTATTTTTATATTTGTGCAATAAAGTTTAAATAAATAAATATCAATGATGATGATTATGGTGGACGACAGAGCAGTCACATGAACGTGTGGCACGACACTCTTTGTTGATTTGAGGATTCGCTTTGTTGTGTGATTGCAATAGACGCAGGTCCCTCTCAAAAGGGAGCATCTGTGGAAGAACCTTTAGAATCAGAAACATTATGCAAAAAACCGGTCAAGTGCGAGTCTGACTCGCGCACCGAGGGTTCCGTATCATAGATCGAAATTTTACCAATGTAGACTCCAACTCAAGCGCTTTCATATGATACCCCACTTGACCTAGCAGCTAAACTTTGAATTGTTTCCCCCCCTCTTATCCGTAATTTTAGATAGATATTAAAAATATATATTTGTTACCAATTTTGATCCGGAAGTTTATTAACTTCCGGCCCCCGACCCAAAAAGAGTTAAGTTTGACGTGTCTGTGTGTCTGTCTGCGGCATGGTAGCTCCTAAACGAATGGACCGATTTTAATGAGGTTTTTTTTTTGTCCTTAAGCTGATTGAGACGGTTCTTAGCTACGTTTCAACCAAACAGTAGTGACCCTGCCTACGAAGCCGGAGGTCCCGGGTTCGAACCCCGGTAAGGGCATTTATTCGTGTCATTAGTACGAATATTTGTTCCTGAGTCATGTATTAGTCAGTATTTATTTATCTGTATAAGTATGTATATCGTCGTCTAGTACCCATAGTACAAGCCTTGCTTAGTTTTGGACTAGGTCTATGTGTAAGATTGTAAAAAAAAAAATTACCGGGTTGCACTCCGGGAGTGCCGGCAGAAGTGAAAACTTGAATATTAACGTTGTGCATTGTTTTGATATTTTAGAATGGTTAGGGAATCATTTTGCACGAATTGCTTTACTTATCAGTATAAAAAAAGTGCACAGCGCCGCTAAAGAAGTTTTTACTTAAAAAAAATCGCGTCTCTAGTTATTTTATTTGTGTCTACACCCCTATACATCTAGAAATGTTGTTGCGCGCATAGTACAAGCTTTGTTTAGTTTGGGACTAGGTCAACATGTGCACAGATTGAAGAATACAAGTACAGATACCCAATCTCATAGAGCAAAAGCGTACCGTCCTAATGTAGGCAATTCTGTATACAATTTTAGTCCCGTAGCTACACCAGTAGATGCAGTATCCGAGCTACCACGGCTATGACGCTGTCAGCCTTTAATAATACATTGAGATATCACCAGATGGCGTTGACTTCCCGAGCAACAAATAGAGTATTTTTGATTATTTCGATATAAAAGTAGTATTTTAGAGACAATATTACACATCACACAAAAATATACATAACCAAATGCTTAGAGCCTGTGGTTCCATAGAACTTTCGCGACCCGTGATGGCGCCATCTAGTGACAGTACCCAATAATACGTAGCAAGCTTGAAAGCTCACTCGTATAGTACGAGTTACATGGATTTAGTATCAATTTTATTGCATTTACTAAACTTATAAAATATACCTTTATTGTATGTGCCGAAGTATGTTTGTGATATAATTAAGGTACTTTGAATTGATTAGGGTGTAAAAATCATTCTATCTTCACGATTACTGGTTCAAATGTTTCGCTCGGTACCTGTGTCGCCATCTATGAGTTCTTTTTAGTATCAATTATACGTTGTCCTAGTTGGGAGGCCATGACATGTGTAACCGCGTGTTCACACTGCGTCATTTTCCGTGTCCGGGAGGCATCCGTCTCTTTCGCACTCGGGCGAAACATCGCAAGCGGGAAAAAGAGGGATGCCTCCCGGACACGGAAACGGACGCAGTGTGAACACGCGGTAAGATTGTAAAAAAAATATATATTTGGCGCATAGTTATTTTAATTGTGTCAACACCCCTATACATCTAGAAATGTTGTTGCAGGAGGACAAGTGCTGCAAACGCGACCTTCTCGGCCGGCGGCCGTCTACGGATAAACACAAGGAGAAAAGTTAGACCCGCACACTATCTGTATTCATATAGGCTTCGGGATGTTAGTAGCACGGTCAAATATTAAACAAAATAACATTATCCTCTAGCGTTTTCCTGGTTGTTTCCTTAAGGAGCCCGGGGTCCGCTTTGGCATGCAATCCCAACTTGGCGTATACTAGTTACGAGAGCGACAGCCAACTGAATTTAAACAATAATAATTTTAAAGTGAACCAAGATTTTTTCTAAAAACCCGACTGCTTTTTTACAAATATTATAGATGTCACTCCTACTATTAAGAGGAGTCCAACGACACCTTATATGTCGAAATGCGTCAAACGGTTTAGGCTGCAGGGCGTGCCAAACATATACACATACATAACCCTCCTCTCCTTCGGTAGTCGGGTAAAAACAGAGTTTTTACCGACATCACCCTCGTAGCGTTAAACTAAGTAAAAACTCAATTGACAAAAAATATTGGTCCTGCTCACAAACTTTCACGACAGTAGGTTGAGAAAGTAATTTGGCCAAAATCTAAGTTTGTTTGTAGTGGGTGATCTCCGGAAGTACTGAAAGGATTTCAAAAATTATTTCACTGTTATACAACGTGTTAATAAAATAACGCAAAACCTGAAAACCGTTTGTTCAGAATCGAGAGTAGAATGCGAAAAAAATTAAAAATAAATTTTTTGACGCGATTTATTTTTTACATTTGTATGGAGCAGGTCGCCCCAGTCGGCCAACACTCCATACAAATGTAAAAAATAAATCTTGTCAAAAATTTTATTTTTTATTTTTTTCGCATTCTATGCTCGATTCTGAACAAACGGTTTTCAGGTTTTGCGTTATTTTATTAACACGTTGTATATAATGGACTTTGGACTATATCTGATCGCACTCCGGCTGGATTTTCAGCAACACGCAGATGGAACCGGGCGGGCAGCTAGTTCTAAATACACCCATAGCCGTTTCGTTAGACTTGACTATCGGAATAAGGTAGGAGTGTGTTGTGGGCGATGGGCTAGCAGCCTGTCGTTTTCTTCTTTAAAGCTAGTGGTTAGAAGTAGCACTGAAATTAAATTTCTTCGTTCATTTACATCCTAAAACTTACCTCTAATTGTTGTACATTTATAATGCTTCTAATTTCTTAGAAAACTACAATTGCTGTTTTAAATTCATAAGGTCGGGTTAGGTATAAGGAGCAACTTCTAGCTGATTTAGTTTTGATGACCTTATAGTAACATTTAAGTTATTTAAATAATAGACGTATTGCGTAGTCAGGCGTATCAAACTAGCGCGAAATAGGAAATCCGAGCGCAGCCAGGATGTATAGTAGGTATATTTTGTTCAATTATGTTTAGTTGCATATTTATAGTTGTAATTACTCCCCATAAAGCAATGGGTGTAGTTAGGATTCATATTTTAGGGTTGAAATAAGGCCGTAACATCAATAAAGTCAGAATTGTTCTTATAAATCGCGTGCGACAATATAATAAGCAATCTATTTGGATACTGTAACTATGATTCGTTTTGTTATAGAATTTAAGATAAGTAACACAGCTGTGCGCGCAGCGGTTGAAAATGAAATAAACCCTCCCACCCTTCACCCTCGCCGGGGAACGGTATCATGGTACACATGTTATGTCAACAAAAACAAAGACTGTAATGTAAACTAAAACAAAAATATAAATTTAAACAAAAATAAACAAATGCATATTTGGAATCACAATGCGCTACCGAATATGGCAAAACTTCAAAGTTTGACCAAAAACTGATGGTCAAACTGGTCATTATTCAAATACCGAATCTGATATATATATATATAACAATATAGCTTTTAACAAGACTCATAAGTCTTATATATATAATATTTATGCATTAGACAGTAGGCAACGTTGTTGGGTCGAGAAGTAGATACAGAAAATTGACAATGTGGAGTGACAATTATCACGTAGGTATAGAGGCATTAATAAAATTGTCATTCTGGCGTCAATGGGATTGCAAACTGTACCATTCTGCTTGCATTCATGACTATTACAATTTAGCCTGTTTCTTATTTAATTAAATGTATTATATCGTAATTGTTTTGTTTTTTTTTCTAATGGCACGCTGTTTTGTTGTATGTTTTACCACATTCATTGGAGGAACGAATTAAGAGGAAACACTAAGGGCGAGATAATTGAGAAATAGGTATTTGTAAAATGTATTGCTGTCGCGCCATCCTCAATATCCATCCTCTCCAAGCGCGATAGAGACACGCAACTGCTACGCGCGATGTGTAACTGCAGCTTGAACCGAAAATACCTATTAAAAGTACATAAAATATCTCTTTTAAGAATAAATTTATGAAAAAAAGGAAAACATAGGAACATGTCAATAGTAGCCATAGATTATATTAATAGCCTAGCGGCGCCTGCGAGTCGGAGACGATAACGCAGGTTAAGCAAAGATGGCAGCGCTCAGTCTTTGGATGGGTGACCGCCTGATGTTTGAGTGGTTAACATAAATGAGCGCTTCCGTGCTTTGGAAGGCACGCTAAGCAGTTGATCCCGACTGCTGTCTATGACAGTAGTCGTTAAGCCGAGTTAGAGGCCTTCGGGCGGCTTAAGAACGTCTAACAGTCGAGTTGCCCACTCACTTGACAAAGGGGGGACAACTGTTACTCGCGTCCGCAGGAGCTACCCACCACAACCCTGCACGCGTCCCCTGGGTGGTACTAAAGAGTGACAAACTTTAAAGGCCAAAATAATGTATGCCATACGATTAAATAAATAGATTTATGGACAAAAAAATATTGCTGTACTGACATTATCCAGGAAGAAAACAGGGGACTACGTTTCTATAGAAAAACGGCCGCAGACGAAGACCTCAAAGACATGGGGGATAAATAACTTTGTCACCGCGACTCGCCGTCAAAAAATGTCACTGTGACTTTTCACAAAAAGAACGTTACAAAATCACATACGTTCCTACTGTTGCTAGCGCTGGTCTCTGTTACGAGGGTCAAACTGAAAGTTCTTAGAAAATCAAAAACTGAGCAATCAAGCAACTTATTACTTTTATTATATCTTTTCAAAATAGCCTCCCTTCACATCAATACATCGCTGCATTCGATAGAACCACTGAGAGAAGCACTTTGCCCACTCGTCCTTAGGGGTCTCTTCGACGGCCTTTTGGAACGCAGCCACTGCTTCGTCGGCGTCCATAAAACGTTTTCCTCGAAGTTTTTCTTTAATTTTTGGGAATAAATAAAAATCACATGGTGCAAGGTCGGGGCTATAAGGTGGGTGACCCAGTAATTCCACGTTTGCCGTCGCCAAATAGTCGATCGTTTGCTTGGCGGTGTGCGATGAGGCGTTGTCGTGGTGAAGCAGGATCCTACTGCGAGGCCGTTTTTCTCGAACTTTTTCCAAGACAAGTGGTAAACAATTGTTAGTTTACCACTTCGCAGTAACTGTTTTTTGATCCTCTAAAATAATTGTTGCGTAATGACCAGTCCTTCCGAAGAACGAGGCCACCATCTTTTTTCCCACACTTCGACCTCTCTTCACTTTAGTAGGCAACTCCTCGGAAGGAAACACCCACTCAGCAGACTGTCTTTAGTTTCAGGATCATAACAGTAAATCCAGCTTTCGTCACCCGTAACTACGTCGAACACAGCATTTGAGTCACCTCCGTTGAATCTTTGACCCATTTCACGGCACCAATCAACACGACGGACTTTTTGGGCTTCTGTCAAATTATGAGGTATCCACCGGGCACAAAGCTTCCTCACCGCTAAATGTTCATGGAGGATTTTGTGGACTTGACTCATACCAATGGCTAAGCTTGTACGAATCTGCTGATAGGTTACTCTTTTGTCAGTCTCTATCATACGCCGCACAACACTGATGTTATCTTCAGTAGTCGCCGTAGAAGGCCGGCCCTCACGCAGATCATCAGTGAGATTAGTGCGGCCACGTTTAAATTCATTAAACCAGTTGTAAATAGTAGCACGAGATGGGGCTTCATCGTGAAAGGCCAATCGAAGTCTATCATAACTTTCTTGTTGACTTAAATTACATCGAAAGTCATAAAAAATCATTGCTCGAAAATTTTCTCGCGTTAAATTCATGCTCACGTAGTACACACAATTTTCAATTTGCCGCCAAATCGTAAAACAAATGACAATCGAGTGGAATTCGTACACAAAAATATTAAGAAAGAGTTCCATTTTCAAATTTTGAACTTATTTTTTTATTATATTTATTACAAGTGGCCAGTTCTAAAGACTTTCAGTGTCGCCCTCGTACTCAAATAAAAATAAAAAACTCAAAACGTTAATTACAGGACGTGACAAACTTTCACCCTTTTTAGGTTCAACGGTTTGAGCTGGGCGTTGATTTAAGTTAGTCAGTCAGTCAGTCAGGACTTTTACGTTTATGTATATATAGATAACTTTACTTCCTTCTGCTTGATCTGTTGCATAGAAGGGAAAATATAATTGCACAACGGTACACACGGTATTGCAACACGCTGACCAGATTCTAGGCGTCAAATATATCTGATGATGATTATCATCTTCAATATTCGGATAGATACTTAAATAGCTACACGGTGGTGGCGTTGATGTTGAGTTGTATTGTATGGAGGCGAACTCAATTTAATTTTATTAATCAAATTCCTGGGATTGATAAATGAACTACATAGTTAGTAATAAAATGCGTATTTAAGTAGATTAGTAAAAAAAAAAATAACTTCAAATAGCTCATGACACATGTCATGTCCTCTCGATGTTTTCCTTGTTGTGTTTGTTGTGTTGTGTGATATTAAAATTTAAGAAACTTATGTAAAAATCTTTTGACCTCACCGGCTCGAAAAGGCTTGCTTTATCGCTCAAAATCTGCGCCCATTTTATCCGCTAGCGTGGAAAGAGTTTGAATTTGGAACGTGACGGTCAATCGCCAGATACAACTTTTTTCTATACAGAATGAGAGGTCATTATCCTGCGTTCAGAAACTGATGGTGTTTGCCAATAATTAACTGTTATTATTTTGATAAAATTAAATTAATAATACTTATTATTTCTTAATTACATACGAAATATCAATATTTAGACTGACTTATAAGGATACTATACGAATTAATAATTTTAAACGTAGTTTTATATTTCAAAAAATCTCGCTTTTTCCAAATTTGGAACGCACCGTTTAAAATGTTAATTTAAGAAAAAACTCATGTACCTACATTTAATTTTGTTTTGTTTTAAAGCCACAGTAAAACCAAAATAATGGTGGTTATTTATAGATTTTAGTGCAGAAGATACATATATTATATGAATTTTAATGCCTGCTAATTTAGCGGAAAAAGTTAAATAAGCGTATTTGAGCCTTAGTTTACCCGTGCGTGAGTACCCAACAATACTTTGACTTTTTTAGTGTAGGCGTGGAGTTATTTAAAGATGCAAAAATGTTAATGTTACATTTAATAATTATAAAATGCTATATCTTTATGAGATGTAAACAAACCTTTATTGAAAATGAGTAGGTATAAGGTCCAAATTACTTCCATTACATTTACAATTTTCCTCGCGGTGGTGAGGTGAAAAGTTGTGTGTTTCGCTCGGCAGCAAAGTTGTTTGGCGTCTCGTGCCTTGAAAGCCTCGCTATGCTCAGGATTGTACTTTTGAACCATTCGTTTCGCTCATGGTTCAATCTTACAATCTTTCGCTAGCTCGGCTTTCAATACAAGCACTTGCGCCAAACAACAACTTTGCAGCCTTGCATAACAAATAACTATTATCTCTCATACTCTGAAAGTAGGTCATTGTTTATCTAAACTGCGGGTTGAAAGTGACGCATGTCGCCCCTAGGGCTGAAAAGTAATAATGAAAAAAAAGCAATGGCAGAAACCTGTACAGCCAGTTTCAGAAAATTCTACTGATTTTGAAACGTCAACCAGTTTCAAATCAGTACAATTTTCAAACCATGCGTTACTTTTTTTATATATTGATAATAAAATAATTCTCGTTATTATTATTGCTATTTGAAGCCTATTGAATATTTTTTAAAGTGTTCGTAGTTTAATGTGATTGCTTCAGACCAGCGTCCTAGTCATTAAAATAACAATGGCAAAAAACATAACAGCCACACTTCCATAAAATTGTGTTAATTTTTAGGGTTGTTGATCATTATGATATTTGACGACCGGTTAGCCTAGTGGGTAGTGACGCTGCCTACGAAGCTGAAGGTCCTGGGTTCGAATCCCGGTAAGGGCAAATATTTGTGTGATGAGCATGAATATTTGTTTCTGAGTCATGGAAGTCTTCTATGTATTTAAGTATTTATATCTATTATATATATCGTCGTCTAGTACCCATAACACAAGCCTTAATGAGCTTACTATGGGACTAGGTCGATTTGTGTAAGATTGTCCCCTAATATTTATTTTATTTATTTATTTTTATTTATGATGGTTTTCATTCATATTACTACATGGTATATATAAATACAATTAATAATGTAATTTATCATCCAAACAATATATATAAATACAATTAATAATGTAATTTATCATCCAAACTACAAATTAAAATTAGTTTTTCGATATAATCACTTCAAAAGCGCGTCGAAAAAATGGTCTAACATTATTGAAATCTGTCAACAGTTCCCGCCCAAATGGTCCATACACAAATGGATTCTATTCATAAACTTTTAAAATGGATTCTATAGGATCTCAGTGATTTACAAAATACTTATTTATTTATTTAATTTTTATTGCACAAAAGAACAACTTATAGTACAAAAGGCGGACTTAATGCCGTAAGCATTCTCTACCAGTCAACCTTTGGGCAAAGCAGACAAATTGTGGGCTTATTTAAGTTTTTCGCTTTCAATTCATTTCCTCGTATTCGAAATGAAAAGTAGAGTGTTTAACTCGGGGAAAGCCACCTCGTCAGGAATGGGTATGGCTTTCATCCCTCGGTTAACAATCTACTCTTCATAAATTGGCTTTCCATCTGCGCGAAATTCCACATTTCCTAGAATAAACTTGTATTAAACTAGAATAATTTGAGGATAATCGTTTTCCCAAAGTATCACGTGACAAACTAACTTTTAACACGGGAATTTCGCCAATCTACACTAATATTATAAATGGGAAAGATTTGATTGTTTGTATTGAATAAGCTCCGAAACTATTGGACCGATTTGAAAAAAAAAATTACCATTAGAAGCCACATTATCCCTCATGAACATAGTCTACTTTTTACCGCGGGAAAATGCTTCATTCCTACGGGAAAACGGGTAATCCGTGCGAAGCCGGGCCGGGCAGCTAGTATATAATAAATTCGCAAATATCACGCCTTTAGCGAATGTCAGAAAAAGTTTTGTATGGTCCTCGAACCACCTTAATCAGCATTATAGTCATTAACGCAAAATAAGTAATCCGTATTCAAGTTTTGCTCTTTGCCGAGAGCACGTTTGTTTTCTTTCTGAATTGTAATCTCTTCAGCTATACGTAGTATTAACTTGTGGCCACTTTATTGGGTCATGTAAGTAACTAGTACCTGATTAATTTCAAGAACTATTTATACCGTTTGTGCCCAAAAAAACATTAAAACAAACCAAAATGAAATTAGACGACTGTGGCGTAAAAAGGTTAAAATAAAATGTAAATCTGGGAGTTACTTTTTTGTTCATTGTTTATTGAGTTACTCAATTTGTGAATGTAAAATTAGCTTCCACATTTCGGCATAAGACGTGAAAATTGCAAAAAACCTGCAAAATTATGGCAAATGTGTTAAGCTAATGTTACATTGACGACATTTTGCTTAGCAATTTGTAGTCAATATGAACTGTGCCTTAACTTTTTGCATAAAATGTGAGGTGTTTTGCAATTTTCAGGTGAAACGAGCGCGCATGCGTCGAACGAGGGCGACGCGACGGAGGAAGAAAACAAGGTATGTTATTAGCATTTTATTGATGTGTACCTACTCATAGCTAAGACAAAATACATGACGAATCATAGGTTAGGGACACTGACAAAACCAACGGTTAAGGGGATGCCTTGATTCGAGTCGACCACGCCCCCTTGACAGAGACACGCGTATGCCTTACGCGCACGAGAAAAGAGATGCAACACTCTACGGGGATGGCTTTATTGGCAAATTTCGATAAATACCTAACTTAGTAAAGTTTTATTTATATCTCATTAAGTGAGATTTTAGATGAGATAAAATACTATTGTAGTTATTAACTTGATTGTGTCGTAAAAAAAGGAATATAAAGACCCAACTTTGGAGTTTTTATCTATCGAGGAAATTTCAGGCTATCATGTATCCATTAAATCAGATAAACAATCATATAAGTCAAGAATTAATATCTGAAAATCAGACCTAATTGTTTCTTAATCTAGTCAGAACGGCGTTTCAAAGCACGCGATGATTTCCAATGCACCCCCTTAAATAACCTTTTCATGACGGCTACGTAGTTATTAGTTATAATGTATTGATATAACACTAAACGGACACGTACCGGAAGGCGCGGCGTGGGTAGGCCCCCCGCAAGGTGGACTGATGACCTGGTAAAGGTTGCGGGAGTCCGCTGGATACGGGTGGCGCGGGACCCGTCACTTTGGCACTCTTTGGGGGAGGCCAATGTACAGCAGTGGACGTCTTTCGGCTGATATGATGATGATGATGATGATAACACTAAAACTCGCATGCCTGTGTATTATTAACAAAAATGTTCTTACTAATTTCGAAAAAGTGAAGGGCACGAAATTACCCATATAATTATTGGCCTGCTCACAAAATGTCACGACAATCGGTTTAGAAATGCGAGAGAACAGCTGGACATCACGTCTATCATGAGACGGCCGCGACATACTCTCGACTTTTCTCGCACTATCCGTCTCTCTCTTATTAGAACACTTAGGTAGAACAAAAGGTATAGTGCGAGAAAAATCGAGAGGGGTCTTTGGGAACTATGATATAATTTTAATTAATTCTTACTGTTCTAACTGAACACAGAATAAATGGAATAGTGACAATGTATAAAAACCCTCAAAATTCAATATTTTTCCAGACTAATAAAAAATCGAAAGACCCCAACGTCATATCGGTGGACTCAGGCAGCGAGGCAGACGACGAAGACTTCATACGATCCCTCCTCTCCGTCCAATACCAGTCCAACTTCAAACTCGAACCCACCCCCGAAGAAACCTTCGATACCTACGACTGCATGAACCAGAACTTCTACTGGTCACAGGACTTCAGCACATTCTCAGGCCGCCAGGAACCTTATACGTTCATCCCTGGCTCCAAAATCACTAGTCAAAGCCCCTACGAGCTGTTCACTTCTATATGGGACAGGAATATCATGCAGAAGATCGCAGATGAAACTAATAAGTACGCGTGGCAAACGATAACGCCAAAATGTAAGACGGAAGGTGGGATACCAAATACTTCAAGGCTTTCGAGGTGGAAAGACACTACAGTTGAAGAGCTGTATTTGTTCTTTGCAGTGCTCATTTTCATGCCGTTCTGCCATAGAGAGAAACTGGCGGATTACTGGTCCACTGGGAGGCTGGAGCTGCCCAACTTTAGATCCTTGATGAGTCGGAACAGATTCCAACTGCTGCTCAGATTCCTGCATTTTGTCGATAACAGTACTCTCTTGCTCCCAAAAGTCACTGGAAACGAGAAGAAACTGGCGAAAATCAAACCCATCATCGACTATTGTAACATGAAATTCTGCCATCTCTACGTGCCTGGACAGTATCTGAGCCTGAACGAATCTTACCCTCTGTGGAAAGGCCAGTTCAACTGGGAGAGAAGCATCAAAAACCGAGAGCAGTTCGGCTTCAAATCGCATGAACTCTACGAAGCCAGAACGGGTTACTTGCTAAAGTTTCTCATAGACACCGGCCGAGGAACCGATGAGAGAGCTCACGCGAAAACCACCCTAAAACTCATGCAACAATTCCTGGATAAAGGGCACTCCGTGGCTATGGACGCTACTTATACTCAAGTCCCTCTAACGCGATATTTCAAGACGCGACGAACTGATGTCATCGGCTTGATTAATAAAGAACGACCGCTTATCCCTGAAGTCATTAAAAATATAGACGAGAAGAGATTACAGAAAGGCGAGTTACTATCCTGGCAAAGCGGGGATATCTCTATAATATCCTGGAAAGACGCTGAACTAACAACGATAGTGTCTACATATCACAAGCCTGACATGGTCTTAGTCGCTCAGAATAGCCTCAGTCACATGCTCCCAAGGATCCCTCTGGCGTTGCACGACTACAACAAATGCAATGTCGACAAAGACAAAAAGATGTCCTACACCATGGAGAGGAAGCGCGGGCTCAAATGGTACATCAAGATATTCCGAAGACTCCTAAACTCCAGCATACTGAACGCTTACGTACTCTACCAGTCTAACTGCACCACCTCAAAGCCGATAAGTCATAGGAACTTCCGCTACGAACTGGCCGAAAATCTGGCTGCGAGATATGGCGTCAGCAAAGTCACTGTACAACCGGTGTCTAGAAGTGGGGAGATTCGGTTAGACGGCAAGAGTGACCACTACCCAACGCACACGGAGATGCCAAGCGGGAAGAATAGACGGAGCAGACGGCGATGCGGCCGGTGCCAAGCGCTCGGCCGGCGGAGCCAAGTGACAATAATGTGCGCCAAGTGCCAAGTCGGGCTGTGCATTGGCACCTGCTGGAAGGAATATCACACGGTCAAGTGTTTGAACAAAGAGAAGCCTAAGAAGAAAGGGAAGCTCTGTAGGTAATTGAGGAGTTCGATTGGTGTTTTCAATTCAGAGGCTACTTAAAACTGTCTTATGTCAAGTTCGACTGGGCGTATAATTAGTTCTTGTACAAAATCTGACAGACTATTGTAATCGTCGGCATTAAGGGACGTATGTAAACTTGGCATTATCCTTACTCGTGACAAATTCACTCAGCAGGACAGCGAAAACATGACCATTTTGCACATTTTGGCACATCTAGCAGGGCGTTCGTTCTAGAATATGCTTTTGAGAAAAACTGCAACATTCTAATCAGAGCGGCAAAATGTTGCCCCGCCACGGTACAGTGCCAGAAGCGCTATTTAATTTGGCAGGCAGCGTTGGCAGAAATGTGCAAAATGGTGCGCGAAGGGTGGGTGTTAGGTAGGATAACCGAGATTACTAAACTGTAAAGACTGCAAAATAGCGGCGGTTGGTAATAACGCGCGGCTGTTTTGCGCAACATCTGGTATAGGAAGAGTGGGCGAGGATCGATGATGCATTGTGTCTGAATTCATTCTTCATCGCGTCTGTATCGATACTGTATCGATGCCGAGGGGCTACCGCGAAACCAAAACGAACTTCGTTCGTGTATCTCTCTGTCGCTTGAATTAGCAAGTACGACAGAGACGGAGATAAGTACGCGAACGAAGTTGGTTTTCGTTTCGCGGTAGGCCATCTGTATCGCGACTGCAGCGATGCAGAATTGTGTTTACAAGTGCGAGGGTATATGACGACTGCCGTGTGCGACCTCCCTAAGTGTCATACGTCATACAAAACGAAATGGTATAGAGCTCTGTCTGTATAGTGTACAGCAAGCTCATTATTGAGGAACGCGATGTTGTATAGACATTGGCAGACTTTTTAACCGACTTCAAAAAAAAGGAGTAGGTTAGTTTCGTTTTTTTTTTTATTTTTTTTTACTTTCAATGTTTGTTACCTCAGAACTCCGTCATTGATGAGCCGATTCGAAATTTTCTTTTTTTGTTTGTAAGTATATGCTTCCAGGTGGATCCTATTTTTTTCAAAATTCAGTTGGATGATGGGATCCATGAGGAATTGAGGGACCTCCTCAATTATATTAGGCACGCGTGTAGTGATTTTGGTATTTTCTACTAGTGTATTTACACCCAGAAATCATAAATCTGGTGGAGTGGAATTGATGATGAAAACCACAGATGACTTATGGAATTCCTCAATTATGTACTTAAAAGTACAAAAGTATTTTGACGACCGGTTAGCCTAGTGGGTATTGACGCTGCCTACAAAGCTGAAGGTCCTGGGTTCGAATCCCGGTAAGGGCAAATATTTCTGTGATGAGCATGAATATTTGTTTCTGAGTCATGGAAGTTTTCTATGTATTTAAGTATTTATATCTATTATATATATCGTCGTCTAGTACCCATAACACAAGCCTTACTGAGCTTACTATGGGACTAGGTCGATTTTTGTAAGATTGTCCCCTAATATTTATTTATTTATTTATTTATATCACAGATTCTGATAAGATTCCGTTGAAATAGCAACTACTGAAGTGCCAAAGGTGATCCTTGTGGATTCGACGGAATTCCTCAAATATTATCGGCCCACATACAGCGATTCGGTTCGTTTCTCTAATAATCAACGCATTTGCTCTCGGAAATCAGATCATGTGGTAAATTCGATTTCTTATCCAATTTACCACATGATCTGATTTCCGAAAAAATGTGGAAATATTCTCGTGCCTTGGCGGAGTACTAAATTGAAGTCGGTTAAAACTATGTTTTTAAAGTAAATTATTAATTTACTATTCTTTGGTATAACTCTGTAACTGGATGGTCAGTGTTGCATTATCCAAGCGAAGACTTCACGCAACTACAAAAATTTTCAAGGCAAAAATTATTTCAGCACAGTATTATTTGCCGATGTCACCGTTTTTTAAACATTCATTTTAGCTGAGGTTGCGTCTAAAATTATGCATTCCAGATAATAAATGGTCGTGTATTCGTTCTTTAAGACTATTATTTCTCACTTTGCTATTTTACAGATACTAGGTCCCTCAATCTCAATGTTGGAAGTTCGAGTTAAATAATACGACGAGACTCGGGAAATGAATGATTACTTTATTATGGAATTCATGGTTTTTAAAGTCTGTGTCCCTGTGTGAGTGAACACTTACATAGGTTTACTATCTAGTTTTACTGTTAAGGGGTTCCCATACGCCAATGACCTTCGATCTGAATCCCTTAGTCTTCTAATGTTTTTTGTAGCTTATTAATTAACAAAACGGCTTTAAGCAATACAGTATCCCATATTTACTTCAAAGTTCATTGTTTTCGAGATATTTGGCATCAAAGTTGAACAATTTTAGGCTTAAAAACTGGTTTTCTGGCCATATCTTTTGTGTGAATTAGTTTAAAATGAAAACCCTAGACACGTTTTTAGAAACGTCATAGACGAACCCAAATATGTAGATTTCGCATAGGTATGTTAGATCTTTCACGTCAATAAAGATACGAGATAAGTGTTTTTTTAGACAATGTTTAAAAAAAACATACAAAATGAAGTATTCATTTCTTTCAAAATCCGGTAGACAAAAATGGAGATAAAAGATTGAAGAACCGATAGCCGTTTGACTTATAACTCTATCTGTAGTGCAAAAGGAGGAGATACGATTCAAAACTTCGATGAAAACCTCGGGTAGCCCCTTAATGGGATTTGATAGTGATAGATAGAATTACATAGCATGGGGCGTTACTTGATTATACATCAGACAGATATGATGTCATGGATGCAGGTACTCGTACCTACACCGCAACACGGCGTCTTCAGGCGGACTCACTTAGAGTGAAGTATAATACCTTTGGAATACTACGTAAGTACTCGTCCATACAATAAGAGAAAACGTTTATCCACTTCTAAATATTTTCCAATCTCAATTTTTTTTTAGTACGTTATTGACACAATGATGACGATTTGTAGGATTTCCTTTTTTCAAAATTTGGATAAATTAAAATTTATATACACACCTAAAAAAAAGATTAATTAAAAAAAAAAAGCGAAACCTATATATTATCATGCTGAAGCGCTCGGAATCAAAATCAAAGTGATTTGTTAAGATTTAGTTAATTGTAGGATGAAATTTTGCACGAAGATAGTTTTTAGCATGGAATAAAATAGGGGATATTTTTTATCGCAAGCTAGTCATTAATAAAACACACTTTCCTTTAAGAACATTGTAATACATGTCACTTCAAAATAACAATGACAACTCCCTAATGGAGCCTGAAAATTATAGTAATTGACAAAGTAACACCCGTCATATTACTAAGATTATGTTAACTTACACGTTCAAATACTGTAATAACAATTATGTACTCAATAATACAATAATTATTTTCATATTTTATATAAGAGGTAGGTACCATATGACGCAAGAAAATAAAGTCAACCATTTATTTGCCATAATGAACATAATCCATGCCCACATTTCAAATGCGTCAAAAATATGCTGTCATATAGCAGCTAGGGGTACGGGTGTAGACTCAAAATTTATCATTACTTCAAAAGACGGAAGACAAAAAAACATGCCGTGACGAAAATCCCATTCAAATATCTCAAAAAATTACGAAGCTACAACCGTTTTAATGTAACAGAGCACACGCTAGCGGATCGTGACGTCACAGTAAAAGACAATCGTTTCATATGAAGGAGCGTTTGCAGAAAAAACATTCCATGTAAAAAAGAGGCCAAGGCTCGAAACTCTCCCACCGTAAAAAGTTGTGAGATATTTCGTAGAGCCAAGTCTCAGGCATTCTTATTAATCTTTATTTGCTTGCTACATAAAATTTTGTGACCTTTTTGGGATATTATTATCAGTTTTAATAAATGCCCACGTGCCGGTACCACACTGTATTTATATTTAAGGGGGCTCCCATACAACAAACGCGTTTTTATTTTTTATTTTTGTACGGAACCCTTGGTGCGCGACCCGCACTTGGCCGGTTTTTTCGTTCGCTGCTACACCGCCATTAGTCTAGTTGAGTGTGAGGTAGTGCACGTTCTCAGTGGGCTCGCTCGGGGGCGGGAGCACCGGCCGGGGCTCCACTGCGGGCTCGAGGGCCGGCAGCCCCATGTCCGGGGACGGCAAACTCTCCTCCGACTCGGAAGAGTCCGATTCCAGCTCGACCGTCTCTTGCGCGTCTTGGTCTAGCTTCTTCTTTCTTCTATTTCTGAAACAATATATTACATACATACATACATTACATTATTTACACACAACCCTACAGGAAGCTATTTTAAAAGTAATCAAAAATATTGCATGTAACTTGTAATTAAGTTAGTAATTAACTAAAGTAAGCCACAGAAAATTGAAAAATAAAAACTAAGTTTTTTCGCAAAACGCAACTTCATATGAATCGATGACGCTGGAAGAATGTGACGTCACAGAAGACGGCAACGTGCCGCGCCGCATCGTGGTCGGCGCCGCCGTCGACGCGGCCCCCCGGCAGCAACCCGTAACGTGACGTCACGAACTGTTTGCGTTTTCTCTCTAACAAGCAATATTAAAACGGTTCTTCGTAACTCTTTGAGATATCTGAATGGGATTTTCATCACTAGGCATATTTTTTTGCCTTCTTTCTTTTGGAGTAATAATAATTTTCGAGTCTACACCTTATTCCTCGGATAGTGCTGCATGCAATGTGCAGTGCTTACCTCTTTGGACAGGGCTGTGTGTGTTGTGCTTACCTCTTTGAATAAGGTTGTATGTGCATTGATTGATTACCTGTTTGGATAGGGCTGTGATAACCTCTTTGCATAGGGCTGTATGTGCTGTGCTTACCTCTTTGGATAAGGTTGTATGTGCATTGGTTGATTACATGACCTCTTTGAATAAGGTTGTATGTGCATTGGTTGATTACATGACCTCTTTGAATAAGGTTGTATGTGCATTGATTGATTACATGTTTGGATAGGGCTGCATGTGCTGTGCTTACCTCTTTGAATAAGGTTGTATGTGCATTGATTGATTACATGTTTGGATAGAGCTGTGATTACCTTTTTGCATAGGGCAGTATGAGTTGTGCTTACCTCTTTGAATAAGGTTGTATGTGCATTGATCGATTACATGTTTGGATAGGGCTGTATGTGCTGTGCTTACCTCTTTGAATAAGGTTGTATGTGCATTGGTTGATTGCATGACCTCTTTGAATAAGGTTGTATGTGCATTGATTGATTACATGTTTGGATAGGACTGTATGTGCTGTGCTTACCTCTTTGAATAAGGTTGTATGTGCATTGGTTGATTACATGACCTCTTTGAATAAGGTTGTATGTGCATTGATTGATTACATGTTTGCATAGGGCTGTATGTGCTGTGCTTACCTCTTTGAATAAGGTTTTATGTGCATTGATTGATTACAAGTTTGGATAGAGCTGTGATTACCTTTTTGCATAGGGCAGTATGAGTTGTGCTTACCTCTTTGAATAAGGTTGTATGTGCATTGATTGATTACATGTTTGCATAGAGCTGTATGTGCTGTGCTTACCTCTTTGAATAAGGTTGTATGTGCATTGATTGATTACATCCCAAGTAGCACAAAAGCGCTGTATATTGTCTGAAAACCTGTCCACAATAGAATCCTAAGCTGTATAATCCTGCTGAATAAGAGAGTTAGAGGCGCCTCTAAAGCTGATATAACTCTGATTTGGGCACAAATTATTCAGCTATTAGCTGAATAAGTGTAACTATTGCAGTATATCAGCATTATAAGAGCAATATTAAAGGTAACAGTCACCTCAAGAGCTGAACATTGACTGAATATTAGAGAATGTGTTACTTATTATACAGCACACTGCCGATTAACAGACTCTGTGTTACTCATTTTTCAGCACAAACAACCGGGCATGCTCTTTTTAGCGCTTCTATAGAGTTGTGAAATCACAAGTAGTAACATTGTGAATATTTTTCACTCCTACAAGAATAACGTTTTGCGTAAACCGCCACATTATTCGTGATAGTGTCGTTTGTGTTGTGCTCAGTGCTGCTGAATCGTAAATATTGTTTTGGGTAAGTAAAACTACTTGATTTTTCTCCATGTGCGTAAAATTCGTATGGGAAAGGGAGTTTATTGTCAAATAATATATGAATATAGACTAAAGTTTTCACGCGCTCTCAAAATATTACTGTTTACTTAAAAATTATAGTAAAACAATAGGTTGATGATAGGATGAAAATAGGAATATTTTTATTTTCCAGTTGTAATTTGACTATAAGCTGTTTACTTATAAAATCATTCGATTGTTTATATAAATCCAGTCGTTAGTTCGTTGACTAAACAAATAATAAATTGTTAATCTTATACGTACGGTTAAATTAGACCCCACAAAATGGCTGAAATTCAATGTGCACTGTATTAATCACAATTAAATGCTATGGGCTGTTTAACAATCCACTTGTGGTACATAAATCAGTAACGAGCTGACACTAGTAGTTTTTGTGTGAAACAAGTCAGCCACAGATTCATGTAAGGCTTTACAACGGGTAACTGCATGATAATACCTACGAGGCACTGAATAAACAAGTCTTCAAGATCTTATTAAACTCCATTAGTGGATTAATTGCCGACGCTAGTACAAGTATTCAGCTCTAACCGGGATCATTGGTAACATGTGACCTAATTTATAGCAGTTTGCTGTAATTTAGCATCATATATATTCACTCATAGTGATCATGTGGGCTATATAAGTGCTATTATAAGATTGCGTGTAACAAGCTGATTACCAGTATTAAAGTTCAACTTTAGGCAACCAGACGCATTATATCATTGTTAATTGAAGTCACAGAATAACTTATTGCATTATAGTAGTTCACATGTTCCTTCTTAAAATGCAAGCGTTATAAGGGTACACTTAGTGATGTGCCGCCGAGAAATTACGCCCTTACGGTAATTCGCATTGCGTAAAATTTCCGTAAATTACCGAGAATTCTCGGTAAAGTTCTCCGCGAGTAATTTTGGTGAGATAAGTTGACTTTGAAAATTGCTAACAACGCGTTAGTTTTTAAGATATTTTATTATAAATCGTGTTCATTTCAGGTTTGAGCATTATTTTGCAAATAGGTAAATGCTTATCAGGGTCGTATTGTATTCTAGCAGGTACTTAAAGGAACCCATTATGACTAAATAGGCATTATCTAAGTGCACTATGCCAACAAATTGGAACCTGGGTCCCAGAATACCTGAATTGTAATGGTTCCTGATTGGCCCTTACCCTGATCAGTTAGCCGGTGGTAGGGAAAATATGCCCATAGCACCGGCTACATGCTACAGTTTAGTTTCGTTCATATTGAAGTGAGCTATTGTGAATTGTGTTGTAAACACAAGAGTGTTATTGACAGTAGCAACGCTTCTCCGCTCGCCCTTGAGACGGACTCTGCTATTCCTGTCAACGCGGAGTAGAACCACATCAAAATGGCCTATGTAGAGACCAGCTCCGTCGTTCTTGGACATAAAACACACAAGCGCGAAGACTCCGTCACAGAGAACCTGGCACCTCATTGAAGAAAGGCGCGTACTCCATCTTCACCTCCTGGCAACCAACGATGCGGCGGTCCGTGAAGACCAATAGAAGACAAATAAACAAATCAATAAAATAAACAAGACCTGAGGCTGCAGTATAGACAGATACGCAGGAACATCCACCGCAGTACCCGCCACGATCGGCGAATATGGGCGGGTAGTGTGGCAGATTGCGCCCAACGTTCTGCTGACTCCGGTAATCTCAGAGAGATGTACAAGGCGACTAAGACCCTAGCCGGGAACCGGAACCAGAGGAAGAAGAAGCCTTTAAAAGACAAAGCAGGCCAACTAATCGTGACATCGGAGGGGCAGCTTCAACGCTGGCGGGAGCATTTTGAGGAGATCTTCCAAATCCCAAACGACCCCGTTACTACGACACCTGCTGTCAGCCTGCCCGCACAAAGCCTCGACATTGACGTGTCTCCCACAGGAAGTAGTGAAAGCCATCCGATCACTCAAGAACGGCAAAGCGCCAGTAGTCGACCTCATCACGGCGGAAATGCTGAGAGCTGACGTGCCTACCGCCGCGAACGCGCTGACACCCCTCTTGCGCAACATCTGGTCAACCGAAGAGCTACCCGACGACTGGAACGAAGGCCTTCTCATCACCGTACCTAAGAAAGGAGACCTCAGTGAATGTGGCAATTGGAGAGGCATCACTTTGCTCTCGATCCCGTCTAAGGTGCTCTGCAAGACAGATTATCGAGGGCCGTTGAACCGCTTCTTCGCAAAGAGCAGGCTGGTTTTCGACCCAACCGATCGTGCACGGACCAGATCAATACCTTGCGCATAATCCTCGAACAGAGGCAGACAGAATGGCAGAGGGAAATGTATTTGACCTTCGTCGACTTCGAAAAAGCCGTTCGTTTCGAAAGAGTCGATACGCTGAGGTGGAGTTGCATCTGGGACCGATTGCGTGAAATTGGGGTCCCCGAGAAAATAACTAACATGATTAAGGCCATCTACGGGAATTATTCCTATAGAGTGACACACGACGGCCTCGTCTTGGAGGACATACCGGTGCACGCGGGTGTACGACAGGGGTGTCTTCTCTCACCTCTCCTATTCCTTGTTGTTCTCGATGGCACCATGAGCACTACAATAAGCAACAAGCGCCGCGGCATAGAGTGGGGACTATCCAGCGTCTTGGAAGACCTGGATTATGCCGATGACCTATGCCTGCTGAGCCACACACGCGCCGACATGCAAGCCAAGCTAGACGACCTACATCGAGAGGCAAAGGAGACGGGATTGAAACTCAACACCCGGAAGACCCAGGAAATAAGGTGCGGGGTAACAAGCGCTTTGCCGTTGCTCATTGGCACAGAGGCTGTGGAAAGGATCCACAAATTTACTTACCTCGGTAGTGTAGTGTCGGAAACTGGAGGGACCGAAGAGGATGAAAAAAATGAAAAAAATCGCTTCGAAAAACGCCAAGAGCAACCTACGCACAGCTCCGCCCTGTATGGCAATCGCGGAAACTGACTAGAGTTAAGCTTAAAATATAATATATTATTATAAAACCGTGTTGCTGTACGGTTGTGAGACGTGGAAGGTTACAAAGGCCATCTCGCACCGCCTCCAGGTCGTCATCAACCGCTGTCTTCGCCGTATTCTCGGTGTTTACTGGCCCGAGAAAATCTCCAACATAACTGTGGGAACGCTGCGGTGAGACTCCGATCGACCAGCAGATTAAACGCCGCAAGTGGAACTGGATCGGCCACACGCTCCGAAGGGACCCTGATCACATACCGAGGCAAGCCCTGGACTGGAATCCACAAGGAAAGCGTAAAAGTGGCCGCCCTAAACAGACCTGGCGGCGGACGATCATCGCAGAGGCGAAGACCATAGAGAAGACTTGGAGCGAATTGAAGCGCGAAGCTCAAGACCGAACGGGATGGTGGCGCACTGTGGACGCCCTCTACCCCATCTAGGGGACACAGAAACATAAGTCAAATCATTGACAGTAGAACAATGAGGCCAAAATGTAAAGTTTTAGAATATTTAAGAGAAACGAACGAATTAAATACCATTCCTTGATTTGTGATCATGTGTATACCGCCAAAAATGTTACTGGTTTCGCTCAACATTTGGTTAAGAACTGCCAAAATTGCCCCACTGATGTTAAAACTGGGTTTACAAAAACCGTCCCACAGAACAATTCTCCTACTAGTGATATTAACAGTTCTGTATCCACAGAACGCCCCGATAATTCAGCTGTTGATGAGGTAAGTGTGTTTTGCTCAACTTGTCATCAGAATTACATAACCACATTAAAAAAAATAGATGTGAAGACAAGCTTTAAACTTGTTTCATAAAATAAACCCATTTACGAATCTACTTAACTGTGTATTATTATTCTTGCAGAATATATAATTATATTTTAAATATACCAATTTATAAGTTTTTTTTTCATTCAAGCACTTACATCCTAAGCGTTTCAATGAAAATATGGAGAATCCTAACGGAAATATTACCAGAGAACGTTCTCCGAGAACATGCTCGGTAATTTACGCCGGTAATTTACGGTAATTTAGGAAATATACGAGTTCCTTTAGTATGACTATTTTGTTTTTTTTTGTGTAGATTTTCATTACTAATTGTAATAGAATCACGATAAAAAAACTTGAAAAAAATTAAAACTTTGACTACTTTCTCGATAATTACCGTTACGGAGAACATTACCGAGAACGTTACCCCAAAATTCTCTCCGTTCTCGTAATTTACGGTAACGGCACATCACTAGGTACACTTTTGGCCTTCAACTCAGAATATAGCTTAGTTGAAGTCCATAAAAATGCTTATTTGCTGCTGACAGTACTATTGATTGCTAGCATCTGTATAATACTGAACTGTATACCTATATTAACGCTTGCAGCATTACAGTGTGGTCTCCGTGACGCATTATAGCATTACTATACAGACGAAAGCGTAATTTTCAGCTATTGCAGTTGGAGTGTACTATAATAAGTCTTCATAATAGCTAAAGTTACCGATGTGGACTTTTGTTCCATCCTATAATGCAGTTTTGTGCTACTTGGGATGTTTGCATAGAGCTGTATGTGCTGTGCTTACCTCTTTGAATAAGGTTGTATGTGCATTGATTGATTACAAGTTTGGATAGAGCTGTGATTACCTTTTTGCATAGGGCAGTATGAGTTGTGCTTACCTCTTTGAATAAGGTTGTATGTGCATTGATTGATTACATGTTTGCATAGGGCTATATGTGCTGTGCTTACCTCTTCGGATAGGGCTGCTTAAGGTGGAATGTTCTGTAGTGCAGCTTCATGCTGTTGCTCTGCGTGAACCGTTTGTCGCACTGGCTGCATTGGAACGGTTTCTCTCCAGTGTGCGTCTGTATACAAACAATAGTACATTACTACAGAGGCCGGGAAGTAAGGGGTTGCCGGCCGAGTACATGTAGACGACCGAACGTAGCGAGGCCGGATAGTTATGAGGCTAGAAACCCCTTTTCACGCCGATGTATGTATAGTGCTTTTCTCAAGCACGCAAAAAACTCCATGGAATCAAACTTCAATTTTTATGGCTGATCGCCGTGATGATGTGCCAAAAAAAAAAAAAACTTCCCGTCCTAGCTCTAGTATGAAAGTAGTATGTATTGTATGTAAGTAGTATGAAATTCCTTTACAGTTCTTTCGCCCGAAACGTGATACTTTGAAGCCTGTTATAATAACGCACATTTCAGCAATGAACATGCAAATGTTTGAGGAAAATAAGTTCCGGACAAAAAAGTTTCACTTGCCAGTTGTTACTTTTCTGTATACCGCCCAACAACTACTCAGTGGGACGATTTTAAGAGCCTTATCACACTTGCGATTTGCGAGCGTGTTTTCTATACAATTATCAGTCGCGGCGAACACGCTGCGTGATCGCCTTCAGACAAAATACGCTTGGAAATCAAGCAAGTGTGATAAGGCTCTAACAAGCCCACATTCAACGGGGTAACGTCGATTCATATACAAATACTCAAAATTTCAGCTCATTCGTACACCCAGGAAGTGGGTCAAAAACTTGCAAGGTCTCTAACTAACAAACGAACATGTCAAGTTAAATAAAAGCTTGTAAAAAACCGGCCAAGTGCGTGTCGGGCCACGCGCAGTGTAGGGTTCCGTAGTTGCCTGTCTGTCTTAGTTACATCGAAACGCACGCTCCAACTAAATGGTGTGGTTGCTCGGCCGAGTTTGTACGAAAGTTGGCCTTTCTAAGTAAGTACATTTTAAGTTGGTTGACTTACTCGGTAACTAGTTCATTTATGTATTTATTTAAATCAGGCAACAAGGCCCATATTACATATACCTTAAAGACTAACATACATATCAATATAAACGGATTAATAACTACAAAACACATAATTACTGCGACGTGTTGCGCAATTTCGTGGTGTCAGGTAACCGACCGCGAAAACGTCGGAACATGACTCCCTTCGGCCAACATTATTCCTTAGTGAAGGTCGACGGATGGTCCGTTGGAACTCGTGAGTTATGCCTACTTAGCCGTGATAGTTTTCCTTTTAAATTCATTATATGTAACTAGCCCCCCCCCCCCCCCCCCCTGCCGGCTAAATGGCTGCTACTGGGAATGTGAAAAAAATCGTGGCAGTAGTACCTACATATAATGAATTTAAAAGGAAAACTATCACGGCTAAGTAGGCATAACTAGTTACCGAGTAATAGTCGACCAACTTAAAGTGTACTTAGAAAGGCCAACTTTCGTACAAACTCGGCCGACGCAACCATTTAGTTGGCGCGCGCGTGTCGATGCAACTAAGGAAGACGGGCAACGACGGAACCCTACACTGCGCGTCGCCCGACACGCACTCGGCCGATTTTTTTTTCTAAACCCAGACCCGCGAGTTCTACAGCTCACAGAGCCAGCATTCAAGTTTTAAACGTGACTCACGAAAGTTTACATTCGGTTAGTCTTGTGTACAGTCGCCATCAGATATATCGGAGCGGCCAAAGTGGTCACAAATATCTGAACACGTCTCTATTGTCGAGGCATTAGAGACGTGTTCAGATATTTGTGACCACTTTGGCCGCTCCGATATATCTGATGACGACTGTACTAGATTAATTCAGTCCCCGAGTATGTCACCAGACTCACCACTAGATGCCGCTTCAGCCCCACGCTGGAGTGGAACTGGCGGTCGCAGTTCCCGCAGGGGAACACCGTACTCCTCGAGTGCATGTTCTGATGTACGGCCACGCTGCCGGGCTGCAGCAAACCACACGATAATGTACGGCCCCCACCGAACTGGCCGCGCCGGGTCGCTATGTTTTTAGGGTTCCGTAGCCAAATGGCAAAAAACGGAACCCTTATAGATTCGTCATGTCTGTCTGTCTGTCCGTCCGTCCGTATGATGCATTTTACTCGAAAACTATAAGGTGTATATGAATAAAATTTTGAGGATAGGTGTATCTTGTTAACCGCTACATAGTTTTGTAATTCAATAACAAAAAAATATTTTTTTCGGTGCACTCCATACATAAAACTGAAAGTCAATTTTTTTTTTTCATTGCAAGCCCACGTGTGGCACATCAATCGATAGGCCTTTCAAAATAAATATATGGTTTTTTCAGCATTTTTTTTGATTAAGTGAATAGAGTCGGAGATAATCGCCTCGAAAGTCACTAAAATTGTGTCCCCCCCCCCCTCTAATTTTTGAACCGTGTATTTTAAAAATATGAAAAAAATCATGCTCATCGGTTCAGCGAAAATTGTTTTGAGCAAGATCGGTTCAAAGGTTTTTGAGATATTCCTAAAAAACTGCCTTCCTTAAAGAAAAGGACGTAAGTGCCATAAGATTTCAGTAACGATACGACCTTTTTAATAGGCACGTAACCCTTTTTTTAGAGGCCTTCGGGCGGCATAAGAACTTCTAACAGTCGAGTTGCCCACTCACTTGACAAGGGGTGGACAACTGTCACTCGCGTCCGCAGGAGCTACCTACCAGAACCCTGCACGTGTCCCCTGGGTGGTAGAGTGACACACTTTAAAAAGGCCAAATAATGTATGCCATACGATTACATAAGTGTTTTTTTTTGTTTTTTTTCTACAATAAATAAATATTTGCGGACAATCTTACACAAATCGACCTAGTCCCAAACTAAGCAAAGCTTGTACTATGGGTACTGGACGACGATATATACATACTTATATAGATAAATAAATACTTAAATACATAGAAAACATTGTTATTTGATGGTACCTCCTTTTAACACGTTCGCAACCAAGAACCCGCCTGGTAGGCACTCGTAATGTTTGCTCAGATGCCGGCTCAGTCCGCTAGGCGGGCAGTAGTATGAACCTACACGCCTAGCGAGTTCTGTCGGTTTCTGGTGAATTGTTCCATTTTTAGTCCGGTTGCGAAGTGTTAACTAAACAATACCTGTGTGGCAAGGCACCGCACTTCCTTAGTTGGTAATGAACATATTGTGATATTACAGTATCATCATCCTCCTAGCGTTATTCCCGGTAATGCCTCTAAAGGAGCCCGGGGTCCGCTTTGACACCTAATCCCAAAATTTGGTATAGGCACTAGTTTTACGAAAGCGACTGCCATCTGACCTTCCAACCCGGAGGGAAAACTAGACCTTATTCGGATTAGACCGGTTTCCTCGCGATGTTTTCCTTCACCGAAAAGCTAACGGTAAATATTCCGTACATAAGTTCCGAAAAACTCATTGGTACGAGCCGGGATTCGAACCCACGACCGCCACTTGACAGCCGCATGCCTGAACCACTAGGCTACCATAGCTAATAAATATATTACAGTAATCAAAATTAAATAAAAATAAAACTCAAAAGATATAAAATAACATGATTAAAAATTATATATATGTATAACATACCGCAAGCGAGGCCCCGCAGACCTCACAGATGTGGCGCTCCGCGGACGGGTAGAACGAGGTGCGAGGGTGCTCCGACAAGTGGTGCTTCATGCAGGCAGTTTGCGTCTCGAAGTGTTTGCCGCACTAGGAGGGAAAGGAAGGCATTAATGGTATTGGAAATTGACTCGAAAGATGCATTCAAATACCTTGCAGACCTTTTTTTGTAATAATATAACTACAACTTAGAAAAGTTGCAAAACTCCCGACATTCTCATTACAAAGTACAATATCTCAAAAACGGCTAAAATGATTTTCATGAAACATGGCTAAGAGCACTTGGGATAAAATTATCTATGACACGAAAAAAACTAAACGAAAATCGATCGTTTGGGAGCTACGATACCACAGACAGATAAGACACGTTAAACTTATAGCACCCCTCCCTTTGCGTCGGGGGTTAAAAATACATGGTCACTGCACATAAAACCGCCAATAGCTATCCTCGTAGGGCCCTATGTGCATTACGATGTACCCTCCGTTTCAATTAGTTAAAGCTATGACGCGTAGTTTCAGTCCCGAAGCGTTGTGGAACCGCCCTGTGCAACCCGAACTGAGCCCACTTGGACTGGGTCGCCCAAGTAGTCGCTTCGCTCGCTCGTTCGACAATATTTTCCACAGTTTTAACCCCTCTGAGACAGTAGTACTACCGCGTAGTTCAACTGGTAGTACAAATGATACACCCTATGGTCACTAGTACTACTAATAAAAATACAAGAAACTCAGTCACTCATCGAAATTCTAATAATGGTACGCCATGAACTGTGTTCTACTTGCTTACTGATAACATAAAGCGAGGCTTCTATTTCTGGTCTGTTCGGCCTTCGGGCATCTGAAGATACCTAACGAACCTAACCTACCTATCTTTTACAACAGAAGTGGAGATATTTAACAAATATGGATATTTATTGAACCCTGTTTTAATTAATAACAATATCTCAAAAACGGCTGAACAGATTTTCATGAAACATAGCTAAGAACACTCGGGATAAAATTATCTATGATACAAAAAAAACCGCATTCAAATCGGTCCATCCGTTTGGCAGCTACGATACCACAGACAGATACTGATACACAGACACACAGATACACAGACACGTTAAACTTATAACACCCCTCTCTTTGCGTCGGGGGTTAATAAGAGTATCGCTATGAACGCAACAGACTACAGGACAGTTGTACAGTCAGCATCACATAGTAATAAAGACGTGTTCCGATATATTTGGCTGCTACTAACTATATGAAGATGACTGTACTAACGGTCCTCCATTATGGTCACTAGTACTATTGACCCTAGGGTGTATCATTTGTACTACCAGTTGAACTACGTGGTAGTACTGCCTCAGAGGGGTTTTAACGTTATACTGTTTACTGTAAGTAGTAAAGAAGCATGGCTGACGATACAATACAAATACGCTTTATCGCACGCCTCAGTAATAACACTGAAGTCTAGTACAGAAAACAGCGAATATAAGAGCAGAGGCAAACAACAGCCGGTATTATCGTTAAAGAGCGATCTGTTCCAGACAACCTTTGGGTAGCGATAGACTTAATAATATTTTTCTCGACGTTATTATATAAAACTTTTAAAGTAAATGTGTACCTGATGACAGGTGGTAGGTTTTCTGCGTTTCCTCTTCATTTTTTTTCGTCGTTTCGTGTCTGAGGCCGTTATTTGTCCCTCTTCGGGTTTTCTGTAAAACGTATTAATAATAATAAAAAAAAAAAAAAAACTGCCTATACACATCCCACTGCTGGGCACAGGCTCATGGTTGAGAGGGCACGGGCAGTAGTCTCGCAGGCCCAGTGCGGGTTGGGGACTTCACATACACCTTCGCAGATGTTTGCAGGTTTTCCTCACGATGTTTTTCCTTCATTGAAAAGCTAATGGTAAATATTAAATGACATTCCGTACATAAGATCCGAAAAACTCATTGGTACGAGCCGGGATTCGAACCCACGACCGCCGCTTGACAGTGGCATGCCTGAACCACTAGGCTACCGTAGCTTCTCGGTATGTCAAGTCTTTATAAATGTAATAAGTTAAGCCCTCCGGCCGCCTACGAAACCAACCCCACGTAACCAGTTACGTGTGAAGAACATTTTTTCTTGCAACGAAAATAGTTACGTACAAAGATTTATTTTTCTTCCTATGAAACCACTTACGAAATTTTTTGCTACGTAATTATTAGTTACGTACAAAGAATTCTTCTTCTTTGTTGGAAACCTGGTACGATCGCAAAACACTAGGTAGGTTAGGTTCGTTAGGTAGCTTAAACAGACCAGAAATAGGTGCCCATCGGAGCGGTGCTCCGTCGAAACTGGCCAAATACAAAAAAAATGTCGTAACTGGTTTCGTAGGAAGAAAATAAATCTTTGTACGTAACTAGTTTCGTAGCTAGAAAAAATATTCTTCACACGTAACTGGTTACGTGGCGTTGGTTTCGTAGGCGGCCGAAGTAAAGTTAAGTATAGGTACCTTTTCCTCAATTCTTTTGTGATCTGAAACAGAAAGGAAACTGATAAATTATCATGTATATTGTTTGTATTTTAATGATGCTTGCCCTTGGTTTTATAAAGATCCTTTAGACTTGGGGGCGTCCTTTAATCACGAGAGGCGTTATTAGAAATTTTCTGACCCCCCCTTCCCCGCCGACATGTCACGAGATTTGGCTCATTCCCCTCCCCCAACCCCCAATCGCACGTGAGATTTTTCAAAATGGATGTTTCTGGTGTGTAAATCCATTCAAAAAAGAAAAAAATACTAGTTTATCTCGTTAAATATTATTGTGTATGATTTGGCCATATTTTTGTGAAGAAACATGTTGCACTTAGTTTAATATTATTTTTTCACAATTTCACTCCGTTTCTTGCGGAAAAAAGTACGTGATATTTGCAGAACCCCCCAGAAGTAAGATTATGATAAGATTCAGCTCGACACCCCCGTTGAAAGACTCACGTAATTAATGGACGCCCCGCTTATAAAACCGGGTCTCAGTGAGTTAATTATTTTAATGAAGCACTTACATTGAAAAGTATCTCGTTAAATATTATTGTGTATAATTTTGCCATATTTTTGTGAAGAAACACGTTTTATTTAGTTTAATATTTTTTAAATAATTTATTGAATCAGGCGTTACTTTGCGGCAGTCCATGATATATTACGAGAACAATATTTCTTTGCTATTCCGCTAAAAAAAACAAAAAATTAATTTTTTTTTTCACAATTTAACTCTGTTTCTTACGGAAAAAGAGTACCTGATATTTGCAGAAACCCCCGTCTTCCCAAAGTAAGATAAGATAAGATTGGGCTCCACCCTCGAACGTCTCACGTAATTAATGGACACCCCTTAATAAAACCGGCCTTCAGTGAGTTAATTATTTTTCTCAAAAATGGCCCGAAAACTGAACATAACTCGCTACATATTGGAAGGTAAAGTGTATAGTTTAAGGTCAGATCAAAATTAAAAAATAAAAAACATTGCAGGCCGCCTGGAATGTTTTTCTCAAACATGCCATGAAATAAAATAAAAAAACTCCAAGAAATCAAACTTTAATTTTCATGGCTGAACGCCGTGATACCAAATATTTTAAAAAGTAGAAACTGGCATATAAAAGACGGCACAGCTCGTATTCAGCCAATTCCACTCGTATTTTTCTGTTGCAAACACGACGTTTTTGTATGTGTCTCAAATAGTTTGCGTTTTTTTGGTGGAAAAATACACTTGCGATTCTGTTTAAAAAAAAACGGCGGGAAATCGTAAATATTTTGACGTTTTGCAACGATATTTAAAGTTTATATTAATTTAGTCTTTTCTATTCCCCCATTTTTGAGAAAAGCACTATATTAGCCTCAGCCCGAATGGCAATGGCAGGCTTCGTATTATAATTAAACGGACTCGCAAGCTCGTCCGTTTAAACAAATACTCAGGCTGCAATTGTCTCCTTCCCGGCCACGGCAATAATGTATTATTAATTAAGCACTTACTTTAGCCCGCAGTCGTTTGCCGAGGACTTTCCTTGGTATTGAGATCTCGTCTTGCAATTCATGCCTGTAATCAAAAAATACCTTTAATACATACTAGGTGAATTTAAATGAAAGGGAAAAAAAATATAAAAAAATGGTACAGTCAGCATCAAAAGTAACTGCGCAATCGAAGACGTCAAAAGCTCTTATTCCCTTCTAATAAAGACTTTTGACGTCTTCGTTACACTGTACAAGGTTTTATTGCCGACTGTACTTTTCTGTATACCGTCACTGACTACTCATTGAGACGACTCTAACGAGCCCAAACTCAACTGGGTTAAGTCGGTTAATTCCTGAATTCCCATGGCCACCTGTGTCCATCATCAGATCAGCTCGATGGCACCATTAAATTGAATTGTCATCCAAACTATACTTAAACCCATTTACCGCACAAATTATGGAATAGCTTTTTACAGGTGTTATATAATCAGCGTCATATAGTTAGTAGCAGCCAGAGTAGCCAAATATTTCGTAACACACCCTAATTCTTACAGTAATAAAGACGTGTACCGAAATATTTGGCTACCTTGGCTGCTAAACTACATGACGCTGACTGTACCTGGGGGTGAGTAAGGTCGCCAGAGGTCCCGAGAATGTTTTGTGTTGAGGGTGGGGTCTACATTATATTATTACTTCAAAAGAAGGAAGGCAAAAAAATATGCCTAGTGACGAAAATCCCATTAAAATATCTCAAAAAATTACGAAGCTACAACCGTTTTAATGTTGCTGGTAGAGAGAGAGAGAGCGTTAGAGAACGTGACGTCACGATCTGCGAGCGTCATAGTACAGTCGAGTTCTCCAATATCTACACAGACAACCTTTCAAAAATATCTATACAGAGACTTTATTGTTACTGACATAAGACACATGTGTAGATATAGAGGTTAACCTCTTGCGTGGCTTTCTTGATTTGACTAAATTCTTAATCCTTTTTCAAGAAAATGTTATTTAGTGTCACCACTTTTGTCTCTATTTGTCAACACAGCGGATCAAATCAATAGTCTGTCTGTAGCGCGCTTAAATCCATCTGGATTTGCAAGCACCTATACATCACGTGTCTGGTTGGCGGATGCTCATTCGCCACCGTCGGCTATGATGAAGTGATGAAGCCTTTTATATTAGCGTTGGGAATATGATTGCATGGCCGTTATAGCTTGACCACAACCGCTGTGCCGCTCCTTAGGTATGCGCGGGGAGGCGGGGTGACGCGGCGGGGGTGACGGGGCGAGGCGGGGACGGCGGAATGACAAATGCTCTGCCCCCCCGTCTCGCCGCTCGCATACCTAAGGAGCGGCACAGCGGTTGTGGTCAAGCTATAGTCTTTAAAGTATTTGTTACATGGGCCTGAGTTGCCTTAAGCAAATCCTTACTAATATTATAAATGCGAAAGTGTGTCTGTCTGTCTCTCGGTCTGTCAGTCTGTCTGTGTTACCTCTTCACGCTTAAACCGCCGAACAGATTTAGGTGAAATTTGGTATAGAGCTGGCTTGAGTCCCGGGGAAGGACTTAGGATAGTTTTTTTCCCGGAAATCATCCCCTAAGGGGGTGAAATGGGGGCGAAAGTTTATATGGAGCTAGTTACGATATAAACGAGTTCCACGCGGACGGAGTCGCGGGCAGAAGCTAGGGAAAAAATGGATGCTCCGAGCAGGGCTAAAACCGGCGACCTTCTGGCAAATGCAGCCAGTCGCTGGTACCACCTGAGCTTTTTTTTTATACAACGACGGTGGCAAACTAGCGCACGGTCCGCCTGATGGTAAGCGGACACCGCAGCCTATAGACGCATGCAACTCCAAAGGAGTAACATGGGCGTTGCCGACCCTTGATATGTTTGAGGATTCGCCGTGTTGACAGCTGAAGGAACAAATTCCCTCGCTCTGAACACAACGCATCCTCGGGAGCTCTGGCGACCTTCCTCACCTCCAGGAACACAACACTACTACAGAGCAAGTAGTAGTGTTATTATGGATGTGGTCTTCTGCAAGGCGGAGGTACTTCCCCGGTTGGGCTGCTCCACATTCGAGCGGGATGACATTTCGCTGTGCCCTACCTCACTACAAGAGCTTTCGAATTGTCTCCTTATATACGTCTAAAATCCTGATCATGTTATGTGCTTTATGGAATAAAAACGCTTTTATCTCCTTTTCTTTCTTAAAATAAATGGATTATAAACGGTGTAGCATACTCACTCGACCCCTTCAGAGTGCAGCACAGAATGAAACTTGTGTTCTTCGAAGGCTTTCCTAGTATCGAACCTGATGTCGCACCGGTCACAGTAGGTCTCCACCTCCTCGTGATCGTCATCCGAGCTGTCCTGGAATGTATCATTTAAGTCAGTGTTTTTATCGAACGAGCGAGCGAAGCGAACGAATATTACAGACATAGATATACCTCATGTCATAAGTTTCGTCACAATCCAACACGTAGTTTTAAAATGAGAGCGCAACTACGTTTGCATGGGAAAGTGAAATTCGGCCGAGCTTACTGCGGACTCTGAACAGCGGATTGCCATGCTCATATTTGGAGCAGCTCAACTAGGGGAAGTACCTCCACCTTACAGAATAACTCAGCCATAACAACACTGCTAGTTACTGTTTGGGTACCATCAGCAAAGAAAGTGGTCTACAACTGTTGGACCTCATTTTGCATGCAATTGAGTCGAAAAGTGGTAGAACACTTTCTTGGCGGACTGTACCTATTTGGTGTTGTGTTCCTGACGGTGAGTAAGTAGGAATCCTCAAATCAATAAAGGGTCGGCAGCGCGCTTGTGGTTCTTCTGGTGTCGCAAGATGGTGTCTGCTTAGCATCAGGCTGCAAGCATACGACCCGCCTGATGCTAAGCTAAGTATAAAAAGCTCACGTCTCCACCGTCAGTTTTGTTACTATCCGTTAACACTTTCACTGTCAGGAACCGGCCTAGCGGGCGCCTACGCCGTAGTCGCTTTCCGCCGCATACGAGGAAAACCACGGGATCGATTCTTGGCAGTGAATGTGTTAAAGGGACATAAACCGTAACATAGGTCGCCGGACCGGTCGTTTAGCGTACGCTATTTCATTCAGGAGAGATTTTCGTGGCAAACGAGAAGGCTCCATCCTATGCTCGTGTCCAAGCCAACGCAAGCGTCTCTGTTTCAGAACAGCAGCAATGCTAGGTAAACGCGCGATGCTACGCACCCTCGCGTTTGTCACTCGATCCTTCCACGAGATGTTAAAAATGCGTCGAAGTCATATGGAAGTTGTTCAATTTCCGTTCCTGGTTGGCATACGACGTCCAGGTTTCGTCTCCGTATAATTGCTCTTAAAGCCGCCGCATATTGAGCCACTATTTGCGGACGAGTTCTTTCATACATTTTTCATCACACTTGCTCGAAATGGGCTTCATAATGCGCAGACATACAGAGCTGTAATAGCCTGTGTTACGCCCACGGGCGTAATGGTTTTTTTCTTAAATTGTAGCTGTCACTCATGCGGCAGTTACAGAGCAAAGAGGTTTTATATCAAATACGATGTCTGAAAACGTATTTATAAATAAATTTAAACTTAAAAACTACTAAAACATGTTTAACTTAATTATTTACAGATTTAATATGTAGTTATTGAGTGTCTATGTAAAATCTATTTAAGTGTTTTCAAATCGTGGCTGTATACCGAAGGGTCTCTGCCATACGCGCCTCACGTCAAATTCAACAAAATGGACGACTGACATGTTGAAGTTTTTATTACGATTTGTATTCATTTCATCTAAAATGTATTTGTTTCCTCGCAAATGTGATGAAACACATTGTGTATAACACGGGCGTAAGAATATTGCAAACTCGAGTCAACAAAAGCCCTCCTCTTGTCTGCAATATTCCACTTACGCTCCCCGTTAAACAATGTACTATTGTATAGCATCGGCCCACACCGGGCGTTTAAGTGGCCGCGTCCGAGCCACAAGCTGCGGGAGAGGCGCTCGCTACTAGTGGCCGCGTTTAGTGGCTTAACGTGGGCGTAGAGTAGTCGCGTTTATTGGCCGCCCCTAGTGGCTGTAATGTGCGGCGGAGTGGCCGTGTTTAGTGGCCTTAATGTGTGGCAGTCAAGTTGTCGCGTTTAGTGGCGGCCACTAGTGGATGTAATGTGCGGGCGCGCTCACTCACAAAGTCGATGTCGACGTGTTTGACGCGCTTGTGTTGGTGTAGCCCCGTCTCGCTCACGAAGGATACGCCGCAGACGGTGCACACATGCTCGCTCCGGTGCGCAGTGCGCAGGTGTGTGTAGTACGTCGAGGCGTGTCTGTGTGGTAACCGTATACATAAATAAAATATTTTGGAAATCTTACACAAATCGATCTCATCTCGCTAGTTCTGTGTTATGATATAATCGGCAAGCATTTAATTTTTCAAATTAATAACGAGTTTGAAATTTATATTTAAATTTTCTCGATTTGCACTTGACACATGTTCGTAATTAGAAAAGCAAATGATAACTTTTCGCAAAGAGGTTATCTGTAATGTGAAGTGACAAATAATAAGTATTGACATTTCAATATATTAAATTCCTTGAATGTACATATATGCATGATTTTATTAAGAATATAATTCTGGCTAAACAATATTTCTGCCGGATAATGAAACTGATGAGATTTGACAACCAGCTGCGAATACCCAATGAGGAGTTCCGACCAAACAGCAACTTCATTGCTGGCTACGGAACCGTAATAGTACTTACCAAGGGCTGTAAAAGGAAGAAAGCCCGAAATCGCAGGTATTTGTGACCCGAGCCGCAGGAGAGGGTTGTAAATATGCGATAGAGGGCTTTCTTTTTTACTGCCCGTGGTGAGTACACAATTTTACGTGGCCACAATGCGAGTTTTAATGTACGCGCAGCGTGCGGTAAAACTCACATTATGGCCAGGTGTGACGTAAAAACATTCGCGTACCTGAACTCTTCTTCACAGTGAATACACTTTCTTGTTATGCCGCTATGGTACTCTTCATGCAACAATGCTGAGTTTCTGTAGAAAAAAAAAAAAAATGACGTAAACTCGTGAGGTTGCGGCCAAAGGCAAAATTCTTTAATAAATAAATATGTGAGGTCAATTTTACACAAATCGACCTAGTCTCAAACTAAGCTAAGCTTGTACTATGGGTACTAGACGGCGATATAAATAATTATATAGATAAATAAATACTTATATACATAGAAAACATCCATGACTCTGGATTTTGGAACAAATATCATGCTGCTCATCACACAAATAAATGCCCTTACCGGGATTCAAACCCAGGACCTCCAGCTTCGTAGGCAGGGTCACTACCAACTAGGCTACAGAGGTCGTCATATTACATGTATCTATGAATGACACAGACTTAAACCACAACCAGTTTTGGAAAGTAAACTTCTACCACAAGGACCGGCGTAAGAAACTCCGTATCATGGGTAATCTTCTGAATTACAGTAGTACCACAAATATAAGTTACAAAGATGTACCTGCGCAGAAAGCATTTTTTGAAAACATTTTAACCAATCATAAGGCAGCGCGTTTGCGCGGGTAAAATCTTCAACGCCCATTGGCCGAAATTTTGCGCGCGACGCCGGCAGCTCCGTTTGTCTGGCGCCATGAGCGGGAAAGCATGAGTTCACCTGTCATTGCATATTGTACCTTACGCATAGTGCAACAAGGTCTTTATTGAAATGGTAATATGTTCGATTTCATTCGGTACTTGTCAGCACTCGTCGGCGTGGACGAAGATTGCCGATGTAACTTATATTTGTGGTACTACAGTACTTATCTGATTTACTGAATACAAATATTCTTTATTGCTCAACCAGACAGTAAAAATAAAATGGAAAAATAGAGGTAAATTACACAGAAACAATGGTAGACAACAGGCAGGTAGAAAATACGTAGGCTATGTTTTATTGGCTCGCCGCCAAGTAAATCTTCTACATATCTACAACATTGGTTAAGTGTAAACGATGCCTAACATTCCAGTTACTGTCACTCACTCGAGGCTGCACACGAACTGGCAGCGCAGACACCGGTACTTCGTGAAGTGTTGCCGCATGTGCACGCGCAGGTGGCTGTCCCACTTGAACCGCATGCGGCAGAGGCGGCACTCGAACGCGCCCAGCGACTGTCACGTGTAAACGAGCCATTATTATTATTATATTATACAGGGTATGGTAGCTACGTGAAAAGCTTTAATGGGGATGAGAGCCCAGGTGTTTTTGAACATTTTTACCCATCTGTCTTAGATATAGTTTTTTTCACTCCATCAAATTATATATATTGTTATACCCAGGAACCCTATTACATTTATTTTAAAATGATCATCACTAAAACTTGGCCCAATAATCTGATTAACAAACATGTATGGAGTTTTTATAAAATGTGATGTTTTGTGAGACATATATATGAGAACAAGGAAGGAAAACCTAGAATAAACTACATAGAGCAGCTCAAAAAAAGAGTTGATGTTACATCGTATCGAGATATCAAAGAGGTTGCCTGGGATCAGAGTAGATGAAGAGCCTACTTTGAGCTACACCGCCAAGAGCTTAGCTCTTAAATAAGCAGAAGAAGAAGATATATGAATACACGCCAACATATAAGTCACTCAATACTAATTCTTACCTCACTATGCCTCAACTGCTTATGTCTGCTCAGCATTTCCTTCTTCGAGAACCCTTTAAAGCAGTCCGTACACTTATGGCTAGCTTTCATATACTTCGGGTACTCCGCCCTCTCCCGAAACCCCCTCACCGCCTCCTCTTCTGTCAGACTGCATTTCTTCCAATTACTAGCGTCCAGGAATCTAGTGCGTCTCGAACTCTTATTCTTCCAAGCGCTTACTTCGAAATCTTTGCTTTTTCTGCGCTCATCTATTTTTTTATACTCCAATTTGATTATTTCTTTCTTAACATCTATGAATACTGATGCGGGGCTGTTTGGTTGTTCAATACTGTTCGGGCTAGCCACACTATTTGGGCTAGCAACACAGTTATCTAATTCTCTTTGGTGTGCTGGCTTGATTTCGGGTTCTGTTACGGTGTAGGATTGGACCTGGGCTGTGACGGTCATTACTTCTAAGGATGACTGCAGGTTTCTGGCGGTCCGGTCAATTTTGTATACTGACTCATAGGTTATCTGTAAAGATGAGTGGAGTATTTATCAGTATATTGTATAAGTAAATAATTCATTGTATTTTTTTGCTGGTAAAACTATAGACAAATTAACTTATATCAGTGAAAAGGCGAACTTATCCCTGTCAGGGATCTCTTCCAGTGAGTGGAGAACATTAGGTAAAACGTCAGACACAAACTAACATGTGTAAAAAGACGTATTTACAGAATTAAATGAATTAATACTACTAAATGATATAACTATTAAGTCAATTCAAAACATACAACCAGATGTATCCACGTAAGCACTTTCTCGTAATATAATAAATTATTTGTAAGTTTGTATGTAGAGGATAATCTCCAGAACTATCCATCTAATTTTAAAAAATCTTTCACCAGTACATCATATTTCCTTCATTTACCGCGATGATTACTCATTAAATAAAACAATTTGAGCGAATTACATACATACATTCGCTGCAAGTGCGATTAGCTTTTGTATGGACTCGCACTAATCACTAATCAATTCGTAAACCGGCCCTTATGCAGGTGAAAAGTAAGTAGCACGTTCAAATTACTGGTACTTACCGGGCCTCTCCACAAAATTTCCCTCAGAGCCTTTTGCCCGCAGTAACACTTCTCCTTAAACTTGTGGAACTTGTGCAGCACCGTGGCACACTCGTAGCAGAAGTAGTGAGGTAGGACGTCATTATCATTAACCTGGACAGAGATGGCTAAATTCATTAACCTGGACAGAGATGGCTAAATTCATTAACCTGGACAGAGATGGCTAAATTCATTAACCTGGACAGAGATGGCTAAATTCATTAACCTGGACAGAGATGGCTAAATTCATTAACCTGGACAGAGATTGCTGAATTCATTAACTTGGACAGAAATGGCTAAATTCATTAACCTTGACAGAGATGGCTAAATTCATTAACCTGGACAGAGATGGCTAAATTCATTAACCTGGACAGAGATGGCTAAATTCATTAACCTGGACAGAGATGGCTAAATTCATTAACCTGGACAGAGATGGCTAAATTCATTAACCTGGACAGAGATGGCTAAATTCATTAACCTGGACAGAGATGGCTAAATTCATTAACCTGGACAGAGATGGCTAAATTCATTAACCTGGACAGAGATTGCTGAATTCATTAACTTGGACAGAAATGGCTAAATTCATTAACCTTGACAGAGATGGCTAAATTCATTAACCTGGACAGAGATGGCTAAATTCATTAACCTGGACAGAGATGGCTAAATTCATTAACCTGGACAGAGATGGCTAAATTCATTAACCTGGACAGAGATGGCTAAATTCATTAACCTGGACAGAGATGGCTAAATTCATTAACCTGGACAGAGATGGCTAAATTCATTAACCTGGACAGAGATGGCTAAATTCATTAACCTGGACAGAGATTGCTGAATTCATTAACTTGGACAGAAATGGCTAAATTCATTAACCTTGACAGAGATGGCTAAATTCATTAACCTGGACAGAGATTGCTGAATTCATTAACTTGGACAGAAATGGCTAAATTCATTAACCTGGACAGAGATGGCTAAATTCATTAACCTGGACAGAGATGGCTAAATTCATTAACCTGGACAGAGATTGCTGAATTCATTAACTTGGACAGAAATGGCTAAATTCATTAACCTTGACAGAGATGGCTAAATTCATTAACCTGGACAGAGATTGCTGAATTCATTAACTTGGACAGAAATGGCTAAATTCATTAACCTGGACAGAGATGGCTAAATTCATTAACCTGGACAGAGATTGCTGAATTCATTAACTTGGACAGAAATGGCTAAATTCATTAACCTTGACAGAGATGGCTAAATTCATTAACCTGGACAGAGATTGCTGAATTCATTAACTTGGACAGAAATGGCTAAATTCATTAACCTGGACAGAGATGGCTAAATTCATTAACCTGGACAGAGATGGCTAAATTCATTAACCTGGACAGAGATTGCTGAATTCATTAACTTGGACAGAAATGGCTAAATTCATTAACCTTGACAGAGATGGCTAAATTCATTAACCTGGACAGAGATGGCTAAATTCATTAACCTGGACAGAGATGGCTAAATTCATTAACCTGGACAGAGATGGCTAAATTCATTAACCTGGACAGAGATGGCTAAATTCATTAACCTGGACAGAGATGGCTAAATTCATTAACCTGGACAGAGATGGCTAAATTCATTAACCTGGACAGAGATGGCTAAATTCATTAACCTGGACAGAGATTGCTGAATTCATTAACTTGGACAGAAATGGCTAAATTCATTAACCTTGACAGAGATGGCTAAATTCATTAACCTGGACAGAGATTGCTGAATTCATTAACTTGGACAGAAATGGCTAAATTCATTAACCTGGACAGAGATGGCTAAATTCATTAACCTGGACAGAGATTGCTGAATTCATTAACTTGGACAGAAATGGCTAAATTCATTAACCTTGACAGAGATGGCTAAATTCATTAACCTGGACAGAGATTGCTGAATTCATTAACTTGGACAGAAATGGCTAAATTCATTAACCTGGACAGAGATGGCTAAATTCATTAACCTGGACAGAGATGGCTAAATTCATTAACCTGGACAGAGATGGCTAAATTCATTAACCTGGACAGAGATGGCTAAATTCATTAACCTGGACAGAGATTGCTGAATTCATTAACTTGGACAGAAATGGCTAAATTCATTAACCTTGACAGAGATGGCTAAATTCATTAACCTGGACAGAGATTGCTGAATTCATTAACTTGGACAGAAATGGCTAAATTCATTAACCTGGACAGAGATGGCTAAATTCATTAACCTGGACAGAGATTGCTGAATTCATTAACTTGGACAGAAATGGCTAAATTCATTAACCTTGACAGAGATGGCTAAATTCATTAACCTGGACAGAGATTGCTGAATTCATTAACCTGGACAGAGATGGCTAAATTCATTAACCTGGACAGAGATTGCTGAATTCATTAACCTGGACAGAGATGGCTAAATTCATTAACCTGGACAGAGATGGCTAATTTTTATGTACTCTTTCATAGCCACTCACTAGGCTGAACCCACTGACCCTGGCTAAGAAGCTCTCAGTAAGGGCCAATATTTGGGTGTAGCTTCATTCATACTATAAATACGAAACTATGTTTGTTTGTCTGTCTCTCCATTACCTGTTCACACTTAAACCTCTGAACCGATTGAGATGAAATTTGGCATGGAGATAGGTTGAATCTCAGGGAATGACATAGGATAGTCTTTATGCCGGAAATCATTCCTTAATGGCATCAAATGGGGTGTGAAAGTTTGTATATAGCTATGATAGAAACGAGTTTCACGTGGACAGAGACGCAGGCAGAAGCTAGTGTTTGAATATAGGCGTTATCTAACTGGAACTACTCACTCAATAACACCTATCGACTTGGCTTGTGTTCTGGATAATACACAGGTGGAGCCGTGTGGGCAGCTAGTATTTAATCATTGTGATTTCATTTAGTTTAGTTACCATGTAAGTTTTTTGCAAACTCGTATACATCATAGCTCCATTCAAATGTTCACCCCCCATTTCCACCCCCTTAGGGCATGATTTCCGGGATAAAAACTGTCCTATGTCGTACCCCGGGACTCAAACAATACCAAATTTCATCATAATTGGTTCAGCAGTTTAACTTTCTCATTTATAATATTAGTATGGATATGGATTACCATTTGAATATAATTTCCAGTCATCAACTAAATAACAGTATATAATTCCATAGGCCTAAACAACAAAATGTATCTTGTAATGCTTAGGAGATAGCTACAGCCACCTTCTGTCTTCCATCATCAGATCAGCTCAAAGGTGTAGTGACCATGGTCACCGAATTTACATAAGGAAAATTTCAGCTCAATCGGATTAAATACCGGCAAAGTAGCTGAAAATGTTTTGCAAATTTTGTAAGGCAACTTACATATACTTGCATTACTTATTCTTCTTCTATCTTCCTATGTTACAACTTACATTACTCACAAAAACTCACACACACATACAAGAACTTTATTCTAGTGATTTATTCGAAAACACTTACTTTTAATGCCATAACTTCTTCATAATAAGACTTGAGCTGCAATCGATCAAACTTAAACACTTTACACTCGGTTCGTAGACAAATTCTACATATTTTGAGATCTGCCATATTTCAACGGGGACGAGGTACATAATATCTACATATAGCAAGGTTTACAATTTCAAATACGATGATATTTAGTCACAAAAACATTTAAATGATTTTAACTTGTATGCAAACAAGGAACAAAACAAGCAGTATTTATTTTTTGACAGTATTTGACAATACAAAAGTCAAATCAGCTTCTTTTTATGAAACGTCAAAACGCTCCGTTGGTATCATGGACCTATGATACTCTGGACAAGCTATGGTAATAATAATCCCATAAAAATATTCCATGTAAAAAATCTCATTATTCTTTGATTGTCTTATTAATTTAATAAATAAAATAAGTACTGTAACTTGGCAATCACACAACTTTACTGCATTTATGGATTTTTGCATACTTACCTAAAACTATGTAGTAACGATTGTGTGATTGCCAAGTCACAAAAATTTATTGCCTGCTATATTGCAGCAAACAAAGAATAATAAGAATGCCTGAGACTTGGTACTACGAAATATCTCACAACTTTTTTTACGGTGGAAGAGTTTCGAGACTTGGCCTCTTTTTTACATGGAATGTTTTTTATAGGATCACTTCTTTTTGTAGGTTATTGTGTTATCAATATGTTTCTTCTTGATTTTTAATTTTTTGTCCCATTCACTGCAAATATAACTTTGTAATCCTATATCTTTATATAGGCTTACAAAGTTATTTAAGCAGTTTAATTGTTGCCCCACTCACTGCAAATGAAACTTTGTAATCCAGTATGTTTATATGGGATTACAACGTTATTTATGCATTTGGTGTATCTAAAAAACTAAACTTAAATTGCAGTTTTTTTTAGTGGTACCTTGATTTATACACTAAACACTAATTGTATTCTAAATTTGAAGCTTCTATGTCTGCTAGAAGTGCCTTAGACTTTTGATGATCGGTGAGTCAGTCAGTGAGTAACAAAATTAAAAAAAATTGACTAGTTATAAATCTTAAACCACTGATTCAAATTGAATGAAATTTGAACTATATCGTGTTTATACAATGCGTGCTTAATTAATGAAAATGCAGGCTTCTAGTTTTATCCACAACGAAGTTATAGGGGGGTCGAAAATGGCCTGAACTGCTTCGGGAAAAGGATGGTACGGATGTGACGCTGTTTTGCTCGACTTAGCGGGGGCACTACCATGCCCCCAGATACCACTTGCGGGCGAGCTAGTAGCATACAAATCTCGATAAGTGTGGCAGAAAGGGAAATATCATTCATTAGTTTCATTTTTTTTTATTTGCCACAACTGATTTAGTATGAACTTATTGTGGCAAATAAACCATTACCCGTCCACATTAAGTAGGTTGGTTATGGCAAGTCATCAGCCATTTTTAAGACTGTTCTTAATTTAGCTGCATAAGAGCCTTTCCGTCCCTCGCCGTGGCATCACTGCAGCCATCAGCCTGTCCTGAGTAATAGATACTTATTATACTCTTTGAGTAATAGGTCCATGGCAATTTGTACTTGCTGACGTCACAATCAAACAACGTCCTTATTGTTAGTTTTTATGAATTTCAAAATCTTAAAACAGCAAACATAAATAAAAGATTGATACTTTCCGAGTATTTTCGTAATGTTTATCTGCTACTAATGAAGAAACAATTAATTTTCAGTTTTCAAATACCCTATTGGCTTAAAGGCGTTTTTACGCTTTAAACTTAACCTAGAAACTCGGTTGCCACAATAAAGCTAAGTACTCACAAACAAATCAATGTTAGGGCTCCTCTACACAATCGGCCATCATGGCCTATCATACAGAACGCCACTATGCGTTAGAGAAAGAAAGACATAATATATCGATTGCACTTCAACGCATAACGTCGTCCCTGTCCTGCGCCATGATGGCCCATTGTGCTGCTCTATAACCACTCACTTGCTTGTGGCAACCACAGTTGCCAATTTCGCGCACCCCTAAACTGATGGTGGCAACTGTGGTTGCCAAGCGAAGTATGGACTTCTTTGATAAAGAAAAATTGGAAGTGATTTAGGCTACCTTTTGTAAAATCCACAAGCAAGTGAGTGGATAAACAACACAACATACAATGGCCTGTATATATGTTGTGTTGGATTTGTTATTATTTCTCAATTGTTTTTTTAATATTTAAAACATTGATAACAATTTTTATTTTCTTATTTACGAGTATGTATGATGTTTGATGTATACCTAATGTAGAATCAACAATGGCGGCCTTTAGCTACACGGTGAAGTATATTATCGTGATATTGTTCTAGCTGTCTCTATCTATAACATGCAATGAGATAGAGACAGACGGGTGATAAAACTTCACCGTGTATTGGCGCAGCGCTCATAGCCTAGCGGCGCCTGCGAGTCGGAAAGGTCAGTCTTTGGATGGGTGACCGCCTGATGTTTGAGTGGTTAATATAAATGAGCGTTTCCGTGCTTTGGAAGGCACGCTAAGCAGTTGATCCCGGCTGCTGTCGATGACAGTAGTCGTTAAGCCGAGTTAGAGGCCTTCGGGCGGCTTATAAGAACTTCTAACAGTCGAGTTGCCCACTCACTTGACAAAGGGGGGACAACTGTTCCTCGCGTCCGCGGGAGCTACCCACCACAACCCTGCACGTGTCCCCTGAGTGGTACCAGTGGTACTAAAGAGTGACAAACTTGCCATACGATTAAATAAATAACCGTGTATTGGCCGCCAATAGATAGATATACTTATTGAGTTGTAAAAGTGCCCTTGTGGCCAATTTGCACAATAAATATTTTGATTTAGATGTAGGACGCAAATATGTGTTAAAGGAAGAAAGATGTACTGTCATCTCATTCCATAGTCCATAAGCCCACTCCCAATACCCCTAGCTACGTCTCATGACAACACGATAAACAGCACGTGTCACATTCACCCTAAAATAAAAAATAAATCATCTTAAATAATAATAAAAAAAAAACTAATAAAAGCTTCACAACCATCATCATGGCCGATGTGTTTTTAAAGAGTTGTGATTGGTGGATGTAATACGTTGACCTGTTTTGATTGGTCAAATTAAAATGTTTTACAAAATCACCGTTGACCGTTTGGAGAGGATACAAAACATTTTCTTAAAATCTTTAGCTTACAGAACTGGTACATACTTTGACAATTCAGCTTTAGCGGCAAAGCACTTTTGTGTCCCTTCTCTCCTTCATCGTAGAAACTACTTAGATATTATGTTTCTGTTTAAACTTCTTAAAGGTAATATCAACAGTCCTGATCTCCTAAAATTAGTGACGTTTGGTTGTCCCCATCTCCCCTTACGACCTAGATCCTTATTTCATGTGAGTTTTTCTCGCAAGAACTAAGGTAACGGGCCATAAGTTCGTGCTAGTACGTCATTTCGTTAGTTTTGTTTCTGAGGCTTATAATAAGCAACTGAAATATTTTTTTTTAAATTTATACATTTGTAAAAAAACTTTATCATTAAACCTTTCCAAAAAATCAAATTAAAAAATTTTAACGACTAAACTAATAGCAACACAACGCTCGAAACTGTCAGTCGGCCGAAAACAGCTGTACGGTGTGCGCGAACTGCTTGTTGACGTAAGGTGCTCGCTCCGACTTCTTAAGGGAATTGAAAGAGAAAGGGAAGTCCATTTGAAAAAAAACTTTTAACAGTGCTTTGTCTAGTTCCTTAACAATGGATTTAATAAGAAATAAGTGTATATTTTGGTATAGGTGTCCCTTAAAATTGCAATAAATGGACTCACGAACTAACGGTCATTATATTTTTCGTCTGGCTCCTATTTCGTGTTACTACCGAATCAAGGACTTTCTTTATACATCCTTGTATCTTTGGTATTTAAATAATACTTAAGAAAATGTAAATGTTAATTTAAAAAACAGATATTGTATTTAATGACGTTTTCATTGACCTAAATTCGGTATATGTTTTATTCACTTCAATTCTCGTAAAACGAGGTTGAACGTGACCTAAATTTACAATTTGAAGGTGAATTCGCATATTTACTTGCAGCATAATTTTGTTTATTGCTCGATTCCTGTAATGTATTTTTATGTTTATTTATTACATATAGGATACTTAATGGTTATTGAACATAATTTAAAGGTGATGTACATTATTGATTGCGGGAATATCCAAGAAATAGTAACACGAAACAAGGGACTACTACTTTTAATACTTTTCCCCAAGTTCGTGACAGAGAAATCTATAGTGGTAGGCAAACACACAGATCAAATGTGTACCCTCGTCTGTTATTTGATATTCTTCTTGAAGAGGTAACATGTGCATCGATATAATCGAATAGTGTTGCCTGGGTAAATTCCGGGAACCTTTTATTTTTGCGGGATAATTTTTATTAAATGAAAGTTTACTTTCTACCCTATTAAACAGTATAGAATTGCTCTTTCAAAAGGGTGTCGTGTGTCCCATACAACATTGTCTAGATTTTAATCTTAGGTTACCTAATCAATCGTAGATAATCAATACATACTTATATCTAACTAGGTAGATACGTTTAAGGAATATTGACGAAAATGATTGAAGATATTTATTATTTTTAACATTAGATATCCCGGGACTTTCTTTATTTTTAAGGGTTTTTTTTTTAAGAAGTGAAAGGTATCTTTATACCCTATTAAACAGAATATCGTTTACAGATACCTACATGTCACGTCCAAAGGTTTTGCCTAGATATTTATCTTACGTTAAACAGTTTTGGTTAATATACTCGTAGATAGGTAACCTATGTGAGACACATTTTTGAAAAGGTGACCCTGTACTAATGGATAAGTTATTTAACCTTACATTTCATAAAAAACATCCTGGAGAAAGAAAAAATGTCCTGGGATTTTAAATACCGAGTTTTATCCAGACCCCCTATTGGATTTTTCCAATAATCATGTTAATTACCTTTTCAATAATCTTGTTCAATATCAAATAACAAATGAGGGTTCACAAACAAAATGTTTCTCTTACTACCTGGCACTCGAAAACTTTATGCCGAAACAGGGGCCAAGAACTCACAAACTTAGGAGCAGAGCCAAATTTTATCACGAAACGGGGTTCAAATACGAGGTCTACAAATAAATTATAAAAAAATAGTTATTGAAACTAATACTATATAATTCTTGCATTAAATAATAGGCAAGATATCAATGTTCATCACACAAAAAAATTCAATGCGATATCATGTTCTGTATTGTCTTAAAAAAAATACTAATTCGTAAGAGGCTTAACATGCCGAAACAGTGGACGTTTACTGCTAGACATTCCTTTTTCAGACGAGTCCCCAGTTTCTATAATAAACATTTGTGCGATATTGATCCTTTTAATGCTTCCTTGTCTAGTCTAAAAATGCAGTTGAGACGTAAACTCTTTTTGTAAATTTACTAGTTTTAGTAATGCCTAACTGTAGCATTAGGTATACTTTCGATATAGTTTTGTTGTATCTCATCACTCACGGGCATTGGGGATGGGTCTGTTTGTGTGGCAATTACTACGAGTACACAAGGTGGCCCATTTTCATTGTCCTTGACTGTATACTTAGTTATGTATTCTTATACTTCTTACTACGCGTCTACGTTGTTCTTACCTTCCTTTTTGGTTTTATTAATAATGATTATTATGTTTTATGAACCTCCAGGTCTGTTTGTATAACCTCTCAGTTATTGTACATTGTGTACAACATTTGTAACAAATTTATTATGACTGTTTGTGTTTCTAAATAAATTAAACAAAAAAAAATAAAAAATAATAATAATAAGTATGTGATGTATACATATTTTCCCTAGGGGCTAAATGTACCTACTACTTTAGCCCCGCTTGCTAATAAGCCTAATATGACGCACTTTTTGAGCATGAGAAGTGAAAAGTATTTTTTGTCGACGTGATTGATTTAGGTATATACCCACGCCGAACTAGTTTTCTAGTAGTAAGGATCACTACAGACGGACAGACGGACAGACGGCCATGGCAAAACTATAAGAGTTTCTTGTTAACTACTCCCATAGTCCCTAAAATCAAAGGAAGTGGAATTCGGCTGTCACAAATTGGTATTAATATTTTAGCAGCCTGAAATATTGTATTTAATTTAAATGCGTTTAAAAGAACAAGTATTTTTTTCTGCTTTTTAAATAATGCCCGTGTGGTGTCGGGTGCCCGTGTGGTGTCGGGTTAGAATTTCACCACCCCCTTTCTTCCCGTGGGGGTCGTCTAAGGGACCAGGGTTGAAGTGTGTTGTGGGCGATGGGCTATTTTTTATGATGCTAAAAGTGGCGCAGGAGCATAAGTTTCATGTGATCTGCCTACCCCTTTTGGGAATAAAGGCGTGAATGTATGTTTTAAATAATATATAGGTACCTACTTATGTGCGTAATATAAGTGCTAAAGTTATCTATTTACATATTTACGTCTTGCACCGTCTACGACAGATATAGGTACCTACTTCAAGCGAAATTTAAATTGTTCATATTAATAAATATTTCGCGTCGAATCGTGCAAATACTCAAGTTGACGTGAATATTCATATTTTTTTATTATCGTACGATTTGGGTTATGAAGATTACGTTCCGTTTATTCAAGTGGTAGACGTGTTTGGTGACTTCGTGAATGTCACCCGTAGGTTAATCGCGTAGCTTTTCGAGGACATATTATCACAATTATCAGTAACTATCACCTGTCGGTTATAAGGCGAAAATAAAAGTCTGACAAAAATTTAATTTTTGGTACAAGCTTTTATTGCCAACTGTACCTATACCGTCATCAATTACCTACTCATAATAACCGATCCACCCTGTCTTACACAACCACATAAACAATTTTGTTTTGCACCCCGACTCTATACCGCCATACATCATAGCAGGAACCACATATATGCTACCAAAAGACCATGAGGACCCGAAAAATCCAGCCAAATACAGACCCATCACATTTTTACAGACCGTTTATAAAAATCACCAGCTGCATTTCAGAACTGATTTACAACCATACCCATAACAACAATATTCTCGCAGAGCAGCAAAAAGGCTCCAGAAAACTGAGCCAAGGCTGTAAAGAGCAATTAGTAATTGACTCTGTTATTCTAAATCAAGTCTACAAAACTAAATCTGACCTACACACTATGTATATTGACTACAAAAAAGCTTATGACTCAGTTCCGCATTCATGGTTAGTTATAGTATTACAGTTGTATACAATCCACCCGCAAGTAATCCGGTTTCTACAATCAACAACGCAAAATTGGTCAACCCGACTCAGACTTAACACACCAGCTGGAACATCAGAAACAAACCCTATCAAAATCCAACGAGGCATCTTCCAGGGAGATGCGCTTAGCCCTCTTTGGTTTTGCCTCGCACTCAACCCTCTATCTAATATATTAAACAACACAGACGCAGGATACACGCTTAAATACGAACCTGACACGAATGACACACAGACAGACAATGACGAAGTTAATCTGAACTGAACCACCTCCTCTACATGGATGATATCAAACTATACGCATCCAACGAAGATGACCTCAACCATTTAGCTAGTTTAACCATATTATATGTAGAGATAGAGATGCTCTGGTGCGAAGTAAGCTGGAAGCGTCTGCGATAATATGGAACCCTTACGAATCTACTTATATTATATAAAAATCTTAGAAAAGGTCCAAAAAACTTTTCTAATTTTTTTATATAAAAAATGTATGGATATTATCCATACCTGTACCCCACAAAATTTCTTCTTGGTACTCTGACTTTCCACTCTTTGGAAGTGAGGCGTAATTTCAGTCTGCTCAATTTTGTTTGCCGTGTTTTACGAGGAGAGTCAGATTGCCTAGAACTGGTGGAACAATTTGTGAGGCTGCACGTTCCAGAAGTTCCACGAATGGCCCTTAGACCTCGTACGCGCCCGCTTTTAGCAGTGCCTCCGGCTCTTACTGTGTCGCACAGGAACTCGCCGCGCCTCCGTGCCCTGACGCTGCTGAATGCCTTGTTGATGTCTACACCCGAGTGTGATCTGCTTGCGTCGCCATGGACAACTGTGTGTAGGGAGTGTCTGAAGTTTTGTGAGATGAAGGATGATAGGCTTTCTAGTATACGCATTTGATTATTATTATTATTGCTTTGTTCCTTTAAATTGATGTTTCGTTTCGCAGTGTATTAGGCTTAAGTAATCTGTAATGCTGTGTAAATATATTTAAACAAATAAATAAATAAATAAATTATGGTACCATCGAGCTGATCTGTTAATGGAGACAGAAGGTGGTTATGGCAATTCAGTATTTAACCGACGTAACCCCGTTGAGTTTGGGCTCGTTTGAATCGTTTCAATGAGTAAGTAGTTGATGATCGTATACAGAAAAGTACAGTCGGCAATAAAAGCTTGTACCAAAAATGATTTTTTAACAGAAACTTATTTAAACACATCTTGTTAATATAATGAACATTGTGACTACGTTAATAAGATTGTTTCTAACGAACAGTGATTAAAATACAATATGGACAATTTTATTACCCCCAAACATACATAAATACTTAGTTACAGTTGTAGTTAATATTTGCAAAAATATGGTTTCCTTTATACCGCCACTACATTAACATAACCCATTTTAAAAGCAACTCATGAATAATTATATTATTATTATAGTTTGTGTAATCTGCACACTACGTGCCGATCTGGATGTAAGTAGCATGTAGCTAAGAATTGACTTCAGTCTCCATGTGTATTGCAATAAGATTACAACAAACCAACTCGATTGTGTGATCGTAGGAAAGTTTTCGGTACTCTAACTGAACTAGCTAGTAACTAGGTAACAGTTAATAGTATGTATATTGTATATATGTATGTAAATACTTTATTGTATATTTTTCTTTAATCGTATGGCATATATTATGTAGGCCTTTAAAGTTATAAATAATAGTGTAGAGGTATTTTGGAAGAAAGTAGATTTTACTAATCAGCAGCGTCTAATTAAGAAATTCTAATTTGCAAAGTGAATATACCCACCTGCGATCCTCCAAAGTGAAATGAAGTTTTAATTTTGCAAAAAAAAAATGCTTCCCCACAAACCCCCCTTCAACCCCCCCCCCCCCCCCCCTTGCATTGCAATCGTCTCGGATTCATATTCCGCTCATGGTGAATATTTTTTTCAGATCGATTGGAATCAGGTATAAACAGTTTCTGCGTTCGAGGGTACGGCGGCAGTTTTCAACCCGTGAAAACTTTCGAACTACATCAATTGATCTTATCGGACGGAGATTACCAACAGTTTGAAACCAGTGACTGAAGATAATATAAGATGGTGGACGTTGGCCTTCTCTCAACTGGTTTAGTAACTAAAATCATCCCGCTGCTGGATGGTATAGTAAAATGTGGCAATGGCAACGGCGGCGTTATCATAGGTAAGCTGTCTGCTGAAACCTAACTGTTCAAATATGTTCGCTAGTGGATGTGTGACCTGTGGGTCAAAAATACATTCGTTCAAAAACTATATTTTTGAAGTGAAAACTTCTTTAGCGGCGCTGTGAACTTTTTGGGATGGGGAAAAACTGTTAAACTCGCCACAGGTGTAGAAACGTAGGAGGTCACGCGACCGTAAGATTTTCGATAGCGAGATTCGAGACAGGCCGACCGTAACAGCACGGGGCTTGGGGGGGAGGGTTTTTCTATATACTTGTAATTAAAGCAATTCGCAAGTTTTCACTTCTGCCGGCGCTCCTGGAGTGCAACCCGGTCTTTTTTTAAATGAAAACTTCTTTAGCGGATAGCGGCGCTGAGCACTTTTTGGGATGGGGAAAAATTGTCAAACTCGCGACAGACTTTTGTGACTTCAGATGCGTAGGAGGTCACGTGACAGTAGGATAGAGAGTCTCTCTCTCAGAGAGATTCGGGACGATTGTTTGATGTAAGACGTACGGGGCTTGGCGGCGGGGGCGGGCCAGGGGAGGAGGCGGGGGGAGCTGTGTTGCGCGGCCGCCGGGCCGCCCCGCACGGTGCCCTCCGTCAGTTTTCACTTCTACCGGCACTCCCGGAGTGCAACCCGGTCTTTTTAGGGTTCCGTAGCCAAAAGGCAAAAAACGGAACCCTTATATAGATTCGTCATGTCTGTCTCTCTGTCTGTCTGTCTGTCTGTCCGTCCGTATGTCACAGGCATTTTACTCGAAAACTATAAGGTGTATTTGAATAAAAAATTGAGGATAGGTGTATTTTGTTAGCCGCTACATGGTTTTGTAATAATATTGCTAAAAATTTTTTTTTTAGGCTTGCACTCCATACATAAAACTGGAAGTCAACATTTTTTTTTTCATTACGAGCCCACGTGTGGCACATCAATCGATAGGCCAAAATAAATATAAGAAATGAAATGAAATTTATTTGCTTGAGACATGGTTAACAATAAGGTGGAACAATTTTGTTAGGATCAGCACATCTCGCCAACATTTGGACATGCAAACTTTACAAACTTATAGGTAACTATAATAATATTAAGTATTTAATTACATTACATTAGTTTTTAAATACATTAAAAAATTCTTGTGTTGTGTAAAAACATTTGTCAATTAGCCATTTGTGTAATGCAGATGTAAATGGTTTTAGGGCAAGCCATCTTATGTCAATTGGTAAATTATTATACAATTTGATTGCCATGGCATAATTGTTTTTGCTGCAAAGCTTGGTTTTATAAGTTACTGGCAATACAAGTTTTTCAGTATCTCTGAAATTAAATTTACAAACACTGCTCAATTTAATAAATAGGTCAGGATGTAATCTAGTAAATTTGCAAGCCTCAAAAATATAGAGCGAAGGTAGGGTCAGTATTCCAAGATCTTTGAATAGAGGTCTGCATGAGGTTCGTGGTGGTAATCTGCAGATAGCTCGGACGCATTTTTTTTGACTGACAAACACTCTATTTATGTCACATGAGTTACCCCAAAGTATCAGACCATACCTTAAGACTGAGGCTACATAACCGTGATAGGCAGTTAGAGCTGTACTTTTATTTACCAATGTAGCCAGTCTTCTAAAAACATAGACAAAACGATTAATTTTGGTACATATTCTGTCAATTTGTGGTTTCCAACTACAGTTTTTGTCTAACAATATACCTAAGAATAAGATATTGTCTGTTTCTGCTATTTGTTCGTCGTTATATTTTAAATGAATGTCAACACTACCGTTACGATTATAGAATTGTACATATTTTGTTTTTTCTAGACTAGGCTGTAAATTGTTCATTTTCATCCACATTATCATGTCATTAAGTGTGTTATTTATGTCCTTATTATATAATTCAGTATTATTTACATCGCAGGGGATAATTAAAGATATGTCATCGGCAAACAATATACATTCATGTCTGGTGATCAAAGGCAAATCATTGATATAAAGCAAAAATAATAATGGCCCAATACACTACCCTGTGGTAGCCCGGTTTTAACTTCCTTATAGCACGATTTTGAGTAATACGCTATATTTTTTCCATTAATGTTTTCAACTTCAACAGATTGTGTGCGCTTGCATAAGTAACATTTTATCCAACTCAAGGCCAAACCACGAATGCCATACATTTCCCACAACTTTTCAAGAAGGCGATGATGAGAGACAAAGTCGAAAGCCTTGCTCATTTCGAAAAATACTGCAGTAACATGTTTCCTTTTATCAACTTGATCGGTTACGGCTTTGATTAAATTGAACGCAGCCAGTGACGTGGATTTGCCTATTTGAAAGCCGTTTTGATTTTTAACTATTAATCCTTATTATTATCTCTTAATTAAGGTTACTCGGCAATTTTTTTGATTAAGTGAATAGAGTCGGAGATAATCGCCCCGAAAGTCACTAAAATTGTGTCGCCCCTCCAATTTTTGAACCGTGTATTTTAAAAATATGAAAGAAATCGTGGACATAGGGCTTATTAAATTCTTTCAACAAAAATTGTTTTGAACACGTTCGGTTCAAAGGTTTATGAGATATTTCTAAAAAACTGCCTTCCTTAAAGAAAAGGCTGTTAAGTGCCATAAGTTTTTTTATAACGATACGACCTTTTTAATAGGCACGGAACCCTACGTGGACACGCACTTGGCCGCTTTTTGAAGTGAAAACTTCTTTAGCGGCGCTGAGCACTTTTTGGGATGGGGAAAAATTGTTAAATACGCGACAGATTTTTGTGACGTCGGATGTGAAGGAGGTCACAAACTTTTATATTTTGCTGCTAGCCGATTCGACTTCATTCAAAACTGAACGCTATTCGTAAAAGTATAAAGACGTTAAAAACTTTTGGCAATAGCATATTCTGCAAATAAATTTGTAATTTTGTCCAAGCGTCCTTCACCGTTTTGCTATTGAGCAAATTCGAATAGTTCGAATTTGAACGTAACTCCTAAAGAGAATAAGGCTTTGAAAAATATTTACCAACGGCAAAAACAAATTGATATTTTGTTCGCCGCCGCCGTCTGCTGTTCTTGCAAATTCGATCATTTCGAATTTGGACGTTATTCCTAAAGAGATAAAGCTTTGAAAAATATTTGGCAATAGCAAAAACAAATTGGTATTTTGTTTGCCGCCGCCGACGGGCGAGCCGGCCCGTCGCACCCAACGCGCCCGCGGCCCGTCCGCCTAAATAATTGATAATTCATTTTTCATCCTGAAGAAGAACTCCCGAAGAGTTCGAAACATGTCGCCCGTAGTGACATAGAATACGTGAGTTGAACCGTGTATATAAATACAATAGTTGTTAGTATTATTTCAACATGTCTCACGAAAGTTTAAATTCGATAATTGATAATTGTTTATAAATTTGCGTCAAATTCATTTCGTCGAAAAACTGTTACAATGTTATTGAGTTTTCACTTCTGCCGGCGCTCCCGGAGTGCAACCCGGTCTTTTTAGAGTTCCGTAGTCGACTAGAAACCCCTATAGTTTCGCTTTGTCTGTCCGTCCGTCCGCGGATAATCTCAGTAACCGTTTGCACTAGAAAGCTGAAATTTGGTACTAATATGTATATCAATCACGCCGACAAAGTGGTAAAATAAAAAGTGATTTTTTTTATTTTTATTAGGGTAGCTCCCTTATACGTAACGTGGGGAGTGTTTTTTTTTTTCATTTCAACCCTAACGTGCGATATATTGTTGGATAGGTATTTAAAAATGAATAGGGGTTTGCTAAAATCATTTTTTGATAATGTTAATATTTTCGGAGATAATCGCTCCAGAAGTAAAAAAAAATGTCTCCCCCCCTCTAACTTTTGAACCTTAAGTTTTAAAAATATGAAAAAAGTCTCAAAATTAGAACTATAAAAACTTTCTAGGAAAATTATTTTGAACTTGATAGGTTGAATAGTTTTTGAAATCAATACAAAAACTACGGAACCCTACACTGAGCGTGGCCCGACACGCTCTTGGCCGGTTTTTTTTTGTTCATTTCATTCGTATCGGTGGACAAAAAATTCAGAAAATTTGACGAGCAGTGGTTGAGAAATGCGAGCTGTAGAGGACACCAGCTGGATGGACGTAACCAAACCATGTTTGTTCAAGCTGAAAGTGACACGTTCGTTCAATAACGAAATTAAATGTTACACATACCAATAAAGGTAAAAATCAGCAGGAATACAGATTTTTTAAGGTTCCGTAGTCAACAAGGTTATAGTTTCGCCACATCACGCCCTCAAAATAGAATAAAATCCTTTACTCAAAAACTATACAGGGTGCCATCGGAGACGTAATCAGAAACCACTTTTTCAGACCTGGTAATTGATGGTCATTTCAACATAGTAGGAGTTACATGAAATTAAACGTTCTTTTTTTTTGGTAATTTAGTCCTAAATTAAATCGCTGATTCACCACATTATGGTTACCCTATTTTTTTAATCAAAACCTCTTTGGTTATCTTTCTTACGCATGTGAAACAAGTTTATCTTTGCATCTCTTTCTTGGTTATAGGGTGACCACGCTGTTTATAGGACATAATTTAATTTTAAAGATTGCATGATTAAGTTTAAATAATGCAACTAACCACCTCCATTCCTGTGTCATTGTAATCTCAGTTTAATGCTTAATTAAGTCTTGTCATTTCTGATTACGTCTCCGATGGCACCCTGTATAGTCTATATGGAATGTGTGTTTTGCATTAGTGTATTTTGTATAAGTACACACAATTTTTTTTTTAATACTTAGCTTAAATTGTGTCCCACTGCTAGGCCTCCCCTTTTTTCCGCCACTATCGTCTCGGTCCTGTGCTACTGTTCGCCGATCTGTACAAAACGTATCAAGGTCGTCCCGCCATCTCCTTTTCGGTCTGCCTCTACCTCGGAAGCCATCTTGTGGAAGCCATAGCTAATTTGGCCCATCGCTCCGCGTGCATCCAGCCCAGTCCCACTTTAGGTTGCGGTCTTAGCACCCACATCTACGATGTGGAAAAAAAAAATACAATATATAATCCAACATACTATGTTGGATTTACAGTGGGGATGTAATTCCAGCTTGTTCAAAAATATTATGGGCTTCTTAAAACTATTTTTCAAGTCAGTGATCCGTTTGCAAGATAAGAAACCTTTTTGTAATATAGGTAATCGAATTGAGGTCAAAATCACGGAACTATTTGACGATGGGTTTAGCCTAGTGGGTAGTGACTGATAAGAGGCTGATGATCCTGGTTTTAAATCCCGGTAAAAAATATTTTCCAAATCGGTCTACGCGTCATCGAGTAATCGCGGAATATACATAATTGAATATTCCGACGAATTGAGAATTTTTTGAAACCTTTTTTAATTGCCAATCTTTATTTCCAGGTGCATTAAAACTGGTACTTGAGACGTTTCTGAGCATCGTCCGACAATACGACCCGGGTACTATCGTGTCTAAAGTGATCAAAATCTTGTTTGCTGTTCTGACTTATATGAACTTTTCCACGCCTACAGACTGGCCTCAGCACAGCAATGTATGCGGTGTGTATAATAATATAATCCATACTCCCATACTAATATTATAAATGAGAAAGTTTATGTGTGTGTTTGTTTGTTTGTCCGTCTTTCACGGCAAAACGGAGCGACGAATTGACGTGATTTTTTAAGTGGAGATAGTTGAAGGGATGGAGAGTAACATAGGATAGTTTTTATCCCCGTAATCATCCCCTAAGGGGGTGAAATGGGGGGTAAAAGTTTGTATGGAGCTGCGATATAAACGAGTTCCACGCGGACGGAGTCGCGGACAGAAGCTAGTGGTTGTATAATTTTGTAATAGCCACTTTACAAAATGATAGGGAAATAATAATATTTCCTATAAGTAAAATATTCATTGTCATTTCGTCCGATTTTTATTATAATTCTTTATCGTTTGTATCTGCAAAGCTGCAAATTGATTTGGTGATGATCTGATGATGGGATATTATAGGCATGCATATGGTATTTAATGAAGTGGAACTGATGATGATGACCACAGTCTAATGAACGAACTAGAACTTCTCTAGACACCCAAAGGCCAAAGGCCACCCAAAAATTTAACCCACTTTACCAAAATATTATTTACTGTAATAAACAGGCCAACATGCCTTTAAATTAACGAAATTAAGTATTAAATTAATTAATTATTAAATTAAATTAAATCAATTACCTACCGCGGGGCTATAAAATGTGGGAACGGGACACCTCTTGGGTTCTCCGTTGCGCCAATCACCGTGCACTGCCGACACGCCGACCGCTTTACGCCTATAGTATCCGCAAAACCAAGTGGTGAGTCAGGTCATAAATCATTGGATCACGCTATCTCTTTCGCACCTGTACTGCCTTATGGAGTGGGCCGTGCAACAATAGTACTGACTTTTATTGCCTGACTCGCCACTTGGTTTTGCGGATACTATAGTTGGTAGTTGGTTGGTAGTGACCCTGCCTACGAAGCAAGAGGTCCTGGGTTCGAATCGTGGTAAGGGCATTTATTTGTGTGATGAGCACGAATGTTTGTTTGGGACTAAGTAGGTCGATTTGTGTAAAATTGTCCCCTAATATTTATTTATTTATTTAATCTAAGGGAAGTATGTGCAACAGAAAGCGCAACAGAAGTAACCCCATCCCACTGTTAACTAACTACTATGGTTGCCGATCCACATGTATTTAGTGTGTATTTCTTCAGATGGCGACCATTTTGACTTCATCATTGTGGGCGGAGGCACAGCGGGCTGCGTTCTGGCCAACCGGCTGACGGAAATATCCGATTGGAGTGTGTTACTCATCGAGGCAGGAGGGGATCCGCCGATTCTCAGTGTTGTATGTTTGACAATCACAAGTTTTGTTTTGTAGGTTCTTAAAATATTTCTACACCAATACTGGCAGAATATGCTGGCTGAGTGGCTACATTTGGTACCTACTTAACAGAATTTTACCATATTCTTAGAAATAATCTATTGTTCATATAAGTTGCCCTTCAAAATGTACCTACAACCCATTTTTCAGCCACTTGCCGGTAATCAATTGAGCTGAAATTTGGTTTAATTATGTGAGTTCGGTCCTGCGCCACCCGCAGCCGGCGGACTCCCGCGATCTTTACCAGGTCATGAGTACACCTTGGGGCACTCTTTGGGGGAGGCCTATGTCAGCAGCAGTATGCAGCAGCAGTATGTTGGAGCAGTGGACGTATTTTGGCTGATATGATTATGATGAAGACGATGTAAATTCGATGACAATAATGTGCCACCATGGCACCACAAAGTTAACCTGATGATCATGACAGAAGATGGTCGTAGCTCTTAAACTACACAAGATAAATCGTCTTGTTTTTGCTCACTTGAATCCTCTCAATAAGTAGTAGCTGACTGTGCAATAAAAGTCAATAAAAGCTGAAAATTTTGACTTCAAAAAAAAGGAGGAAGTTCTCAATTCGGTAAATATTTTAATTTCATATTTTTATCTTTTTTTTTTCAATGTTTGTTACCTCAGAACTCCGTCATTGGTGAGCCGATTCGTTTTTTTTTGTAAGTATATGCTTCCAGGTGGGTCTAATTTTTTCAAAAAATCACTTGGTTGATGGGATCCATAAGGAATTGAGGGAACTCCTCAATTATATTAGGCACGCGTGTAGTGATTTTGGTATTTTCTATTATAACTCGTGTATTTACACCCGGAAATCATAAATTTGGTGGAGTGGAATTGATGATGAAAACCATAGATGACTTACGAAATTCCTCAATTATGTACACACAGCAACACACCTAACTAACCATACCGTGAAAACCTAGAACCTTATTACTGGCTGCGCCAATAGGTACATATTTCTATTTATTTGAACTCATTTATTTTATACCTTTTATATATTAAATTACACATTCTGAACGCATCCACACACCATACCTGGCAACCTTTCCGCTTCCCCCACCCCTAACCTCAGTGCACAAAATATACCGGTCGCGCGCGCAAACTCTCACTCAAAAACTATTAAACAAATTCGATGAAAACCACAACTGTGCATACAAAGAAGAACCTCAGTGAATTTAAATTAAGAGCAAGTGTTTTACTGAAATTTCGATATCAAGTGCTTTCGTGTGTGCCGTAACACGAACTCAAAACTGGATACCGGCCGGCGCCGCTTCAAAGAGGTTTGTCCTGCCACTCCAAGTGTTGGTCCTACGATCCTGATCCTCCCTCATATAAATATCTAATTTCCAATCACTCATACTCAAATTATTTCATTATAAAACTATTATTTACGTAATTTACTTCATACAACCACGTTACGCACCGCCATTCTACCAAACTTTATTTGTTCGCATCGCTCACAATATTACGTTATTTTGCAGTAAATCAGTCTCAAAACTCAATTGTTATACCCATTCTATAAGTTAGTGCATATATTTCTTGTGGATCACTCATATTTCGAAAAAAGATTGTTAATTAGTTTCGTCGCTCGCTCGCTATATACCTACCTACCCGCCATTACTTTTTTACACCGCGCTCGCGTAATTCTTTACTTTGACAGTTGAACTTTCAACTTTTTTCGCTTTAAATTAAATCTATACGCAAAACTAGTTCTTAACTAATTTACATACCACCATGGGTGGTAATAACGGTAATAAAAAGGAAAGTCCATCTGTCATGATAACTTTTTTGGAACAGAAAAAACAATGTTTGTTTCAAATAATCCAGGAGGTTTATAACTTAAGTGTTAAGATTTCCGATGATGTTACACGCATACAGTTTCTAGCTAGGGTTCAATCTATTGACAAAACGCGTTCAGATTATATAGAAACTATAGATAAACTTATGTTTGAGAAAATCAAAGAAAACCCTGATGTTCAACTGAGTTACAGTATTCTCAATACATTTGATGAGTTATATTGTATCGTCAAGCAGACGGAAACAAACTTGAGACAAGAACTTGAGGACAAAAAGAAAAATGATAATTACAACACTAAATTGCCCCCCCTCAATCTTATAGGTTTTGATGGTACTCCTTCTAAATGGCCTATATTTTATGAAAATTTCCGCAGTGTTATACACATTAATACACGCCTCACAAATGCTGAGAAGGTCCAGTACCTAATTGGCTGTCTCTCCAGCAGGGCACTCAATGTGTGCTCCGGAATCACCGCTACCTCAGAAAATTATGATATCATCTGGCAAGCTCTTCTAGCTAAATACCATGATACCAGGGTGCAAGCTTCTGGCTATCTAGATCAAATGTTACAACAAAAGCATGGGCAGTCAGCTGATAATATGCTTGACAACTTTTGCTCCGCTGAAGCAGCGTTGCAACGCTTAAAGATTGACAACTTGTCAGACTTCATGATAACTCATATTGCATTAAGCAAGCTAGAAAAACCTATGCTTGACTTATTTGAACAAGCTCATAGACATGTTAATATTCCCCAATTTTGTGACTTGAAGAAATTCTTAACTGAGCAGAGTAAACTCCAAGTACTCCATGCGCCATCCCGCTCTCAAAATAATAATAATACTCGCACTCAATTTACTAAACCCGCACCGCAAATTAACAAAACAAAAACGTTTTGTACGCAAGTTAATACTGCTCCTCAACCTCAGGCTTCCTATAAGTCTGACAGATATGACACCAGCTCTCAGTCTAGACCATGTAAAGTTTGTAATTCTCAACAAGCTCATCCACTGTTCAAGTGCGAATATTTTCTTAACCAAAACACTCAAGCGCGCAATGATATCGTACGTCAACATACGTTCTGTATCAATTGTTTAGGTTTTCACCATATAAGTTCGTGTAAATCAACAAACAGATGTTCAATTTGCAGCCGTAAACATCACTCATTACTGCATGTCGATACTGTTTACTCTAGTGCATCTCAATTCCCGCGATCAGCTGATAACACTGATAATAGCAACTCGAATCGAGCCCCGCATTCGGCTGCGCCGCGATCCGCGAATGATTCCGCGCCGCCGAACCCTTCTCACTCGCACTCGCCGGCACAGTGCCCGCCTGCGGTGAGTACTGCTCGCACGCACGGCGGATCGGCGCCACGCGCTCACACAAGTGATAACAACTTCGCGCTTTCTGTTACTGTTCCCGCGCGCACTTCAAATTGTGATACGACAGTATTATTGCCAACAGCGATTGTTAACGTCCATAGCAATAATAATAAACCAAGTCAAATGCGTTTATTTCTTGATACGGGATCAATGAGTAACTTTGTTACAAAATCATGTTGCGAACGCTTAAATTTAAAGGTAACACCCGCGCCTTCTATCGTCAAAGGTATTGGTCAAGTCGAAAATCACTCTCTCGGAATAACGCAATTTAAAATAAACTCTCGCTTCGATTCGCGCTGTAACTATACAATATGCGCTCGAGTTATAGACACAATTACGGACTTTTTACCCAACGCGGAAGTTGACAGAACGGAATTAGTTCATCTACAATATTTGCCGATGGCTGACGACCATTATTACTCACCAGGTGAAATAGACTGCTTGATAGGCAACGAATTATTCCCGCTTTTACTCGGATCGAATAAATCGACCTCGCCGAATTCCTCGGTCGTAGGTATCGAAACTACTCTCGGATATGTTGCCATGGGAAAAGCCCAATGTTTTCCGCGCTCATTAAACGCTCATTCTCGCACTCTCGACGAACCCGCTACTCACTCGCACGGTTATGACAAGACGTTTTTTTGTCAAACGCAAGATAACTCGCTCGATCAATTAACGCAACGCTTTTGGGAAATAGAAAACGTCCCCGATAAAAAACATTTCAGTCCCGATGATGAGGCTTGCGAAAGAATATTCCAAGCAACTTACTCACGCGATGACACCGGCAGATACACGGTTGATCTCCCGTTCAAACACTCGCCTACCGAATTAGGTTCTTCTTATACTGCAGCGAAATACCGCTTGTTAAATCTAGAAAAGAAATTACACTCCTCTGACTTGCGCGCTGATTATAACGCGACTATTCAAACATATATTGACCAAGGGTATTTAACCAAAATTCAAAACGATTTTCAAGACGCTCACGCTTATCACTTGCCACATAGAGCTGTTTATCGTCCTGATAAAGAAACGTCAAAAACCCGAATTGTTCTAGACGCTGGTTGCAAAACGACGTCAGGCAAATCTCTAAATGATTTGCTTTATGTAGGGCCTATTCTACAAAATAACATCGTCGAATTGCTTGTCAATCTCCGCATGTTCTCAACCGCTTTAACCGCCGACATCGAAAAGATGTATTTTCAAGTAAAACTCTCCCCAAATCATCACACGTTCCAAAGAATACTGTTTAGATTTGATCCCAATGCACCAATTGACGTATATCAATTCAATAGAGTCTGTTTTGGCGTGTCCAGCTCGCCTTATCTCGCCATGCGTGTCGTGCGTCAGCTCGCAGCTGACAGTCGCGATTCGTACCCGCTCGCCGCTTATGAAGCCGAAAATCATATGTACGTAGATGATTATATCAGCTCCGTTGATGGTGTAGACACCGCTGAATATACGTATAAAGAAATGATCGCTATGTTTAAATCTGGAGGTTTCAACTTAGTAAAATGGATCTCGAATGATAATCAGCTCATGTCGCGTATTCCATCCGCACACAAAAGCCCGCTCGCTATCAAATTTGATGATGATCGTAACGCAGATACTAAAATCGTAGGCATGCAATGGCAACCTGCTGATGACAATTTTCATTTTAAAATCAACAGGTTTACATATGATTATTATCGATGAGGAGTGGCGATCCTTTGCAAAGGATCTTCATGTCTGTGCTCTAAACACGGTCGGAAAACCACAGAAAAAGAACCAAGACTGGTTTGACGCATCAGACAATAGCATTAGGATGCTTGTTGAAAGGCACAGACATGAATTAAACTCAAAGTCAGCGAATTCTCATGGCAAAAAAGAGGCCCATAACAATTTAAGAGCCAAGGTTCGCGAACTGAAGGATAAGTGGTGGAAGGAGAAAGCTGCCGAATTACAGCACTGCGCAGACACAAATCAGACTGGAAAGTTTTTCGAGGGCATACAAGCCATTTTTGGCCCACGAGTCAGAAAAACAGCTCCAATGTACTCGAAAGATAGGCAAAACCGAGTTACAGACAAAAATGCCGTATTAAAGCGATGGGCAGAACATTTTGATGATGTTTTAAATCCAAACGCGCTCAGTGCTAACTTATCTTACATTAATTCACTCGAACAACTACCAGTCTGTCAAAGCCTGGATGAGCCACCAACTTTTGAAGAGTTCGTTGGAGCAATTAAGCGTCTCAAAAACTCAAAGACACCCGGTATGGACCAACTTCCGGCTGAAGTATATAAATACAGTGGGCAAAACATTGTTAACACGCTATACCATCTTGCCTTAAGAGTGTGGAATACTGAAGAGGTGCCACAGGACTGGAAGGACGCGGTAATTTGTAAGCTGTACAAAGGGAAGGGGGATGTCTCCGATTGCAGCTCTTACCGAGGTATATCGCTCCTCTCTAGTGCTGGTAAGATTCTCGCGCACATCATAAACACCCGCCTTAGCAAATTAGCTGAACAACAGCTCCCAGAAAGCCAATGTGGATTCCGTCCTAGTAGAGGAACCATTGACGCTATAGCTGTTGTAAGGCAACTACAGGAAAAAAGCTTCGAACACCAACGGCCTCTCTATATGTGCTTTGTAGACCTCGAAAAAGCATTTGATAGAGTTCCGCGTGAAGCACTCTGGCTTGTTCTTCAGAAGTCCGGTTATCCAAGGAAGTTCGTAAACCTGATCCGCCAATTCCACGTTGGTATGAAAGCACAGGTTCAACATGAAAACGAACTTTCTGAGGATATCCGGATCACAAGCGGAGTCAAACAAGGATGTGTAATGGCACCCACACTCTTTGCCATATACTTTTCAGTAGTCATGAGAGATGCACTAAAGTGTTGTAGCAACCAGATCCAGCTTAACGTCAGAACAGATAAAGGTGTCTTCGACATATCAAGGTTCAGAGCGAAGTCCAGAGTTCAGAGGATCGCTATACTGGAAATTCTATATGCGGACGACGTATGCCTTATGTCCGACAGTACAGTTCATCTTCAGAGCTACGTTGACGCATTAAATCGGTCTTGTCAACAGTTCGGCCTGGTTATAAGTACATCCAAAACTCAAATCCTCAAACAGCCACCAAGAGGAATTGAAGCTGACCCAACAGTACTAAATCTAGATGGGAAACCACTAGAAGAAGTTCATCACTTTAAGTACCTTGGGAGCACTATCCGGCATGATAACACCTTAGCTTCCGAAATACCATCACGTATCGCCAACGCTGCTGCCAATTTTGGACGTCTGAATGACCGGGTCTGGAAGTCCCATGATCTCAAGCTAGAGACGAAGATTAGCGTTTACAAGGCTCTAATCATCCCTGTCCTTTTATACGGAGCAGAGACATGGTGCCTCTACAAAGCAGACATAAAAAGACTAGACACCTACCATCTAAGATGCTTGAGATACATTTTGAAGATCAAGTGGCAAGACCGTATTCCGAATTCTCAAGTTCTGCGTTGCTCCGGGATGTATGGCATGGAGGCTCTCCTAATGCATCGTCAGCTCAGGTGGAGTGGGCATGTCCATCGAATGGATGACCGCCGCTTGCCTAAGGCTGTATTCTATTCAGAATTAGCTGGGGGTAAGCGGAAGCACGGCGGTCAGCACCTGCGCTATAAGGACGTGCTCAAACGACACCTGAGCGCTTGCGCTATCGATCATGAGAGCTGGGAGGAGTTAGCTGCGAAAAGGCCATCTTGGCGATCCACCATCTTTCACAAAATAAAATCTTTTGAAAAAGACCGCCTAATAGCTTCCGACGCAAAACGCCAATTACGGAAAGAGAGGCCTAAACCCTCCTATGCGTACACCTATAACGCAATTGGCCAACTCTACTGTCACCCATGCAATAGAGTGTTTAAGAGCAAGTTTGGCCTAGCTAGCCATATACGAGCTCATAATAGGGCGAATCAGAATTCGTAATATGTAAGGGTCGCCGTCATCGAAACCGATGAGGAGGACTATATATATATATATATACTAAAATCGTAGGCATGCAATGGCAACCTGCTGATGACAATTTTCATTTTAAAATCAACATAGATTTCCCTGAAACTTGTACTAAACGCTCGATTGTTTCCGTCACCGCACGCTTATTTGACCCTCTCGGTCTCATTAGCCCTGTTGTCGCTTACATGAAGCTCCTCATTCAACAATGTTGGAAATTACAACTTTCTTGGGACGACGAGGTGCCCGACTTTATTATTTCCAAATGGATACAATTCCACAAGGAACTTCCACATTTATCGGAATTAAAAATACCGCGTCATATCGGCATAACCTCTACAAATATAATAACTTTAATCGGATTCGCGGATGCCAGTCAGCAATGTTATGGTGCTGCCATCTACATCCGCGTTGCTACTGATGAAAACGCGCCCGCACACTCTGTGAAATTACTCACCGCTAAATCTAAAGTCTCCAATCCTAATAAAACCCTCGCTCGCTTAGAACTCTGTGCCGCAGCGCTGCTTGCTAAGTTAATAAACTCAGTTCGCGATGTCCTGACTAAGCGCTGTAACATAAATAAAATATACGCATTCTCTGATTCCACGGTGACTCTTACCTGGATCCACTCGCCCGCTCATAGGTTTCATACGTTCGTAGCTAACCGTATCGCTCAAATAAACGAATACTTACCCGCATCCCACTGGTTTCACGTTCGTGGTGTACAGAACCCCGCAGATATTGTCTCTCGCCCTGTAACGCCGACAGGATTAGTAAATAACACGCTCTGGTTCCATGGTCCGCAGTGGCTCTCCGCTCCTGTTAACGCCTGGCCTGTAAAAGATTATAACATTAATCATAACGAAACAATAGAATTACAGGAAACTAAAACTACGTCGCTTCACGCACAAACTACATCTATAACAAATAATACTCACCCAATTCAAGATCTCACCGATCGATGTTCGACGTGGATTAAGTTTATTCGCTCGCTCGTATACCTGCTTCGCTTTTCAAAATTACTTAAATCTCGAGGTGATATCACTCTAAACGATTTAGAACATGCAGAACATTATGCGTTACGCCATGAACAATCAAAACACTTTTGTCAGGAACTAGACGCGCTCAAAAATAATAAAATTTGCCCAAACAAATTGGTGTTAAAACTCCGCCCCTTTGTTGACGACAAAGGTCTCATAAGAGTAGGAGGCAGACTTATCCATTCTCAGTTGGATTTTAATCAAAAACATCCAATATTGATGTCGGCTAAAGGTAGAATAGCGTCTCTCTTAGTAGATTATTATCATTCTTCTAATTTACATACAGGGCCCGCTTTAGTATTATCTCTAATTAGGCAGAAATACTGGATTCTCTCCGCTCGTAATTTGATTCGCCAACGAGTACACAAGTGTAACTCATGTTTTAAACTTAAACCGCTTTCTACTAATCCACCCATGGGTGACCTTCCGTCCATTAGGGTTTCTCAAGTTAAATCGTTTGTGCATACGGCCGTTGATTACGCCGGACCTTTTTACATTACGCACATACGCAAGCGAGGCATAAAAAGCCACAAGGCTTATATCTGCTTGTTTGTTTGTCTCACAACAAAAGCGCTCCACTTAGAGCTGGTCTCCGATCTGAGTACAGATTTATTTCTTGCCGCGTTTAAGCGCTTTATTTCACGCAGAGGTCCAGTCTCAATATTATATACCGACGGAGGTACCAATTTCATTGGAGCGAAACGCAAATTAAATGAAATTTACCCACTTATACAGTCCACTGATTTTAATAACTACCTGAGTCATTGTCTCACACAACATAAAATTCAGTTTCAACACAGCCCGCCTTATGGCCCGCATTTTAACGGCTTGAGTGAGACTAATGTCAAATCGGTTAAAACTCACTTATACAAAGCTATCGGAAGTCAAATTCTCACTTATGAAGAATTTTATACAATTTTGGTACAAATTGAAGGTTTGCTAAACAGCCGGCCAATTTGCGTCCTGTCGTCAGATCCTTCTGATCCTACCGCGTTATGTCCCAGTCACTTTCTAAACATTACTCCACTCAAATATCTACCTGCTGAAAATATTGACCCCGCTATATCAGAAAATAGATTAACCCGCTATCAACTTCTAAATAAAATTGTACAAAGTTACTGGAAACGCTGGAGTATGGAGTACCTTACTTCGCTCCAACAACGCGACAAATGGAATTCACCCTCAAAACCTGTGAGTGTGGGGACGGTCGTCATTATTAAGGATAATCATTCTCATCCTATGTTTTGGCCTCTCGCTGTTGTCTCGGAGGTTTTTCCCGGAAAAGATAATATAACTCGTGTCGCTAAAGTTAAATCTTCTTCAGGAACTTATATACGCCCTGTAACTCGGCTCTGTCCGTTGCCTACTCAATAAACAAATTTTAATTGTATAAACTTAGTTCTTAAGAAAAGTAATTTAGCTTAATTATAAATATTTTCATTTCAACCGCAATGTAGAGGAAACCTCTAGGCCCCCCGAAGTTGGCTGCGCCAATAGGTACATATTTCTATTTATTTGAACTCATTTATTTTATACCTTTTATATATTAAATTACACATTCTGAACGCATCCACACACCATACCTGGCAACCTTTCCGCTTCCCCCACCCCTAACCTCAGTGCACGAAATATACCGGTCGCGCGCGCAAACTCTCACTCAAAAACTATTAAACAAATTCGATGAAAACCACAACTGTGCATACAAAGAAGAACCTCAGTGAATTTAAATTAAGAGCAAGTGTTTTACTGAAATTTCGATATCAAGTGCTTTCGTGTGTGCCGTAACACGAACTCAAAACTGGATACCGGCCGGCGCCGCTTCAAAGAGGTTTGTCCTGCCACTCCAATTACAATGCACTTAAGGTCAGATTAGATTTCCGATGGTCACTTAGCTGTGTTGTCGACTGTACTTAAAAGTACGTCACAGATTCTGATAAGATTCCGTTGAAATAGTAACTAATGAAGTGCCAAAGGTGATCCTTGTGGAATCGACGGAAGTCCTCAAATATTATCGGGTCACATACAGCGATTGGGTTTTTTTCTCTAATAATCAACGCATTTGCTCTCGGAAATCAGTTCATGTGGTAAATTGGAAAATAAATGTGGAAATGTTCTCGGGGCTTGGCGGAGTACCTACTAAATTGAAGTCGGTTAAAACTTTGTTTTTAAAGTAAAATATATACGATGACGACGACGTACGCCGCCGAATATCACAGTGTACGATGAAGCTTACTCAAGAGATATCAACCAAATGAGGATTTGCTATGTTGACAAGTTAAGATACAAGGCCGTCATCGTCCACAGAGCATATTTTCAGGCTCCCTTACTTTGCTGCTACAGAGTGAAAATTAAGGGAAAACTTTTTTTTTCGAAGCCTATAGTGTCCCACTGCTGGGCAAAGGCCTCCCCTCTCGACTTCCACTCGTCGCGGATTTGAGAAATCTCTGGCCAATCGCTACAAAATGCATCCAGCTCGTCCCGCCAGGGAAAACATAATCCCATAAAAAACATTCCATGTAAAAAAGAGGCCAAGTCTCGAAACAAAATGTAAAAACTCAAAAAAAATTGGCCACACGGGCACAGTTCGTTGAGTTTGGTGTCGAGACGCTGAACTCGTGGGGCACGGCGCGCGTGAGTTTCACGGGGCGCTCAGCAAGCAACCCTTACAAAGTTATCTTCAGTTTTTGGTAGATTATTTTAAGTTACTTTTAATTACAATCTTTTATTTAACTTGCAATGTATGTAACTACATAACTGGGTAAGGCCGTTATTTCTTGTTCCTGATTAAGCAGTTTAAATCGTCTACATTTTAATCTCTTCCAGTGTGTTACGCCAATTAGTCATATAAATGGATTACTAATATTCGTAACACACTGGAATTGATTAAAATGTAGACGATTTAAACTGCTTAATCAGGAACAAGAAAGAACGGCCTTACCCATCTATGTTTGTTCGGGTGTAATCTTGCAACTCAATTTTGGAGCAGATTGAGCTGAAATTTTAAGTTTAAGTATAAGTAGTTTGGATAACAATCAGTTGATGGAGACAGAAGGTGGCCATGGGAATTCAGGACTACAGGCGTAAACCCGTTGAGTTTGGGCTCGTTAGAATAAAACTGTCTCAACGAGTAGTTTGGAGTTGACACTAAAGAAATAATTGTTTTTTTTTATTATCCTTCCAGACGCCCGGGTTATGGCCGTTCCTCAGTCACTCATCTTGGGATTGGGACTATAACTCAGAAGACGACCATTACTCCTCCCAAGCACTAAACTTTCGGAAAGTAGCACATACTCGGGGCAAGATGCTTGGCGGTTGTTCGTCATTGGACCATCTTGTGTATGAAAGGTAACACGAAGATAGAAGATATGAATATATTGAATATGTCAAAGAAAACTATACCTACGTTTTTCGCCTTATTTATAACGAAACAAATTATTTAATTTCATATACAACTTCCGTCACTGTCCTCGTAGCTCAGTTGGTAGAGCAGTCTAGCGTTAATAGAAAGGTCGCAGGTTCGAATCCTGTCGGGGGCTACAGGCGAAGACGGTTTATTTTTCCATTATATTCTTTCTCTCTGTATCATATCGGTTAAACATAACATCTTTAACATCGAATATAGAACATTATTTTCATAACGTACGTTAAAAAAATGAAACGATCAAGATTTGTTGATGCTACACTTTCATATCATCATACATCATCGTAGGATCAAAGAAACAAAATTCGGTTTTTTTGTGGTTAAGAGTTTGGGTACAAACATTTGTTTTCATAGCATACAAATATTTCAGGGGATGCCGTTTACGTGGATTTAGAGTCCAAACAATAACAAGGCTTACCCACGGCTTACCCCTTAACTTTGTGTCCACTGGTACACGAACCTGAATCTCTGTATGACCCATCATACAATTAAACGTGCATGTCACGTAGATACTTATTTGAAATAAAAACTCAAGAATATACAAATTAAAACGTCCTTTGAATGATTCCAGGGGCTCAAAGGCTGACTTCGAACATTGGGCCAATGTTACGGGTGACGCTGGTTGGGGGTGGGATTCTGTGTTGAAATACTTCAAGAAATCGGAGAATATGCTCGACAAACGCCTTATGTATGGTCCTACAGCAAAATTTCACTGCGACAAGGGACCCCTGAGCGTTAAAAACCACACTGTTAATGAATTGTTTTTAGAGAAGAACCAAATAATGCTTAAAGCTTTTGAAGAAACTCTTGGAACGGAAATTTTAATAGATCCCTATACAGAAAACATCATTGGTAATTACGAATGGCACTACAAAATTAACAAAGAATCGAGACGAGCAAGCACTGCTGAAGAATATCTGATTCCTATTAAAAATAGACGCAATTTCTTCTTAATGAAGAATACTTTAGCAACCAAGGTCATATTTAACGATAAGAAGGAAGCAATAGGAGTCAGAGTGAGAACTTCAAAAGGGGACATGAAGATGTATGCAGATAAAGAGATATTGCTCTCGGCCGGAGTGTTCAACACGCCGCAACTGCTGATGTTGTCTGGAGTTGGTCCCCGAAATCATTTGAACAGTTTTAAAATCAACGTTATATCAGACTTGCCTGTCGGGCAGGACTTAAAAGATCAAATCAAAGTTCCAATCGTTATAAGCGGGAAGAATAGCATAGTCACTGCTTTAGATTCGTTTATCTCTTTAACAGAATTAACGTCAATGCCTTTACCTGCTATAGGGGGAGCGTTCTTTTACGGTAAAAAACATGAAATTGCTCAACATTTGACCGCAATATTTGGTGCCCTGTCACCACTACTTGTCTATGTCATGCTCGTTACTTTCAACTGGAATATTCAAGTGACATTATCTTCTCTGCTAACTGAACCGACCAGGGAAAAGCTTGAAGTTTTAGCTTTTATACCAAATCTAAAATCTACAGGGTCCGTAACTTTGCGAAGCGGTGATATTACAGTCCCACCGATTATACAAACTGGATACTTTAGTAATGCTGAGGATTTGACAACAGTTTCAGCGGCCATACAGCGACTTTACCAAGTTAAGGACTCGGAATATTTTTCCGAAGCTGGTGGTAGTTTTATCAGACCCCCGCTTACAGAGTGTGATGGTTTAGAGTTCCTAAGTGAGGACTATTGGCAATGTTACGGGAGGGTGCTTGCTACAACGGCGTACTTGCCTTGTGGTACTTGTGCGATTAGCAAGGTTGTCAGCAGCACTCTGAAAGTGAAGGGGGTAAGCCGACTGCGTGCAGTAGACGACAGTGTGATACCATCCATGCCGACCACGAAAATAGGAGCGGTGACCATCATGATAGCTGAGAGAGCTGCCGATATCATCAAAAACGACCATGGCCAGCAACAGAGCACGATTTCTCATTGTGGCTAAACTAAGTATTATTTACAAGTTTTACAACCAATCAAATTCATAAATAACCCTAGAATAATAATGGTTTAAAATATTTGAAATTAAAGAAAACATGCAAAAACCGTCACATGAATTTTAATGATCTCTACGATTAAAATTATACTTCGGTCACCTGCACGGCTATCACAAAACGGCGGCGCGCAAGCTCTCTCGATTTTTATCGCACTATCCGTCTCTCTCTTATTAGAACACTTAGAAAGGGATGTATAGTGCGAGAAAAATCGAGAAAGCTCGCTCGCCGTCTCGTCATAGCCGTGCTGTAAGGTGGAAATACTTCCCCAATTGGCCTGCTCCAAATACGAGCGAGATGATCTGGGGGCACGGCAGTGCCCCCGCCAAGTCGAGCAAAACAGCGGCACGGCCGTACCATCCTTTTCTCGAAGCAGTTCAGGGGACCGATTTTTGACTTTCGAGCGCTCGACTCTTCCACTCGAAAACTGTCAAAAATTATGAAATGCTATATTGAAATAGCGATAGAAAATTAAAAAAACGAGTCGTATTGACCACTCGTATAAATCGTATTATATTCTATTGGTAGAAAGTAAGTGCCTGCCATTTTGACACTACAACGTATTTACTTTTATTTGATTTTCGAGCGCTCGAATATCAAAAATCGGTCCCCTGGCCATTTTCGACCCCCTATACCTTCGTTGTGGATAAAACTAGAAGCCTGCATTTTCATTAACCAAGCACGCATTGTATAAACACGTCATATTTCAAATTTAATTCAATTTGAACCAGCGGTTTAAGATTTATAACTAGTCAAAGTTTCTTAATTTTGTCACTCACTGACTGACTCACCGATCATCAAAAGTCTAAGGCACTTCTAGCAGACATAGAAGCTTCAAATTTAGAATACAATTAGTGTTTAGTGTTTAAATCAAGGGAACATTAAAATAAACGCAATTTAAGTCCAGTTTTCTAGATACACCATCTGCATAAATAACTTTGTAATCCCATATAAACATATAGGAGATTATATTTGCAGTGAATGGGGCAAAAAAATTAAAATCACGTATGGGATATAACCAATAACCTACAAAAATAAGTGAGATCCCATAAAAAACATTCCATGTCAAAAAGAGGCCAAGTCTCGAAACTCTTCCACCGTAAAAAGTTGTGAGATATTTCGTAGTACCAAGTATCAGGCATTATTATTATTCTTTATTTGCTAGCTAAATATAATTTTGTGACTTGGCAATCACACAATAGTTACTACATAGTTTTAGCAAGCAAATAAAGAGATACTTGGCTCTACGAAATATTGGGATTTATATATATTGAACCTCCTAGGTAGGCACTTCTTTTGTGCATGAGTGGTCCGCAGGAGCAGAGTATGTGCATTGCTGTTTCCACTGTCTCCTAATACAAGCGGAAGTCACTTTCTAACAGAAGGAGTGGAAAAGAGAACAAATCCTGTAAGTTTTCGACTCACTTCCCGGAGACCGATTGAACTGAAAATTGGATGACAATTCAATATTATGGTACCATCGAGCTGATCTGATGATGGAGACAGAAGGTGGCCATGGGAATTCAGTACTTAACCGACGTAACCCCATTGAGTTTGGGCTCTTTACAATCGTCTCAATGACACCGTAATTTTGTATACCTAACGTAATTTTAAAAGGCGATTTATTGAAATGAATCTAAATAGATACAAGTTACTATGTTTTTATTATATTTAAGAATACATTATACAAATATGATAGTGATAGAACTAAAACAAGAAAATAAAACTAAACTGAATTATAACGAAGTAAAAATGCATATTATAAAAAGAACACCCCATCGAGGAGATCCTCTTGTGGCATTGTCCCCATGACGCTAGCTGCGCCAGGGCGATTCTTTGAGAGAGGTAAGCGCCAGCCCTGGGGTCGCCTGAGGTACTGATGAGCTGCCTCGACAAAGCTCTTATGAATGACTTCATATCAGCTGACCAGGGACCCAATGTCTCTACAGCAAGGGCCGCAAACTCGAAGTGAAGTAAGGACGAATATTTGCGGCGCTTGAGAAGTTGGGCCTGGTCAGCTGCAGCGCCAGCCTGAGAGCGGGTTCCTTGAATGTGGGACGACGCGAACGTGTCGACGCAGGTGGCGTCCCACACAAGGACCCTGCCCAGTTTCCACGACACCAAAGTAGCTCCGTCAGGCCGCTTGCCATCGTCTCTAATCATACCACCAGGCTCTAAAATCGCAGGTACAGCGGCGGTAACAAGCGAACGGCGGATAAGGTCGTTAATGGCACCGTGACGGAATAAACGGCCGGCGCTCCTTGAGCACGACAAACCATGCCGACCCAGCTCATCAACACTCTTGCCGCAACTGCATGTACCGTGTGGGCGATACAGATTCTGGAACCCAGCCTCAAACAAACCGCTATTCTAAGGCAGTTAGGATCCAAAACCGTGCCTATCTGGCGGGAAGGAAGAACCTGAATCCAGTGGCCTGATTCTGGTGTGGACACTGCAAGAAGGCGGGCACGTTACGAGTCGTTCCGACTGTTTTCAAACAAAAAAGCGTGGGTTGCCTTGAGACGAGGTGCGTCCCATGCTCTCTGAATATGTCTCGATGCTGGCATTTCGGCTCCAGGGCACGAGTCACGCCAGACCTCCCTGGCCTCCTTCAGGCTCGCTAAATCGTCATCATGTATCTGTGGTAGCTTTAGAATAATACTGACAAGAGTTAGCGAGGCATAGATGGAGGAGAGGAACGCCGGTAGTGCGACGCTGTGAGCAGAACGAACACCCAAACCACTGAATCTAATTGGAAGAACCGCTTGGGTCCATTGCCGCGTGTCGAAATTTACGTTAAGGATTTTAGAAAGAGTTACCTGGAGAGAGTTATCGATGGTTTGGAATTTCCAAATAGGACAACTGCGAAGCAAATACATAATTAATAATAATAATTCATAATTGTTGGAGTGAAAAGACAGAAACGGATAATAAAAGGGCCATATGGGGATTTATTTCAAAAAGTAGGTTAGAGGTAGTGCTGAAAAGGTTTAATTTGCAGTCAATAACTGGACAAATGGCTTCATCGAAAATTGGTGATCCTAAAAGCGTAAGCGAGCTATTAGAATGAACGGAGATATTAGGTAAAACCGCGTTGAAATTAGTGAGTATTTAAATTTTTCTGTCTGTGGGGAGGTGATTGGGCAGAAAAAAATCGCACTTAGTATAATTTAGGGAGAGACCTATATCTGAAAATTTGTCCATTATTAACTGCAAATCTTGCAACACTGTTTCAGCGTCTCCACCGAGAGAGCCGTCGTCAAGATACCATAGGTTGAATTTAGATTCATTATGATAGGGTGGATAGCTAAACTAGGTATAGCACCGGTTAGGTATAACACCGACACCGCCATCATGCGCCAATTTGTCAATGTGATGACACCTAGGTTAGGTTAGGATAAGTTTATAATTTTGGACCAATTTGTTGTCTCTTAATAAATTATAATAAATTATAATAATAATCGAGTGAGTCGCTTTGGAAAGCTCTAATCCAGCAAGGAGTGCCAAAAAAATACATACGCTTAATTAAAAACATATATTCGAATAGCACAGCACAAATAAAATTGGAAACAGTTGGCGAAGAGTTTCCTATAGCTAGGGGCGTAAGACAAGGAGACCCATTGTCACCTAAACTATTTTCTGCCTTGCTGGAGGACATATTCAGAAACCTTCAATGGGATACACTCGGCGTAAATATTAACGGCTGGACACTTAACCACTTGAGGTTTGCTGACGATTTAGTCCTGGTAACCGACAACGGTCAGACACTCCAACACATGCTACAACAGCTGACAGAGGCAAGCAGAATAGTCGGACTTACCATAAATAAATCAAAAACGAACATAATGACAAATAGAGAAGAAAAGGCCATAGTGCTAGATAATGAAAATATTGAATATGTGCAGAACTATACTTACCTAGGACAAATTATATCATTCAGAGACCAGACGACTCTAGAAGTAGAGAGAAGAGTATCAAGTGCTTGGAAGAGATTCTGGTCGCTTAAGGAGATTCTTAAGAGGAAGCACTTTCCAATGTCAGCCAAGAAGAAAGTTTTTAATTTGTGTATCCTCCCATGTATAACCTATGGTTGCCAAACTTGGGCACTGACCCAGAAACATCTCCAAAAGCTTAGAACCTGTCAAAGAGGAATAGAGAGAAGTATGATGAACATCACTTTAAAAGATCGTAAAAGAGCAGAAGAAATAAGATCAAAAACAAAAGTAGAAGACGTAATTGAGAAAGTAAGAAAGTTAAAATGGCAATGGACAGGACATATGACACGGGATAGCAAGGAAAAATGGACCAAAATAATTACAGAATGGCAACCACGAGACGGTAACAGAAAAAGAGGTAGACCAATTAAAAGGTGGATGGATGACATCAACTTGAGAACGGAACATGCACTGTTGAAGAGCTCAAACCGAAGGGCGACTATCGGTCCTATAAATTGGGCGTTCCAGCTGCCGACTATGACAAGTGCATGTCAGCTGAAGTTTGGCCTGATAATGCCAGGGTTAAAATGTGGCTTTTTCGGAGACGAACAAATACGCAAAACTAGAGCAAGGAAGGACTCAGATAAAGGACCTTTTCTCTGTATTACTTATCAAAATGTTAGAGGCCTCAATACTAAATTGAAAAGTTTCAAACAAAGTGTACTCGCCCACGAAAGTGATGTTATTGCTGTCACCGAATCATGGTTGTCCGATTCTGTGGAGGATTCGGAGCTTGTGGGAGGAGGATGGAGCCTGTCACGCCGTGATCGAGCTCCTGGTCGCCAGGGAGGTGGTGTGCTTTTGGCGGCTCGTCCGGGTATTACTCTACGACGGCGACACGATCTCGAGACCTCCGACGGGGAAGACTTGTGGACTTCATTTGTGGTCAGCCATACCGTGTACTTTCTGTGTGTTGTATACATTCCGCCAAATGCTTGTGAAGGTGTGTATATGCGCTTTTTTCAAAAAGTAGAGTCCTTCATTGACAAATTAACTGGTGTTGTTCTAATTATCGGGGACTTAAATTTAAACCCGAAGCATACGTCAACTAGTATATTAAGTTACTATACCTACTTTAGTACAGTTTGCGACCTGAAAGAGACGAATGAGGTATTGAATGCTTATGGAGGAGTGTTAGATGTGGTGCTGGTGCGAAAGTGCATGTCGGTTTGTGTTGGGAAGGCAGAAGACAATGGTTTAGTTCCACATTCTGATGCTTATCACCCTCCATTAGATATTTGCATACGACTTGTGCGTGCTGCTAGCGACTTAGGAAAGGCTGAGCCCAGTAAATGTGCTTGCAGACTTTGACTGGGATTTTTCTAAGGGCGATTACGACCTTTTATACCAGCTAGTGTCTGAAGTGTCCTGGAGAGAAATCTTTGAAACTGTCGATGTCAATATTGCTGTTGACCTCTTTTACCAGATAATGCGTGGTATATTTGACGCGTGCATTCCCAGGAAAATAAGGTCCAGTAAGTGTAGTAGACGGTATCCTGTCTGGTTCACAGGGGACTTAATAAAGAACATCAAGCTAAAGGCCAAGCTGCATCGGGAGTGGAAATGTACCGAAAACCGTGCCGTATATGCAGATTTCTCTAGGCTAAGGGCTGAAATCAAAGTGAAAACTTCAATCGCCTATGACAATTATGTTCACTGTATCCAAACTAAAATTACGCGTGACCCTCGGGCTTTCTGGCAGCATGTGAGCAGCTTAAAGTCTAAAGGTGGATTTGAGACGTCAGTGAACTACGAAGGGAGGGTTCATGAAGGTACTGCTGCGGCACAGGCATTTTCGATTTTTTTCTCCAGTGTGTTTCTCCCGTCTGTTCCGCTTCTCGATCATGGGAAAATCAATCGCAATGAACTTTCGTCTTCTGCGAATTATATCCATGTCGACATGATATTGCCCGATGACGTAAAAGTTGGCATTAAGCGTTTAAAGCCTAATAGTTCCCCAGGGCCAGATGGCTTTCCAGCGTTTATCTTGAAGGGCTGTAGTGAATGGCTATTGTTGCCATTACTACATATTTTCAACCTCGCTTTGTATACCGGAGAGTACCCTCTTCAGTGGAAAATTACTCGAGTCCGCCCTATTCCCAAATCTAACGATACGACGAGGGTTGAAAACTACCGGCCAATAGCCATTCTCTCCTCAATTGCCAAGTTATTTGAATCCGTTGTGAATAAGCTTTTAGCCCCGCAGGTTAAACCCTACCTCTGTGACGCGCAGCACGGTTTCAGACCAGGACGTTCAGTTGAAACGAACCTTCTGACCCTGGTGGACTCCATCTCCGAACATTTAGATAAGGGGATACAAGTAGACGTGCTGTACTTCGATTTCAGGAAAGCCTTTGATCGCGTAGATAATGACATACTTTTGAGCAAGTTATGCAATATTGGCTTTACACCCAAATTGCTTCGCTTCTTTGCGAGTTATCTACGCGATAGGCAGCAGTATGTGCAGCACGGATGCTATGTGTCGGAAGCTTATCACACGCGGTCCGGAGTTAGCCAGGGTTCTATCTTGGGCCCATTTCTGTTTGGCATCATGGTAAATGACTTGGCATCAGTTCCTCAATATGCCAAGTGTTTGCTATACGCCGATGATTTGAAGCTGGTTTATGGTGTACAGCAATCCTCAGACTGTGATTCTCTTCAGAGTGACATTGATAGGATTTATCAGTGGAGTGTTGAGAACAGGCTTCTTTTTAATGCTGAAAAATGTTCCGTAATGACCTTTAGCCGTGCTCGAAATCCCCAGTGCGCAAAGTATTTGCTAGGTGGTGAGCCCATAGTTCGGGTAGACTCCATTAAGGATTTAGGTGTCACTTTTGATACTCATCTCAACTTCCATGAGCATATGAAAAAACTTGCACTGGACTGCTACCGAAGGTTGGGATTTGTTATCCGTAATGCTCGTGAGTTTGACAATCCAAGAGCCATCAAGTTGGTTTACACGGCCTTAGTCAGGAGTAAACTTGAAGCAGCCTCTATTGTGTGGAACCCGCACGAGACCACTTACGCGTTACTCCTAGAGAAAATACAGAAAGTCTTTTTGAGGTTCTTTTACAAGAAACTTTATGGGTACTATCCATTTCTGTACCCATCTCAGTTTTTACTAGGTGTCCTGGGATTCAATTCTCTAGAGGTAAGGCGTAACGTTGGGCTTTTGATAGGGGCGTGCAAGATTTTAAGAGGAGACTCGGATTGTATGGACCTGGTGGCGCAACTGGTACGCCTCCATGTCCCTTCAATACAGAAGAAGGCTAACCTTCGCCCGCGCCAGTCCCTCCTGCTGGCTGTGCCGGCGGCGCGCACCGTGTCGTACCGGAACTCTCCGCTTGTTCGAGCTTTGCAGCGCCTCAATGCTCTCCTCGCATCAGCACCTGACTGCGATGTTTTTGCGTGTAGCTGGGCGGTTGTTTGTGCGGAGTGTTTGAAGTTATGTGAGGCGATGGATGTTCGAGAATCTTCTGTTTTTAAATAAATTGTTTACGTTTTTACCAATGTTAATTTTGTTTGTTATGTTATGTGTGTTATTTTAGGTTTACATTTTTATTTTTCTTTGTCTGTTATTTTTTGATACTCACAGTGCCTTAGTGTAAACTGTAATACTGTGTTTGTGTTTGAATAAATAAATAAATAAAATAAATAAATCAAGTCTATAGGGGGTGCCACCTGGACCAGGAAAGCCATTAATAGAAAGGAATGGAAACAGCTGGGAGAGGCCTATGTGTCACAAGACACGCTGACCACTAATCCGGACAATCCGATGTGTTTGTTTTTAAGTAAAATTAGAAATATTATGTAAAACCGTTTTAGTTTCGGCAATAAAGGCTATTATGATTATGATTATGAATAATAAATAATAAACTGAAAATGGCAGGCCCGAGCGGGTCTCCCTGCTGGAGCCGTCAATTCTGCTACTTAAAGAATCCCGTGTCTCCGGAGTTTCTATGTTCTATATTCCAATTGTTTCTAAATGTACGATACTATTATATACCTTCCTTGTGCAGAAAATTGTACTAATTAGTTTGTAATTATGATCTTTGTCTGAGACACAGGATCATCCTAGTTCAGACACACGTAATATTGTATGTACCTACTTACTATGTCTTAATACGCAAGCACATTGTTAACCCGACGAACGCGCGTCGTCTGTAGAACAATGCGTAAAGGGCTTATGACCCAACTCCGCTCCCTAATTAGCATGCTAAATTCAGGTAAGGGTCATGAGCCCTTTACTGTTTTCCGTTAGTAACACACGTGTGTTACTAGCGCGCTCGACGGGGAGATTAGCAATAAGGTTTATGAATTAAATGAATTATTATTATTATTATCTTTATTCAGTTCGTCGTCTGTAGAACAATGCGTAAAGGGCTTATGACCCAACTCCGCTCCCTAATTAGGATGCTAAATTCAGGTAAGGGTCATGAGCCCTTTACTGTTTTCCGTTAGTAACACGCGTGTGTTACTAGCGCGCTCGACGGGGAGATTAGCAATAAGGTTTATGAATTAAATGAATTATTATTATTATTATCTTTATTCAGTTTTCTTCTTAGGCTAGGTTTTTACAATAATTATATAAAATAAAATATAAAACTATACATACAAAACATAAAATCAATCAATCAAACAATAAAAACCTAACCTTGGGTGTCGCCGGCAGCGAGGCGGGGCCTGAGCTGCCGGTGGTGAGACAGGAACCTCCTGACTATCCGCGCAGTATCCAGGAGTACCGCCTATTATTATTATTTTTCTTTTCTAGTCTCAGTATTTTAATACTGGTGTAATGGAATGCACGGACCGAAGCGAAATGCATCCCATGTTCATACAGCGTATCACATTTCTTGAATGTTTTGGGATTGGTTGTCGTCAGAACTAGGTATTTGGGTGACTGATGCGGGTATTTGAGTTTGTGAGTTGGGGAATATTCGGACTATCCTGCAAGTTTTAAGATGGCTGCTTTCTGCATAACAATAAAAGATGATGGCGGCAATGACAGGGTTTTTATGGAGGTATGCAACTGCTGTAGGATGACACCGGTGGTGGACAAAACTATGGGGACTATTGTAACATTCTTTAGTTTCCAAATCCTGGCTATTTCGTCTTTTAGATCTGTATATTTGGAAAAAAATTCAGCTATTGTGCTTTGTATAATGTTATGGGTGTTTGGAATTGCAATGTCAATTAAAAGGGCAGTTTATTTATTTTGTCAACCACAGTAATGTCTGGTCTATTGTAATGTGTGGTCCGGTCTGTTAATATGGCTCTGTCAAAGTACATTTTATGGGTTTGGTTTTCTAGGACACTTTCTCGCGTATATTTATAATAGGCGATGGCTGGCTGAGGTAAGAAAAGGTAATGATAGCAAGTTTTTGGTGGACTATATTGGCTACCTGGTCATGTCTGTACTTGTAATCGGTCTGGACTATTGCTCTGCAAGCTCCGGTAATATGTTGGATGGTTTCAGCTGAACTATTGCATTTCCTACATAAGTCCATGGCTCTGTTTTTCATTATAAACTTCTGGTAGTTTCGGGTTTCTTTTACTTGGTCCCGAATAGCCAACATGAAGCCCTCAGTCTCTGGAAAGAGCTCGCCATGATTCAACCATGCGTTCGACGCCACTTTGTCGACATTAGGTTGGCTTAAATCATGACGATGCCTTCCGTGTAAGGACTCGCACTCCATTCGGCTATTTTTGTTTTGTGGTCGATAAGAGCTTCGGTCTTTTGGGTGGCTTTATCTCTAAGGTTCAATGCTGTAAATTTATGGTCATTCTGTTCAATGGCTTTGTGGATGAGGGAAGAACTAGATTTCTGGTGAAAATATCTCAGTGTCCTAATCTGTTTGTTATGTAAATTGGTGACATCGATGATTCCTCTGCCACCTTCTTTTCGCTGTCGCGTATTTAACAATTTTTCCCCATCCCAAAAAGTGCTCAGCGCCACTAAAGAAGTTTTCACTTCAAAAAAAAGACCGGGTTGCACTCCGGGAGTGCCGGCAGAAGTGAAAACTCAATAACATTGTAACAGTTTTTCGATCTGGTCACGTAACATCTTACGGTGTCACCCTAAAAATGAATTTGACGCAGATTTATAAACAATTATCAATTATTTAGGCGGACGGCCCGCGGGCGCGTTGGATGTGACGGGCCGCCGGCTTCCCGCCGACGGGCGGCGGCAAACACAATACCAATTTGTTTTTGCCATTGCCAAATATTTTTCAAAGCTTTATCTCTTTAGGAATAACGTCTAAATTCGAACTATTCGAATTTGCACAGCAGACGGCGGTGGCGACCAAGATATCAATTTGTTTTTGCCGTCGGAAAATATTTTTCTAAGCTTTATCTCTTTAGGAATAGATTAGATTAGATTAGATTATTTATTTCATGATAAAAAATTACATTACAGATTTGCATACATGTCAAAAAAATAAGAATTAGTTATTATCATGATCGTCAAAAACAGATAAATATTAAGAGAATGTCAACAAATGTAAGAACACAATAACAAGGAAATAGAAGAAACAAACCAAAAGCAAAGAACACAAATATATCAACCTCTAGGTATCGTCATTTTATACAATATTTAAATACGTGACACAGTACATTTAAAGTCAAATCATAATTATACAAAATTTGCAGAATATGCTATTGCAAAAAGTGTTTAACGGCTTTATACTCTTACGAATAGCGTTCGTTGAATGAAGTTGAATCGGCTGGCAGCAAAAAGTGACCTACTTCACGTCTGACGTCACAAAACTCTGTCGCGTATTTAACATTTTTTCCCCATCCCAAAAAGTGCTCAGCGCCGCTAAAGAAGTTTTCACTTCAAAAACTCCTTTTGAATCTTCTTATATGCGGTTTTGTTTGGGTTACTAAAACTCTCAAATTCTTAATAATGGCTTCAGATTTCAACACTACAAGCAGCGTTTTGTGTTCTATATTTCTATTAACAGTTCTACATATTGTTGACTCTATTTGGTTAAAATCTGGAAACAAAATAGCATCAAAGTACGAGGTTCTTTATTTGATTTAAAATTAGAATGCCGAGCTGTATTTGTGAATCGTATCTTCGTTTGGTAATCTACCATACCATTAAAGTTTGAGAGCTTGCTGCGAAAATTTTGAACCCGACACCTAACAAAAAGGCTGTACTGGGAAATGAATAATTGTAGTCGATATTAACGTCAACTTTAGTTCTAATAAGAATAATAGTATAACCACATATTTTAAGAGTAGGTATACGGAACTTTGATTGACAACGTTTTTAGCAATTTCCCAAATTCTTTAGTCATACACGTAGTAGAAAAATTTTTTTAGTCATCACAATAGTAGATTGTATGACAAGGGGCTAAAATAAGCCATATTACCACGACATGGTTATTGTTCGAGTGATAATATGGCTTTTAGACCAGAGTTATACACTTTACTTTTCACTTAGACTGCGAGAAAATAGTGAAAACAAAGATTATCCATCCACAATCAGTAACTATTCCACAGCGAAAAGATAGTTCAATTTGGCGGCATGATTTTTTTAATAAACTTTTTGACACAGATTCAAAATATTGACACCACGAATAAACGTATATAGCCGGGTCCAAACGGCCGAGCGCGGCGGACAGCATACGCTGCATAAGATAAAGCGAGATAGACAGCAGTCTATCCCGCTCAATCTAATAGCTTATGTCATGTTTGCAGGCCACCCCGCTTGAACGTTTGGACGAGGCTATAGATGGCCAAAGGCGTTTATTTTTTTTAATGATTGTGAATTCGGGAATAAAAAACGCTTAATATTTGAAATTTATTCTGTTTCCTGATTGGTTGATTTTAATATATACCTAGATGTATTCTGATTAGTTGATAAGGATAACAAATACAAATTGTTTTTAAACTGTTGTGATTGGTGGATTTAATACGTTGAAGTGCTTTGATTGGTCAGATTAAAATGATTTAAAATCATAAATATGTTTACATCTTTTCCATAGGGGCTGAATGTACTACTTTATCCCCGCCTAAGCCTAATATGACACACTTTTCGAGCATTAGAAGTGAAAAAAATGTTACGAACTTACCAAGAACCTTCCACATAGACAATTTTGGAATTACTCGTTGTAGTGCTAGTCTGGATTATCCTCGGCTGGTGCACCCATAGCTGCTGGCTGTGACAAAAACTCTACCAAAGGCGACAAAAAAAACTATTGAAGTCCTGTATATACATAATTTATTAATAAATCATTACAAGAATATCCTTCTGGTTTTACTTTCATGAGATTATAATCCTTAATAATGGCTGCTATGTATTAAATTTTGGCGTAAATTATCACATACTATCACAAAATGTATTAAAAAAGAAGCGGGTTGTGTCGGAGATACAACCGTTAATTAAGTTTAAGTGGATACTTCTTTGTTGGCTATGGAATCCTAATAAAAAAAAACAACCAAGCCTGCTATTATGGTGTACCCGTAAAATATATAATCTGAATTAATTCACTTAAATCTGTATAAGTACAGATAAATCGGTATATAATATATATGGCAACATTGACTGACGTAGCTCATTAGACTCGCGATACATTGAAAATGGCGGTCATTTCAGCATTATTTTCATGTCCGCCACATAAACTAAAAAAATATTTTTGATTAACAACTAATGGCAAATAAAGAACGATTAAAACATGTAACAAACAATTATTTGAAATCAGATTAGGCTTCTCTACAAAAAGTTATTCCGGAAGTCACGTGATACATTTTGAACTGTACCCCTATACAAGAACGCGAGCAAAGAAGTATCCACTTCAAAATTACAGTACAGTATCTTAGCTGTCATGTTGCTTGATTTACCACTCCCTCTGTCATTATTGCACAACAGGCACACACTCTGAACCTACGTCCTCCGCGCGATCCGACGGCAAACCATTAGTTATTTGAGTGGAGTATTTCACCGACCACAGTATAAAAACTCATCGCTCGTCAGCCAGTCCTTCTATTGTAGGTACTGCTTAAATTCATACCCCCTTATTCATAAAACTTAAAATGCCTCTGCTAAATAAATTGTGCTTTGTCCCTTTCTTACGAACACAAATGTCAAACTGACAGATAAAGACTTTTAAGGCGTTTTTAGTTAAAGTAGGCGTGTAGAACGTTTATGAATACGGACGTAAGTGTTCATTAGCTTAGTCGTGCAGATCATCCAAAATTGAGCCAAAGCTTCAGACCTTGATGTTTAACAGTAGCTTTTAGGTGAAGGAAAACATCGTCGTGAGGAAACCGGTGTAATCCTAACTAGGGCTAGTATCCCCTCTGGGTTGGGAGGTCAATGGAAACTGCTTGGGTAAAACTAGCTTTCGTCAAATCTTGGGTATAGAAACAAAGTTAAGGACTCTTATAGGGTACCAGGCAAAACGCTAAGTCGTCCAAAATATACTGCCATCCGGCCCACACCGAATAATAATGCAGGTAGAAAAGGCAGTGCTGTTGCTAGAGTACGGGACATATTGATTTTAGGGTTGCGCACCAAAAAGGTAAAAAACCGGTCAAGTGCGTGTCGGGCCACGCGCAGTGTAGGGTTACATCGATACGCGCGCGCCAACTAAACGGTGCGGTTGCGTCGGCCGAATTTGTACGACAGACGACAGTTGGACTTTCTAAGCACATTTTAAGTTGGTCGATTATTTACTCGGTAACTAGTTACGCCTACTTAGCCGTCATAGTTTTCCTTTGAAATTTGTTATATATACTACAGCCACGATTTTCACATCCTCAGTAGTAACCATTCAGGGGAAGGGGACACATGACTCGAACAAAAATTAGGGCTTTAAAGTTCAATATCTCGAAAACGAATCACAGAATTTTAAAATGTTTGTGATAAACCCATAATATTTTTGGACAACCTATCCAACGATACCCCACAGTATGGGTATAACGAGAAGAATAAATTACAACCCCATTTTACGTGTAGTGGAGGTGCGCTAAACATATAGATTATCTTATCTATAGCGGAAAAACCAACATACATACCGAGTTCTTTGGTCCTGCAAGTTAGTAACAAAATGCAGCGTCAATGCGCTGTACTCAGGCCGGTAACTTCTGCGATTTGTTGTTAAGATTTTCCCAGAGTTAATAGGCCGGGAAAAACGGGTATGTTCTGTGAAAGTGTGTACGGAACCCGTGCGCGAGTCTGACTCGCACTTGACCGGTTTTTTTCAGTGTTTATTGGTCAAAAACCTACACAGAGCTCCGATTAATCGAACTAAGTGGAATATGGAATCGGAAACCTGGCAGGGTGTGGCGCAGGATCGAGATAAGTGGCGTGCTCGCGTTTCGGAGACCTTTTTGGATTACTGAGCCAAAATAGTTGGTTAAGTTTAATGTATAGTCCGAGTTCCTTATAGTCCGAGTCCTGAATCCTTGTCGTCTGCCATGTCGAAAAACGTTGTCGGACCACGCGGCCGGAGGGCTAACTACTCATGATGTCTTTTTCTTAAATCACAGCATCTCCTGAACAACCATCACGCATTTATAGTCACACACATTCTCAGTTCCTCATCACAACTATCAAACTAAATAGGAGCAAGGGTTCCCACAGAACCCCGAATATGGCAAGAATCACAGCTTCACAACACCCTTTACAATTTCTTCATACAGCTTCTGCGTCAGAGGAACATACTCTCCACTTTTCTGATCCAGGAAATACATAGGGTCCTCATGGAGACCAAGGGAGTAAGCTTGTTCCATGAGGTCCTTTTTACGTAGCTTGAAGGTAGAGGTGAGAGGAGGTTCAGGGAGTATCCTGAGGAACAGAGGCCTTGCGAAGCCAGGGAGGGAAGACCGGAGGCCTTTGCTGAGGGAGGGGATGTCGAGTTTCTTCTCTGGGTCGGCAATGGCCGCCATTCCCGCTTTGCCTTCCGTGTTGGGGATCTAAAAATTGTTGGAAAATAATGAAAATTGATTAAATAATTGAAGTAAAACGTATTCAAATGTTTTAGGAGACATTTTGCTAGCGAGACCAAGTTTTTGATAATTAAAACAACAACATGGCGTTGAGTTTCGCCATGTTGTTGTTTTAATTATCGCTTGGGGAGAATAATATATGCATAGTTTAGAATGCACGCGTTCCGCAGGCAAATTTATATAACCACGAAATCTTACCGAGACTCCGTAGACTATGGTGTCTTTCAGACCGACGAGCGTGCTCATGACTCCCTCTACTTCTGCTGTTGAGACGTTCTCGCCTCGCCATCTGAAAACAACATAAAATAAGACATTACGATACACTTAACACTACTATTTACGACGACATTACTATTATGATTACGAGCCCGTCTTATTCAAGTTTTTTGAAGTGAAAACTTCTTTAGCGGCGCTGTGCACTTTTTGTGATGGGGAAAAATTGTTAAACTCGCCACAGGTCACGTGACACCTTAGGGTGAGATTCCAGAGATCGAAAATTCGTAAGACGGACACGTGACCTGATCGAAAAACTGTTACAATGTCATTGAGTTTTCACTTCTGCCGGCACTCCCGGAGTGCAACCCGGTCTTTTTTTCCAAACTTTGTGACGAGTGAATTCTATATAATTATTAAACCAAAATTTCACGAGTAGCGGTTGAGAAATGCGACCTGTTGAGGAGAACAGCTGGACAAACAGACATACGAATGAATTTGGGCCCGCGCTGAAGCAGATAACTTTATTCGCTTCGCTCCCTCGTACAAAAATAAAAGAAGACATACATTACACTACACTGCAGATACTCTTTGCAATGCATGTGCTCGAAAAGAGCGCTTTCCAAGCAACCAAATCGTGCCACTTTTCCGCACTAGTGCATTTTACCACTTTCAGGTTTTTTTTTACAAATTAAATCCTCGGCTCTCTTATCACGCACACCTGCGTCTCGCGTGAACAATTCCGCCGCGGATGTAATGATCAGCATAGCTCAATTGTATCACAATGTACTATTATTGCACACCTCAATAGTAAATACAAAACTGTAGTAGTATTGAAAACAGCGAATCTTAGAGCATACATACCTGGAGTAGCCTTTCAGTAACTTACCCCTCTGTTGAAAACCTTGCACAATGTGCAATAAATTATACAAACACAGTTTCACAATCGATTAGTGGTCATTCTCACAATCGCATCGCAAGAGACAACACGTATGATAAAAATGGACGCATGTGCTGTAAGCACGTGTAATAAACGTTCAACCACTTCAAGCTTAGAAAATATGGTATAACATTCCATTTGTAAGTAATTTTAGTATTTTTGTATTGCTTTAATATTATTTTTATGAAAATATTTTCATGACACGTCAAATTAAACGATTATGTAATCGATTTACAATTCTTTCTTGGATACGTCATGACACTCCCCACGAGATTCCGTTTTCATGCTTTGTAAGAAATAACTTAATGGCATTCGAAAAAGAGTATAATAACACTAACATTGATTAATCAAAATTAGTTAAATTTACGCACCCCCCACGAGACTCCGTTTTCAAGCTTTAGAACCTGTACAAATTGCCGAGTGAACACAATTTATTTGAAATGTATACTTTGCAGTTTTCCGAGACCCAGAATTTAAAAAAACAATGAACCGCCACATGCAGCGGGCAAGCAAATTAGGTGCCTGCGCGTACAAGTTCCATATGTTCAAGACATTTTGATGCATCTCAGTATCAAATTCAGCCAAGTAAAAGGCGAAAGTTAATTGATTTTGCCGTACCTACTTTATATTTATGTGACATTTATATTGGTGCAGCGGACACGCCTTTAGACAACAACGGTGCAGCAGCGGAAAATGCCGAAAATCTAAAACGCATTAAATACTCGTCTCGGCAGAGAGTACAACTTTGTACCATTTGGCGTCGGGACACTCGGTCCGTGGGGTCCCAGTTCGCAAAAGTTATTTGCGGAAATCGCGAAATGTCTGTTCGACGTAACTGGTGACCGAAGAGCTGGCAGTTTTCTCGCGCAATGCATCACCATTGCAATTCAGCGAGGAAATCCCGCCAGCATCCTCGGTACAATACCTCGAGGGCCTTTTTTAGATTTAACTTAGTTTTTATTTATTTAGTTAATGTTAGTTATCATCTTGTGTATACCTACTTTAGAAAATAAATGAAAAACTTTTCGGAATTAATTGAATGACAAACGTTTATGTCGGGTCCACCTAACTTCCTATAACCCGGGCAAGCTCGTTTTTAACGGTCCAGAAAAAAACCAGTCTTAAGCTGGAAACCGTCTTGTAATATAATACTACTCGCTACTTTATATGTAAGTACTTAGTTAATTGAATAGTAGATTACTGCAGAGGCCGTGAAGTAAGGGATTGCTGGACGAGATTGGGGTAGACGGCCGAGTCGTAGACGAGGCCGAATACAACGAGTCCAGCAATCCCTGTTCCGGCCGAGGATTGTATAGTACTTTTCTCAAACGATGTGAGGAAATATTAAAATTAAAATAAATACTTGGTAATCAATTAAATAATAGGTCATTTGCGCCTTTTTTATTTTTTAAACATGCCATTTGAACAAGCCTTTCGAGCACCATGTTTAACCGCACATAAAGTATAGTACCATAGATTATTTTTATTTTTTTTATGAAGCAAGTATGCTAACAGTGTCTAGTGGTGGTTGGCAGTATGTAAATTTTCCTTTGTCAGTTTAATATTAGTAAGCAAATTTAAAAAGTTAGAGTAGCGGACAATAATGGTTTTACTTAGGGTTTTCATACATTACTTCTTGGCCTAAGGCCAAGAAGTAATGTAGGGAGCCATAAACAAGAAACTTCACGTCTTCATTTCGTGATATTAACGCGTACATTTCCGAGCATGTTTGAGAAAATGTAATTTCTTTAATAAAGATAAATATACGCGTCATATTGTTTTTGCGTTATTGTATTTTATAGCCTAACAATTATATCAGTAACCAATTGAGTCTCAGTATACATTTGTGTAAATATCGATAGAATTATCGAAATTAGTTAACGAATCAAACCTCGCCCAAGGTTTAGCCGATCACATTGGCATGTTCGTATTCTTAACCCGTGTCTTTCCACGAAGCCTTTCCATGTGTGATATATAAATATACAGATCGTTTTTGCATTAGTGAGTAATCTTTTGCATGTGTTATTTCTTCACCCCCCGCAAAATTCGGCAGACTTTTTTGTACTCAAATATGACATAAAGGGTACTCCAGGTATGTATGCTCTAAGCAGCGAATTTAAGAGCAGAGGCATTCTCGCTAGGGACTTTTCGATAAATTAAAACACGACCGAAGGAGTGTTTTCAATCGACACGAGTTGCGAATTACCTATTCGCACGTGTATCGTGCAACGTTTTACTGTACATATGGCTCTTTAAAGTTTCGACATAATATATCGTGATAAGGATTCCTATAATTTTGACATTGTATGCGAATCTATATTGTAATTTTTATCTCAAAATAAATAAATCTAAATTTATATGCACGGAAAGTGCTCTTTCCGCACTAGTGCGGGAAAGTAGCACCATATATGTACTGTAAAATAAACAGTTTCACATTGTCAAACTAACCAACCGGTTTTAGGAGTATGACGAGTTTATTTTGTGCAGTTTACGAGTTGCTATTTATGCCAAATTTCAGCTCAGTTTGATATATATACCTACTTAAGTAAAAGGTTGAATAATGGTTTGCGAGATTTAAAAAATCTGTTACTTACACACGATCATTGCCACGTTATATACACGTTAATCATCTGACCCCGATCAATTAGCGGCAATTATTTTATATTCAACTAGGAAAAAAATATAATGTTCGGTTATGGCGATTCGCCTCGCTTCACTCGCTCGGCACGCGCGCTGTAGGGTCGCAGTTCACCTAACAACCTAACCGTTTTTTTCCCCTGGGGGATCAGGCTAGGGGATTAACATGGATAACAGCATCATTGCAGGTTAAATAAAACCTTGTACAAATACCTGAATGTGTCCCCAGTCCGGTCCTTAAAGTAGAAGTATCCAAAGTGGTCCATGACCAGTATGTCCCCTGTGTTGAAATAGCAGTCCCCCTCCTTCTTGACGTTGCGGACCATTTTTTTGTCTGAGGCTGTCTTGTCAGCGTAGCCAGAGAAGGTTAGGATCGCTTTCTTAGCATCTATTTTGCCGAGTAGCAGGCCTGAAATTAAGAAAGGAGACGTTAACGGTCGCCGGCCGACTCAAGTCGAGTATACAAGGTGTATTTTATTATACTGAAAACCTCAGACACCCCAACTGAGTTTTTTAATCCTTAATAAGATTAATACGTCCATTTACAAATACGTTAATTATTTCAAAAGATATTCGTTGGTTTTCTTTATCAAGCAGATCTACTTGATTCGTAACTCTACACTTGTAATCACTAATCAGTACTTGTCAGTGACGTAGATCCTGACGTTCACCTCACAACAACATCCTCCAACATTTCTCTGATTCGCGTATGTTGCCTTCGTAACTTTTAGACCCGGCACAATAAAAAAATATTTTTCAAAAAAAATACAACCTACCTTAAAAGATGGTGCAATCGATTCAGCTTTCGATTCTGAACAAACTACTTTCAGGTTTTCAGTTATATGATTTACACCTTGTATAATAGTAGATTACTGCAGAGGCCGTGAAGTAAGGGATTGCTGGACGAGATTGGGGTAGACGGCCGAGTCGTAGACGAGGCCGAATACAACGAGTCCAGCAATCCCTGTTCCGGCCGAGGATTGTATATTACTTTTCTTAAACGATGTGAGGAAATATTAAAATTAAAATAAATACTAGGTAATCAATTAAATAATAGGTAATTTGCGCCTTTTTTATTTTTTAAACATGCCATTTGAACAAGCCGTTCGAGCACCATGTTTAACCGCACATAAAGTATAGTACCATAGATTTTTTTTTTTTTTTTTTGAAGCAAGTATGCTTACAGTGTCTAGTGGTGGTTGGCAGTATGTAAATTTTCCTTTGTCAGTTTAATATTAGTAAGTACATTTAAAAAGTTAGAGTAGCGGACAATAATGGTTTTACTTAGGGTTTTCATACATTACTTCTTGGCGTAAGGCCAAGAAGTAATGTAGGGAGCCATAAACAAGAAACTTCACGTCTTCATTTCGTGATATTAACGCGTACATTTCCGAGCATGTTTGAGAAAAAGTTTTTTTTTTCATTTTCGCGACATAAGTACTGGAAGAACATGAACCTTTTTATACACCATGGTATCCGCCATATCTAGGTTTGAAACTAGTTTTTGCTGCTTTTAATTATACAGTATAACCTGGATTTCGGGCCGCTGAGTTGGGTACCTCTTTTTCTTAGTTCCGCTTTTAAAGCACTGTTCATTGACCCGTAGCCCCCGTAGGTAATTGCCATAATGAATCATAGGTATAGCAAACACAGCTTTCTAGCTGTAATTCGGCATGGGTATATGAATCAATCACGCTGAGAAAATGGTTCAGAATTCTAATCTTTTCTTTTGTTTAATGAAATGGTGTGGGGTATCGTTGGATAGCTTGTTAAAAAATATTATGGGTACCTAATAACCATTTTTCAACTCAGTGATCCGTTTGCGTGATAATGGGCTTTAAAGCCCTAATTTTTGTTCGAGTTAAGTGTGTCTTGTGTGCCTATTTTTACATGGAATGTTTTTACTGGGTTTGAATTTCTAGCAAGTTTCAAGTTATTATAGGATGTCGGTTAATTAAACTACGTATGTATGGATAGTCGAGCGTTCTCACCAGGCAAGCACATCTGACACCACCGCGTGACGCGAGATGAGCAAATCTACCTTTCTCTTTCTAATTTTTACAGTGTGAGTGAGATAGTGTTAGCCGAGTCGCGACCGCGACTTGGCAGCAAGTTGTCGTAGTGTCGTACAGGATATTTGCGTAACTTTTCGAACGAGCGTTGGGACAACTTCACTGTCATTTCCCCATATAAAAATAGGGTTTAACTATCGTACGGATTATTTTTCTATACCGAATGAACTTCTCTTTCTAGTAAACAAAGCGAGTGTCTTTCTTTGGCAAGTGGGAAACAAAGCGACTGTCTTTCATTGTTAAGTGTAACTGCTTATTGGTACTGTAATATAATCGTAGTAAACATCAACACTTTTTCAACCATACAGTGGCTTTCTGTCTAAGGAAAGGAGGTCCACCACATTAAAAATACTAATTAGCAATGTTGACCATTTTGCACTTAAAACAACAACAACACACAACACAACACACACCAACACACACAACAACAACACACAACACAACACACACCAACACACACAACAACAACACACACACAACTTTAACAATAGAGAGACCACGAGTTAAGTATTTATTAGACAATTTTCAATCTGAAGCGTTTGCGGTACCTACGTGGCTAAACAATTTCTCTTTTGGACCGATGGGTCTTAAGGTAAGAAACAAGTAAAGTCCAAAGATTTTTCAAAAAACCCGACCGATTTTGTACAAATATTATAGCAAATATTATTATTATTATTATTATTTGTATGTTCTTTCCATATCTCAGGACCATGGGGTCCCGGACTTTTGGAAGGCATGCGTGGGGCCGAAGCCAACAGCTCAGAGGCCCTTTAAAACAAATATACTTATTATAAAGCGAGGGATACACATATTATTATTATTATTATAGCTTATTATTACGATTAAGAGGAATCCAACGACAACTCATATGTCAAAATCCGTCAAACGGTCACGGTAGCAGGGCGTGCCAAAACATAAGACATACAGACAAACATACGGCATCCACTTCGTAGCAGTCAGGTAAAATGAAAGCCAGTCTAGAAAAACAATCCGTAAGTATTATACCTACGTATGAAACGTTGCGCAATCGACCAGCAGGTGGGCAGGCACAAAGAAAACAGGCTCAACGATCGCAAGCACAGATATAGATATACATAGATCACGCAAATGCGTCCGAACTCGGTCTCCGAGTTGGCCGTCCGACTGACATTCCGTGCGCGTCTGTTGTGGTAGCCGGTTGTCCGTGAATACCTATTAAGAAAATGCCTTAGAGAGAATCGATTTTGCGCGGACAACGGGGAATTCACATCACTAATTCGCCCGTGTGATGTCACAGTAGGTAGAAAAAAGTGACACGGTCTGTTTTCATACAGATTGAGGTGTTTAAGTTATCTAGTGTATATCTATATCTGTGGCCGCAAGCGTCCTTAGTCTACGGTGACTGCTAAAGTGTTTACCGGGTTCATGGGGTCCGCAGTTAATGCATCGGCCGTCACTGTTTCTTAGTATTTCACCGGTTATTTCATCGCATCTGAAACAAAAAATTCAAAGTTATTTATTCTTCAATGTAGGCATACGTATTACCTTCATGCACCATTAAAAAAACTAACGACCTAAGAAAACCTGACGGTAACATATATAACATATCCATATAATTTTTGGATGTTCGTTACTAAATCACGCAAAAATTGCTGAACAGATTAAGATGAAAGTATACAAATAGAGTAAAGTCTGGATTAACATATTATATGATACTTTTATTCCAGTAAAAGTCCAACAAAGGGCAGTCAACGCGAAGTCGCGGGAAAAAGCTACTTAAAATGTAAAATAACAATAAGGCAGCAGTGTTTAAAAGAAAAAAATACCGGGTTGCACTCCGGGAGTGCCGGCAGAAGTGAAAACTCAATAACATTGTTACAGTTTTTCGATCAGGTCACGTGATATCTTACGGTGTCACCCTAAAAACGAATTTGATGCAAATTTATAAACAATTATCAATTACTTAGGCGGACGGGCCCGTCGGCACGCCGACGGACGGCGGCAAACACAATACCAATTTGTTTTTGCCATTGCCATATATTTTTCAAAGCTTTATCTCTTTAGGAATAACGTCTAAATTCGAACTATTCGAATTTACAAGAACAGCAGACGGCGCGCGGCGGTGGCGACCAAAATATCAATTTGTTTTTGCCGTTGGTAAATATTTTTCTAAGCTTTATCTCTTTAGGAATAACGCCCAAATTCGAACGATTCGAATTTTCTCAATAGCAAAACGGTGAAGGACGCGTTGCTATTATTACAAATTTATTTGCAGAATATGCTATTGCAAAAAGTGTTTAACGGCTTTATACTCTTACGAATAGCGTTCAGTTTTGAATGAAGTTGAATCGGCTAGCAGCAAAAAGTGATTTCCTTCACATCTGACGTCACAAAACTCTGTCGCGTATTTAACAATTTTCCCAAAAAGTGCTCAGCGCCGCTAAAGAAGTTATCACTTCAAAAATACATGGACATTCTGAACAAGTTAGTCCAGATAATGACTCCAAAGGCACCTTGTACAAATTTCAATTTTAGTCAATCTTTTTTATGTAGGTATAAACGCAAAAAAAAACGATAGTGACTCGACAAAAAAAAACTATATAATTAACGAACCTACCCACAAAATTTCAAGAGAATCGGTTGAGAAATTAGACCTGTAGACGAGAACAGCGGGACAGCGAAACATCCGGGTATTTACTAACGATTTTCTACCCAAGCTGACGCATAGAACTTCGCTCCCTCGTTACATCGATGATTCTGGCATGATTCCGTTGAAGTAGCAACTAATGAAGTGTCAATTATGAATAGACGGAACTCCTCCAACATTATCAGCCAGCGACTTGGGTTTTTTCTGTATTAATCGACGCAATTGCTCACGGAAAGGAATTCATGTGGTAGATTGGAAAGGAAATGTGGAAATTTTCATATACGTATGTGGCTTGGCGGAATACTGAATTGAAGTCGGTTTAACTTTGTTTTCAAAGTAAATTATTGCGTTTGATAGTTACCCGTGTGAATCATCAATACTTACTTGACTAGAGTTAGAGGATATATCGATGAAACAAGTCGACTGAGGAAACCAATGGCTCCCACTTTAGAATCCAGGTTAACTGCAAAAGAAAACATCACATCAAATAGATACATTGATCGTATACGAACTTATCTGCCAATACTACTCATTTCGTTAATGGTATATCCAACAGGTCGATCACGTAACGCATTGTACGCGCGCCAGCAACATTAGTATGAGTTTGCAGTGAGTCGCGTTTATTTTAGTCGCTAGCTTGTGCGTAAAATATTAGTATGGAGAATCACCGCCCCTGGCGGTCACTCATAGAACTAAAAAATTTTTTTTGTACCATGAGTCAGTTATACGTTTACTTTAGTCGCTGTCGGAAACTCGATAGTTCGTATAGTTTATTCGATAGACGCGTATACGCATACTAGTCAGAACGTGACGGATGTCCTAGCCACACCGATACTACGTTGCAAATGTGTGCGTGTTGTAGACACACACAAGAACACGTAATGCGATTTAGTAACATTTTATTTTTTTCAATATTCAGCCTTATCTCATAAGCATTTACCGTTTTAATTTCAATGCTAGCGTATGTCGTTTATAACATTACAGAATACGCGAATCGCGTAGGTGGAAAAATTTAAAGGAATTGTACACCACAATAATACATCATTTATTTCGAAAGTGTTCGTAATTCGTTTGTAATAAAGGTCTTTAGACTATGTTAGTAGGTATATTACAATTCGCAAGTCGTCAGTTGGGTTGGGTGCCCCATGCAATCCCAGTGAAATAAGTATAACTTCGTATGCGCCGATTTTTCTACTGATTCTAACTGAATATAGCGAATTTTTTGCCATTCATTTGCATTTTTAAATACAAAATACATCACAATCCGAATTTTGCGGACATATGTTGTCAAAACAGTATATTTACGTTATTTAATTTCAGACAGGTCTCGATTGTATTTACGGTATCTGTTGACAGAATAATAAGTTATCGCGCGCTAATTTGCAAGTGAAATGACACCCATATATCGCAAATGAATCACTGATTTGCTGGTCCGAGGGCGAAGGAGGCACTGCGAAGACGTAGGGGCATAGCTCCCTGATGTACTGAGCTGTTTAGTGAAGTTTTGTTCTATACTTACTCAAATTGCTGTTCCCCTCAGTAGCTCCATAGAACTCCAACACTCTCTCGACGCCGAAGCGCTCAACGAACTCTCGCCAGATCTGCGGCCTTAGTCCGTTCCCCATGATAACGCGGACTTTGTGCGCCTGGTCCGAGGGCGACGGAGGCACCGCTAGTAGGTAGCGGCATATCTCCCCGATGTATTGAGCTGCCTGGTGGAATACATTTGTTAATTTATTTGAATCGGACAACAAAGGCCCACATTAACATACACCTTATTGACCTACATGCTTACAGACTTACATACTTATACCTCCTATTTTTTTCCTGGCCGGGTCAAAATGTTCCTCGAAATCCGAAACAAAGGAGCTCTTTCCAAATTGTCTTACTCTAACCTTTAAAACCATTGTACTGGAATCGAACGCGCCCACCTGGCTGCCGCAGGAACTAAGGAGGCTGGTCACTGGCTGAGTGCTTGCTCCTCGGCAAATAAGGGTACTCTTTTGGGGCAGGAAACACTGCTACTAGCAGTCGACCTACGCGTAGGGGCACCCGTATGCGCTCCCCATAAATGTCACTGTGGCCACGACGTCGACCAACTAGGGCACGGACTGTCTTGCCAGAGGAGTGCGGGGTGCTTCTCTCGTCACGCCGCGCTTAACGATGTCATCTGACGATCTCTTGCCAGCCTGAACGTACTGGCGATACTCTAGCTGGTCGGAATGGCCAGAGACGACGGCAAGAGACCGGATGGGATGACCGTTCCTCCCATCTCAGCGGTACCACAAATAAGGCCAGCGCAGCGGCAGAAGCTGCTAAAGCTAATAAAATGCGCAAATATAGGGGCCTCGATACCAACTATAACTTTTTTGCTTTTGGTATCGAGATCCTTGGTGCGTTGGGCCCAGCCGTACACGAACTGTACTGTGATTTGGCAAAACGATTAGTGGACGTCACCGGGGATAGGAGAGCTGGCAGCTTCCTCGCTCAACGCATAAGCATTGCTATTCAGCGAAGAAATGCTGCCAGCGTCCTCGGTACCTTGCGACAGAGCCCCATTTTAGGATATTAATATTTTAGGCTAGCTTAACTTACCTTACTTGTACCATTTTTTGAAATATTTTTACAGAAGTGGCGGCATCTCTGTTTCTAAGGGGTGAAACTGCCACTACTGCGGGTCACATCACTCAGTTCTGATCCTACTACCACTGTGCCAAGCGGCTTTGCTTCATCACAATCCTACATAGTATAAAACAAAGTCGCTTCCCGCTGTCTGTCCCTATGTATGCTTAGAACTTTAAAACTACGAAACAGATTTTGATGCGGTTTTTTTAATAGATAGTGATTCAAGAGGAAGGTTTATATGTATAATATAGTACCCGTGCGAAGCCGGGGCGGGTCACTAGTTCATCATAAAGTGCAGCATTTTGTTCATAACAAGTATGAAACAAGAAAATTCACCGAGGTTGACGTGCAAAATTTGAAGGACGGAATAAACAGTGGACTCACAGTGCACCCATGTTTAGCCACGTCGGTCCAATAACTGGAAGCCGAGAACTTCTTCCTCAGCACCACCGTGCTGCCCAGGACCAGCGCCTGGCCGGCGCCGAGCACCCCCCCGGCGGTGTGGTGCAGGGGCAGCGGGTCGTACACCACGTCGGCCGACGACAGCCGCGCGGACGTGTGCACGCCTAGCGGGATCAGGAGGTACCTGGAATACACACACGACACATAATACAATGATCAATCCATACTATCCATCCATACTATACTAATATTATAAATGCGAAAGTGTGTCTGTCTGTCTGTTACCTCTTCACGCTTAAACCGCTGAACCGATTGCGATGAAATTTGGTATGGAGATAGTTTGAATCCCGGGGAAGGACATAGGATAGTTTTCATCCTGGAAATCACCCCCTAAAGGGATGAAATGGGGGGTTGCAGTTTGTATGGAGCTGCGATATAAACGATTTCCACGCGGACGGAGTCGCGGGCAGAAGCTAGTCCATACTAATATTATAAATGCGAAAGTGTGTCTGTCTGTCTGTCTGTCTGTCTGTTACCTCTTCACGCTTAAACCGCTGAACCGATTGCGATGAAATTTGGTAGGGAGATAGTTTGAATCCCGGGGAAGGACATAGGATAGTTCTCATCCTGGAAATCACCCCCTAAGGGGATGAAATGGGGGGTTGAAGTTTGTATGGAGCTGCGATATAAACGATTTCCACGCGGACGGAGTCGCGGGCAGAAGCTAGTATTATATAAATGCGAAAGTTTGTCTGTCTATCTGTTACCTCTTCACGCTTAAACCGCTGAACCGATTTGAATGAAATTTGGTATAAATATAGTTTGAGTCCTACGGAAGGACATAGGATAGTTTTTATCCCGGAAATCATCCCCCAAAGGGGTGAAGCGAGAGGTGAAAGTTTGTATGGAGCTACGATATAAACGAGTTCCACGCGGACGGAGTCGCGGGCAAAAGCTAGTAATGTCAGATTTTCTCGAAAAATTAATAAAAATGTAGTCAAATGGAGAAAAAATCAACGCAAAAGGTTAAATAATCACGAAGTTATAAGTGTCCAAAGTTTTAAGGAGGGGTATGTTCTGTCCCTTTTTCGCAAAAAGCAACTTCATAGGAAACGATGATGCTGGAAGAATGTGACGTCACAGAAGACGGCGACGTGCCCCGCATCGTGGTCGGCGCCGCCGTCGACGCGGCCCCCCGGCAGCATCCTATGCTGTGACGTCACACACCGTTTGCGTTTTCTCTCTCTAGCAAGCAATATTAAAACGGTTGTAGCTTCGTAATTCTTTCAGATATATATGTGCAGATATGTGTGTGTGTGATAGATATGTATTGCACTATATATGTAGAAGCTTGTAATTTGCTTTTAGTTATTAAATTAAGTAATTAATGTATACTAGGCAGTAAGCATCCCAAATAGAATAAAATAAAATAAAAATAAAATATCTGAATTAGATTTTTGTCACTAGGCATATTTTTTGCCTCCTTTCTTTTCGAGTAATACTAATTTTCGACCCCTATTATTAAAGGGTTTTTACGGTCGGTAGGCTGTTTAGCCGCCTATCTATTATCTGTGTAAACCCATCTAAGAGGCCCTTACAGGGCCCGATATAGATCATAAGGGACTAGGCAGACATAGGGAAAAGCGTTACATTTTGATATCAGTGACTGACGATCCCGTTCCAAAAAAGTCACAGTGAAAAGTCATCGTGACTTTGTCACCACAGCTGAGTTACAGTCCAAGCACTCCACAACGTCAGTAGCGTCACGATCCGCGTTTGTCGTGATTTGAGTAACAGAGCCTGATTTAGAGTTCTGACCGCCCTAGGCTAACTATGAAATGTAAGTAAATCTCAGCTCAGTGCCGCGCCCCCCGTCACCCCCTTGTTTGGTCCTTGCGCCCTAGGCTCTAGCCTCATTAGCCTGTGGTTGAATCAGGCCCTGCGTAAGTATGTGATTTTGTAACGTTGTTCTGTTGTGAAAAGTCACAGTGACACCTTTTGACAGCGTTATTAGCGTGACGGTATTTATCCCCCATGTCTATTATGTCTATAAGGGACAACTCCCGGAAAGTCTTGAAGCACATTACGGTCGACATTTATCGGGCATGCCGTCGATCCGGAGAGTCACTCAGGCATATTATTTTCTGTTGTGGTCATCTTGCTAGCGGCGAGTACTTGCACAGACATAACCTTGTACCTACCCAGAATCATTTACCAGCAACTTGCTCTATTGCATTGTAGCCAATAGGCCTGATTGTAGTGCTGTATGTCCAATATGTATTTGTATGTCATTTTTCTAAATTAGGAACCAAATTTAAATAATGTCCTAGTAAAAAGTGAATTATCAAAATCTCTAGATCATACTATTCGTGTTGCCATATGAGCAACAGTGGCGCCCTATTATTTTCTACTCTTTTTTACCAGACTATACATACTTACATTTCAAGTTAAATAAAAGCTTGTAACAAAATACATTGCTACCAACTTAACAAACAACTGAATTCACTATTTCTATCTCTATCTCTGTCGCACTTGCATGTTCAAGCGACAGAGAGGAAGATATTGCGAGTCTTGAATATCAAGGTTCAATAAAAAAAACATATTTTTTTATTTACGTGTTTCCCGCGCGTATTTTATTTACGAGTTGAATGTGCGATAGTTTGTGAACATTGTGTTAACGTTTTATCAAGTAAGGAGCGAATATTTGGTGTTAACTTTCTCAAAAAGTCATTTTTATTTAACACATTCAGGGCCAATGACGACACATATGCGTCAGGCCGCCGTAGCGATTCTTGGCAGTAAATGTGGGGCCAAGAATCGCTACGCGCTACGCTCGTAGCCGATCCCGTGGTTTTCCTTGTATGTAGCGGAAAGCGACTACGTCGTAGGCGCCTGCTAGGCGGGTTCCTGTGAAAGTGTTAAAAGTATAGTTGTACAAAAAGTATTGAATGCAACGTTGTATAACCAAGTCAAAAAAGCGCCCAACCAGGGTTCCGTGTCTATAAAAAAGGTCGTATCGTTACTAAAATCTTATGGCACTTACGTCCTTTTCTTTAAGGAAGGCAGTTTTTTAGAAATATCTCAAAAACCTGTGAACCGATCTTTTTCGAAACAATTTTCGCTGAAAGAATTTAATAAGCCCTATGAGCCTGATTTTTTTCATATTATTAAAATACACGGTTCAAAAATTAGAGGGGGGGAGGACACAATTTTAGTGACTTTCGAGGCGATTATCTCCGACTCTATTCACTTAATCAATAAAATCGCTGAGAAACCTTACATTTATTTTGAAAGGCCTATCGATTGATGTGCCACACGTGGGCTTGCAATGAAAAAAAAATTTTTGACTTTCAGTTTAATGTATGGAGTGCAACCCTAAAACAATTTTTTTTTAGTAAATTAATTACAAAACTATGTAGCGGTTAACAAAATACACCTATCCTCAAAATTTTATTGAAATACACCTTATAGTTTTCGAATAAAATGTTGCATAAACTACTATTGTTTCCAAGTAACAGTGGTATCATCACGGAATAAAGAATCCATTGGAAGTGGTGAGTGGGCGTTCCCGTGTCGCCGAACATGAGCAATAATAAGCATACTTCTTGCACAGATTATTGTCACTCACCTAGCGACCGCACGCGGCGTATGACATGAGTGAATATTTGTTTATTTTAGGAAAATGCCGTATTGCGTTATTGAAAGCTGCTCCAATAACAGCACATAAAAAACTTGTCTCATGGAGGTATTTCCTATCATCGTTAAGTAATATTTTAGAATACGTATAAAAAATATTTAATTTTTAATTTCTTAGACACAATTTGCGTCTGTGGTCAAGGAAATATCAATTCTATTTCTCTAAGAATAAAGTTCATAATCCTGTGTATTATTACGCTACTCGGAACGTGAAATGCACGGCAAATTTCCCGAAGGTTCGCTACTCAAATGCTGTGGCTAAGGTCGATAATTGTTATCGATAAACCAAAATGAAAAGGATTATATTTTAGGAGTGATATACAGAGCCCGGAATTCTCGTAGCACTTTTGAGCTGTCATAGGGACATCTCGTTTATCGAATTCCGATTATACATATGTATGTCGATAAATACAGAATACAATATGTAAAATATGATTACGAATGACCGATCTCTTCGAGGTAAACTTTGGATACCCACTTTTAGGAAATTATAAATAGAAATTAAAATAATAATATTTTATTGTTTCTTATAAATAATTTGTGGATTGCTTAAGGGGCTACCCGAGGTTTTCATCGATTTTTGACAAGTTTTGAATCGTATCTCCTACTTTTGCACTACAGATAGAATTCTAAATCAAACGGCTATCGGTTATTCAATCTTTTATCTCCATTTTGGTCCACCGGATTTTGAAACAAATGAACACTTTCATTTTGTATGATTTTTTTAAACATTGTCTAAAAAAACACTTATTTCGTATCTCTATTGACGTAAAAGATCTAACATATACGAAATCTACATATTTGGGTTCGTCTGTGACGTCTCTAAAAACTGGTCCAGGGTTTTCATTTTAAACCAATTAACACAAAAGTTATGGCCATAAAACCAGTTTTTTGGCCTAAAATTGTTCAACTTTGATGCCAAATATCTCGAAAACAATTAACTTTGAAGTAAATATGGGTTTCTACATTGCTTAAAGCCGTTGTTGTTAATATAATAAACTACAAAAAACATTATAAAACTCAGGGATTCAGATCGAAGGTCATTGGCGTATGGGCCTTAAGCATTTTAATCAGGACAAAGGCCCTCCTTATTATCCCGCACGGCGAACAAACTTGACGGTAAATTCTCACTAGACCGCACTCTGCTGCACGTCTAGCACACGACGGCCCCGACATACTCTCGATTTTTATCGCACTATACCTCTTGTTCTAAGTGGTCTAATAAGTGAGAGACGGATAGTGCGAGAAAAATCGAGAGAGCTCGCGCGCCGTCGCGTGCTAGCCGTGCTGGTAAAATAATTCTAAATAGTATTTGATATGAGCTTGTATTAAATTAAACAAATTATATTCTTTGTTTATTAGAAATCTGTGTTTATTTGTTACCTAATACTAATTATATAATAAACAAGATTTTATTAGAAACAATTTGTAACTAAGTCTTAGCTTAATATTTACCGTATGAATATCATAAAAATATCGATAGTCCAACTCATACCATACCCACATCCCTATTCACTTATAAGCTGTCGCCTCTCCAGTTTTGAAAATACCGCCATCTTGCGTCGAGTAGCCGAACGACCACGTCTCTTGCAAGTCTTGTAACGCATATGGTAACGGACGTAAGAAATATTTACTTGACACTCTAAATTAGACCGTAAATAGTACTAGTTAAAGTAGATTTTGCATATATAATTTGCTACCGTTAACAACATATTGTCACAGTACGTTTTAACAAATCGAAAGCGTATTGCAATTGTGTGTTCGTGTATTTATTGGAGTATGGTTGTGTGCGTGCGGCGACAGTGGTTCTCTATGAAAATCGGTTGAATGCCACTTCCAATGGATTCTTTATTCCGTGGGTATCATTTTGCGACCCTTTTAACAGCCTAATATGAGATTAAAAATCTCCTTTAGGGTATATACAACCGCCCGAACCGGGAACAACCGATGAGGATTAGAGTAAGATGGAATTATATGTTCTCGTAACCTCACCTTATGTTAGTAATAACGGCAGCCTTAGGGAAACCCGTAGTTCCACTGGTGTATATGTACATAAGCGTGTCTCGGGGGCTGGCTGTCCCCGCTTCATTAAACGGCGCAGCGCTCATCTCAGCGAGTTCTGATACCAGGGGCGCAGCGTCTTGAAGTGTTATAGCCGGACTTTGAAGTGTTGTAGCGGCACGGTCTGGAGAGTTGAATTGGAAGAGTGGGATGTCGCGGATTTCACTCCGGATTTCTTTGACGGCTGAAAAGAGAAAGCTTTTTTGAGTTATTTTTCAATCTGGGAAGTGCGCCCGCCAAGATGAGCCAAGAGAAGCGCAAGGGCACTACCTACCTTTTCTCGAAGCGGTTCGTCGTTTTTTTGAACCCTCATAATGGATTATACCAGATAGACACAATTCTCGGGATATTACTTTTTAATTGGGTCACTTCTTCGGAACATTTTGTAAGTCGAAACTGGAAAATTGTATCCCATAAAAAAATTCCATTTAAAATAGAGACCAAGTCTCGAAACTCTTCCACCGTATAAAGTTGTGAGATCGTATCGTAGTACCAAGTCTCAGGCATTTTTATTATTCTTTACATGCTAGCTAAATATGAATGGAATGATGAACTGTTGACTTTGGGTCCGTTAGAAGAAATAAACTTATTAATTAATAATCTTGGCAAGACGGTAGTAACATCATTGCGCCGGTTACGTGCCCAGCTTATTGGGTTTCTACGAAGAATGATGGGTTGGGTTAAAAAGTACCAGGACACCATAAACATGTCATCCGCGAAAACTAACGCCTCAGCTATCTTCAGGCAGTCAACTGTGCGCTTCTAATGGCCGGTTCCATTACCCTCCTAAGGCCTATGGGCCTACCCATAGGATTTATTCTGTCGAATGAATTTGAATTATATTCAACTGGAATATAGTTGCATTTATTTTGTTTCGGCCACTTTTTAAAACAAACGAAGGTTACTCTATATCCGACACAACACGATTGCAATTTCAATGCCATTTTGTATTGGTGGTGGGCCTTAGGAGGATAATTAATACACCGATAGTTTTCCTTACCGGCAGTTACATTTTGACAGATTACCCGTAGAAAATGTGTCAAAATGTAACTGTTGATTATTGGAACCGGCCATAAGTGGTGTTGACCAACGCAGTGGTGACCCGTAGCTTGGCCAATCTCAGTCAGGCCAGGTGAAGACATACTTCAGCTGTTTTGCTTGAAAGGTAGAGAGATAAACAATTAACATCAGGGACGCTCACCGTCCGCCATCTCATCTCCGAACACCAGCGCCTTGCACCCAGCTATCTTCAAACAGTGTGTCAGTTGCGCGCCTCTAAGGTTGGTGTTGACTAGCGCAGTGGTGACCCGTAGTTTGGCCAGCCCCAGCCAGATGAACACATATTCTGGCTGCGTCTCCATGAAGAGAGCTATCACTTCTCCACTCTTAAAGCCTTGACGCTTGAAGTACCTGGCGATGCGGTTACTGAATTCTTCACCCTGAAATTAAATAATTAATTGGCCTTCAAAATTTGCTTTCATTTGTCAGTTACTTCCCGGTTTGATTGAGCTACAATTTAGCATAGTTATGTGAGGCTATACTGAGGCGCTTGACCAATAACGACTGGCTGTTTGACCAGGTAAACGAATCCCAAGATATCCATATTTTATTTACGGCAAGCTTGTCTGGGAAGAGTCATAAAGACTGTCTTCATACACGGGAAACCCTCAATAGCAGCGGTCATCGAGTGTAGCGTTGAACCTTTTTCGCACTGAGCAATTTTGTGAAGTCTTAAATGCGTTTCTGATTTAGTGACAATACAACGACTGAGAGGGGGCACTGCCGTGCCCCCAGATTTGTCTAATACTTTATTTAATATAATAAAAATGTCTTTTGGCTTCTTTTTAATCGGAGCTTCTACTGTAATTCGCGTAGCCCCATTGAAGAAGTTCCACACAATATCTGATGCGCCGAATCGTGGAACCGGTTGCCACATCGACTCACCACGACACTAGCCCGGTGCCCGGTAGCCCCAGTGATGCTCTACACTACCAGAGGCCTCTCTGTTGCGCTTGCTGGTTCGAGCGACAGAGTGGGTGATACTCGAAGTTCGTTTTCACTCCGCGGTAGCCCCTCTGACCTGATATGCCTGTCTCGCATGACGATCGCGATTGACTGACAAGAAGACCCGCCACTTCAGCCCACCACGACATCATAGCCCCAGCGATTCACAGACAACAGTAAGACGCTTTTATCCAATTTAAATAAAAGAGGAGGTTTTCGATTGCCGTGGGAATATTTTATTTTTTATTTAAATTCCCCGAATGCTTATAGACGACTGGACCGATTTGGATAAAAACTTTTTTTGTTTGAATTAAATCTGAAGGAGGTCTTCAATTCGTCGGAATCTTTTATTTTAGGTATGTTCCCCGATTATTTAAATAGGGCCTGAAACGATTTAGAAAAAAAAAATGAATTAAAGGCGGTCCTGGGAAGGATACCTTTTTAATTAAAGTCGGTTAAAACTTTGTTCTTAAAGTATATACCGGGTGGAAAAATCGAATGCAACATGGATGGCAACTACCTTAAATATTGTAAGTAGCACATTCTGTGTAAAGGAAACATTCCTTTCTTTTTAAAAACAATAAATTCTGCATTTAAGGATTTATGAAAAATCACTTGCCTTAGTCGGGACTCGAACCGGTCAAATGTGACAAAAAATAACGTGCTCTATTTTATGATGCAGATTGAAAGGGTAACTGATAAGGTTCATTTTTCTCTAAATAACAAATACAATCAGAATAACGGAGTGCCATGAAAATTGCAAACTAAAAACTAAACCGGTTCGAGTCCCGACTGAGGCAAGCGATTTTTCATAAATCCTTAAATGCAGAATTTATTGTTTTTAAAAAGAAAGGAATGTTTCCTTTACAAAGAATGTGCTATTTACAATATTTAAGGTAGTTGCCATCCACGTTGCATTCGATTTTTCCACCCTGTATATCCCATAAAAAACATTCCATGTAAAAAAGAGGCCAAGTCTCGAAACTCTTCCACCGTAAAAAGTTGTGAGAATTTGTTGCTTCATGAAACGGGCACCAGGTGGTGGATCCAGAATGTTGCTTTGGGAGACTTGACAACGTGTTGGTGCTCGGCTTGACCCCTGAGGTTAGATTGTTAACCTCCGACGCAAAGAGAGGGGTGTTATAACTCTAACGTGTCTGTCTGTGTATCTGTGCATATGTGTATCTGTCTGTGGTATCGTAGCTCCCAAACGGATAGACTGATTTGAATGCGGTTTTTTTTTGTGTCATAGATAATTTTATCCCGAGTGTTCTTAGCCATGTTTCATGAAAATTTGTTAAGCCGTTTTTGAGATATTGGACTTTGAAATGAAAATGTCGGGAGTTTTTCAACTTCTCTAAGTTGTTGTTATGGTATGGACCCACTACTGAGTTCTGACCTGGCGAAACGTGAGGTGCCTGTCCCCCATGACGAACGCCTTCTTGTCGGGCGCCCAGCGCGCCACCTCGGTCCACCGCGTCACCACCGTGGTACCTTGCCGCTCCCAAGCCCAGATCTTGAACATGGTGACCAGGAGCACGCGGAGACCTCTGTAACAATACGGGTGTAGACTCGAAAATTATTATTACCTACTCGAAAAGGAAGAAGGCAAAAAAATATGCCTAGTGACGAAAATCCCATTCAGATATGTCAAAGAATTACGAAGCTACAACCGTTTTAATATTGCTTGTTAGAGAGAGAAAACGCAAACAGTGTGTGACGTCACATTACGGGATGCTGCCGGGGGGCCGCGTCGACGGCGGCGCCGAACACGATGCGGATTGCCGTCTTCTAGTGACGTCACAATCTTCCAGCGTCATCGTTTCATATGAAGTTGCGTTTTGCGAAAAAGGGACAGAACATACCCGTTCTTAAAACTTTGGACACTTATAACTTCGTGATTATTTAACCTTTTGCGTTGATTTTTTCTCCATTTGACTACATTTTTAACCCTTTTTCGAGAAAATATGACATTATTGATTATTTTATTTAGTGTCTACACCCCTATTAGGTACCATTTAAACAGTGAAAGTCATGCCAAGCTAGTATTTTAGCTTTTTGGACGTGAAGCGAAGTTAGAGCAGCGAAACCCCTTTTCAGGGTTCCGTACCAAAAAGGTAAAATATTATGGTGCGACTCTGTCCGTCTGTCACAACGTTAAATATCTCAGGAACTGCTTATGCTATCAATTTGAAATTTGAAACCATTGTAAAGAAGGGTATACGTGTACGGAAAATTAAAAAAATGGTTTACCCTTTTTTACCGACAAACGTTACATCGAATGAATGCTTCACCGAATTTTTATTTCATCGAAATATTTTTTTTTCAGAAACAGTAAATATTTCAGGATTGTTATAAAACAAACCTAACCTAACCTAATGGGTTCTATAGTTACAATTATCAAGTGCTTGAGTTTCACTTACTAAAACCGTTTTTATAATTTTAAAATGATTACATATGATTAAGAGTAACATAATTAATACAGTAAAAATAAAACGATCCCTCTATATATGGGCAAGGCCGTTAAATTGGCCTTATTTTGTTACATACAAAACGTAATGAACTTTGCTCAGAGTTTTCATAAAAACTATTCATGCTAGCTTGATGCCTATCTTGGTATCTAATAGAATTGTATTTTGAGTAGCATTTTAACACCCCAAATTACGATAAAACGAGACTTTATATTTATTTTGAATTTTAGAAATGTAGGTGTCGACAATATCAGAAGCTCTTCCATACAAAATGATAACGTAATTTTGTGCCGAAAAACAGAAAAATATTTTTAAAAAATTGCTAATAGCATTTTCGAGCATATTCAAGGTATTTTTCAGCAAGTCACATAGTTTGAGAAGCTATTTATTACATTGACAACGTAAAATACTATTTATTTTATCAAAAAACTTCGCGTAACTGATTCTCTAAGCTTTTATATAACACGACGTTTATTACCATTTTTCCCGTTAAAAACTATGAATTACGTGGAAGAAATTGATTTAGTAAATTGGCAACACTGTTTACTACCAAGTCTATTAATAGATATGTTGGTGTCGGCCATATTTAGTCGCATACGGACCTTCAAAGTTAGCGCACGTCGCTTCAACACCAAAATGTAACGTGGCTTTTAGTGATTTAAAGGTAAGTTTGCATTGTTATTGTATGTAAATAAAGACGACCTAGTAGTTTAATGTTTAACGTATGCAAAAAGGCTGTGCGAAGCTGTTTCTTTGTTGTTGTTGTCTTACACTGTAGGTTTGATTACGATTTTGAGGACATTAGGGTCGGTATTATGTAACGATGTAACTGTTTATGTAACCTTTTATGTAACTTATGTAACATTTCTTGCCGATTTCTGATGTAACGTTACTATTAGTGGTGTAAGGCCTATTCCACAGTTGACAACATGAAAAAAAATGATTTGTATGTCAAAGATACTTTAAATATTTATTTTTACTAAACGGGACTTAATCGCGTATAGTTAACTTATTTATGTACCTCTCTGAGGTCTCCCGACGGTTCGGACCTGTCGCAACATCCTTGGTCACGACACAACTGGCTTGAGCGCGTGTCTACATCTTCTTACTGCGCGGGTTTTCCGAACTACCCGCACTTTTTTTTTTAATGTTATCTCATATATATATCTCAGTGCAATTTTAAAATAAAACGTATTAGTACCTATTTAGTTAATTCAATACAATAACTAATATAACTCCATACTATAATTACTCTGAAACCAAAATGTTCAAATGTTGAAATGTATGTAAAAAATAAATGTAGGTACCTAAAATCATTGCTCAACAATTTCGAAAGTTAATAATTTAGGATTTTAGGAGAGATAGATAATTGTAAAAGTATTATTGTTGTATTTAGTATGTTAAATAATGATTAATATTATTTAATTGTATTATGATAACTGTCGAGATAATTACTCGGCTAAGCTTAAAAGTTAAATAGGGTGATTGAAGATACCATGCTTATTGCTTAATATTCGTGAGCCAAACGAATAATTATAAAATCACATATTTTAAGTTTTTCAATAAATATATACTTATATGTATATCTTTTTTATTAGTTTCACTTCCTTTATGCATAAACCTTTACCTTACTTTTATAATACATTTATGTAACTTTATGTAACTTTGTTACATATAAGTATAATACTGCTTTTATGTGAATGAGGCCAATTTTACGGCCTTGCCCATATACATATGTAGCTTAATTAAAAAAAAAAAAAACTTAAATTAGTTTGTAATTGAATAGGCATGCGGCCTCATGTTCAAATTGATAACGTAGTGATGCTAAATGGATAGTAAACGTCAAATTATCGTAATAAAGTATAAATTATAAAATGTAATTAAAATCATAAAAAGATATGAACCTTGAAAGTTTAGAAAAATGATGCATTTTTTTTTATTGTCCAAGAGTAAATTTAAAGCTGCCAATAGAATCCTTACGCTTTTATAGAAACAAAATTGTATGACAACTATGTAGTTAAACGCAGTATTTCGCGACCTAAACAACAATTTACCGGATTTTCCATACAACGATACAACTACTTTGTACAAGTGACGTCATACGTGGGTGTCTATCAGTATGAAGCGTTTTGCGCTGCCGCCAGCGACGTCAATCTTTGTCTCAATTTTTTGGGTGTTTATGTTCTTTAAATTGTAGTTGCTCCCATACAAACATTTGTTCCTCTCCAAAAACTGGTTCGAATGGCATCGTAAAAAAAATTTAGCCCGCATCCCTAATACTTTTGTATGTAATTTTATGTCTTCAAATTCCAATGATATTACTGTAAGTCCGTTCTTTAAAATAAAAAAAATAAAAATACAAATCGGTACCCCTGATAAAAAAATATCGCTGATAGACAAACATACTAAGTGGCAAGTTATTAGTAACAAAATGCAGCAGGCGCAACGGTAACTTCAACTATGAGCTGTTGGTGTATGAAAGTTTGTGTTTGTACGGAACCCTCGGTGCGCTAGGCTCGCTTTCGACCGGTTTTTTTTACTGTTTACAATTGTTAATAAGTAGTTACAAGCGCAATATTTGTTTATTCCACCGAATTACTGATTTATTGTTTAAATTCCACATTGACAGAAGTCCTAATACAAGTTAATACCGACAAAACAACATCCGTTCGGCACCTGCCCTATCATCCAATCGTTTGGTACCAGGCAATCAGAGGAGGCCAAGGTCAAGCAATTGTGCGAGTGCGACAGCTTGCGGCGACAACCAACAAGGTAATCGCTCCGTCCTGCTGGGGATGAATGAACGCTCAACTGGAGTTTGTTTAGTGTACATCCAATGGAATGCCGACTTTATAACGCTGTTAATAAGATTTTATTTACGGTAAGTCACAACTTTTGTCTTGTACAGTCGAGGAAATTGAATGTTTAGCACTTTTGGACCTTAACGTCATTCTAATAGAGTTGACATGTGCCAAACATTCAATTTCCTCGACCGTACATAGCCACTGAAGATACTGTTTCGACGACCGGTTAGCCTAGTGGGTAGTGACGCTGCCTACGAAGCTGAAGGTCCTGGGTTCGAATCCCGGTATAAAGGGTAAATATTTGTGTGATGAGCATGAATATTTGTTTCTGAGTCACGGAAGTTTTCTATGTATTTAAGTATTTATATCTATTTAGATAATATCGTCGTCTAGTACCCATAACACAAGCCTTAATGAGCTTACTATGGGACTAGGTCGATTTGTGTAAGATTGTCGCCTAATATTTATTATTACTTATTATTACTGTCTATGCTACAACTGCAACATCATCCTCCTAGCTTTATTCCCGGATGTGCCCTAAAGAAACCCGAGGTCCGCATTGACACCTTATACCATGATTTGTCTTAGGCATTCGTTTTACGAAAGCGACTGCCATCCGCACGGCTATCACGCGACGGCGCGCGAGCTCTCTCGATTTTTCTCGCACTATCCGTCTCTCTCTTATTCGACACTTAGAACAAGAGGTATAGTATAGTGCGAGAAAAATCGAGAGTATGTACACGTACTGGCCTTCCAACCCAAGAGAAAACTAGACCTTATTGGGATTAGACCGGTTTCCTCACGATGTTTTCCTTCACCGAAAAGCTAACGGTAAATATTCCGTACATAAGTTCCGAAAAACTCATTGGTACGAGCCAAACGTCAAAATTTAATATGAATAATAATTCGAACCCACGACCGCCCCTTGACAGCCGCATGCCTGAACAACTAGGGTACAGCACAGACCATATAACCTAAAGACCCCGCTTAGCCTAATTTTTACTTCCAAACAAAGCTGCCAAACTTGCGGAGCGCGGGGGACGTCTAGTGCGCTCTGATTGGTGCATTCAAGGTCGCGCGTAACTCGTTCCTGCCTGTTAGTGATGGGACACATGCGATACTTTCACGATAGTATCGAATTTTATAAAGTAATAATAATTAGAATTGATTATAATTCATCAGTCGTGTTACCACGCCTTAAAATACAATGACAATTATATTGCGAAACAAAATGTAAAGCAATCATAATTGTTTGTTTTTATTTATAAGTATGTTTAGATTATAAAATTATAAGAAATAAATAAAACAACTCCGAATTTCAGTTTTATTTATTGCACAAACGTTGTCGGATTAATTATTATTTGTAATTCTGATGCAAATACATAAATTTATGATCCGTAATAAATATAAAATCATGACATTATTGACCCTTAAAATGTATTAGCTTGGTAAAAACTCGTCTTATAGGGTTCTGACTTGGTTGCATTTTCTTTGTTAAATAAGCTAACCGCACGTTTATATATTTTTCTATTACTGACTTAGTTAAATCTATGACGTGGTTCGTATTTTCGAAATCAAATTGATGTCTTGTTAAGTCGGGAAACAAATCTTCATTGGCAAACGAGTGCAATGTTTTCGATGCAAGGAACATAACCCTACGATCGGGTTTGATAATTTTGTAATTGTCATTGCTTTTTATTACGACCTCACATCGCCGACAGATTTTATTTACCATTTCAGATGGATAGATTAAACCCCCTATGTCTCTTGCAAATATGAGGGAATTTCTTTTTTCGTTTAAAGATATTAATCCTTGAATACATTTGCTGCATTTTATTCTTTTCATTAATGAATTCACTACAAATCCTGAAATATATTCAATTATATTTTCTGCAAACAATGACAATGACGTCTCCTGAACAGCAATTGCCAAATCATCATCATCATCTATATCATTACTCTTCGTTATGTCTTTATTTCGTTCCACTGTCATATTAATACGATCAACTGCAGAGCAATTCAAAATAGATATATTTTCTAAAGGTATGCAATTTCCTGTGGCACACTGCTGCAGCTCAGTGTGGATTAACATTTTTTTATAGATACCTTCAAACTGTCTAGGTGTAGGGTTGTCATTACAACCGCCAGCTGATCTAACGTTGCCGAAAAAAAGCTCTATATGATCTTGTGACACTTTATGCAGAGGCAAGTACGTTATGGGACAAGCTTCGTTTTCGACTAATTCTTTAAATAAAAATTTTGCACTTTCAATACTGACGCAAAGTCCAACAAAACCAGTAAAGCGGCGAGATTTTATTAATTTAACATTTTTTTCTTGTCTTTGAGACGTTTCATGAACAGTAAGCGACAATAAGTACTGTTTTGCCTCATCCATTCTTCTACACACATCTAAATAATTTTCTATGTTCATTGCTCGTTTAAAACCATAGCCGTGAGTTTTAGAGTCCAAGATGTCAAAGATGTCATTCATGGTCATCAAAAATTTGACAGTTCCATTGACATCTTGGAATTCTTTAATTTTCAATTCCGTGTTACAAAACTCCAGAGCAATTGCTACACTTCTACTAAAAATTTGCGTGGCCAATTTGACTTTCATAACGTTTTTTTTGAAGTTTATATGAGCTGAACGGAGCTTATTAGCCATATGAAATGACTCTTTTTCCTGCAATTCGTGCAATTGCTCGATATGTTTCCACTTGATCGGATTATTTTCATCGTCTTTTAATTCACCGTAAAATTGAAAACTATTCCTTATAAGCTTCACCATATGTACAGGGTCTAAAAAAATCGCTATTTCATTGTCGTCTATTGTAAAAGTTGTCTTCATGTTATGAGGATCTAAATTACATCCGAGCTTTTTCACTGCCGATTTATTTGTAGAACAGCCATCAAATGTCAACGCCTTTATTTCAAAGTTGACTTCTTTACATAATCGGATAGCTTGTCGTATTAAGGTTGCTTTTTGATCAGCATTCAATTTATTAGCTAAAAAGTAGCCAATTGGCACCTTAAAAGAAGCGTTGAATGGCACTACCAAAAACACCAAAGCTTCGGAACATTCTTCTGTGCAGTCGGTATCTAATTCACCCCCAAAGTCAATATATCCGTATGATCTATGGTTATGCGGATTAAACTCAATGTCATTATTATTAATTTTAATTTCATCAAAAACCAGTGTCCCGCATAGTTTTTGTTTCATTTGTTCTGATTTTAACTTAAGTGCATTAAAAGCTTCTTTTGTAAATCCAGGGCGACCATCGACAGTTTGATACCATTTGGACAGCGTTTTTGGATGCGGTAAACACGTGTTAAAAGTTTTCCTAACGTATTGGTAGGCTTTACTTGAGTAAAAATTTAATGTTAGTGCAAATGTTCTCAGCTGAGGAGAATATTTCGTTCGAGTTATTTTACCCGACTTAGCATTGATTATTTGACGTTTCAAAATTTCTGAACTTTGTACACCGATATGTTCCAAGATGGACGTATGCTCGTCAGTGACTAACTGTTTATCTTCTAGTTCCTTCAGTAGTGATTTCAATGAAGTAATTTTTTTTTTCCAAGTACGATTTGTACTTTGCAAACGTTTTACTTTGATTTTTGACTGTTTAAGTTTTTGCGAAAGGTCAGCTATACTGATACGAAGACGCCTTTTCCGGGGAGTACTAAAATTCGAAATTGATTCTAAATAGTCCGTCTTCATGTCCGGTTGAACATTGTGGCTTGCAGTAGTTTGACTCGATGTAGAAGGGACTGTATGATCCGGTGTATATGCTTGTACAATATTCTGCAAATATGAAAGTATAGTGATATAAATGTTTCTTGAATAAAAAAAGACCGGGTTGCACTCCGGGTGTGCCGGCAGAAGTGAAAACTCAATGACATTGTAACAGTTTTTCGATCAGGTCACGTGTCCGTCTTACGAATTTTCAATCTCTCAAATCTAACAATCTCAGTTTAACAATTTTTCCCCATCACAAAAAGTGCACAGCGCCGCTGAAAAAGTTTTCACTTACAAAAAAACTAATTATTTTAAAATATTGTAACACATACCACTACATCTGCCATAGGTATAGCCGGTATTGCTTCCGTTTCCGTATCTATTGGAAATGAGCTATGATGTTGCGTTCCTTCATAAGAGGTCTAGAAAAAATAAAAAATGTTTAAGAAAGTAGTTTTTGCTTTGTTACGTTTTATAATTAAGCGTTGTAGGATAAAAACAGTTTTAAAATAAACTATGCATAGTACAACTATGTATAGTAAGTAGCATGTTATTTCAAGTTAAGGTTAAGAAAAGTATGTTGCCACGCCCAAGTAGGGTCCATGTTTTGTGTACTGGTTATATTTTAAGAACACCTAGTAATACCATGGTTGCGACGAATAAATGATTATGATTATTTATCAAGCTGACAATGAACAAACAACAACAACAAAAAGTACAGTTAAATACTTAAATATACTCACCACAGTTGGCAGGTGAAGCGTAGGAACGGCATTTGGATATAAAATTCGCCTATTGTTAAACTTCGTTAATTTATAATATTCTGATTTAAAGTGCCTAGAACATATGACACTGGCTGGGGAAGGAAACCAATCATGTGATCGGTTTGTAGAATTAATCCACTTTTCCTTTATATTTGGACATTTAGGAAATCTTAAACAAAGTATACACATTTTAGTTACCATTCTTTAAATGCTTTATAATGTAACACTCCAGTTTGAGAAGACCATTCACTACAATAAATTATATAAATAAAGAAAGAAATGGTACACAAATACGTTGTCAATATACTAGGTATTCTTTATAAAATTACTTGCAATGTATTGCATCTTCCGTGAATTATCTTATCGATAGTAAACGAACACATACTATGGACATCACTAGTATGATAGACAAGGAAGGAGCGAATATTCCGTGCAGCGTGACAGAAAGAGACTTTCTTAAAAGACATCAACGAGTGCTCAAACACCGTCTACAATTAACTAATTTGTAATTTTACTAATATCTCTAAAAATCTGCTTACCTGTGAAATGAAATACCATCCTTTCGCACACCAGATGTTTTAGTGTTCTTACCACACAATTTCACGCAACAATAAGACATTTTGCATACCTAAAACCACGTATAAACTTGTTTGCCTACCAATGTTACTTGCGCGAACGCCGTGCTCAGACTGAAGTTAGCAATGGGGGCGTGTCTCAAATATACATTGAATTCAATGTATGAGAGGCAGAGGGGTTCGCTCGACTATGCGACGTCTTTAGGTTATATGGTCTGTGGGGTACAGTCAGTGTCATATAGTTAAGAGCAGCCAGAGTAGCCAAAAAATTCGTAACACGCCCTTATTCTTACAGTATTAAAGACGTGTACCGAAATATTTGTCTACCTTGGCTGCTACTAACTATATGACGCTGACTGTACCGTAGCTTATATTATATTTCATTCGCATTAAGAATTAAGAATAAAGGCTCACACAGTCTGAATTCAGTATCTGGACCACTCAAATCAAGAGCAAATAAAACCGGCCAAGTGCGTGTCGGGCCACGCGCAGTGTAGGGTTCCGTAGTTGCCTGCCTGTATTTGTTACATCGACACGCGCCAAGTAAATGGTGCGGTTGCGTCGGTCGAATTTGACGAAAGTTGGCCTTTTTAACCCCCGACGCAGAGAGGGGTGTTATAAGTTTGACGTGTCTGTGTATCTGTGTATGTCTGTGGTTTCGTAGCTCCTAAACGGATGGACCGATTTGAATGCGGTTTTTTTTTATTCGAAAGCTGATGTGATCCCGAGTGATCTTAACTTATGTTTCATGAAAATCTGCTAAGCCATTTTTGAGACATTGGACTTTGAAATGAAAATGTCGGGGGTTATTCAACTTTTCAAAGTTGTAGTTATAACTAAGTTGGTCGACTATTAATCGATAATTAGTTATGCCTACTTAGCCGTGATAGTTTTCCTTTTAAATTCATTATAATATATGTACTACGACTGCCACGATTTTTTTCACATTCTCAGTAGCAGCCATTTACTCGTAGCCATTTAACATGACTCAAACAAAACTTAGGGCTTTAAAGACCAATATCTCGCAAATGAATCACTGATTTCAAAAATGGCTTTAGAAAACCCATAATAGTTTTGAACGAGCTATCCAACGATACCCCACACCATGCGTTTAACAAGAAAAAAAATTACATCCCCGCTTTAGGTGTAGGGGAGGTACCCTAATAAAATAAAAATAAAAGATTTCATTGTACTGTTTTGTCGGCATGATTCGAAACTCGAAGTTCGTAATATATGCATCCCTGTCACTCGAGTTAGGGAGTGCGATAGAGATGGAAATACCCGAACTTCGACTTTCGAAGTTCGTGGTAGCGCCGCAGTTCTACAGTATCGTATGGGTGTGCGAAGTTGGCAACTCTGGTTGCCAGAAGCAAGTGGACTGTTAATGAACTTCTGCACTTTGAAGCGCTGATTGCCCTGTGGGAATTGTGTGTGTAATGTGCACTATTATACTCGTAATAGCTTCTCATAGATTAATTACTCCGCACAGTTTTGTCACGCAAGCAAGACTTAAGCTGCAAACGCACAGAGAGCGGCGCGGCGCGGTGCGGTGCGGAGGCGATTTTGCGGTAAAGCGAATGCGGGGCGGAGGACGTCGCACCAAAATCCCGCCCGGTATTCGCGCGGGATAGCGGCGCGGAGGCGGCGTGTGTGACATATCAAGCGGTAATCGACAGTTGTCAGATTCGGAAAGATCAAAAATGTTATCCTCAGATTCAGATAGCGATGACGAGACGTTCCTAAACAAAAAGAAGACTAAACGGACATCCGGGTCCATGAAATAAATAAATAAAGAGGAATTTTCATTATATAGTATAATAAATATACAAGGTTAAGTGTAGCCAAGCGATTATTCCGTAAATATAAGAGATATTAGAAAATATCAAACTGATATCGAAAGTGCGTTACCCAATGAGTAAAATTGCATTAATAACTTTTTTGAAATAAAAGTATTAATATAAAAAATATTAAGTTTAAACGCTCGCTCCTATACAGTTAAGTACCTTGCCACAAGTGTATCTTGTAAACGTTTAAACAAAATATTTTTATTATTAATACTTTTATTTCAAAAAAGTTATTAATGCAATTTTACTCATTGGGTAACGCACTTTCGATATCAGTTTGATATTTTCTAATATCTCTTATATTTACGGAATAATCGCCTCGATTACACCCTGTATATATTTTCCGCTTTGCCTTAAGGTTTGACTAGTAGAGAATGCCATATGGCATTAAGTCCGCCTCTTGTACGATAAGTTTTCTTTTGTGCAATAAAGTTTAAATAAATATATATTTGGAGAGATCCAAAGCTGCAAGCTATTGCCAAGAGCTGACTTCTTATGAAGATCGTTTTTACACTTATTTTCACATGAGTAAAAACAGTCTTGAAGAATTACACGACATCTTAAAACCAAGGATTGTTGAGCAGGGTACCAAGTTTCACCAGGGAAATAAATTTTACAGTTGTACTCATTGTTAAAATTAATAAAATCTGAACTGAAGTTGTAAAAAAATACAACTTGTTGCACCGCTCTCAGCACGCCTCCGCGCCGCGCCGCGCCGCCACCGCCAGTGCGCGCCGGTGCATTGACAACTGCGTAATACAACTTCCCGCCGCAAAACAGCCCCGCGCCGCCTCCGCGCCGCGCACGCCTATCTGTGCACGCGTTTCCACGCCTCCGCGCCGCTACCGCCTCCGCGCCGCCTCCGCCACGCTTTTTTCCCGGCCGGTTTTCTGTGCGGACCCTTTCATATTAGCTCGAACATTACAACCGGTACCGCCTCCGCGCCGCACCGCGCCGCTCCGCCACCGCTGTCAGTGCGTTTCGGCCTTTAGATTCGCTAAGTGCAAAAAGCACATATAATGTCGAATTTTTAAATATCAGTAAGTAGTAGCTTTGTGAGCTGTAAAACATGCGAGCCTGTCAATTATATATTTTTAACCGACTTCAAAAAAAGGAGGAGGTTCTCAATTCGGTTGTATATTTATTTTCTTTTTTTTTTGTCAATGTTTGTTACCTCAGAACTCCGTCATTGATAAACCGATTCGAAAAATTTTTGTTTGTTTGTAAGTATATGCTTCCAGGTGGGTCCCATTTTTTTCAAAAAATCAGTTGGATGATGATAACGGCGGAAATCATAAATTTGGTGTAGTAGAATTGATGATGAAGACCACAGATGACTTATGGAATTTCTCAATGATGTACTTAAAAGTACAAAAGTATATCACAGATTCTGATAACATTCCGTTGAAATAGCAACTAGTGACGTGCCAAAGGTGATTATCGGGCCACATACAGCGACTGGGTTTTTTTCTCTAATAAATAATCAACGCATTTACTCTCGGAAATCAGTTTATGTGGTAAATTGGGAAAGAAATGTGGAAATACTGGAAATGTTCTCGTGGCTTGGCGGAGTACTAAATTGAAGTCAGTTTAATAATATTAGTATGGATGGATATTTGATTTACTTATTCATTCAACTTTTGGTAGGAAAAGTACTAGGAGCCCATCAGTTATGCGTAGTGCGTAGTAAACGAGATGGTGTGACCGCTCCGGATGTACCAATTACTCAACAATTGATGCGGGCGCTGCCTCGCACATGGTACAGTAGCATTGATATCCGAAGCTGATTCGTGGAATTTAGAAAATCACGGTAGACACGAGAGGAGTTCATAAATAGTGCAACATAATGTGATGTTGATATAATAGTATAGTGGATATGGCATGAATGAAACTACGCATGCGACCGGGACCTTTTAATTATACAAAAAACCGGTAATTTATTTCGGTATCTCGCTTATCTACACTAATATTAGATAACTAGCTTCTGCCCGCGACTTCGTCCGCGTGGAACTCTTTTATATCGTAGCTCCTTAAATACAAACTTGCGCCCCCTATTTCGCCCCCTTAAACGATGATTCCCGGAATAAACACTATATGTATACCAAAATTCATTTTAATACGTTTTTGCGTGATTAAGGTCCTAACTTTAGCATCATAGCCTAGCGGCGGCTGCAAGTCGGAAACGATAACGCAGGTTAAGCAAAGATGGCAGCGGTCAGTCTTTGGATGGGTGACCGCCTGATGTTTGAGTGGGTGGTTAATATTTAATATATTATAAATGCGAAGGTTTGGATGTTTGGATATTTAGATGTTTGGATGTTTGTTACTCAATCACGCTTAAACCGCTCTATCGATTTGGATGAAATTTTGCACGAAGATAGTGTATAGCCTGGATTAAAATGTAGGATAGTTTTTATCCCGGGTCCACGCAGACAAAGTCGCGGGCGGAAGCTAGTATTTAATATAAATGAGCGCTTCCGTGCTTTGGAAGGCACGCTAAGCAGTTGATCCCGGCTGCTGTCTATGACAGTAGTCGTTAAGCCGCCGAGTTAGAGGCCTTCGGGCGGCTTAAGAACTCCTAACAGTCGAGTTGCCCACTCACTTGACAAAGGGGAGACAACTGTTACTCGCGTCCGGAGGAGCTACCTACCACAACCCTGCACGTGTCCCCTGGGTGGTACTAAAGAGTGATAAACTTTAAAGGCCAAAAATAATGTGTGCCATACGATTAAATATAGATTATTCGTGTGTTTATTATAGGAATCATCGTCTAAGGGGGCGAAATAGGGGGCGCAAGTTTGTATATAAGGAGCTACGATATAAAAGAGTTCCACGCGGACGAAGTCGCGGCCAGAAACTAGTATTTTAATTAAGTTTGGCCCATGTTGGGGTCATGTTGGAGAAACTCGGCATAAATTAAAAACGCTCAGACTGCATGAATGCATTCAAATCCACAACCGTCGATATTGTTATTTAAGTTTTGTTTTTTCCGGGGACCGAGTTTTTCTCGGCTGTAATACTACGAAAAATTGATTTCTATTCAAAATTAAACAAAAAACCAATAACTGATCAACCAAAAAAAAAAAACAAATTAAACTGATAGAAAGAAAACAAAAAAACCTCATCGCTGGGGTTCCAACTCGCACCCATCAACAAACCAACCATTGGGTAACCATTGGTCGTCATCGAAGAGTAAGCCTGCCTTTTGCGAGGTAATACGGAAAAAACTAATTTTCTCGAAAATAAGACGAAGCTAGATCGGTCTCTCGGCCCCGTAAACCCCTATACTGCACATTTTACAAATACATATAAACAATTTTACATCCCGTGTTTTTTCACGTTTTATCTATATTTTGCTGAAAGTTTGAATAGGGTTCTTTTTAATATCTAGTCAAGTATATGCTTGCCAATTTTCAAGTCTTTAGCTCACAGATTCAAGGGGTTCCCATACAAACTTCAACCCCATTTTTTAACCCTTTTGCACCCCTATCTATATAATTTTTATAGCCTATTGCGTGGCCGAAGATCCATTGAACGTTTTAGTGAAAGTTGCATATTAATCCATTCGATAGTTTTCCCATGATACCCGGAAGAAACAGACAAACAGAAAACATAACACTCCTTTTCGTTGGGCTGTCGTAAGATGGCGCTGTTGCGTAAAGTAAAGACGATTTTATCCAAATAATCTCAAATTTGGCCTGTGGGCCACCCGTAAGTCCATTAAACTCTTTTATACGTTTAATATGGTTTGTTGGAGTTCAGACGCCGACAAAAATCTGGAGAATGACCTTCTAAATGCGTGGAAATTGGTGAAGTTCTGCATCGCGCTATTGAAGTTTTTAATGTATGTTGTATAAATACAATTTCCTTCAAGCTCTACTTATTATGTCTCACTGACAACCTCACCGAACTTTCACATCCATATCCATACTAATATTATAAATGCGAAAGTGTGTCTGTCTATCTGTCTGTCTGTCTGTCTGTCTGTTACCTCTTCACGCTTAAACCGCTGAACCGATTGCGATGAAATTTGGTATGGAGATAGTTTGAAGCCCGGGGAAGGACATAGGGTAGTTTTCATCCTGGAAATCATCTCCTAAGGGGATGAAATGGGAGGTTGAAGTTTGTATGGAGCTTGCGATATAAACGATTTCCACGCGGACGGAGTCGCGGGCAGAAGCTAGTTTATTATATGTAGAGATAGAGATAGAGACTAGTGGCTCTGTCATCTGTTAGAACTCTCTTTCTCTCCCCCTCTCTCTATCTCTCCCCCCCCTCTCTATCACTCTCTATCTCTCTCTCTCTCTCTCCTTCACGAGAATCGGTTGAGAAATGCGACTTGTAGAGGAGAACAACCCGACACCCGGACATTCAAAAATATTTTGGCCCAATCTAAAACGGAGAACTTCGTTAGTTTCGTTCGCTCGTTAAATAAAGAGGAAAAATCTGTAAGTTTGTATGTTTTGGGTAACCTCCGGAACCACTCCGATTTCAAAATTCTTTCACTTGCGTGTAGATAGACTTTCTGGATGGTTAAAGGCGGGCAGTTTTTTATTTCATATTGTGTGTTCTAACCAACTCCCACCTATATACTAGTGGCGCAGAATATGCAATCGTAAAAAGTGTTTAACGGCTTTATACTCTTACGAATAGCATTTTGAATAAAGTCGAATCGGCTAACAGCAAAATATAAAAGTTTGATAAAACAAAACGGAATTTGCATTTACGGAAAATGTGTTACGACTTTATACTGTTAAGGCGCCGTAGGTTAAGCGAAGTTAAGCGAACAGAGTTTTTGAAACAATATAATGCGTCTGTTTATAATAATATGGTTTCAAAAAAATACGCATAGTAATCTTGAGGCTTTTCTGCAGGGAAATCAGTGCTTCGAAACATGATTAAGCAAATTCCGCTCGATAGAAAAAAATCACGAACATAGGTCTAAAACACACAAAAATACACTTAAAATATTCGTAACAAATTATGCACAATGGCTATAAATATTAAAATTGCTTCTAAAAATTGGCAATATCATGTTTGTGAGAAATCAGTGTTTACATTTTTATTTATTTAAACGGCCAAAAAATTAAAATTAAAAAACATGATATCCGCGCTTCCGAGCACGCACTTCCATCTCGCTCACGCTTATGCTCAGTGAGATGGAGAGAAGACCATGAACCTACGGCGCCTTAACAATAAAGTACAAATTAGAACTAGTCAAACTCCCGTTCCCCCCCCCCCCCCCCCCCCCCACCCCGCCCCTAAGCCCTCGTCCCGAATCTCACCATCCTACGGTCACGTGACCTCCTACGCATCTGCGGCGCTACCGCGAACTTCGAAAGTCGAAGTTCGGGTATTTCCATCTCTATCGCACTCCCTTACTCGAGTGACAGGGATGCATGTATTACGAACTTCGACTTTCGAAGTTCGTGGTAGCGCCGCTGACGTCACAAAAATCTGTCGCGTATTTAACAATTTTTCCCCATCCCAATAAGTGCTCAGCGCCGCTAAAGAAGTTGTCACTTCAAAAATATAGTTGAACTAGCTTCTGCCCGCGACTCCGTCCGCGTGGAACTCGTTTATATCGTAGCTCCATACAAACTTTCACCCCCCACTTCATCCCCTTGGGGGATGATTTCCGGGATAAAAACTATCCTATATCCTTCCCCAGGACTCAAACTATCTCTATACCAAATTTCATCCAAATCGGTTCAGCGGTTTAAGCGTGAAGAGGTAACAGACAGACAGACAGACAGACAGACACACTTTCGCATTTATAATATGAGTATGGATGGGAGTCGTAACAATTCTCGTTAACAAGTTCCTTGCCGTTCGCCGCCACCGGACACCAGGAATGCATAAGTATAAGAATAGCGGACTTTGCTCTGTTGACAACAAGCAGGCGGATTGAATGGACACGCGACACTGCGGCACTTTGTCCGCGACCTCTGCTCTTTCGATAGCGATGTAGAACGCTTGGTCCGAGTAACGTGAATTATTCTATAAATAATGGGACTATAGTGGGACTATAGAATGGAGTTGTTCAAGAAAGATTTGTATAAACTTGGAAAAGGTTCGCCACGCGCATGTGACATTCCTGGAGCTTCAAGCGTTCATGTCTATTTACCTTTACGGCCCCAAGTGAAAACTTCTTTAGCGGCGCTGTGCACTTTTTGGGATGGGGAAAAACTGTAAAACTCGTCACAGGCCCCGTAGCATGGATGGCGTTATCACGCGATAAGTGACAGGATAGGCGCGTCGTCTCGTTCTATCGAACGGTGTCAGCCAGGGACGGAAGCTCTATCCTGTCACTTATCGCGTGATAACGCCATCCATGCTACGGGGCCAGGTGTAGGAGCGTAGGAGGTCACGTGACCGTAAGATTAAGTGTTGCCAGATGCCGGATGCCGAATACAAAAAGCGGGAGCTTCTTCACTTCTGCCGGCACTCCCGGAGTGCAACCAGGTCTTTTTTTTTTTCTAATTTAAACTTTTGACTGCAGTTGTGGAAGTTCCTACACTGGCGAGCCAAGCGAACCATCGCGGAAAGGGTCAAGGAACAAATCGCGGCTGTCAAAAATCGGCAGGTGACCAAGTCTGCGATAGCCGAGCATTTGCTGGTTTTTTTTTTTTTTATAGTTAGGTTCCTGTGTTGGCCTGCGAAAGCGGCCAGTAACAGATGGCCCCCTTATGGGCCCTCCCGGAGGGAAAGCATTTGCTGGAGTCATGGTTGCTGGTCACATGACATTTTTAGGACGAACTTAGGGTAGGTAATCTGATATTGTATTTATATTGCACGAAGTCTTTCAACCTGTCCGTTTTTAGGGTTCGGAATTGTATTCTATCGTTTTGTTGACATGACTGATTTATATACCCATGCAAAATTACAGCTTTCTAAGTAGTAAGGGAATTGAGCTAAGACGCAGTTGTTTGATTCCGGAACCCTAAAAACCGGAAAAACGCGAGTCGGACTCGCCCCCCGAGGGTTCCGTACAAAATTAGAATGTATTGTTTTTTTCCAGAGCCAAAGTAGCCAAATATTTCGTAACACCCTGATTCTTACAGTAATAAAGACATAGATACATACATACATTCACGCCTTTATTCCCAAAAGGGGTAGGCAGAGCACATGAAACGTATGTTCCAGCGCCACTATTAGCATAAATGTAGGTATAATAAAAGATCGACAAAATGTGATATAGCAGTGATAGGTTGCTAGCCCATCGCCCACAACACACTTCAACCCTGGTGCTACCGAGGTGCCCCGTGGTAACTCAGGATTATATACCTAAACTTTGCGTACCGAGGCTGGTTTATCAGCCAGATGGCTGGCACACGCGCTCACGGCCGGACGCTGCTTACGCGCGCTGTTAGATATTAAAAAGCGACCAAGTGACAAAAAGCGACTAAAACACTGCCTTCCTTAAAGAAAAGGACGTAAGTGCCATAAGATTTCAGTAACGATACAGCCTTTTTAATAGGCACGGAACCCTCGTTGTGCGTGGTCCGACACGCACTTGGCCGCTTTTTTAGAAATATCTCAAAAACCTTTGAACCGATCTTCTTCGAAATAATTTTCGCTGCAAGAATTTAATAAGCCCTATGAGCTTGATTTTTTTCATATTTTTAAAATACACGGTTCAAAAATTAGAGGGGGGGGACACCATTTTAGTGACTTTCGAGGCGATTATCTCCGACTCTATTCACTTAATCAATAAAATTGCTGAGAAACCTTATATTTATTTTAAAAGGCCTATCGATTGATGTGCCACACGTGGGATTGCAATGAAAAAAATTTTTTTGACTTTCAGTTTTAGATAGGTATGTATGGAGTGCACCCCTAAAACAATTTTTTTTAGTAATTTAATTACAAAACTATGTAGCGGTTAACAAAATACACCTATCCTCAAAATTTTATTGAAATACACCTTATAGTTTTCGAGTAAAATGCCTGTGACATACGGACGGACAGACAGACAGACAGACAGACATGACGAATCTGTAAGGGTTCCGTTTTTTGCCATTTGGCTACGGAACCCTAAAAATTACTTCGTCTCGAATCAATTCGGTTCACTGCAGTCTTGTGGGGTGTGAGAACAATTATAACAAATAGACATTTATCCTTTTTCTAATACCTATTTCAAATACGTAATTAATTTGTAAGGTCTGCTTTAGTTTCTGTAATTTTGTATACCTACTCCGAGCCTCCGTCAAGTTCACTCCGCCACTGCCATGCTGTCCAAATTATTTAGTTGTTTTCGTAGATTTCATGTTTATGTTTATCCCTGTCTAACAGCAATAGTATAATAGTTTACTTATTGTTAGTAAGATTCGCACGGCAGCCTAAGAAAGGGTGTAAGCATCGTCGTTGCTATAGGGACTTACGACTTTTTGGAAGGGCTGGAATGCACTCGCGAGGATGAAACACGTAATCAGAATATTTTAAAACAATACATTAAAACAACTTATGCTTATAGTGACTACTTTCAAGGTTGTAATGCTACTTTTAAACGATTATACAATATTACGTTGTTTATATACTTGAACTTACGCTATACATTACGAAGATAGATAGGTACCTAACAAACTTTCTTTCGTACTGTCGTCGGGATATATTTAAATTAAGTTACTTCCCTATACAAAAGGTTTCATTTTCTAATATGTGGTAGATTAATAGGTATACTAACTGTCGTGTGTCGTAACGTAACCATAGACAGGGTGAGCGATAGGTAACATGACATTCAATTGTATTTAACATGCTGCGTTGATATGCCTGTATGTATGTATGTAAGTGACTATGTAGTTCAGATACTGAAAGTATCTCGGAAACCCCGCATACTTACGTTACGGGTCTCTAGAAAAATAAAAATTGAAAAAAGATAACAATTAAATTAATTTAATCAGTAATAAACCGTTTTTTAATTCACTCAACTATTAATTATAAAATCATTTCTAAGCGGTGTCAACCCTAGCGTCGCTTGGCCGGCGCATGCGGGCAACGACCCACGCGTTCAAGGTCGCTCCATTGTTAAATTTCGTAGGCACTTAAAGCAGTAGGTATTGGCATTTTTATTCAGACCTGAGTATCTGTTCGTCTTTTCCGACACCCACGGGAAGAAAGGGGGTAGTGAAATTCTAACCCGACACCACACGGGTAAATAATAAAGACGTAAGTAATAAAGACGTGTACCGAAATATTAGGCTACCTTGGCTGCTATTAACTATATGACGCTGACTGTACTTGTAGTATAAGACGATATTACTTGCCAAATTTCATAGTTCGGGGTCAACGTAAAGTACCCTATAATTTTGGATTCCCTTAAGAGTGTCTAAATATACGTTTTTTGCGGCATAAATGGCCGTATCAATGTTTTACATTGAGAAGTTAGATTTTTTCACAGCTTCAAAAGATTGTAGACCTGAGTATAAGGTTTAAATTTCAACTCGATACCTCAACGCGTTCCCGAGATAAAGGGGTCTCGACAGACAGACAGACGGGCAACAAAGTGATCCTATAAGGGCTCCGTTTTTCCTTTTGAGGTACCCTAAAACCTGGCCCTAGATTAGAGAGAATGTGTTTGGCACACAAACGATTTCTCACAATGTTTTACATTCTTCAAAATTACTAGTGTTAGATGGTAAATAACTAAATATTGTGTCTGAATAAGGTTTTAATACTCAGGGGTTGCTGGATGCGGTTGGCGCAGGACCGGTCGCTTTGGCACTCTTTGGGGGAGGCCTATGTCCAGCAGTGGACGTCTTTCGGCTGATATGATGATGATGATGATGACTCAGGGTTTTATAGTCCTGGCAATCCATTTCAATTAAATAACGAAACTGAGCACTTACAACAGATCCCTGTAGTACGTCTTCTGCCAAATGTAGATCCACTGGTACCTGTCCCCGGTCATCAGATACGTGGAGACCAGGGCCACAGCAGCCAACAGGACGCTCGAGCCGCGGGCCAGCCATCCCAGGACCACGCCAATGGCGGCAATACAGGCTAAGATGCTGGTCTTCTGACGCTCCGCCTCCTCAAAGCGAACCTCTGGCTTTTCTGTCATCCTGGTAGCTTTTACGTTTAGTGCATGGTTCTGGAACATGCAATATAAATAGTACGTTACTACAGAGGCCGGCAACCCCTTTTCACGCCGGGGTATGTACAAGTGCTTTTCTCAAAAATGCAATGAAATAAATTAAAAAAACTCCACGAAATCAAACTTTAATTTTCATGGCTGAACGCCGTGATCCTGTGCCACAAATTGTGGAATGGAAATAAAAGAAGACCATCTTGCAGGCCTAGGCCTCCAATTTTGTATCAAATGTCACTACGGGTCTCTCGTCGCGCTACGCCTGAAACGTGACACTTCTAAGCTCATTATGAAGAAAACAACGTCAATATTTCATTGCATGTTTGAGAAAATATTATTTACAAGTACGCTTATAATAAAACTGAATTAGAAAAATAATCAGCCAGTATCATCTCAGACATTGTCTTGTCACGAAGGATCTCAGATTCACATGAACGGAAGAACATGAAACATTTTTGAAGTGAAAACTTCTGTAGCGGCGCTGTGCACTTTTTGGGATGGGGAAAAAATGTTAAACTCGCGACAGGTCATGTGACCGACAGATTCGTCAGATTGAAAATTCGTAAGATGGACACGTGACTTGGGATGGGGATTTTTTTTTAAACTCGCGTCAGGTCACGTGACCGACAGATTCGACAGATTGAAAATGCGTAAGACGGACACGTGACCTGTTCGAAAAACTGTTACAATGTCATTGAGTTTTCACTTCTGCCGGCACTCCCGGAGTGCAATCCGGTCTTTTTTTATTGGTAGATTATTATTCTGGCTTCTGCTTAGGATAGTTTTTATCCGACAGCGACAGTTAAAACATGTACCCTAAAAAAATTTTTTTTCAAGATTTTCTTGTACTGTTTTGTCGGCGTGATTGATTTATATACCCATGCCGAATTACAGTTTTCTAGTTGCAATGATTACTGAGCTAAGCCGAAGACGGACAGACAGACATACAGACAGACGGACGGACATGGCGAAACTATAAGGGTTCCTTGTTGTCTACGGAACCCTAAAAACTGGTTTATTGGCCTGAAATGGCCAAAGTTTGGTGCCATATATCCCGAAAACTGTGAGTTTTGAAGTAAATATGGAATACTATTTCGGTCAACCTCGTTATTATGTTAAGGCATAAAAAACATGAAAAAACCGACAGTTACATATCGAAAGGTCATTGGGAGCTAGGAGCCCCTTAAACCGGGTTAATTGGTACGACGTACAATCAGACTACCGCGAGTATGAGTTACGGGTCAATGAACATCAGCGGATCTAAGGAAAAGAGGTGCCAAATTAAGCGGGCCGAAAGACAGGTTTCAATGTATTAAACCTTGACACTTGACTCGACCAAAAATTAGGGCTTTAGAGCCCAATATCTCACAAACGAATTACGGAGTTGAAAAATGGCTGGCCATAATTCACAAACATACGCGAACTTATGCAAGGAGCTAAAACTAGTTAGGTACGATAATACTAGTAGTAAAACCGCTGAAATTTAAATCTAGACCACTGGTACTTTATCGTATCAGATAACGGTCAAACTGTTGTGAGCTCTATATCTTTGAGCGAAAGTTCCTATTAGAATGCCTTTCACTGGAAACATGATACGGCAGTACGACTTGAAGACCTCTGTACAATCAAATTATTACGTTTACTAGAGTTCAATAGTTATTTGTTATACAAAGGTGCAAAGTTGTATTTTACCTGCGAGTGTTCATTTGAAACACGAGCTAGCGAAAGGATTCTATGATTGACCACGAGCGAAGCGAGTGGTTCAAAAATAGAATCCTGAGCGTAGCAAGTTTTTCAACACACGAGACGTAAAATACATTTGCACCCGTGTGTAACACAAAACTTTTCACCTCACAGCGAGGAAAGTGCAACATGCAAAACAACTTTATTTAATGTAAATAATAATATTTATATTATTTTAACAGTAATAAATAGTAATAATAACGTTAAGTAATATCAAGTAGAATTTTGGTCAAGTGCGAGTCGGGTTTTAATTTTCCCATACATTTTGAGACCCAGCGCCTGAATGAAGTCAACAAGCAATTCTTTAAAAGTTCTTAAATATTTATTTTATTCTGTTTTTAAGTATTTGTTGTTATAGCGGCAACAGAAATATATCATCTATGAAAATGTTGTATTATGAGTGTTTTACGTTTTGTTATCTGTCAAAAGTCTCAAAAGCTACTTAAACACGCTCCAAGGTCAAATTACTTTCCCCACTAGTGGATAAAATGCGTTTTTGCTCACTGGTTTTAAAGGATAAAAGACGGCTTTCCGAGACAGTGAGGGGAAAAAATATGTGTACGGACTACGGACAAAGCGGTCAAAATAATGTCAATACGACTTTATTGAACGAGGTTCCCTGATTCAGCTTGGGCCAAAATGAATTCTTATGGGTATACTCTTGGCTCGTCTCAGTCGTTTTTGGTCAAGTTCTTAAATTCGTCCCTTTCTGCTTTCGTCACCCATTCTTCATTCGTCACTTTCGATATTTGGCTATTTCTTATTCCAGCTTATTTCGGTATTCGTCAACATCGTCTTTAGGCATGTTCAATGATAGTCTATATGTTGTTTTCAGACTCACTCGTTATTCGTAATTTTTTTCACGGCACGTTCGTTGTTGGTCCTATTCGATTTTTGACAAGTTCTTAATTCATCTTATTCTGCATTCGTCACTTTCACTGGAAGCCTTTGTAATCTTTGGTCATATTTGTTGTTTGTCTTTTCCTAGCGTAGCATGTGGTAACGAAGGAAGCCATAAACAAGAAACTTCATGTTTTCATTTCCTCCTGATATTAACGAATAGCGAATGGGACGAATATCGAACGAGATTAATAGAGAATGTGCCCAACAAACAAAGATGTAAATTCCAAAAGAGGCGAAATAAGAAAAATACGAACTTAGAATAGTACCAAAAACGACAGGACAAATAAAGAATGAGTCTAAAAACAACATAAACTAACCTCGACCATACCCAAAGACGATGTTGACGAATACCGAACTAAGCCGGAATAAGAAATAGCCAAATATCGAAAGTGACGAATGAAGAATGGGTGACGAAAGCAGAAAGGGACGAATTTAAGAACTTGACCAAAAACGACTGAGACGAGCCAAGAGTATACCTTCTTATGTCCGTTTATCCAGCTGTTAATTGTATAGTTTTTATGGTCGAGTAACTATTCCGAAAATCTGTCTGTAGTCCTAGACCGGACTCGAACCTGTGACCCCTCTATTTCTGGTAGAGTGCTCTCACCACTGAGCTACGAGGACAGTGACCGAAGACGCATATATGAATCACATTCGCCGCTACTAGCAGTGTCCTCTCTGTATTTTCTTGACAGGCTCACAGCCTGAGGACCACTCTAATGGGCAAGCTATGCGCTAGACCCATTCTAATCGAACCACATCACGCAGTACTTTTTATCTATTTAAACAGATAGGTGAATGTCGTGCCTATATTTGTATCTATGATCTCTGACTACTATGACACCTGGAAAGTGCTACAGTTATCTTTATCCCCAAAAGTCCTAGCTAGCACGTAGTCAAAATGGACTGGAATATAATGTACACTTTAAGAGGGAAGGTATACCTTTGGAATACTACGTACTCGTCCATACAAAAATAGAAAACGCTTTTCCACTTTTCAATGATTTTTTAGTACGTTATTGTCACAATGAAAGACTAGGTTTATAGGTATTCCTTTTTTCAAAAATTGCAATATCGACATCAAAATCAAAGTGATTTGTTAAGATTTAGTTAGTGGAAACGTTTTCTCCCGAAATGGAAATTTCATAGAAAAAGTACCTATTGTCAGTCGCGAGATATAATTCCCTCTTAAGGCAACTGTAACCATCCAAATTGCAACAAGCTTGCTCGCTAATGTAATTTCGATATGCTAATTTTAAGTTCACTCTTGTAATTTGTAGGTACGTACCCATCATACCCTAGCAGAATAATTCATGCATTCGAGATGTGGTGCTAGCGGCTTGGACTGCGCGCCGCACCAATGCGTTAATTTCCGAATTGCAAATTAAGTCCCGCCTATCCTCTACAATTTGACTACATGCATGCAACGACTCCTCCAGTTCGGACGCGTGGCCAGACGAGGACCCGATGCGTGGAAGGAAAAAGGAGCCGTGGAAGTTCACCAACCCGTTGCACCGACGCAGTCAAGCTTTGGTTTCCTAGGATAGTGGTGCCGTCATATAGCGGGCGTATTAATACGGACGCAAAAAGACGGCCGTCTTTACGGCAACGACATGTGGAAAGTTCCACGGCCGAGTACGCCGTCAGCCACCAACGTATGCAGGAGAGAAAATGGACGACCTTGATTTAGCTTTAATAATTTACTTGGACGATGAACTATCAGAAGGGGAAAATAATCGTTCAAATCTCGAGATCATTTATTAAAATCTATACGAAATCTATTCAAATTTCGTCATCCTCGCTGCTCCAGTCCAGTAGTTGGAGTTGGAACTTATTCTGTACGTCTTATAGGCCACTGGGTATCGGAAAGTATGTCAGATAACGATGACATAGAGAGGGAACGTAGGGCATTGTGTGTTCGTTGTAACATGCTGGCCCGCAGATTTGCACGCTGTAGTAATGAAGTAAAGCTAACGCTTTTCAAAGCATTTTGTCAAACATTCTACACGTGTAGTCTGTGGTCCAGTTTTACGCAGCGCGCATACAATGCTCTGCGTGTGCAGTATAATAATGCGTTTAGAGTGCTGTTTGGGCTGCCGCGTTACTGCAGCGCATCGACAATGTTTGCCGAGGCGCGCACCGATAGCTTCCAAGCAATAATAAGAAAGCGGTGCGCGTCGCTGCAGAACAGTCTTCGCCACAGCTCAAACAGCATTCTGAACATGCTGGCGCAGACTTTGAATTGAATTGAATTATGTAGGTACTCGTACGTCGTTCCGGTAAAAAAAACTCATAATATATTGCTTCACCGCTAGGTATCAATTTCGTTCGAAAAAGCGTTCACGAACTATCCGACACCGTCAAGACGGCCGTCATTCAAATGGCGGCACCGCTTTTTGACGTTACGTACGGTGTCAATCACCGCCCTCTAGAAAACCGCGCCATTTAGTTTACATAGACAACGTTCTAGTGACGTCATGACACCGCTGTATTACGGGGGCTATATGACGGCACCGCTATCCTAGGAAACCAGAGCTTCAAGGAAACCTGTAAAGGAATCCTGCAGACGTCTATCCGGATGGCCGAAAACCGATTGGCCTGGAGAGCATTATTGCGCAAAGCAACGACCTCGTCACGACCACCCTCAGTCATGAGGATGCGACGGAGAAGTAGATCCCAGCTGTCCAGCTGTTCTTCTCTACAGGTCGCATTTCTCAACCAATTCTCGTGAAATTTTGGGAGCAGGTTCGTTAATTATATAGCATTTTTTATTGGGTCACATTTTACAAGCTTTTATTTAGTTTCACCTGTCCCGTTGTCTGTCTGTCTGTCTGTCTGTAATCAAATCTTGCAAGTTAAATTTGACCCACTTCCCGGTGACCGATTGAGATGAAATTTTGGGTATAAGTATAGTTTGGATGACAATTCAATATTATGGTACCATCGAGCTGATCTGATGATGGACACAGAAGGTGGCCATGGGAATTCAGCACTTAACCGACGTAACCCCGTTGAGTTTGGGCTCGTTAGAATCGTCTCAATGAGTAGTTGATGATGGTATACAGAAAAGTACAGTCGGCAATAAAAGCTTGTACCAAAAATGAAATTTTTGACAGAAACTTGTTCGTTTTTTTTTAATGCAAGGCTCGCGTTTTCTACAGCTCACAGAGCCACTAGGTTGAACACAACCCGACACAACACTTGATTAAAAAACAGCCAAGTGCGAGTCGGACTACGCACAATGACGGGTTCCGTGCTTCCGTGCCTACTTAGTACTAGACTAGTACATTAAAACTGTCAAGTTTGTAACACGTGCTACATTAAAAAGGCCATATCTACATAGAAAACTCACCGTGCTTAGGTTATGGTTTAGGATAGACAGATTTTTGTAACCAATTGTAAGTATTTAATAAACACAATATCCGTGCTAAAAAATATATGTATTAAGTATTCCCTTTTTAGGGTTCCGTATCCAAGTAAAAACGGGACCCCGTTACTAAGACTTCGCTGTCCGTCTGTGTGTCTGTCACCAGGCTGTATCTGAAGAACCGCGATAGCTAGACAGTTGATATTTTCACAGATGATGAACTTCTGTTGCCGCTATAACAACAAATACTAAAAACAAAATAAAATAAATATTTAAGGGGGGCCTCCATACAACAAACTTTTTTTTTTTACTGTTTTTATAGATAATGGCATGGAACCCTTCGTGCGCGAGTCCGACTCGCACTTGGCCGGTTGTTTTTTCGTAATTTGACTAGGTACACAACTATCTAGTGGCTTGCAAATACACCGGAGTTACAGCCTATTAGAAACTAAACATCAACGCAAAACATCAACAACTCGCTATAAAACGCAATCAGTAATTGGTTATTAACAACATTTGTAAACAAACTGCCTCGTAACATAATACGAATAGACTTGTACACTTAAGTTCGATAATCAAAACAAAAGAGGTTAACAAAACAATTGACAACTTACCCCAAACAAGTCGCAAAGTTTTTTTTACAATAATTTTAGGTATTTTAATATCGCGATGCGAGCGTGCGTGTCGAACGCAAGTACCGCACTGGCCTGTTGTTGTGATGTGATGTTAGGTTGTGTGAACTAACTAGTGACGTTATTGCTAAAAATAACGTTATTATACGAACGGTTAAGCCTTTGAACCTGTGATCTATGGACACCCAAGTAGCCCCATTATCGAATTTAAACTTTCATGAGAATGTTGCTGTAGTGACAGTGACATTTAATACGTGAGTTTAAGGCACCGTAGGTTCAGCGAAGTTAAGTGAACAGTTTTTGAAACAATATAATGCGTCTGTTTATAATAAACTTGGCTTGACATGCTACCGCGTACCTGCACTAAATAACTACATATTAAATCTGTAAATAACTCAGTTAAACATGTTTAAGTAGTTTTTTTAAGTTTAAATTTATTTATAAATACGTTTTGGGACATCGTATTTGATATAAAACCTCTTTGCTTTGTAACTGCCGCATGAGTGACAGATACAATTTAAGAAAAAAACCATTACGCCCGTGGGCGTAACACAGGCTATTACAGCTCTGTATGTCTGCGCATTATGAAGCCCTTTTCGAGCAAGTGTGATGAAAAATGTTTTACAGATCCGAATCTGCGCAGAGTCCCGCGAATGCATTATGGATATTATAATTTTTGACCTTAACCAGCCCATTATTCACATCTGACGTCACAAAAATCTGTCGCGTATTTAGCAATTTTTCTCCAACCCAAAAAGTGCTCAGCGCCGCTAAAGAAGTTTACACTTCAAAAAATACAGGGTCACTAGCTATACAAGTTTTTACTTAGTTTTACCTAACCCGGGATCTAGTAATTAAATATTTCAAGTAAACTTGACTATCTTTCCAGCACGACTAATCACAAGACGGCGAGCGAGCTCTCTGGATTTCTCTCGCACTATCCGTCTCTCTCGTATTAGAAAACTTAGAAAGAGACATATAGTGCGAGAAAAATCGAGTTAGCCCGCTCGCCGTCTTGTGATAGCCGAGCAGAGTGTAATCGAGTTGAAAATTCAATTCAAAGTTTCAATTCAATCAATTTCTATTATTTGTGTTCAATATTTGTGCACATATTGAAATCAGGTGACTACGCAACATTATACACATAAAGTTGGTCTGATAATGGAACCGGAATAGTTTCTCATAGCAGGAGATAACGTGATAAGAGTTATTTTTATCTCCCTACATCCCAACGCAACAATTAACTGTATATCCGTGTGTCTGAGTAGTTTTCTGCGTAACTGTCTGTCCAAAGCGTCGTAGCTCCCTAACGGAATAATCGATTCTTGAATGAGTTTTTTTTCACGAAATTGTTGACATATTAATGAGTAAGTTGTATGAATCCATATTTTTACACTTGACCGTATGTCACGATGGTGTTTCACACATGTTGTGTCGAGGGTGTTTTAAGTTTTTAATTAACCTGTGCTGACGTGTCATAACGAATTGATGTACCTAACTCCCTACTTATACCATGTATTTGGGAAATAGACATTGAAGTTGAAATTGGTTCTTCGAAATAGTATCGATACCAAACAGATTAATACATAGGTATAGCTTGAACTTGGCTTGATAATTTTCTTCTAAAGCCGTGCAATAACAGTTTCTTTTTTAACCGTTATATTTTTTTTAAGATTTATTTATTTATCGTATGGCAAATCAGTATTTAGAACCGTGAGATCTTGGAAAAGACAGTACGTTTTTAAAGATTAATTTAATATTACTTGTATTATTTCTGTTGTAGCAGTTTACCATGACAACGGAGTCATAAAAATGTTGTCATGACATTATATAATGTAAGTGAAGTGCACGAAATTGGAACGTGGCTAACCTCAACGTAACTGATTTAGCTGGACCCCGCGGGGTAGAAGTAGAACGTAGATGAGCGTACAACTCATGTAACTGCAAGAGACGGCAGATTGGCACACTTCTTTTATGAGCATTCAACATCATCATCATCATCATCATATCAGCCGAAAGACGTCCACTGCTGGACATAGGCCTCCCCCAAATAGTGCCAAAGTGACCGGTCCTGCGCCACCCGCATCCAGCGGACTCCCGCGACTTTTACTAGGTCATCAGTCTACCTTGAGGAGGGGGCCTACAAGGCCTACCCACACCGCGCCTTCCGGTACGTGGTCGCACCTCGAGAACCTACCGCGGCCATCGGTTCTACGTGCTATGTGCCCCACCCACTTCCACTAAGCACACTGCACTGAGCATTAACGTTACTTAACACTGATAATCGTTAGACCATCTCAGGTATTTAGGAACACAGTAGTTAGTCAAAACATCATAAGGAAAAGTTTGAGATACATGTTTTGGACACTTCATGTTTCGTATATCTAAATAAGAAGATTTTTGTATTAACTTTTTTCGATAGGGAGTAAGATATTACCAAATAAATACCGTAAAACGGTGTTACCACTAACTCGTGTATCAATACCTAGTTACATCAATTTGTCATGACACGGCAGTATAGGTATTGCGATGTTCTCTCATGCAACGTTATAACGGTTGATAACCGTTATAAAGTGCGCGTCACTAGACTTATTCCATTTTGACCGTACGTACGGCCAAACGGGCACCTAGGGTCGAAGACACTTTAATGCACTTTAGGCGCCATTCACAGGCGCATACTGACTTATAGTGGCGATCCCGCTTCTAGAATGGATCTTATCTTAAGGGGCTCCCATACGCCAATGACCTTCGATCTGAATCCCTTAGTTTTGTAATGTTTTTTGTAGCAATATAGTATCCCATATTTACTTCAAAGTTCATTGTTTTCGAGATATTTGGCATCAAAGTTGAACAATTTTAGGCAAAAAAACTGGTTTTCTGGCTTAATTTTGTGTTAATTGGTTTAAAATGAAAACACTAGACCAGTTTTTAGAGACGTCACAGACGAACCCAAATATGTAGATTTCGTATAGGTATGTTAGATCTTTCATGTCAATAGAGATACAAAATTAGTGATTTTTTAGAGAATGTTTAAAAAAATCATACAAAATTAAGTATTAATTTGTTTCAAAATCCGGTGGATTCAAATGGAGATAAGAAATTGAAGAACCGATAGCCGTTTGATTTATAATTATATCAGTAGTGCAAAAGTAGGAGATACGATTCAAAACTTGTCAAAAATCGATGAAAACCTCGGGTATACGAGTAGCCCCTTAAGACCCATCGGTACAAAAATTAAATACGATAAATTAAACAATAAATAGTACTAGTACCATCCGCCGTGTCGTGTCGGGTTACAATTTGACCACCCCCTTTCTTCCCGTGGGTGTTATAAGAGTCGACTAAGGAAACAGGGTTGAAGTGTGTTGTGGGCGATGGGCTAGCAACCTATCACTGCGATATTACGACTGACACTGACATATGACGACCTCTGTAGCCTAGTTGGTAGTGACCCTGCCTACTGTTATATACACGCATAACTGTTTTGCTTACACTTAAGAATTGCCTAATGTAGGTAAAGCATCGACAGCATTATGACTGTATAAAACGCACGTTATCACGTTAATCCCCTAGCCTGATCCCCCAGGGGAATTAGCGGCAATTATTTTATATTCAACTAGGAAAAAATGATAATGTTCGGTTATGGCGCTTCGCCGGACGCTACCGCGTCACGCTCGCTTCGCTCGCTCGGCTCGCGCGCTGTAGGGTCGCAGTTCAACTAACAACCTAACCGTTTTTTTCCCCTGGGGGATCAGGCTAGGGGATTAACGTGGACAACAGCATAAAACGCCACATATTAACGAAAGTAACGAAACATTAAGTTAGTCGTAATTTAATTTTGAGATAAATGTTTTAAGTGATACCTACTATAAGTTGTGCAGTGTTTGTATTGGGAAATTAAACTGCTTGGGTTTACACAAGAGTTTTCTTCAAAGCTCCACGGAGGCTGCCCTGTAACACTACGAAGCTGGAGGTTCCGTTCGAATCCCGGTAAGGGCATTTATTTGTGTGATGAGCTCGAATTTTTGTTCCTGAGTCATGGAACTCATGGATGTTTTCTATGTATTTAAGTATTTATTTATCTATATAACTATGTATATAGTCGTCTAGTACCCATAGTACAGTCAGCATCAGAAGTAGCTAAGCAAAATAACACGCTCAAAATGACATACACAGATCCTTATTCCCTTGACATTTAGAGTTCGTGTGTAGATCATTTTGAGCACTAGGACTGCTTAGCAACTTCTGCTGCTCTGTACAAGCTTTGCTTAGCTTGGGACTAGGTCGAGTAGTGTAAGATTAAGAGTAGTGTAAAGTTAAGATGTTTGAAAATGTAAAAAAAATAAATAAAAAAAAAACACATTTTGTCGATCTTTTATAACCATATTTATGCTAAAATCCCCGTGTGGTGTCGGGTTAGAATAGCACCACCCCCTTTCTTCCTGTGGGTGTCTTAAGAGTCGACTAAGGGAGCAGGGTTGAAGTGTGTTGTGGGCGATGGGCTAGCAACCTTTCACTGCGATATCACATGTTGTCGATCTTTTATACTCACATTTATGCTAAAAGTGGCACTGGAACACAAGTTTTACGTACCCCTTTTAGGGATAGAGGCGTGAATGTATGTATGTATGCACATATTACCATTGTTTAGCCACGTGCCACAAACGCCTCGAAATGAAAAGGCCATGTTTAATAAAACTTTACTCGAATAGTGACTGTATTGTTAAAGTAGCAAGGTTTAATTAAAATGAAAGGTAATTCGGTATTAACAACTTTTTGGGTTCCGTAGTCAACAAGGAACCCTTATAGTTTCGCCATGTTATCAGTAGTTGAAGCATATTTAGTAGGTACATTGTAAACAATTAGCGGTTACACTTAACAATTAACGACAATGGCTTTTTTTTCTCCTTGTGCCTAGTATATAAGAAAATTCGTTCTAGAAAAAAGATTCGCACCATACACTTACAGGCGAGCATTGCAGTCGAACTAGGGCCGAAAATCGTTTGTCCGCTGTCCGGTGTCTGTCCCGCCGTCCCACTGTTCTCTTCTACAGGTTGCATTTCTTAACCGATTCTCGTGAAATTTTATGAGCATGTTCGTTAATTACTTAACCAGTTTTTTTTTGTTTAGTCATTTTTTTTTTAAGACAAGCTTTCTACTTCTACAGCTCACAGAGTCACTTCACTAGTCATATTTGCCAGACAAGTAACGTTACTCTGAAGATGCTAATGAGTTGTCGACTCCGGAGTACGTTGTACAAGAATGTAGGTACAGTCGAGGTCAAAGATATCTTTACAATTGAGTGTTACAAAAATACCTTTACATTTAAATAAATTTACACACTATATGACAAAAACATACTTACAACTCACATGACAGTTTCATCTTTTCACTAAATGCACAAAAGTTCTGTTTACTATCTGTCTTCTATAGAAACGTTTACATACATTGTGACATAATAGGTTTACATTGTTTACGTTACAAAATAAGATTTCCTGTCAATGTGCCCTAAATATGTTTTCAAACCACATGCTCGACAATGCCGAATTATAGGTCATGTAAACCCTACCGAAAGCAAGACATTAAATCCCTTGGTATTAGCCGGGTTATAATGTTGTACTGAATTTCATTATAACCCGCTGGTTAATAATATGATTTCACTTTTCATAATTCTTATTACTATATGCATAAAATTTAATTTTGCTAAACACAATTTGTCCTAGGCCATGGCCTACTAGATTTGACAAAATAAATGAAGTTTGCCTCCGTGTGAACCCCGGTCCGGAGGAGCGCGGTGTTCGAAATTCGAATTTCGAATCTAGGACCACGGCTTGTGCTTTCGAATTTGGAACGTCGCGCGCCTTCATTTGTTCACGCGTGACGAACAAATCGAGTTCTTGTAGGTGCCTATAGAAGATTTAATTTCAAAAATAATATTGAAAATGTCGAGTGATGAAAGTGTTTTGACTCCTGAGTTTATCAAATTAGATGCCATAGGCATTGTCAACAATCTGCTGCCAGAGAAGTCAAAGGAAAAATACCTAAAAGCCTACAACGATTTTGACAAATGGAAAGCTGTAAAAGGCGTAAAGTCTGTGTCTGAATCAGTGCTTCTGGTCTATTTTGAATATTTGTAAATAAACATTATTTATCTACGGAGCCTGTTTTTTTGTCTCGCATAAGGTGTGAAAAGTAGAGTATACACCTCGGGGATAAGACTGTTTTAGTCTTGGGCGGTTGAACCCCTCACTGCACTAAGGACTCAGTCTTAATTCCCTCGCTTCGCTCAGGAATTAACTTATAACTCCCTCGCTACGCTCAGGAGTTAAATTATGAGTCCTTCGTTACGTTCGGGATTCAATTCGCTCCCGTGACATAAAACAGTGCTTTATCCCCTTAGTGTATAATCTACTATTACATTAGCAGTGGTGGCGCTTGAAACTTTTATCTACGCACATATCATTAGTGCTCTAAAATGCATCCAGAAACCGTAGGAAATAACCAGCATTATTACAACCAATTTTACTATGAGAACTTTCTTGTCTGTGGTAGAAGGTAAAATCTGTACTGTAATGTTATTACAGTACAGATTTTTGTAAGGTTATGAGTTTAAATTTGGAACAGCTATCAAAACTCAAGTGGGTCTCTATTCCAGTATCCATAGATATTAAAACAGTTATCGATGCGAAACGTCAATTCAGTATGTATTTTAATATAAACCGCACGACATTTTATCAAGAGTGACATGAGAATAGGGACTTCATTCGTTTGTCTATGATTTAAAAAAAACATTCGTCTTGACGTAGGATCGAATTGCCGCCATTACTTTTGTCATTTTCTTTGTTGGTTTTTGCTGTTACGAAAGTAGAATTGTGAAAAGTTGTTAATAATTCACATTTTAGTTCAAAATATGAGTAGTAGTGACTCCGAGAGCGATATGAACACTCCGCCGGATATCGTAAATGCAGCCACGATTGCAACAAACTACTATTACGTTCAAGCGTACTCTTCTTTTGATTACACCTATTGCTATCTACATAATAGTACATTGTTTAACGAGGGGCGTAAGTGGAATATTGAGGCGAAGGCGGAGGGCTTTTGATGACTCGAGTTTGTAATATTCTTACGCCCGTGTTATACACAATGTTTTTCATCACATTTGCGAGGAAACAAATACATTTTAGATGAGATGAATACAAATCGTAATAAAAACTGCAACATGTCAGTCGTCCATTTTGTTGAATTTGACGTGAGGCGCGTATGGCAAAGACCCTTCGGTATACAGCCACGATTTGAAAACACTAAAAAACATTTTACATAGACACTAAATAACTACATATTAAATATATAAATAATTCAGTTAAACATGTTTAAGTAGTTTTTTAAGTTTAAATTTATTTATAAATACGTTTTCAGACATCGGATTTGATTGATATAAAACCTCTTTGCTTTGTAACTGCCGCATGAGTGACAGATACAATTTAAGAAAAAATCCATTACGCCCGTGGGCCTAACACAGGCTATTACAGCTCTGTATGTCTGCGCATTATGAAGCACTTTTTGAGCAAGTGTGATGAAAATATCTTTAAAGTTTGACACAAACCACGGTTCTTATTTTAAATAATGACAATCACCGAAAACAGTACCATACTGTCAAATATGTCTATCTCTTTCATTTTGGGCGTGACGTCAACGACGACGTTTTTTCTGTGTGGGGCAGGTCTTCCAAGAGGAGGCCAACATAGAAAAGTGAAAAATTACGCGTCAAAATAAAAATGGCCTACTATTGTTTTCTAATCGGGATACATACAGATTATGCCCTTAATTAAACGGGTAATTCATGCGTATGCGTTATGCTTAGGTATGTCTAGACAATATCAAATCCTGTATTTTGTTGTATGTTATGTGTAAGAACAATAAATTGTTGCGCGCCATTATAGGTAATTTCACAAATATTTGTAAACATTGTTAAGGTGGTTAGACGCCCATACAAAACGTCTTTTGACATTCGCAGGCTAACGGCGTGATATTTTAAGAAACTATGTAACAATCTTTCATAAATTGACTTTCTTTTTGCGTGAAATCCCCATTTCCTAGAATAAACTTGTATAAACTAAAATAATTTGAGAATCAATTTCATAATCGTTTTTCCAAAGTATCACGTGACAAACTATTTAATTTCTAGCTAATTTAAATTTAAATTTATTCTTAAAAAAAATACATTGGCCGGTCCTTTTAAAAAAAAAACTCATGTATTTCAGTTTTAAATCTGTAAGAATAGAGATCAAGGGCCGTGTAGTTCAGTTTTATGATAAAAAAAAAACTAGCAAAACAACCAAAGTGAGTGAGCGAAACGGTAAAAAGTATGAAACTTTTAAGTGTGTTTGTTTTTGTAAAATATTAGTTTTGAGCTGAAATAGCAAAACACTTCCATTATTTTTTCATGTTCTCCAACATATATTTGACGACCGGTTAGCCTAGTGGGTAGTGACTCTGCCTACGAAGCTGAAGGTTCTGGGTTCGAATCCCGGTAAGGGCATATATTTGTGTGATGAGCATGAATATTTGTTTCTGAGTCATGGATGTTTTCTATGTATTTAAGTATTTATATCTATTATATATATCGTCGTCTAGTACCCATAACACAAGCCTTACTGAGCTTACTATGGGACTAGGTCGATTTGTGTAAGATTGTGTTCCCTTATATTTATTTATTTATTATTATTTATATTAAAACTAGTAATAAATAAATAAATAAATAAATATTAAGGGACAATCTTACACAAATCTCAGCAGTAATGAACAAGCAGTTTGATTGAACAAAACTCACTTCCGAAGTTAGAGGGTTTCGCCATTTTTTAGTACTTTGGTGGACAATATCTCCCGATAGGTTGAGTTTGGGCAGCTAAAAAAAATTACGTGTCGGTTATTTTCGACTACTCTATAATAACATATATAAAAATCATTGAAATCGGCGCCGGACAGTTGGGTATGTTTCCTTGTTAGTTACATCGACACGCGCGCTCCAACTAAATGGTGCGTGCGGTTGCGTCGGCCGAATTTGTACGAAAGTTAAACTTTTAAGTTGGTCGACTATTACTCGGTTACTAGTTATGCCTACTTAGCCGAGATAGTTTTCCTTTTAAATTCATTATATTATGTACTCATTACCAGTAGTAGCCATTTAGCCGGCATGGGAGGGGGGCGTGCAAAAAAAAAGAACAAAAAAAAAGAAAAAAAAAAGGACAAAAAAAAGAAAAAAAAAGAACAAAAAAAAAGAAAAAAAAAAGGAAAAAAAGAAAAATAACGAAAAAAAAACAAAAAAAAAAGTTCGTCTTACATCAAACTATTTCCCCCCCCCCCAGTCTCGTCCCGAATCTCTCCCCGCCCTACCTCCTACGCATCTGACGTCATAAATGTTCTAGATATTTAAATATTATGATATGTAATAGGATTTCATACTTACTTACTGGACACTTCTAAAAATTGTCCAGGAAGAATCACTTTCGGATACTATCTGCACAGGTGTTATGGGAACATTTCGTACTATTTTTGACGCCTTACGCCAAGAAGTAATGTATGAAAACCCTAAGTAAAACCATTATTGTCCGCTACTCTAACTTTTTAAATTTGCTTACTAATATTAAACTGACAAAGGAAAATTTACATACTGCCAACCACCACTAGACACTGTAAGCATACTTGCTACATAAAAAAAAAAAAAATCTATGGTACTATACTTTATGTGCGGTTAAACATGGTGCTCGAACGGCTTGTTCAAATGGCATGTTTAAAAAATAAAAAAGGCGCAAATTACCTATTATTTAATTGATTACCTAGTATTTATTTTAATTTTAATATTTCCTCACATCATTTGAGAAAAGTACTATACAATCCTCGGCCGGAACAGGGATTGCTGGACTCGTTGTATTCGGCCTCGTCTACGACTCGGCCGTCTACCCCAATCTCGTCCAGCAATCCCTTACTTCACGGCCTCTGCAGTAATCAACTATTTCTCAAACATGCTCGGAAATGTACGCGTTAATACCACGAAATGAAGACGTGAAGTTTCTTGTTTATGGCTCCCTACATTACTTCTTGGCCTTACGCCGAAGTAATGTATGAAAACCCTAAGTAAAACCATTATTGTCCGCTACTCTAAAAAAAAAAATCTATGGTACTATACTTTATGTGCGGTTAAACATGGTGCTCGAACAGCTTGTTCAAATGGCATGTTTAAAAAATAAAAAAAGCGCAAATTACCTATTATTTAACTGATTACCTACTGCAGCGTAAAAAGGCTGCATGTTTATGTGTTTACGTCCTTATTTTCTTCTTTTTATACCGAACAGGCCGTTTGCTCTTTTCGTTCCATTTTTGAAATCTTGAACTTGAAGTGAAAATCGATCACTCAAAATGTAAATTTTTCCATGTGATTGGAATGAAAACCGCTTTTATTGATAAATTTGGGTTTAATCCAGTTTATTTAGTTTATTTGTGACCAGTTGTTATGTCAGTCACTTAGTTTCTGTGCCCTATGTGTACAGTTATTTCCTGAATGCTGCGTGTTGCGCGCTAGTATAGAGAACCGTCTTTAACATCTGCGGTTTTTTTTTTACGGTACCCCGTGGGACAACTGCGCCCATGCTGGAATTGTGGTAGCGCTCCCGGCTTACGACCCCGCCGACGCATAACCATCGGGTTACCTGGCTCGTAATTCCGCCTGCCAGTCGGGCGTGCACCGACACGAAGCAACCACGAGTTTCCCGTCGCCGAAGAACGGCGAGGCTGCTTCACGGCGCGTCATCGGATGCCTCCTTTGTTACATTCCACGTCCAAATGCGCGACTCTCTGTTTTAACTCTATCCGGAAGCACGTCGGCGAACGACCGTTTTAGTTTTTATTCATAGCTAGTACGTAGTTTGTAGTACTTCCCCGGCCTTTCGCTCCATAGGTTAGTGTTCGTGACGAAAGATACCATAATATATATCTTTCAATTCTTAAGTGCAATTCACTCGCCATATCACCTTCACCCGCACACGACCATCGTCGTCTCGACTCACCTTCTTTTCACCCGCTCACCACCATCGTCGTCACTATTCATTTTTTTCACCCACGACGTCACCGTTACGTCACTGATCACATCAGTGATTGTGTAAATAGGTCGATACTGTTCCAGGGTTTGAGTACTTTTTTGTCTTTTTTTGATGAGTTACTGTTACTTTTCATTTAAGTTAAATAAATGAATTACTTACTGATACTTTTCATTTAAGTTAAATAAATGAATTACTGATACTTTTCATTTAAGTTAAATAAATTATTTATTTAAGTGGCAGTTACTAGTTTTTTTATGCTACACTACCTAGTATTTATTTTAGTTTTAATATTTCCTCACATCGTTTGAGAAAAGTACTATACAATCCTCGTCCGGAACAATCTCGTCCAGCAATCCCTTACTTCACGGCCTCTGCAGTACTCGTAATCTACTATTATGTAGCAATAGGTGTAATCAAAAGAAGAGTACGCTTGAACGTAAAGTTTCAAGCGCCACCACTGCTAATGTAATAGTACATTATTTAACGAGGGGCGGAAGTGGAATATTGCGAACAAGAGTCTATCAGAAGCCCGACGCCGAAGGCGGAGGGCTTTTGATGACTCGAGTTTGCAATATTCTTACGCCCGTGTTATACACAATGTTTTTCATCACATTTGCGAGGAAACAAATACATTTTAGATGAAATGAATACAAATCGTAATAAAAACTGCAACATGTCAGTCGTCCATTTTGTTGAATTTGACGTGAGGCGCGTATGGCAATGACCCTTCTCTATACAGCCACGATTTGAAAACACTTAATAACATTTTACATAGACACTAAATAACTACATATTAAATCTGTAAATAATTCAGTTAAACATGTTTAAGTAGTTTTTTGAGTTCAAATTTATTTATAAATACGTTTTCAGACATCGTATTTGATATAAAACCTCTTTGCTTTGTATGTAACTGCCGCATGAATGACAGATACAATTTAAGAAAAAAACCATTACGCCCGTGGGCGTAACACAGGCTATTACAGCTCTGTATGTCTGCGCATTATGAAGCCCTTTTCGAGCAAGTGTGATGAAAACATATTAGGGCACATTGACAGGAAATCTTATTTTGTAACGTGCAATGTAAACCTACTTATTATGTCACAATGTGTGTAAACGTTTCTATAGAAGACAGATAGTAAACAGAACTTTGGTGCATTAAGTGAAAAAATGAAACTGTCATGTGAGTTGTAAGTATGTTTTTGTCATATACCTAGTGTGTAAACTTATTTAAATGTAAGTAAAGGTATTTTTGTAACACTCAATTGTAAAGATATCTTTGACCTCGACTGTAGCGTCTGGTACATACGCTACAGTAATTTTATTGTAAATTACCGTTTGACATGTAAAAGTGCCCTCGTGGCCTATTTGCAGAATAAATAATTGATTTGATTGATTTAGTCACTCACAAATGTTGTAGTTAATTGAACTAGCGAGCGAAGCGAAAGAAGTTCCATGCTTCAGCTTGGGCCGAAAATCGTTACTTGGGTCAAACGTAGTGTGCTTTAAGGCCTCCACACATCGAACGCGGGTCGTGCGCGGCGCGGGGCGGACGCGGCGCGTTTCGGGCGCGGTTGACGCGGTATATTCACACCGCAGGCGAGCGGCGTCTCTATCACACAGTAGCGCGGGCCCGCCGCGGTAGCAACGCGGGCCCGCGCTACTGTGTGATACAGATTTTAAATGCGTTGGTATAGTGAGAGAGATATCAATCGCCCGACCTACGCCGCGCCCGACCCGCGACTCGCGCGACCCGCGGCCGCGCTGCGCGAGTTGTAACTTAGCTCCGCGGGCCTGCGTTCGATGTGTGTTTGAAGTGTAGGTTCAATGTTTTACAGCTTGCGTGGGTCCGCGCCCGACCTGCAACCGCGACCGGTGTATGGAGGCCTTAACGCTCCTCTACAGTTGCTTCTTTTCGGCGCACAGACACTGCTAGTCACTAATCTGGTGTGCTAGCACCACTTGCACCCAAGTCGCGTCGCGCGCGACTCACCCACTCCGGTCTCACTAGGACTGTGCAATTAGGAAGTGGAGGGTAGATTTTTAGGGTTCCGCAGTCAACTAGGAACCCTTATAGTTTCGCCATGTCCGTCCGTCTGTCTGTCCGTCTTCGGCTTAGCTCAGTAACCATAACTCCAACAAAACTATAATTCGGCATGGGTATATTAATCAATTACGCCGACAAACGGTACAATAAAATCTTGAAAAAAAAATTTTTTTAGGGTACCTCCCCTACATCTAAAGCGGGGATGTAATTTTTTTTCTCGTTAAACCCATGGTGTGGGGTATCGTATTGGATAGCTCATTAAAAAATATTATGGGTTTTCTAAAACCATTTTTCAAATCAGTAATTCGTTTGCGAGATATTGGGCTTGGTTCTCTATTGGATCGCATAAAATCATTTGGAATAATATGATAACGCATATTTTTTTATAGCCGAATTAGCGTTAAGCCTAATCATGTTATGGCATAAATTTTTAGGCATAAAATTAAAAAGAATAAACGAAAATAGCATAATCATCACAAAGACTAACATCAGATAGCATAAATACAAAAAGACATAATAATTACTTGGCATCATTACAAAACGCATAAAAATTGTGTCCTAAAAAATAAAATCATGCATTACACAAAGCAATGAAAGCATAATGCACGGCCCAATAATGTACAGCCTGATAATCCATGTACATTGGGACGGTCATCTGTGCGGACTAATAATCTCCAGCGAGTCGACGCCACCCCGCTGAGCGGGGTGTCTATTTCTGGTCTGAAGAACACAAGTGAACCCTAACCTAACCGACCTAAGACAGAGTTCGCTTATAACAAGCCATTTTTATCCGCCCTGATAATGCACGACCCAATAATCCGCGTCCACGAAAAGTGTAAATGCATGCTAACAACGAAACTGTGTTTTATTTATTTAGAAAACAGAGATTATGCTTCAAAACAGATATGATAAATAATTATTAGCCCATACAATAGTATGCATAATGAGTATTAGTCGAATACAAATTAGTCCAAGTATAATTATTCTAAAACCATAGTATGCCAAACAAAGTAGTAGGCCAAAGTATTATTATGCGACAGTATTATTATGCCAATAGAAATTATGCCAAATCAATTATGCGAAACTATATTAGTCTAAAAAAAATTATGCCAATGAAGGGGATCCCATTGGGCTTTAAAGCCCTAATTTTTGTTCGAGTCATGTGTCCCCCCCCCCAAGTAGGGACGGACAAGTAGGCATAAGTAGTTATCGAGTAATAATCGACCAACTTAATGTGTACTTGGAAAGGCCAATATTCGTACAAATTCGGGAGACGCCACCGCACCGCACGTCGATGTAACGAAGATAGACAGGCAACCACGGAACCCTACATTGCGCGTGGCCCGACACGCACTTGGCCGGTTTTCTCTTCTCACGTCGCGTTGTGGCGTCAGTTGTTCTAACCCAGGTTCAGGGACTACCAGGGTAACATAAATCAAAAGCGTTTACCAAAACAAATTTATTCTACGCATGGCCCGGCACGGGACGTCGCTTCTTACTGAACAGCACTTGCACAGCATCCACGGGTAGCCCCTTAGTCTCCGGCAGGAAGAACAGTGTGAAGGCTGCCGTGGCGAAGCACACCACGGCGAAGAGGTAGAAGACTGGACCTAGTCCGATGGCGGACTCCACGGGATTGAAGATGAACAGTATGATGAAGTTGCATAGCCACGCCCACTCGATCACCAGCATGGAGACGAAGCTTTTTACCTGTATCAATAGCTGTTCTTAGTTACGCTACGGTAACTGTGTGTCCCGGACGCTTGTAACCCCTGGGCCACACTTCGAATGCTCTTGCCGTCCTTGTCTAACATATAGTATACGTTAGACAAGGACGGCAACAACATTTGGGCGAAGTGTGGCCCAGGGGTTACAAGCGACCGGGACACACAAAGATTTAGGTTGTACGTATGTCACCTTCAATCGTCAAGTCGTTAAGGGGCTCTTAGCTCCCAATGACCTTCGATCTGTAACTGTCGGTTTTTTCGTGTTTTTTATGGCTTATCGTATCAACAACAACGTGGTTTACCGAAATAGTATCCCATATTTACATCAAAACTCACAGTTTTCGGTATATATGGCACCAAACTTTGGCAATTTTAGGCCAAACTGGTTTTTTGTACGTAACTTTTGTGAAAATGAGTTAAGGGGCTCCCGTCAAAAATCAACGAAATTTTGTAATTTTCATTTCGACACTCGTCTTCGGTTTATTGAAGCTAGCTTTCCAGGTGCAGATATGGGAAAGTTTGATTCCTGATTAACATTTTTGATATTGAATAACTTGAAAAATGTTAATACAGAATTAATTACCCATTTTTAAAGAGAGGTCTGTAAAAATACAAAACCCGACACTTCATCCTCATTAAAACTTTTATACATCCGAAACTCATACCTACTCATACATACTGAACTTACCTATAAATTTGATATGCGTTTTTATAATATTATTAATTAACAGAAAACCAGTTTTTTGGCCTAAAATTGTTCAACTTTGATGCCAAATATCTCGAAAACAATGAACTTTGAAGTAAATATGGGATACTATATTGCTTAAAGCCGTTGTTGTTAATATAATAAGCTACAAAAAACATTAGAAAACGAAGGGATTCAGATCGAAGATCATTGGCGTATGGGAGCCCCTTAAAAATAAAAATCTCTCGTGGGTTTTTAGAGACGTCAATAAGGAACAGTTATATGTAGAATTCACATATAAAAGTGCATAAACAACGTACTAATATCGTAAACAGAGCTTTTTTGGACCACGTTTGAATAAATCATAAAAAAAACTCTCGTGCTAATGTAGATAAAGGATTGAAGAACCGATAAGTGTTCGTGCCATAAATATATATATAGTTTTGACGGCGGAAAATCAACTCAAAACTCGTCAAAACTAGCCAAAAGGGCGTGGAGCCCCTTAACTGAGATCAAATTGGCATGTTGTTCAAAGAGGTAGTTCACATGGGAATGACTTCTCGCTCATATTTGGAGCTGCCCAACTAGCGAAATACCTAGCTCCTTACAGAGACCGCAGTCCAGAGCAGAGTCGCAGAGTGAGGGACCCTCGTTGGTCTTTAGCTACCAATACAACGAATTCTCTAATCAATAAGGAGCTGGCAACGCGCTGGTGATTTTTCTCAAATCGTCGATAGGCTACGGTGTCCGCAAAAACAAATACGGCGAACGGATTCGTCGTATTTGTCCGTACAAATGGGACATATTCCTGGGAACAGCACATCCCTGTCATTATTCGAATGTGATGGGGACAACTGTTACTCGCGTCCGCAGGAGCTACTCGTACCTACCACAGCCCTGGCCCCGTACCACGGTCGGCCTTATCACGCGGTGAGTGACAAGATAGAGCGTCAGTCTCGTTCTATCGAACGGTGTCAGCCAGTGACGGACGCTCTATCTTGTCGCTTATCGCGTGATAAGGCCGACCATGATACGGGGCCTGCACGTGTCACCGGGCGGTGCTAAAGAGTGACAAACTTTAAAGGCGACATAATGTATACCATTACGATTAAATAAATTCAACCATGATGAGTTTGGGATTGGGACACCTGTCAGTTATTTAAGTAGGTACTTATACTACGAATATTTTCAACTTCACTGCATTTCCTAATGTTTACCATACAAATTCAGCAGTTTCGGGAATGTTCCTATTAAATAACGAACCTCAGGTAAGAAGACTTCAGGACTTAATATAAAAGGGATGGTGCCGGCTCCAAGCGTGTACGCGACGCAGAACATGTACACGAATACCGCTGTGGCGGCATGCGGGGCCCAGTGCATGTGGATCTGCGACCCTAGTAGCAGGCAGTTTACCCCCGAGGCGAGTGAAGAGTACAGCATGAGGGGCTGAAAAGAGAAACAAAGTTTTTACCGACTTCAATTCAGTACTACGTTCAGCCACAGACATGTTCATCTCCACATTTCCTTTCCACTTTACCCCTTGAACTGCTTTTCGAGGGAAAAACAACCGGCCAAGTGCATGTCGGACCACGCGCAGTGTAGGGTTCCGTGGTTGCCTGTATGTCTTTGACCTTTGTTACATCGACACGCGCGCGCCAACTAAACATTGCTGTTGCGTCGCCCGAATTTGTACGAAACGGCATTTTCAAGTACATTTATTGAGTTGGTCAACTATTACCTACTCGTTAACTAGTTAGGTAAGTATGCCTACTTATCCTTAATAGTTTTGCCATGTTTTTTTTTTCATATACCCAGTAAGTAAGGAGCTACGGTAGCCCAGTAGTTCAGGCACACAGCTGTCAAGCGGCGGTCGTGGGTTCGAATCCCGGCTCGTACCAATGAGTTTTTCGGGACTTATGTACGGAATATTTACCGTTAGCTTTTCGATGAAGAAAGGTCTAGTTTTCCCTCTGGGTTGGCCTTCCAACCCCCCCAACCCCCCAACCCAATCAAATGGCAGTCGCTTCAGCAGTGGCGGGCTACACGACGACCGCTGTCGTTAGGGCTTTAAAGCAACCTTCATCCCCCTTATTTTGAAATGACGTAATATATGGACAGCCCCTATGTAACGAACTGTCATACTATTAAATAATAGCAAATCGTAATAGTTCAATCAACAGTGCAGTAATAGACTCTTACTATGATTAATTCGCAAAAAACATCCTATTAAATTAGTTGACCAGCGTTTTATTAGCTTGGGGCAGTTAGAGAAAGGGGGACTAGGGGGACAAAGCCCCCCCCGAAGTAAAAAATAATAATAATCGTAACAATTGTGTTATTGGTAGGGTTATGATTTACTTGTGTCCCTGAGCGGAAATAGGCACCCCGCGACACGCTGGCTGTGTCAGGTTAGGTTAAAATAATTGCCGTGCGTACATGAAATAAAAAAAAGTTAGGTTAGGTTACAAGGACCACCAAATGTACAGGATTAAAATTGCAAAATGATTATTAAAGACCCACCTCATTTTTATTAAACACAAGCTATCCAACAATACCCCACACCTTAGATTTACCAATTTTTTATTTTATTTTACCGTATTTTCTAGTAACCGGGTCACTGAGCTAAGCCGCAGACGGACGGACAGACGGACATGGCGAAAAATAGGGTGTATAACTCTAGTCTAAGAGCCTTATAACCCCTCGAACAATTTCCCTTCACTTTGTTCGGGAACGTAACCATCTCGTGGTAATATGGCTTATTTACCCTTGAAATACAAACTTCATAATGATCTCCCTCTTACAGGCAATCACAGCATGGATTAAAGAACATTGAGAAGTTAACAACCTTAAGGTACACTCTAAAGAAACTGTTAAGTTATATAAAATAAAATAAAGAAAATTAGAAGAATTTCCTCGATTCCACCGGATGACTATGGGACCACCTGGGAAAAATACCCTTTCAAACAAAACCAGCCAAGTGCGTTGCCTGTCTGTCTTAGTTACATCGACGTGCGGTGCGGTTGCGTCGGCCGAATTTGTACGAAAATTGGTCTTTCCAAGTACACATTAAGTTGGTCGACTATTACTCGGTAACTACTTATGCCTACTAGTTAGTTATCCTGGGCTCTTTTCCGCAAATGCCTACTTGTCCGTGATTGTTTTGCTTTTAGATTCATTATACGAACCATAACCATTCATTATACTACCACGAATTTTTTCATATCCCCAGTAGTAGCCATTTAGCCGCTAGGGGGGAGGGACACATGACTCGAACAAAAATTAGGGCTTTGAAGCTCAATATCTCGCAAACGAATCACTGATTTGAAAAATGGATTTAGGAAACCCATAATAGTTTTTAACAAGCTATCCAACGATACTCCACACTATGGGTTTAGCGAGAAAATAAAAATGCATCCCCGCTTTAGGTGTAGGGGAGGTACCCTAAAAAAATTTTTTTTTCAAAATGTTATTGTTCTGTTCTGTCGGCGTGATTGATTGATATACCCATGCTGAATTACAGTTTTCTAGTAGTAATGGTTACTGAGCTAAGACGGACAGACAGACAGACAGACGGACAGACAGAAATCAGCCGCCTGGTTCTTCGAGTAATCGGGGCACATGACTTGAGCACCTCCTCCTTTTTGAAGTCTGTTATAATGTCGGAGACCTTGCCGGTCGTGTTACAGGCACTCATCTAATCGCTAAAGTGCAGCGCGCGTTAGCACGTGCGAGGGAGAGGACTTTCACAGAACCATCAAATGCACGTTGTTTGGAGAGGTTGAGCACAGCGAAATGCCATCTAGCTCTTAGGTATTTGGAGCAGCCCAAATGCGAAAGTACTTACCTCCACCATAAAGCCTTAATAACACCTCTAGTTGCTGGCAGCTATGAGTTGTCGTGTTTCCCGGTGCTAGTCAGGGCTCCCGACGTTGCGCTGTGTTGGACCGCCATGTCAATCTTCAAATCAATAAAGGGACACCAATCCACTTGTGATTCTTCTGGAGTCACAATCGTCCATAGGCTTCAGCGTCGTTTATTATCAGATGGGCTTGCCATTATATAGAAAAATAAGCTTGTTTGCTACCGACGCGTGGTATAAAACATTTGGTAGACTTACCTTTCTGCCGGTCAAATCTGTGAAGTAAGCCGCCGCGAAACCAGCAACTACCGTGATGATGGAGAACAGAACACTTGAAACTGTCGGTGACATGGTGGGGATGGCTTCAGCGAAGAGTGGCTCTGCATAAACCTGCACCACCACCAGCCCTTGGAAGACGGAGCCTGTTGTCAAAACTAGCATTACGCAGAGAGCGCGGCGGGTAGAGTAGGATTTTTCTGGAAAGAATATTATCTGTCAGCACATATTTGAGGGTATCATGACCAAATTTCAGCGAAACTGATAAAAGGCCAGGTCAGGAGTACCGTCAACCGACCAGCCTGTATGAGAAGATGTATGGATGTGATCGAAGCGAAAGAAGTATGTAAGGACCGTAGTATTTGGCGTTCCTTGGTCTCTGCCTACCCCAATGGGATACGGGCGTGAGTATATGTATGTGTATGTATGTACATATTTGATTTATGCTAAAATTGGTACAGGAACACAGGTTTCATGTGCTCTGCCTACAACTTTTAGGGATTGTTCCTCGAACGAGCGCACTGGTTCCTTTGGTTTTTTCAACTTCACTGACTGATCCGTCTCGTATGAAAACCTTGTGAAAATGGCGAAATAAATATAATAAAATAATGAATTAATGTTAAATGAGTTATTAAAGAAACAGGGATTAAGGCGTGAATGTATGTATGTATGTATGTACATATTTGAAACTTAAACGGCAGTGGGCGAGGCACATTGCACGTAGACGAGGTACCTGTTGGGGCAGAAAAGTTCTCGAGTGGCGACCACGACGACCGGTTAAAGATGAAAAAATCTGTGCCGTTGTAAGTTTGACAATTATGTAGCGGGCTATCTCCGGTACTACACATCCCATTTCCAAAATTCTTAACCAGTGTGTAGCCTGACCTCCAGGACATACAAAGGCAATATTTAATTCCGTGGCTCCACCTGGGTTCTCTGTGACATTTTCTTTATGCGAACTAACTTTTATACTAAAATACTTACTAATAAATTGAAAAGTCGACAGCTTCACTTTCGGTTCTAGCTTAGACATCAGTTCGACTCCTTCAGGAGAATCTGAAATTACAAGATATGTGTTAACTAGCTTTTCCCCGCGACTTCGTTCGCCTAGATCTCTTTAATCGCCTTAGAGAATACTTGCAATTAAAGTATTTCCGGCGTAGGCTTAAATGTTTAACGCTCCCCATACAAACTTCCTCCCACCTTTTCACCCCTGTAAGAGATGATTTCCGGGATAATTTCTATCCTATGTCCTTCTTAGGGGCTCAAACTACATCCATGCCAAATTTTTTCTACCTAAATCTGGTCACTGGTTTATGCATGCAAAGGTAGAAAGATCGTTACTTTCTCATTTATAATATTAGTAGGTATGTATGGTATGTGAGTTGGACCGATGGTAAAGGTTGCGGGAGTCCGCTGGATGCAGGTGGCGCAGGACCGGTCGCTTTGGCACTCTTTGGGGGAGGCCTATGTCTAGCAGTGGACGTGTTTCGGCTGATATGATGATGATGATGATGATGTGTGGTATGGGTGTCCTATTTGTATTACGCTACTTTACTGGAAATGTTTGTCAAAATCTGTTGAGTAGTTCTACTTACGTTAGTTTGGGCTACCTTTATTGTAAGCAAATAATCTTATGCCAGAAGACGCAGAACTTTCCATCTCAATCCCAATTGAACGGTATACAGAATAAATTATTTAAACTTATTCAGCAACTTCTGATCAACAAGAATCTCACATACGTACATAGACCCTGAGAACATTACACTCTTTTCATTGCGCAGTCGTGTAAAAATGGTTAACAGTTCTAATCTTACCTAACCTACTTTTCTGTAGCAGTTCGGTTAAGTGAAGGTCGCAGTTCTAACCTAACCTAACCTTCATTTCTGGTAGTAGTTCGGTTCTGTTAGTAACGCAGCTCTAATCTAACCTAAGCTACGTTCCTGCTATAGTAGTTTATGGCTTATTTTTGTTCGAAATCAATTTTACTAACGGCTTATCCAAAATCTTATTTGTGTTTTATAAAATGTTGCTGATCAATCAATTGTTTAACTGGTCGACAATTTATGAGGCGGACTATTTGTTACATTGTTGATCGTTTGTAACTATATCATTCTGTGGTTACAGCCTGATTTTATTTGTAATCAATTAAATCTTGTATGCTGGTCAAATGATTAAAATCCTTAATTTTGTTGCGAAACAATTATAATGACAGTGAACCACGATAGATAATATTATTATATATAGAAAAACAAAGCCTAAACATGAAATTCAGCGTGTCAAACTGGCACGGTAAAAACATGATACAATCAGGGGTTAGAAACAAAGACATAATATTTATATATGAGTAAAAATGTGAGTAAAAACCTGTTGCCATCAATAACTAAAGGCAAAGGCCAAAGGCCAACCGAGGAGCCTATACTCGTATACTTAACATGTTCATTTTATGAAAAATATTTTTTCCTCGCAAAATGTGTTGAAAAACGTCGTATGAAACTAGAGCTTGTGATATCCGTGTTACACGCGGAACCGTACCTCCGTGTCCTTAGCACCGGCGGTGCTAAGATCCCGTACTACACGGACACGTCAAAGATACGTATCCGTGTCTGCGTTCGGCTACGTATCTGCGAATCTCGGCTTCGGCTCCGCTCCGCTCGGTTATTGAATGAAAGCTTGTCGAATGGACCCTTATTATGAGTTGTAGTGTTGTAGTTTATTTGAATCAAACTTTAGTTATATTTTTCCAGATGTTTCTTTTGAAGTAATTATTGGTATTTTTCTGTTCTCTACATAACCAGCCATTATTAGTTTGGTCAAAAACAAATCCAGGTATTTGTCGATGCATTGCACAAATATGAAAATGGACCCAGATAAATATATTAATATCTTTATTATTTACTCCCTAGTAAGAAACGCAACAGGTAGATCGATGCAACCATTTAAAAGTATGTTAAGTGAAATAATAATTTACTTTGTTATTCATTATCATTATTGGCTGGACAACCGTCTTTCGTCGGTGAGAATACTAAGAAGTAGTTGCACGTGCAGATAAAGATAACAATAGTTTGCGGGCAATTGCTAATTTGGGTTTTACCTGTTAAGTTCCATGTGTTCCTATTGTTTGTGAAGTTAAGTGAAAGAAAGAAGTGGTCGGTTAATTTGTTTGATGTGACACAAATACTTAATCTAGTTTTTTTGCTGTTTTGGAGGGGGCTGTTTTGGACTTGAACTCGAATATTGGTCCCTATTAAGATATAGTCCGTGTCAGTGAACATTGCTCTCGCTTTACATTCGGGGCTCTTAATGACACGCATAAAATCTACACTAAACGTCACTGTCACGGACGGATCGGATCTACGTGTAAATAAGATACGTATCTCCGTGTAACACGAAGCTACGTATCTTAATTACACGTAGCCGAATTACACGGGCCAAACGGAGCGGATCTCCGTTGCCGAGTAACACGGCAACGGAGATCCGGCTACTGGTACACAGATTCAGATTCAGATTCAGATTTATTTATTGGTAAAAATGTTATTACAGGTCAATAGGTACACAATTTCAAATATACATTTGATACATACAACCTATGTTACACGAAACACGGACACGACCAGGAGCACTGTATGAAACGCGTGAGCTTTGATAATTACATCCTCGGCTCTCTTATCACGCTCACCTGCGGCTCGCGTGAACAATTCCGCCTCTGATGTGATTACCAACATACCTCACTTGTATCACAATGTACTATTTTACGGTATAGAAGCACTCGTCCAGAAGCCAAGTGGGTAACTTGTGTTTAAAACTACTACTTTATTTCGTCAGGCAATCTTGCACGTGTTTAACATGTGTATAAAACTTTTTAATATCTATTAAACAGTTTTATACACAATATGTTAAACACATTTATGCCGTACATCGCCTTACGAGCACGAGGTTCATGCAGCAGATTCATATTTTTTGGTCTGGGGGGGGTGAAAGTTTGTACGGAGCTAAGATATAAACGAGTTCCACGCGGACGGAGTCGCGGGCAGAAGCTAGTTTCTTATATATAAGCAGGGTAATGGGTACATAAATTAAACAAACAAAGACAAAGACAGATAGGCAACTACGGAACCCTACACGGCGCGCGCGTGTCTATGTAACAAAGATAGATAGGCAACTACGGAACCCTACACTGCGCGCGCGTGTCGATGTAATAAAGACAGATAGGCAACTACGGAACCCTACACTGCGCGCGCGTGTCGATGTAACAAAGACAGATAGGCAACTACGGAACCCTACACTGCGCGCGCGTGTCGATGTACCAAAGACAGATAGGCAACTACGGAACCCTTCACTGCGCCCGCGTGTCGATGTAACAAAGACAGATAGGCAACTACGGAACCCTACACTGCGCGCGCGTGTCGATGTACCAAAGACAGATAGGCAACTACGGAACCCTTCACTGCGCGCGCGTGTCGATGTAACAAAGACAGATAGGCCACTACGGAACTCTACACTGCGCATGGCCCGACACCTCGAACAAAAGAAGCTATTAAAAAGAGAAACAAAGATAATAAAATGTAGGTAAAGGTACTAAAGGTAGACAACCGACGGTCTTATCGTTAAACCTTATACTTATTTAGGGACGAACGAAAACTGTATATTATCATGCCATCTCTTGTGTAAACAATATAATCTGTATCTATCAGATCATAAAAGCCGTTATCTTTATTCGCCTCTATATTGTAGGCAAATGGAATTCCCGCCTAAATTAGTTTACAAAAATACGTCACACCAATTTGCAGTTAATAGTCATTACTTCCCTAGGGAAGCAAAACAAAGAAATTCTCATTTCGCAAGTTCTGATAGAGATCTTGTATCTAATGTAATGGGTAATATTTTGTCATTTTGTTTTCATTTCGTGATATTTTGTTCTGTTCACCTGCTTCCAAATTATTATTGTTGTAACGTTATTATTTTTTCTCCAATATGCTCCGAAATGAGCGCCTTACTGTAGCAAAAATAGTACGTATCTCGTTGTTACTGACATCAGCACAAGTCAGGACCTGGGGCAACCCTCAAATTTTAAAGGCTCGTATGTAGTGATTTCGGTATTTTCTATTATTACTCGTGTATTTTATCCTTGAAAATTTTGGGGAAGTGGAACTGATGATGAAGACCATAGATGACTTATGGAACTCCTCAAGTACCTATGTAAAGAACGTCAAAGATTCTAACATGATTCCTTTAAAGAAGCAACTAATAAAGTATCAATTCTGAGATCCTTGAGGTATCGACAGAACTCGCCAAATATTATCAGCTCACATATAGCGACTTGGATTTTTTTTGTAATAATCAACGCATTTGCTCTCGGAAAGCAGTTCATGTGGTAAATTGGAAAGGAAATGTCGAAGTTTTCATGAACCTATGTGGCTTGGCGAAGTACTGAATTGAAGTCGGTTTAAACTTTGTTTTTAAAGTAAATTATTACTGAATAATTATTTAATAATGATGGTTTGATTTTGATTTATCAATCAATACATCCAACACTCACCTGGAGAGTCCAAGTCGGGGTTCAACGTTCGACGAATGGCTTCAATCTCTTGGGAAATTGCCTTTGAATCTTTATTTGCGCTTCTATAGAACGCCAAAGACTCTCTGGCTTCCTGAAAAACGAATCAAAATTGGCTATATATATAAAAAGCTTACCAACAAGGAAAACCCTATTACTTACTACACTATAACGACTGGCAATGTTCAAAACCAGGAACATAATCTACGTATCATCTTCATCAACATATAAAGTAAGTTTGGATGTTTATTACTCTAACGTGCAAAAACAGCTTGACTAAATTTTGAATGACATTTGGTGCACAAGTAGCTCTTAACCTATTTTAAAACATAGAAAACTTATTATCCCGAGAGTTAAACCATTCAGGAAAGAAATTTGAGGTCGGAATTTGCTATACAAGTTCATGTGAACAAAAGCTAGAACAAAATAAATACCTCTTCTCTCCCCTTCATCAACAAGAACAAAGGTGACTCTTTTAGCAAGCCCACCAGCAAAATCCCAACCACAGCAACACTCAGGCAAGTATACACCATAGGGTGATAATCCATATATCCTCCTAAAGCGTATGAGACGATCGTGCCAACTCCGTAGAAGATCATGGAGCCAGAAGTCATGCCGCCTCGGATTGAGTCCTGGCAGAACTCACTGACGTATACTGGGACCACCAAGAATGCCGCGCCTCCGATGCCAGATATGAAGACGGCGGTTAACAGGACTTCTACTCGGTTTGAGGCAATTATCATAGTCCAGCAGATCTGCAAAAGAACGTTTGAAACCTCATGATCCTTCTAGCATGTTTACCGGTTGTAGCCTAAAGGGGCTCGGGGTCCGCTTTGGCACTTCCCAAGATTAGGCTAAGCCAATAGTTTCACGAGAGCGACTGCTGCCAACCCAGGGGGAAAATTAGACCTTGTTGGGATTGGGCGATTGAAACATACATTTTACATATATGTAAATGTAATCACGGGTTGCCGGAAGGATAAGCAGGGATTATTGCGATCATGGCAAACACTTCTTGCTTCATTCACTTTCGTGACTTTCTTTAAACATGCTGTCGGTTCGTATGTATCTATGTCTCTTTTATATATAAATAAATATTTGGGGACACAAATCGATGTAGTCCCAAACTAAAGCAAAGCTTGTATAATGGGTACTAAACGACTACATACATACTTTATTAGGGTGGTCCTTAAATACCGAAAATTTTAAATTTCAATGAGGCATCCTCTTATATTGTTCTAATAATACCTGAAAAATAATGTATGTTTTTGGATAAGATTTAGGGGTCGCTAACGATTTCTTTACATTTTGAAGGCTAGCATTTCTCCATACTAAGTTTTTTTTTTTTACATTTTTCTACTTTAATGCCACGATTTGGCAGTAAATAATTTAAAAGGACAACTATCGGCTAAGAAGACATTATCTACTAGTTACCGATTAAAAGTCAACGAACTTAAAAATGTACTTGAAAAGGCCAACTTTCGTACAAATTCGGCCGACGCAACCGCACCATTTATTTGGCGCGTGTCGATGTAACAAAGATAGACAAGCAACTACGGAACCCCACACTGCGCGTGGCCCGACACGCCCTTGGCCGGATTTTGTTAGGTATTTGGTCATGAGACAAAATAAAAGTTTTTCTTTGAGATAAATGTTATAACATGCACGTATTTAAACTTATAAAATGCTTAGAAGATGACCCATACTAATGCGGTTAAAAATGTCAACAAAAACTTACATTCGATATAATTAGTTTAAAAAGTGACATAATAACCAATAGTGTCAGAATAATATTGATTCACACTTCAATGATTCCGAGTAATGACTAAATCCTTTAAGGCGCCGTAGGTTCAGCGAAGTTAAGCGAACAGAGTTTTTGAAACAATATAATGCGTCTGTTTATAATAATATTGTTTCAAAAAAATACGAATAGTAATCTTGAGGCTTTTTTGCAGCGAGATCAGTGATTCCAAACATGATTAAGCAAATTTCGCTCGATACAAAAAAATCTCGAACGTAGGTCTAAAATACACAAAAAACCACTTAAAATATTCGTAACAAATTATGCACAAAAGCTATAAATATTAAAATTGCTTCTAAATATTGGCAATATCATTCGAGGGAAATCAGTGATTACATTTTTATTTATTTAAACGGCCAAAAAATTAAAATTTAAAAACAAGATATCCGCGCTTCCGAGCACGCACTTCCATCTAGCTAACGCTTATGCTGAGTGAGAGGGAGAGAAGACCATGAACCTACGGCGCCTTAAGTTCTTTAAACATACCACATGCATCATTGAGAACAGTATCACGCAGTACTTCCGTCCAATGACGTCGAGCAGCACGCCGGCGGCGGGCGTGGCGACGAGCGCGCCGACGGACGACAGGCTCCCAAAGAGCGCCTGCTCCGCCTCCGACATGGGCCGGTGCAGCGTGGTGTTCACCCCGCGGAACAGCGTCAGGGTTGTCGATGGCCAAGTGAATGTGACGCCCATGCTCATGCATAGGTAGCATGCTGAAAGACAGAAAAAACCAGTCAAGTGCGTGTCGGGCCACGCGCAGTGTAGGGTTCCGTAGTTGCCTGTCTGTCTTAGTTACATCAACGTGCGGTGCGGTTGCGTCGGCCGCATTTGTACGAAAATTTGTCTTTCCAAGTACACATTAAGTTGGTCGACTATGACTCGGTAACTACTTATGCCTACTTGTCCGTAATAGTTTTCCCTTTAAATTCATTATATGTACTACTACCACGATTTTTGAAGTGAAAACTTCAGCGGCGCTGAGCACTTTTTGAGATGGGGAAAAATTGTTAAATACGCGACAGAGTTTTGTGACGTCAGATGTGAAGGAGGTCACTTTTTGCTGCTAGCCGATTCGACTTCATTCAAAAAACGCTATTCGTAAGAGTATAAAGCCGTTAAACACTTTTTGCAATAGCATATTCTGCAAATAAATTTGTAATTTTAACCAACGCGTCCTTCACCGTTTTGCTATTGAGAAAATTCGAATAATTTCAGAAACCATTACTACTAGAAAACTGTAATTCAGCATGGTGTGGGTATCTAAATCAACCACGCTGACAAAACAGAAGAATAAAATCTAGAAAAAAAAAATGTAATACGTCCCCTACACCTCAAGTGGGGATGTAATTTTTTTCTCGTTAAACCAATAGCGTAGGGTATCGTTCGATAGCTTGTTCAAAAATATTATATTATGGAAACGATTTTTCAAATTAGTGATACGTTCGCGAGATATTGGGCTTTTAAAGCCCAAATTTTCGTCGTCCTCGCCCCCCTCCCCTGTTCTTGCCGGATATTGAATTTTAAAGGAAAACTATCACGGCTAAGTAGGCATAACAAGTTACCGAGTAATAGTCGACCAACTAAACATGTACTTTGAAAGGCCAACTTTGGTACAAATTCGGCCGACGCTACCGCACCATTTAGTTGGCGCGCGCTTGTCGATGTAACAAAGATAGACAGGCAACTGCGGAACCCTACACTGCGCGTGGCCCGACACGCACTTGGCCGGTTTTTACTTTATTTAAAATCACATACACAATTCGGCGTGGACATAGGCAAAAATTACATTTTACGAATACTAGTAAAAACTCACCAACGCCAGTACACAAAAACTGTCTAAGTAGAGACATTCTTCGTATTTTACTGAATTAAAATATGTTAATATTTTTAATTTATCTTCCTGAATTCTACGAGCTCTTTATCAAGCCCGCGTTTCACACCACTGATGTAGATTACTAGATTTTTTACGGTATCACGAGATATTAAGACGAAGAACAAACAATCCAAAACCATTAAGGGATTAGCAACACAAACCTAGGGTTTTACTGACGTGTTAATTACGTCCTCGCGTAGTAATTAATTAAACTGACTCAACAATTTTTGAAGTGAAAACTTCTTTAGCGGCGTTGAGCACTTTTTGGGATGGGGAAAAATTGTTAAATACGCGACAGAGTTTTGTGACGTCAGATGTGAAGGTCAGTTTTTGCTGCTAGCCGATTCGACTTCATTCAAAACTGAACGCTATTCGTAAGAATATAAAGCCGTTAAACACTTTTTGCAATGGCATATTCTGCAAATAAATTTGTAATTTTAACCAACGCGTCCTTCACCGTTTTGCTATTGAGAAAATTCGAATAGTTCGAATTTGGGCGTTATTCCTAACGAGATAAAGCTTAGAAAAATATTTACCAACGGCAAAAACAAATTGGTATTTTGGTCGCCACCGCTGTCTGCTGTTCTTGCAAATTCGAATAGTTCCAATGTAGACGTTACTCCTAAAGAGATAAAGCTATGAAAAATATTTGGCAATGGCAAAAACAAATTGGTATTGTGTTTGCCGCCGCCCGTCGGCGATCGCACCCAACGCGCCCGCGGCCCGTCCGCCTAAATAATTGATAAATTGTTTATAAATTTGCGTCAAATTCATTTTTAGGGTGACACCGTAAGATGTCACGTGACCTGATCGAAAAACTGGAACAATGTTATTGAGTTTTCACTTCTGCTGGCACTTCCGGAGTGCAACCCGGTCTTTTTTTTAATTCTGATAAGAAATCTTTATACAACAACGTCTCCAGCTCAAAAAAGAGTGTTTATCATACAAAGCTTGCACCCCTTTTTAACCCTCTTAGGGATATAATTTTCCAAAACGCTGGAAGTACTTGTAGTAATCTTTCTACAACGTTTCAAGTATCTAGCTCAAAAAAAAGTGTTTCCTATACAAACCTTGCACCCCTTTTTAACCCCCTTAGTGGAGGAATTTTTTAAACGCTGAAAGTACTTTATTGTATTTTAATAAGTAATCTTTCTACAAAGTTTTTAAGTCTCTTGCTAAAAATAATAAGACCCATACAAACCTTGCACCTCCTTTTGACCTCCTTGGGGGTAGATTTTCATAAACACTGAAAACACTTTATTTGTATTTTAATACGTAATCTTTCTACAAAGTGTTATCTGGTTTATAAATAAAGAACGTATATACGAACTTTCACTAAGTTTTTAAAAGAACTAAAAAAAAACTGGATATATTTACATGATTTAAAACAAACCTGCTGTCCTGCTTTCATGTTTCTAGCCACAGTTTATCATTAAAAACAACACCAAGTGCGTGTTGGGCCACGCGCAGTATAGGGTTCCGTAGTTGCTTGTCTTAGTTACATCGACGTGCGGTGCGGTAGCGTCAGCTGAATTTGTATAATTGGCCTTTCCAAGTAAACATTAAGTTCGTCGACTATTACTCAGTAATTACTTATGCCTTCTTGTCAGTGATAGTTGTCCTTTTAAATTCATTATATGTACTACTACCACCATTTTTTTCACATCCCCAGTAGTAGCAATTTAGCCGGCAGGGGGGGGGGGGAACACAGGTGTAGGAAAGGTACCCTAAAAAACATTTTTTTAAAGATTTTTCTCAAACATGCTCGGAAATGTACGCGTTAATATCACGAAATGAAGACGTGAAGTTTCTTGTTTATGGCTTCCTACATTACTTCTTGGCCTTACGCCAATAAGTAATGTATGAAAACCCTAAGTAAAACCATTATTGTCCGCTACTCTAACTTTTTAAATTTGCTTACTAAATTTTCCTTTGTCAGGGAAAATTTACATACTGCCAACCACCACTAGACACTGTAAGCATACTTGCTTCATAGAAAAAATAAAAATAATCTATGGTACTATACTTTATGTGCGGTTAAACATGGTGCTCGAACGGCTTGTTCAAATGGCATGTTTAAAAAATAAAAAGGCGCAAATTACCTATTATTTAATTGATTACCTAGTATTTATTTTAATTTTAATATTTCCTCACATCGTTTGAGAAAAGTACTATACAATCCTCGGCCGGAACAGGGATTGCTGGACTCGTTGTATTCGGCCTCGTCTACGACTCGGCCGTCTACCCCAATCTCGTCCAGCAATCCCTTACTTCACGGCCTCTGCAGTAATCTACTATTATTGCACTGTTTTGTCGGCGTGATTCATTTATATCATCATCATCATCATCATCATATCAGCCGAAAGACGTCCACTGCTGGACATAGGCCGCCGCTTGGGCCGGTCGCTTTGACTCTTTGGGGAGGCCTATGTCCAGCAGTGGATTGATTTATATACCCATGCCGAATTACAGTTTTCTAGTTGTAATGGTTACTGAGCTAAGCCGAAGACGGACAGACAGACAGACAGACGGACGGACATGGCGAAACTATAAGGGTTCCTTGTTGTCTACGGAACTCTAAAAATCACACATGTGAACTTTCAACCCCTATCTTAACCCCTCAAGGGGATGAATTAGAAAAAATTCCTTATCAGTGATAATGATAAGTTATCACTGTTTTTGACCGTACATTAGGAGCTTGTGACCGAAGTTTTAGATGGCTAACTTTAAAAAACCGGCCAAGAGCGTGTCGGGCCACGCTCAGTTTAGGGTTCCGTAGCTTTTGTAATATTTTTCAAAAACTATTCAACCTATCAAGTTCAAAATAATTATCCTAGAAAGTTTTTATAAAGTTCTACTTGTGAGATTTTTTTCATATTTTTAAAACTTATGGTTCAAAAGTTAGAGGGGGGGGGACACATTTTTTTTAACTTCTGGAGCGATTGTCTCCGAAAATATTAACATTATCAAAAAATGATTTTAGCAAACCCCTATTCATATCACACGTTAGGGTTGAAATGAAAAAAAAAAACACTCCACCTTACGTATAGGGGAGGTACCATAATAAAAATAAAAAAATAACACTTTTTATTTTACCACTGTCGGCGTGATTGATATACATATTAGTACCAAATTTCAGCTTTCTAGTGCAAACGGTTACTGAGATTATCCGCGGACGGACGGACAGACAAAGCGAAACTATAAGTGTAAGGCCTGAGTGGACGCCCCGCTCAGAGCGGGGCGTCGAGGGTCCATATAAATTGCACTTGTTTTACGAGTATATGGACGCTGCACGCCCCGCTCTGAGCGGGGCGTGCACTCAGGCCTTACACTAAGGGTTCCTAGTCGACTACGGAACCCTAAAAACGACATTTTTTCCATTCAAACTTTCAACTCTTTTTTAGGGGATGAATTTTAATAACAACGCTAAATCATTTGTTTTGCTTTTTAGTAAAAAACCTTCATACAAAGACTCTAATCTATAACTTTCCAAATGAACGATTTCCATCCAAACGATCACTCCACAGGCAGAGGGAATATTTTTACCAACCCTTTTTGCCTGAATTTTCAGTAACCAATCAGACATTGTATAAGCACGGTATATTCATATTCATATTCATTTATTTCGTATTAATCATACATTTGTCATTCATTACATTAAAAATGTCATAATAATCACTAAGAATTAAAAACAATGTCAACAGGCACATAAATTACAGGACAATCAAAATTATTATTAAAATGATTTCAGCTTACGAATAATAGGCCTAATAATAGGCTATATCATAAATTTCATTCAATTTGAACTAGTAGTTTAAGAATTATAACTAGTCAAAGTTTCTTAATTTCACTCACTCACTGACTGACCGATCATCAAAACTCTAAGGCACTTCTAGCAGACATAGAAGCTTCAAATTTAGAATACAATAGGGGTGAAGACATTAAGTAAAATATTCAATAATGTCATATTTTCTCGAATAAGGATTAAAAAACCGGCCAAGAGCGTGTCGGGCCACGCTCAGTCCATAGTTATTTGTAATTTTTGTCAAAAACTATTCAACCTATCAAGTTTCTAAATAATTTTCCTAGAAAGTTTTTATAAAGTTCTACTTTTGAGATTTTTTTCATAGTTTTAAAACTTATGGTTCAAAAGTTAGAGGGGGGGACACATTTTTTTTTACTTCTGGAGCGAATACCTCCGAAAATATTAACATTATCAAAAAATGATCGTAGCAAACCACTATTCATTTTTAAATACTTATCTAACAATATCACACGTTAGGGTTAAAATGAAAAAAAAAAAACACTCCCCACGTTACGTGTAGGGGAGGTACCCTAATAAAAATAAAAAAAACACTTTATTTTACCACTTTGTCAACGTGATTGATGTACATATTAGTGCCAAATTTCAGCTTTCTGGTGCTAACGGTTACTGAGATTATCCGCGGACGGACGGACAGACAAACCGAAACTATAAGGGTTCCTAGTCGACTACGGAACCCTAAAAAGTAGTAAAATGTTTTATCTCTTTCTCCGATACCCAAAGGTTGTCTGGAAGAGATCGCTCTTCAGCGATAAGACCGCCTGTTGTCTACCTCTACCTACATGTTATTGTATTGTTTCTCTTTTTAACTGCTTTGTTTGTGTGAGGTGTGCAATAAAGAGTGTTTTTTTTTCTATTGTAATGTAAAATGAAAAAAATAATAAACGCAAGCAAGAGGTTAAATAATCACGAAGTTATAAGTGTCCAAAGTTTTAAGGGGTATGTTCTGTCTCTTTTTCGCAAACGCAACATCGCTTCATATGAAACGATGACGCTTGTAGATTGTGACGTCACTAATAGACGGCAACGTGCTGTGCCCCATCGTGTTCGGCGTAAAGATGGGCAGGGGTGGGTAAATACCGGGTTTTTACCCACTACCCATCTCTTCGGCGCCGCGCGCGCGACGCGCTCTGCGGCAGCCTCGCATATTGTGACGTCACGCACTGTTTGCATTTTCTCTCTCTAATAAACAATATTAAAACGGTTGTAGCTTCGTAATTCTTTGAGATATCTGAATTGGATTTTGGTCACTAGGCGTATTTTTTCTCTTCTTTCTTTTGGAGTAATAATAATTTTCGAGTCTACTTAGTCGGTGTAAGTATTAATTAAGAATAAACTAAAATATTTTGCAATTTCGATCCAGTTTTCTACATACAATACAACAACTGCATAAATAACTTTATAATATGAATATACAACGTGTAAGTAACAAAAATAACGCATTTTTTAATGACGCTCTTTTTTTTACACTCGTAAGGCGCCTTGGCGACCTGCTCCAGAAAATGTAAAAAAAAATCGCGGCAAAAAAAACATTCTCTTAGTTTTTTCTTATCAGAACACGATACCAAAAAAAAAAAAAAAAAAAAAAAAAACTGTTATGCCCTTAAACGGTTTTGCGTTATTTTTGTTCCACGTTGTATAGGATTACAAAGTTACATTTGCAGTGAATGGGACAAACAAAGTAAAAGCAAGAATGGGACTGCATACATAATTGTATGTATTGATAACACAATAACATACAAAAAGAAGTGAGATCCCATAAAAAACACTCCATGTAAAAAAGAGGCCAAGTCTCGAATCTCAAAAAGTTGTGAAATATTTCGTAGAACCAAGTCTCAGGAAATCTTATTAATCTTTATTTGCTAGCTTAATAAAATTTTATGACTTGGGACACACATTACTACATAGTTTTAGGTATGCAAAAATCTATAAATGCAGTAAAGTTGATAAACAAATATTGCTCGTTTAATAGTATAGGTATTCCTATAGGAATAATAACAATCTACATTTTTCCCGTCCCGTAAATTGGAGATTTACAAAGATTTGTCAACAGGTTTTGTAAAGTGATATGATAGCTGTCACAGACTAAAAACAAGCTTCTGTCAAAAAAAACATTTTTGGTACAAGCTTTTATTGCCGTCTGTACTTTTCTGTATACCATCATCAACTACTCATTGAGACGATTCCAACGAGCCCAAACTCAACGGGGTTACGTCGGTTAAGTACTGAATTCCCATGGCCACCTTCTGTCTTTATCATCAGATCAGCTCGATGGAACCATAATTTTGAATTATATACTTTTAAATAATAGTATACTTTTACCCAAAATTTCCGCTCAATCGATCACCGGGAAGTGGGTCAAATTTAACTTGCAAGATTTGATTACAGACAGACAACGCGGGACAGGTGAAACTAATAAATAAAAGCTTGTAATAAAAGCTTGTAAAAATGTATGACAACTGTTCATAAGTCCTCAATAAATAATGTTAAGGGGGCTTCCACAAATAATCCTGCCATAGACAAAAACCGATCCCTGGATTCGTTTCAGAAAAATACGTCTAAAACATGGTGGGAAAAATATTCACTCTGCCTTATAAAGGGTTAAGGGATGATTTCCCGGATAAGAACTGCCCTATGTCCCAGGGTCTCAATCTCCATACCAATTCATCAAAACCAGCTGCGTACGCGTGAAAAGGTAATCATATCATCATCATATCAGCCGAAAGACGTCCACTGCTGTCCTCTCCCAAAGAGTGCCAAAGTGACCGGTCCTGCGCCACCCGCACCCGGCAGACTCCCGCAACCTTTACCAGGTCATCGGTCCACGTTGTCGGGGGCCTACCCACGCCGCGCCTTCCGGTACGTGGTCGCCACTCGAGAACCTTTCCGCCCCAACGGCCATCGGTTCTATGTGCTATGTGTGTATGTGTACGCGTGAAAATGTAACAGGGAGAATAAAATTAATTTCGCATGTATCAATATTGACTTGGTACGCATAAGCTGTTGATGATGATTATTAGCCTATTAAAAGTGAAAAGCAATTTGTAAATATTCGGGCGCGCGCAAAACTGCGAATCATAATAATTTATGTTCAATGTTTAACTAGATACTACATTTAGGTTCAATATTTGCTCTAGTTAAGAATCTCTAGATAATATGTAGTCTTATAAGATGATTGTTATATCACAGTCGGGACCGGCCACCCGAATAGTGTTTCTGATTAATTATTATTTAGTTTAAATTAAATACTTATACAATATCCAAAATGGCGGTGTTGCGCCAGGCTATGTGCACTTTTATTGGTAAGTATTAACGTTAACGTTTTTACTGATAATACTCCTAACTATACATTTGAATTAAACACAATAAGATAATACTTACACAAATGAAAAAAAAATACTGTATTCCATTTGTCACCACCTCATAGACCCTAGTGAATATTTTAGCTTAAATAAAAGTAATGAATTTACAACATAAACTTATTTACTGACTTATGAACTAGTAAGAATAAAATTATTTCCCTTTGTCAGTAGCGGGGTAAGTATTGATAAGTATTTATTAGAATTCGTTCCCGCATAATGCTTACAAAAAAGGGTCACGTGACATGTTACGGTGTCACCCTAAAAATGAATTTGACGCAAATGTATACACAATTATCAATTATTTAGGCGGACGGGCCGCGGGCGCGTTGGGTGCGACGGGCCGGCTCGCCCGTCGGCGGCGGCAAACAAAATACCAGTTTGTTTTTGCTATTGCCAAATATTTTTCAAAGCTTTATCTCTTTAGGAATAACGTCCAAATTCGAACTATTCGAATTTGCTCAATAGCAAAACAGTGAAGGACGCTTGGACAAACTTACACATTTATTTGCAGAATATGCTATTGCAAAAAGTGTTTAACGGCTTTATCCTCTTACGAATAGCGTTCAGTTTTGAATGAAGTCGAATCGGCTAGCAGCAAAATATAAAATTTTGTGACCTCATTCACATCTGACGTCACAAAAATCTGTCGCGTATTTAACAATTTTTCCCCATCCCAAAAAGTGCTCAGCGCCGCTAAAGACGTTTTCACTTAAAAAAAAAAAGGCGAATAAGGCGAGGACTAATTGGAATCCACTACTTTTCTGCACTAAAGCAGAAATGTATCACTTTCTGCACACTTTTTAGAACAGCAACGACCCACTTTCAGAGCATGAGATATAATTGTAATCACACCATAAGGAAAGCCTCAGATCACGTAATTATCGGCTCCTCTGGGTGAAAATGATTTATTTTGGTGTTAATCCGCCGAGAACGTTTGAAAAAATGCATTGTTGGACTTGATTGTTTCCTGTGAAAAAATGGCTTGTGCCATTCAAGCAGTTAGCATATATTGGTAAGTTTCGATAGATTTTGGTGTTATTCATGGAAGGAGCTGAACTATAATTAATGATAATAATTGGTACTTCAGGTCAGTCATTTTGGGTTTGAAGAGTCTCTAACTGTGCAATACTACGAATTGATAATACCACCGCAATTAGTTACGTCAACCGCATGGGTGGCATACAATTCCCCTATTTAAATGATTTATCTATCTGTTTTGGCAATGGTGCGAAGACCGCAACATTTGGTTTTGCGCATCCTACGTAAACACCAGACATAATAGGGCTGATGAAGACACAGAGTGGAAGTTGTCTCAGACCAGGCATTCTATATCGTTGTTGAGAACCCATACATTGATCTGTTTGCTTCTCGTGCTAACGCTAAGTGCGATACATTTGTCTCCAGATCCCGTATCATGGTCGGCCTTATCACACGATAAGTGACAGGATAGAGCGTCCGTCACTTCCTGACACCGTTCGATAGAACGAGACGACGCTCCTATCTTGTCACTTATCGCGTGATAAGGCCGACCATGATACGGGGTCTGGGCTGTTATTCACTACGCGCTAATGCGGCTCACCCTGCCGGTCACCCGTCACGAAACTAGACCTCTACCTACGCTTAATTACTACGCATCGCGGTGTCTAGATATATTTGTGGGTTATCTTTGAGGTGAGCTTAAAACAAAGTTACAGAATAGGGGGGCTGGAGACAAGAGTCAGATGCAATGACGGTTGATGCATTTAGACTCAACTTGAGTTATAGTTTATTTTATGCCTTTCCGCCGTTCTCCTTGGTCCTGAAATCTCTGAGAAAGATCGTTGACGACGAAGCTAATGGAATACTAGTATTTCCATATTGGCCTTCACAGGTATGGTTCCCCCTGCTATCATAATGTTCACTCCCGATAAAAATCTATTAAAATCACATTTCAGGGACCACCATCCCCTCCATGCCAGCCTTATACCTAGGGTGCCGCGAGGCTTTGCGGGCGGCGTTCGCCCGGCGTGAAACCCCTCTAGAGGCTACCTCTAATGCTGGCTTAATTGGCTACCTTAAGTCAATATAATGCCACAATCAAGCTACTACAATACTTTAATGTTGGTGATACAAAAATACTGACTATTTTTGGTCTCTCTCTCTGTTTCTGTTTAGCCTGAAGGGGGGAGCTGGAGACCATAGACCTATTGTTGTCTAAGACTGCACGGTGGATGCCCTACTGGCTTTGCCTTTCCGTATCCCCATTTCATCCCAACCGCATTCCCTCATTTGTGACCTGACCATCTGTCAACAGTATGCTGGGTCCGTATGAGCCTCGCCACCACCTTCTCCTGGCCTGCCTTCACAGTGAACCTGTTCCTATCGCAAGACACGCCTCTACATAGGCCCATGACCGGCACAGAATCAGCGCTTTTCGGCAGCATGTCTTCCATAGGAGCTGTGATCTTCACTCCTATTCTTGGCGTGCTGTTGGATGTACTGGGTCGGAAGAAATGCATGATTTTGGCAGCGTTATTCCATGTGGTAAGTCATCGTCATATCAATATCATTATTCCATGTGGTAAGTCATCGTCATATCAATATCATTATTCCATGTGGTAAGTCATCGTCATATCAATATCATTATTCCATGTGGTAAGTCATCGTCATATCAATATCATTATCATATGTTTAAGACCCAGGCTCATGTCGGTGGATTATTTTCCATCTTAGTGTGAATATCCACCAGACATATACCTAATAAGAAAAAAGAAAATTCTAAATACAATAATACTTACAAAGAAAAATGTCATTATTATTCATTCATTTATTTCATTGCATGTCAAATTACAGGTTATAAGGTGGAACAACAAGATAGGTATACATGTGACGATGCGAGGGCGCAGCAATATTACACAGCCTGTATGGACTTATTTCTTAACATAATATATAAACAACTAACATGCATTAGAATATTCAACTTTAACAAACTACAAATACAATTCTTATCTTATCTTATCTAAAAACAAAAAATATATATATACTACTTTAACTACAAGTAGGTAAGTACATCTACAAAATAATCGTTTAGGCTATAATAACATTTTTGGGTGAGGAATATTTTTAATTGTTTATATATTTGGTTTTCTTAATTTTTTTACCGAATTTGGTAGATGATTATAAATTCTAATTGTCATGTGATGAGGGCTATGCGAGATTATTTTTAATTTGGAGAACGGTACGGTACGGTATGTCAACAATGTACCTAGTTAAAATAAAAGCTAGCGTCAAAAATATTTTATGGACAGAAACTTATTTTCTTTCCTAATATGTACTATATTACTAATTTTTATATATAATATTTTTTAGAGCCAATATTCTCTATTTTTTTAGGTTAAGATTACGTTTCAACAAATCACCTTACGTCTACCTTATTAAAAGGAAAAAAATACATAATTTACTTTAAAAACAAAGTTATAACCGACTTCAATTTAGTACTCCGCCAAGCCACGAGAACATTTCCACATTTATTTTCCAATTAACCACATGAACTGATTTCCGAGAGCAAATGCGTTGATTATTAGAGAAAAAAACCCAATCGCTGTATGAGGCCCGATAATATTTGAGGACTTCCGTCGATTCCACAAGGATCACCTTTGGTACTTCATTAGCTGCTATTTCAACGGAATCTTATCAGAATCTGTGACGTACTTTTGTACTTTAAGTACATAATTGAGGAATTCCATAAGTCATCTGTGGTTTTCATCATCAGTTCCACTCCACCAAATTTATGATTTCCGGATGTAAATACACGAGATATAATCGAAAATACCAAAATCACTACACGCGTGCCTAATATAATTGAGGAGTTCTCTCAATTCCTCATAGATCCCATCATCCAACTAAATTTTTTAATAAATGGGACCCATCTGGATGCATATATACTTACAAACAAAAAAAAAATTTTTCGAATCGGCTTATCAATGACGGAGTTCTGAGGTAACAAACATTGAAAAAAAAAACAACCAAATTGAGAACCTCCTCCTTTTTTTTGAAGTCGGTTAAAAGCTAGAAAATTTTCAAATTAGGAGTCTTTAACACTTAAACATTTTCCCTGTTAACCAAGTAATGATTTAATGATGATTGATGACTGATACCTACGCGATTTGTAATTTCCGCTCTAGAACTATTTTGAGAAGATTGCTATTAAATAATCCGCCAACAACGATTAATAGGGCTAACTCATGTTCTCTCATGTTCCTGACCCTTGCGTAGGCGCATCACACACTGCCCCCGCAACCCGCTTTGTTTGTGAGTTTGTGTATAAATTATTCACACACACCTCCGTCCGGTAATCTTGCTCCGCAGGCCGCAGATTTGTCTTTGCCTTGAAGAAAGTAAGACAAACAGTTTCTGTACAAGCTGCGCTCACGGCGTATCATGGACACGTTTCCTCTGTTCAAGGCTACGGATTGCTATTGTGGGGCAATAGATACATATAAGGAAGTAGTAGGTACATAGAAAGGCTAACTTTCGTACAAAATTTTAATTGGTACGCACGTGTCGGTGTAACAAAGACAGCGCACTTGGCCGGGTTTATTTTTGAGCTTAGCTTTTAAACCTTTTAAAAAAAAACAATCATCTGGCGTTGTTACTCCCCTTAAAATCTTGAATGTAGTCTAAATATTATGCCCATCCATATAGCGCCAAGAAGAAAGGCGCAGCGCGGTGCCTAAATAAATGCCCAGCTTTAGCATACTTACACTAAACTTGTTTTATTACTATTACAGCACAGTTGCGCCGAAGAAATCGCACTTTTGTGATAACACTAATGATTGTTATCTTGACATTAACATTATTTATATCTGAATACGCAAAACCTTTGATACCCGGTAATATATAACTGATTACGCATGGGAATGTTTAATTTGCAGTCGAGATTAGGAATATATTTCACACTTCACTATTTGCGCTCTTACTTCCTTGTAAATATAATCACGCCTATTTCCCGGACGGGTAGACCGAGATCACGGATTTATTTCCCGGACGGGTAGACCGAGATCACGGATTTATTTCCCGGACGGGTAGACCGAGATCACGGATTTCCACTTGCTCCGATCTTGACAAACCTTTCTTGCTTCATTCACTTTCATGACATTCTTCATACATGCTCGTTGGTTTAGGTTACTCCTTGTTGGGTTGGAAAGGGTACTCATACTCATACTCATAATAATAATAATAATATAAAAAAAATGACCGCTGTCACATGTCAGACGTGTTTTTAACAATTATAATTTTGTATTCGTTGTATTCGTGTTTTATCTGGTTAAAATGGCTCGATTTTATATCGCCACTATACATAGACATCCCACAGCCTTGGAAATTTTAAAATTGTCCAGAAAAACGGCTATTTGGTGGAGATAGCCCATTTTTGAAATGTCACTGACAGCACGCAATGATAACTAGATCACAGCGAAAAACACGTCAAGCCCTAGCGGAAGAACACGCACGCCCTCCACCTCCACCCGCCTCGTCGTCCACACCATCGTCCAGCACGTCATCGTCGGGCGATGAATTTGCGACCGCGCCCGACACTAGCAGCAGCAGTTCGAACGACGAGTGCGGGTCGCCGCCGCCGCCGCCACGACCACCTGCGCGGCGCGGGCGGCCACCGCTGCCGGCACGCTTGGGGCCTGCGGGGCATCCTGCTCCGCCCACGGCTCCCGCTGCCGGTGGTATAGTGCGCCGCATGCAGTGGACGCAATCCATTAACGAAAACTGCATGCGCGCCTACTATGGGGCGACAGAGGGAGGAACTAATCTGTCCGCGTACCGTGTCCGGATGCTGCCTCTGTTCCAGGCGCTTGAACCGGCCATCACCGTGTCCGCGCAGCGTCTATCGGATCAGGTGCGCGTCATCCAGCGGCACAAGCGGTTGGATGACGCCACGCTTGATCGGCTACGCCTGGAAGCACTCTCTGCTCGTGCGGCCTCTACCTCGGCGCGGGATCCGCCCGCCTTGTTGCCGGCTCCGATGCCTGCTCCCGACCTGGCATCGGGGGCACCGCGGGTTGATCCCAGTGCCGACGAGGAGGAATGTGCGAATCAGAGCGTGAGTACCCAGACCAATGAGCAACTGAGGAGGGCTTTGGAAGATGCGATTACGGGGTATCGTTCCACAAACAACTCTAGGCCACGACTACCACGCCTGCCCGTAAATAGACGCAATCTAGCGTTAATGGGAGCTCTAAACGGTCTGCTAGACCCGTATATACGGGCTAGTGAAGACTTACTTGATACACACTCAATCATGTACTGCGGGGCCATCGCGGCGTGCCGTGTCGCTCGCGTCAAGTTTCCGGACGCTGACCGTGCACCTAGGACCGCCGGGGGTGTCCCTGCATGGCAAGTACGGATTGAGCGTCGTATCAATACGTTTAGGACTCTCATTGCAAAGCTGATCTGCTTCAGGGGGGGCAACAACCGCCCCCGAGTCATGCGCTTTGTGAACCAGGCCTTCGCGGGAACTGGTATCAGGCCCCGCGACTACATGGCCTGTGTCACGGAGCGCATTGACTTTCTGAAGCAGAAAGTCTATGCATGGGCAGGCCGTATTCGCCGCTACAGAGAGCGAGTGGACCGATACCAGCAGAATTGCCTTTTCCAGAGCGATCAAAGGAAGGTATACCGAAAGTGGGAGGGAGCCGATCTTCGTGTGTCAGACGGACAGCAGCCGGATGCTACTGCCATGGTTGACTTTTGGCGTAGTATCTGGTCAGTGCCAGTCGATCACACCGAAGGCGAGTGGATGAGTGTTGTCGAACGTGAGTGTGAGTTCATCGAACCCATGGGGACTGTTACCATCAGCCCCGAGGAAGTTAGTTGTGCCATCCGTTTGGCCCCGAACTGGAAAAGTCCTGGACCAGATGGATTACACAACTTCTGGCTGAAATGGTTTCGATGCTCACACCTGCGTTTGGCAACGCAGTTCCAGCAAGCCCTTGAGCTCGGTTCCTTGCCATCTTTTTTGACAACTGGTATCACCTCCCTGCTCTATAAGTCCGGTAGTACCATGGAAGCGAAAAACTACAGACCCATCACGTGCTTGCCTACGCTGTACAAGCTCCTTACATCCATTTTGAGAGCAAAAATTAACGCACACATCGTTGCAAACAACGTTTTGGCCCCTGCTCAAAATGGATGTAGGGTTGGGTCTCGTGGTACTAAAGAGCTCCTCCTCATAGACATGACCATTTGCCAACGAGTCCGGCGGAACAAAGGGGCTCTCTCGGCCGCCTGGATTGACTACAAGAAGGCCTACGATTCGGTGCCTCATTCATGGCTGAGGAGGATCTTAGAGTTGTATAAAGTTGATGCAGTTCTGAGATCCTTCTTAGGCACTTGCATGGGGCAGTGGACCACAGTCCTTCGTCAACCGGGGGGAGGAGATTGCCCTTCTAGTCCGCAGGACTCTATAAGGATTGAACGTGGGATATTCCAGGGCGACAGTCTGAGTCCTTTGTGGTTCTGCCTAGCGCTGAATCCGCTTAGCACCCTGCTGAAGGATTCAGGACTAGGTTGCCGGCTTCGGAGAGGGGGTGAGGTCATCTCTCATCTGCTCTATATGGATGACCTGAAGCTATTTGCACCGAATGGACATGACCTGTTGGAACTACTGAAAACAACAGAAGTATTCAGTAGCGCCATCAAAATGGAATTTGGTGTCGATAAGTGTGCGGTCATGCATGTACAGCGGGGGAAAGTTGTAAATTCAACAAATTTGCAACTTTCTGAGACAATGTCCCTCAAATCTATCTCCGAAGCAGAAACCTATAAGTATCTTGGTATGTCACAGTCATTGGGTATTGAGGGTGAGGGTGTAAAGCGGGCGGTGAAGGAGCGCTTCTTTTGTCGCCTGACCAAAGTACTTAATAGTCTTTTGTCAGGCGGCAACAAGGTGCGCGCCTTCAACGCCTGGGTGATGCCCTTGCTTACTTACTCCTTTGGCGTACTAAGGTGGACTCAGACTGAGCTGGATGCCCTGGACCGAAGAGTCCGAGTACTGCTTACTGCGCATCGCATGCTACACCCACGCTCGTCTGTTATGAGACTGTACATCTCGCGGAAGTGTGGAGGTCGCGGCTTTTTAAATGCCAAAGATCTCCACAACCGCGAGGTGTGCAGCCTCAGGGATTATTTCCTAAACAACGAGTGTGGGATGCATCGCGACGTAGTAGCAGTAGACGGAAACTTTACCCCGCTCTCCTTGACAAACGAGAACTGGCGCAGACTTAAAGTAATGAGCGCCGAGGACCGCAAGGCGGTGTGGAGGAGCAAGGAGCTACACGGGCGGTTCTACAAGGCCCTCACAGGGCCCGACGTAGATCTGCTCGCGTCGGTGAACTGGCTACGTTTCGGGGATCTCTTCGGGGAAACCGAAGGTTTTGTCTGTGCAATTGCGGACGAAGTTATCATGACGAACAATTACCGGAGGTATATCCTGAAGGACGGTACGGTCGACATTTGTCGGGCATGCCGCCGTCCCGGGGAGTCACTCAGGCATATTATCTCCGGTTGTGGTCATCTTGCTAACGGCGAGTACTTGCACAGACATAACCTTGTAGCCAGAATTATTCACCAGCAACTTGCTCTTCGATACGGTCTTGTGGTCTCCGAAGTGCCTTACTATAAGTACACACCTGCGCCAGTTCTCGAAAATGGTCGTGCCACGCTCTATTGGGATCGATCTGTCATCACAGACAGGACTATTCTTGCCAATAGGCCTGATATCGTGCTGACTGATCGATCGAAACGCCAGGCAGTGCTCGTCGACATCACCATCCCCCATGACGAGAACCTCTTGGAGGCCGAGAAGGACAAAGCCAGCAAGTACCTAGACCTGGCTTACGAGGTAACCGCCATGTGGGATGTTGATTCGACGATCATCGTCCCGATAGTCGTTTCGGCGAACGGTTTAATAGCGAAGAGTCTCGACCATCACCTCAAGAGACTCTCGCTAGATGGCTGGATCAAGGGTCAGATACAGAAGGCGGTACTCCTGGATACTGCGCGGATAGTCAGGAGGTTCCTGTCTCTGTCGCCCTGACCACCGGCAGCTTAGGCCCCGCCTCGCTGCCGGCGGTACCCTAGGTTAGGTTTTTATAATGATTTTATGTCTTGTATGTATAGTTTTATATTTTACTTTTTATATAATTATTGTAAAAACCTAGCTTAAGAAGAAAATTTAATAAAGAGAATAATAATATATTATTTATTGCACCACAACATAAGAAAAACATGTTACAAAAGTATAGACAATAAATAAAGGTAACAACAGGCGGTCTTATCGCTTTAGAGCGATCTCTTCCAGACAACCTTTGGGTAGCAGGAATTTTTCAAGAAGAGTTGAAAAACGGGTAGTGCAGGAATAAATCAAGAAAAGCTTAATTAGTAATTACACACTCAAATACACACTTTCATAAATAAGTATAGTATAAATGCATAGATACATACATACAAACTATAATACAATTAAGTATATAAATATATTACAGGACAACAAGACAACTTAAGGCAGCGACAAGTAATATTGTTTCAACAGATTTTTAAATATTTGAAGAGATTTTGCACATCTTATATGCAACGGCAAAGCATTCCACAGCCGGACAGCCTGAAAGGTGAATGATTTGTTATAGAACTTGGTGGATGAAGGCGGCTCATACTTTATTTATAATAAAAAATTACATGTCAACATTATACATACGTGTTCTAAGCTTATGTTATTAATTATATATGTCGCGGGGTATCAACCGGGGCGCTGTTCGTAGCAAATTAAGGATTTTTTTTATATTGCTCAGCATTTAGTAAGCTTAAGTAGACTGATTATTATTGTTGATCTTGTGCCTTGCAACGCCATCTATTGACAGTGTTCAGAAACGTCAAGCGATTTGCTTGGGTGCGGTCGGCGCAGAATTAGTAACGGTTAAGTTGGCCAACCTGATTGTCAAAAGTGACAGTTGACCAACGTGACGACAGAAAAGTAGGTGGGGTACTTAGAGTATATACCTACAGAGGCGACGTAAGTGTCGCCACAATGAGGGACGGCAACAAAGTAGATGAAAAGTCTCTCACAGACTGGCGCGGCCTGGCCGCGGCGATCAATGGTAAACTTGTCATTAGCTGTAAAATTTACTATTGACCGCGATGCAGGCTTAAGGCGGGAAAAATAATGACATTAAATACCGAAATGAGACACAACCATATTAAAAAACATTTACTATTCAAATATTCAAATTATTACAAATTAATGATAAAGAGCTCTGCTCGGGTAAAAATATGCTGAGAACGATTTTTCCCAGATATGAGACCTAGCTAGATCGATTTTTTTTATGAGGCACAGCGTGGGAGGCCCCCTACAAGGTTGACTGATGACCTGGCAAAGGTTGCGGGAGTCCGCTGGATGCGGATGGCGCAGGACCAGCCATTTCGGCTGATATGATGATGAGATAGATTTTTCGCCCCCATAAACCCCTATACTGCAAATGCCATCAAAATCGTAAGAACTGTTTTCGAGAATGCGATCACAAATATATATATGTAGCCTTAACCCAAATACTACGCGCACGCGCATCCTCATTTAGTGGAAACCTAGAAAAAAAAAACATTATTTTACATAAAATTTTTCAAGCAAAGGGCTTATAGAAAATTATGATTCATTCTAAACCGTCGATCGTCTTTACTTATTACTAGCTGTCCACGCGTCTCCTCTCCACCCGCGTAGTAGAAAGAACACAAGCGGAGGCGCAGATGCAGGATTAATTAAAGCCAGATGAAAGAATTTTTGAAATCGGATGAACAGTCCGAGATTACTCGCTACATAAAAGCTTATCTTTACTATGAGTACAGAGTAAATATACGTATATAAGAATATATCCCATCCATTATATACGAATGTTATGTAATAACAAGTACGAGAATTTTGTTACAGTATAAATTACCCGAGAAATCGGGTATTTTTAAGTTGTATTGGCTGGTATCCCTAAAATGATTGCAAAGAAGCTAAATCGAGAAGACATTCTAACACCTCTCGCAGCTTACCATAAACAATCTACGTAATTTGGGCGGATAATTTGTCAACAAATATTTTCTTGTACAATGTAAACAATGATGTTATTTCTATTGTAATCGTCAAATTTTACAAGATTTTGAGCGTAATGTAATTTTACCATGCTATTTTTACGTATTGCGTATACAGAAAAGTGAAAGATGTTCTACTTACGTGTGAAAGGTTATATTTTCATCACATTGTTCCGACCGGCTTTTACAGCCAAGCACGCAACAATTAACCATTTTCTTGGCACAGACGGAACACGAGATACCTTATCGTGCGTAAATTACTTTTAGGACACTATTTTATTCACAATAATATTAAATATTTCGGATTCGTATGCAGCCACGCGCGAGCATTGACAGCATTGTATGCCACAACTGTTGTGCCAAATAGAAAAAAAGTGGAACTATGACAAGGATAACGAATGATATATCTCTGTCTGTCACACTTGTTGACGCAGGTTCAGGAATAATGTAGGCGACACAGATTTAAACTTAATAACTGTATATTACAGAATAAATGAATTACAACTTGTAGGTATTTTGATTTGAAAGTATTAAAAACGGTCGCGCGCGCACCGTCCGGGCTCGCTGGAGGAATGAATTGGTGGCTTCGTGGCCCGCGGCGGGGCGGCCGCGGGCGCGGCGGCGGTGCGGCGGCTGGTGGTGGGGATGCCGGCGGAGCGCGTTCATGGAGCGCGCTAACAAGCTGGCCCCCTTGGAACAGGACTGTCCTGGTCCAACATGACGGGTAGCGGGCATAGCCTATTGTAGGCCCGCCTCACGGTCCCCGACGTGGTGGAGACGTCAGCGACGCGGCCGACGCCATCGGCGCCGGGGTAGACTGCGGCGACTCGCCCGAGCAGCCACCTGCTGGGCGGTAGGCGGTCGTCCTTGACGAGAACCATCTCACCGAGCTGCAACTGGCCTCCGTCCCTGCGCCATTTGCTTCGGACCTGCAGTTCTGAAATGACTTCCTTATAGTATCGGCTCCAAAAATGCGCCTTGAGCGCTTCTATTCTCTGGTATCTTGTGAGGGTATGGATCTGCGAGTCTTGAACCAGGGGAGCAGGTAGCATAGTGAGTGTTCGTCCTATCAGAAAGTGCGCAGGGGTTATAGGAGTGAGATCCGATGGATCCGATGAAATAGGGGTTAAAGGCCTAGAATTTAATATTGCCTCTATTTGAACCAATAATGTGGTCATCTCTTCGTAATCTAAATGGGCCATAGACGTCACACGTTTTAAATGATACTTTACCCGCTTCACTGAGCCCTCTGCCAAACCATTAAAGTGTGGACTGTAAGCTGGACAAAATTTGAACTCTATTTCCTTTGTAGCCGAATATGACGTTATTTCTTTAGAGTTATTTTTAAGGAACTTGGCTAATTCATTACAAGCCCCTACGAAACAAGTCCCGATCTGACAGGATAGTGGCTGGTTTGCCTCTGCGTGCTATGAATCTATTTAGAGCAGCAATAAAGCCCATGGCTGTCAAATCAGTGACGAGCTCTAAGTGCACTGCTCTCACTGCTAAACATACAAAAACAACTATGTATGATTTTTTTAGTTGGCAACCACGACCTTTTCTGCTCGCTATCAGTATTGGCCCAGCGTAGTCACATGATATATTAGCAAATACGTGTTCAGACTGTACCCTTTGCAGAGGCAGGTTGCCCATGATTGGCTGATGAGTTCTACCTGAGAATCTTACACATGTAGTGCAACGTTGTGAAGTCTGCCTGCAAAGGTTACGGCCATTGATTATCCAATACTTTTGCCGTAATGTTGATACCATCATCTGTGGTCCAGTGTGTAACAACATTCGGTGGTAATGGTGCACTAAGATTTTAGTGATGTGATGTGATGCATGCAACAATATAGGATGCTTTGTGTCGTAATCGTAATTGGAATTTGCAAGTCTGCCCCCTACTCGCATAATACCTGAAGGATCTATGAATGGGTTAAATTTCAAAAGATTATCCTTGTGTGAAAGTGGACGTTTGTTTATCAAATTAGTAAGTTGATTACTAAACATGTTTTTCTGTACTTGTTTACACAATATTTGTAACGACAAATTAAGCTCTGAAACTGTCAACGGACCTGTCATTTTGTTAGTTATATTTTTACAATTATGCACGAACCTATTTAAGTATGCTATGATACGTTGCAGTTTACTTAAGTTTGAATATTTAGAGGTAAAATGATTCTCAGCCTGTTCGTCGGCTGAAACATGACACTGTATCTTGATTTCTGGTAAGTTTTCTATGGGCATGCTTTGAGGTTGTGTTGGCCATTGAATTTCAGTTTCGTGTAGGAAGGGCGGTCCTTCCCACCACAAAAGTGAAAGTTTGAGTTTTGATGCATTCTGACCTCTACTACCTATGTCGGCAGGGTTCAAATTCGTTGGTACATAATGCCAAGCTGTGGGATCAGAATTATTAGTGATTTCAACTATCCTGTTATGGACAAATTGCTTTAACTGTTCTTTACATGTTTTTATCCAACATAACACAATAGTTGAATCACACCAAAAGTACTGTGTGTCAATATTTAAGCGAATTGAGTTTCGTACCTTTTTTGCTAGTTGGGTTGATAAGAGCCCACCGAGTAATTCTAAACGCGGCGTGGTCAGTTTTTGTTTCAGTGGGGCAACTTTGCTTTTGGCAAGTACTAAGTGTACATTGACTTTTCCATTGTTGGATAGTGAGCGTAGGTATATACATGACGAGTAAGCTTTATTACTAGCGTCACTGAAGGCATGCAATTCCACTCTGACGTAAAAATCGATCAGGATTCTTCGCGGGATTCTAATTTGCATTATTTCTGGGATTTGTTTTGCAAAGTTGTTCCACTGTAACTGAAGGTCAGCGGGCACCTGGCCTTCCCACGATATATTTTTAGCCCACAAGCTCTGTAAAATTAATTTAGCTTGTAACAAACATGGGTTAATGAGTCCTAAAGGATCGAAAATAGTAGCAATGATGGACAAGATAGTGCGTTTGTTTGTGGGTTTGTTTTTTATGTTGTCGGTTACCGAGAACAGCAGCTCATCAGATTTACAAGACCAAAGTAATCCCAATGTTTTTGAGTAATCTTCTTTAGTTAATTTAAACAATTCATCGCTGCTGTTGTCTGCAACCAAGCGGTCCAGTATGGATGGTGTATTGGAGCGCCACTTTCGTAGGTGAAAGTGGGCGCTCTCTAGTGTCTGAATAATGCCCTTGCACGTTTGTAACAAGGTTTTTTTATCGTCGTTTCCTGAAATATAGTCATCGACGTAGAAATCGTGCAAGATTGTTTCACTTACATTCTTGTTTTCACATTCTTGGCCCAACTGTACAAGACACCGGGTAGCGAGATACGGAGCACTAGATGTCCCGTATGAAACTGTATTTAATTTGTATTGTTTTATTGGCTTTGACGCGTCTGTGCGCCAAAGGATTTGCTGCAGACTTCTTTGACTTTCAGTGACATATATCTGTCTGTACATTTTTTGCACATCTGAAGTTACTACGTATTTGTGCTGCCGGAAACGGATTAGTATGCTAAGTAAATCGTCTTGTACAGTTGGCCCAACATATTGTATGTCGTTAAACGATTTGCCGGAGCTAGTAACCGCGGAGGCGTCGAAAACGGTCCGTATGCGTGACGTAAGACTATTTTCGCGCCAAATTGCGTGATGCGGAAGTAGGTATGAAATTTCGTGTGTGTGTGTGTCTGTGTTTTCGGTCATATGTCCTAAACTCAGATATTCTTCAATAAATTCAACATACGCCTTTTTGAATTCTGGATTGCGAGCGAATTTACGTTCTAGTGATTGAAATCTTATTAGTGCTTGTGTTTTGGAATCACCCAAGCATTCGGGTGATTCTTTTAGTGGTATTGTGACAACAAATTTGCCATCTGGGTGGCGAGTTGTTGTTTGGGTAAATATGCGTTCGCATTCACTTTCACCTTTAGTGTGGATTTGTTGAGTGTTTGGAACTGATTCTAGTTCAAAAAACTTGTCTAGTTTCGCGTCGAGCTCAATTTTGTTTATGAAATTGCAATGGACTGTATAGGATTGCTTTTGTTTTGAATTTGATGTTTGTATAGAACCTGATACAAGCCACCCGAGTTTTGTTTCAACTATGGTGGGTTTATTCTTGCCCAAGGTTATGTGTTTGTTTGTAAGTACCTCCCAAAAGAGGTCTGCACCCAGCAGCATCTGCACCTCGGAGGGCTTGTAAAAGGTTGGGTCCGCAAGGTGGATGTGAGGGGGAATAGTGAACGAATCACAGTTTAGTTTAGTAGTTGGAATCATCTGGGTGATTTCTGGCACAACGAAACAATTGACGTCTGTTGTGTAATCGTTTGTAAGTGAGGATATAGTGACGTCACACCGTTTGGTGATTTTTGACGTTTGCCTATTTAACCCTTGAACAACTGTATTTGTAGAATATGTAGGCAATTTCAGTGTTGCTTGGAGTGCTTCCGTCATAAAACTGGATGTACTACCGTTGTCTAAGAGTATTCTTACTTTGTGTGTGTGGCCGTCACAGTCGTTGACCTTGATGACGGCTGTGGATAATAGTACTTGACTACTGTGCGTGGAGGACAAAGTGACATTATTAGTATTTTGTGATTGCACCTTTGTCTGCTCCTCTACAGCTGGTAGTACTACACAATTACTTGAAGGTTTGGATGCGGAGGATTCAGGATGTACCTTCATCTGATTGTGAGTGTGTAGTAAGCTATTGTGTCTTTTTGTGCAGAGCCGGCATGGGCTCAGCCTGCAATGTTGCTCGTTATGTCCTGCTCGCAAACAGTTTGTACACAGATTCAATTGTCTGACTTTCTCGATTCTAGATTCAATTGGCATTGTTTTGAATTTAATGCATTGATAAATTGAGTGATTATTTTTGCAGACAGGACATTTGTATTTATAGTGAGTTGAATTTTGAGCATGGTTAACAATCAGTGATTTAGGACGATTGTAAGTGACATCGCTGTGTCTACGTGGTGTATTTAGTGTTTGTGCTTCCTCCATGGTTTCCAGCAAATCCGCGCGGTTTCTCAAAAAGGTCGTGGATTCCGTCAATGTCGGTATGCCTTTGATATCATTACGGTCGGTCTCCCAATCGCGGAGTGTAGCCGAATCGAGTTTGTTAGTTACCATGTGGATAATGAGGATGTCCCAGTGCTCTGTGGGTAGGTTAAGAGTCTTCAACGCCCTTAGATTCTTATTGACTGAATCTATTGTGTTTCGTAAGGCCTTTGAAGATTCTTTAAAAACTTGGTTTATGTTAAATAATGCATTTATGTGGTTGTTTACTAGTATTCTATCGTTACTGTAACGTTCACAGAGTAAATCCCACGCGACAGTATAGTTGTCGGACGAGAACTCTAGTGATTTGATTATGAGTGAAGCACCGTCTTTTAATGAACTTCGCAGATAATGAAATTTGTGAATTGTTGGAATTGACAGATTATCGTGTATGAGAGATTTATAGGTATCATGATATTCTAACCAGTCCTGATAGCGCCCAGAAAAAGTAGGTAAATGAATAGTAGGAAGCTTAATGTTTGGCCCACCTGTGAGTGCAGTGACGAGATTAGAACCCGTTACCGATCTGTCCTCGAGCGCCGCAGAGGCAGCGCCAGCCGCGGCGTGCTTGCTGAGCAGCTCCTGCGCAGCAGCCACGGCGCCGAAGTAATTTGTCTCGAAAGTTTCCCGTTCAGTGTGCTCCTCACCTGGAATTTCCGTTAAATTTTCTATTTCAGTCTGAGTTGAATCATAGTCGTTGTACATGTCTTGGATTTTACTTAATCTGGTATTTAATTCGTGAGCTTGCAAATTATTAAGCGTGTTGCATGGCAAAAGAGGATCTAAATATGCTTTAAATATAGTAAGCTTTGATTTGAAAGAGCCTCGTGTTTTCTTTAAGGTTTTTAAGTCCATGATGGAACCGTGTTATTTAATGCGTAATGCGAGATTTTGGATTGAAATTAGGATTTAAATTGTGCAAATGGCGACGGAATTCAATTGAATGAAATATGTAATTATAGCACACGTGTAAATGAAGATATGAAATTGAACAAGCTTGTGGAACGATACGTAAATTTTAAAATGCGTGCGGCGTGCAATAGGCTTAGGCGTGGCAGGGGTAGGCAGGGAAGCGAGCGCAAACAAGGAAAGTAGCAGATGCGCGTGTGCGCCACAGCTCTGGCTACGGCACGGCCCGGTCACGTATGCAAAAACGTGCAGTTTTCCTGGAATGTTCCAAATAAATATTAGAAGCGAATAATGATGGCACCCAATTAGCACAAATAGGTGCAACACAGCTAATAAGGCCTTGAAAAAGAAGGATAAACACAAAACGTGTTATTTTTTTTTGAAATAGTTCAAAATCAAAATTTTATCAAAAATATGAGTGGGAATAATATCCTCTGTACGAAATCTTCTTAATTCTAAAGTAATTTGTCAAAATACTTGGAAATTGACTGAGATGCAAGCGGATTAACAATTTGGTGACGTAAACGGATTGGTGATTTTAACACAAATAGGTTGGAATTTAACCTTAAATTGAAAGGTTACGAAATAAAATGGGTCAACTATGAATGCGCAATAATGATTTTAGCTAGTTAATAATTGGAACGAACTCACAAATGCGATTGCAAACCCCTTTTCCTGGTTTCTCGAATTTTGCTTCTTTCTCGAACTGGACGATACTTCGGTCAAACTGTTTCTTCAAATTATAGTCGATTTGGTTGTAGTTATATGCTTGATACTGTAGTTGCGATGCTTCAAATGTATAACAAGCATGTAGGTATGCTTGCTAGCTGCGGTGATTCACTCCGATGTTCGTTAATGGCGAATGTAATGCCGGCCGGGCGCGCTTTCTTGTTTTTGACCTCGTCGAAACGGCGTATCTGCTTAAACGTCGAATCCGGTTTGAACTTGTTGACGCAGGTTCAGGAATAATGTAGGCGACACAGATTTAAACTTAATAACTGTATATTACAGAATAAATGAATTACAACTTGTAGGTATTTTGATTTGAAAGTATTAAAAACGGTCGCGCGCGCACCGTCCGGGCTCGCTGGAGGAATGAATTGGTGGCTTCGTGGCCCGCGGCGGGGCGGCCGCGGGCGCGGCGGCGGTGCGGCGGCTGGTGGTGGGGATGCCGGCGGAGCGCGTTCATGGAGCGCGCTAACACACTTATCGAGATTTGTATGCTACCAGCTCGCTCGCACGTGGTATTATTATTACCATAGCCTGTCCATACTAAATTATAGGTTCATGGTGGGGTAGAACGAAGGAGGGCGCCGTTGGCGGCCATGCCTGGCATTCTGAATAGAGCGTTGAATCGTGACGGACGTCATACTAGTTCTGCGACGAACACACCGCGCTTCTAACCTTAAATAGTTTAATCCAATTACATCGTTATAATCGTTTAAGTTTTTGCTGTAGTCGTGATTGTTGATTGGAAATACATACCTGAACTACATTTACCGCGTCTTATTTCGTGGTTACCGCCATGCACGAACATGGGGACGATGTACCCCCAGAAAAGGATCCTACATATACATATTATTATGGCGTATACGCCATTAATTATGAATATTATTTAAAGTTTAAAAACTCTTCAAAACTATATAAGTCGTTCTGACTGCTCAACAAGCCATATTTTAAGTTTATTTGTGAAACTAACAAGACTAGGGGCGTTTACTATGCTTATTACCAATTTATTATATACCGATGGGCCCGCTGGATGCGGGTGGCGCAGGACCGGTTACTTTGGCAGTCTTTGGGGGAGGCCTATGTCCAGCAGTGGACGTCTTTCGGCTGATATGATGATGATGATAGTAAAGACATTATCCAGTGTCATTTATCTCATCAATCACCACCTGAACACCTGCCGCACAATATCTACACATTTATAAACCAAACTGACGCGGCGTCGTCGTGAATTAGCTTTAAGTTTCCATTTGGTATATACAATTCGGTATTAAATCATCCTTATTTCTGTTCCAGCTAGCCTGGACCGTAATTGTGTTCTCGAACCGCGTGGAAGCTGTCCTCGCGAGCATGTTCATAGCCGGAGCTGGCATCGCCGGTTTCGTGGTCATCCCCGTCTACATCGCCGAGGTCTGCCAGCCGGCCGTCCGCGGAACCATGGCCAGCTGCATGCTAGTCGCTTTCGGTCTCGGCATGCTATGGTCCTACATACTAGGTGGCTACTTACCATACACCCTGATGTGCTACGTCTGCCTCACCATCGCCGCTATAGGAGTCCTCATGACGATGACCCTGAAAGAGTCGCCAATGTACTTAATGCGGAAGGGAAGGGAGGACGAAGCAGCACAATCGATGGCGTTCTACCGAAAAGCGGCTGTGAACTCGGTGATAGTAATGCAAGAAATCGACTCCATTCGGAAAACATTGGGAGCGACTGAAGCAGTTGCGACTAAAGAAGGAGAGAAACAGATGGAAATCGAACCAGCACAAAACATGTCGTACTGGAAATTTTTCAAAAGCTCCAAATCGACGAGAAAGGTCACTGCCCTGGTAATGGTTCTCATATCGTGCTCCATGTTCCACGGTTACGTGGCGGTGTGCGTGTACGCCGAGCCGCTGTTCGTGCAAGCTGTGCCGAGCATGTCGCCGGTCTTGTGCAGCGTGCTGTTGGCGATCACCAACATCGTAGCGAATCTGCTGTCGGCGTACTTGGTGGACCTAGTCGGGCGGCGGGTAAAACGATCTTTTTTTTGTAATATTTATTTTTATTGATTGAGCGAGCGATGCGGACGAAGTTCTCCGTTTCAACTTGGCAAGAATTCGTTCGTATCTCCGGATGACCAGATGTCCGCGTATTCTCCTCTACAGGTTGCATTTCACAACCGATTCTCGTTCAATTTTGTGAATAATTTAAAAAGCTAGTTCTACAGCTACAAGCCACAAGTAGATACTTAATAACCATAAAATAAATTTTACAAATGTCGACTTCAGCAGCAGGGGTATGACAATAACGGGGCGGGAGGCGACGCACCCCGTTATCGTCATACCCCTGCACCCGCCAGCCGCGCAGGCGAGAACTGAGTTGAACGGTCTACCTATAGAGCTGGACTACTCAACTGATTCCTCACCCGCCGCTCGATCAAACTTTCACTCGAAAGCAATGATAACGTTCCAATTTCGACGGTAATCTACCGACACAAAGCTCGCTCATATCAGCCGAAAGACTCTATTTTACCAGGTCATCTGATTTGTTCTGTTTCTTTATACTTTAGAAAATAAATGTTATCTGACTTGCACATTGCTGTTTCCAGCCTCTCATGCTGTACTCTTCGCTGGGTTCCGGCGTGTGCTGCGTGCTCCTCGGCTCCCAGATCCAGATGCACTGGGGCCCGCACGCCATCACTGCTGTCATCGTCTTCCTGTTCTGCTTCGTGTATTCGCTGGGTGCTGGTGGTATTCCGTTCGTGTTGGCCGCCGAAGTGTTTCTACCTCAAGTGAGTTGCTAACAGCTCGCATATCGGTTTGACTTAGGTCATAGCTTTGTGTTACCTGTGCGAATAGTTCAAAACACAGTCAGTGGCGGTAGATTAGGTGGTTAAACTCGTAGGCGCTTTCCTCTACAAACGGTTTTTCGCATGTTATCCGAGTCTGTGAGCTTACTAGCACTACGAAAGCTTTGTATTTTGAGAACAGTCGAGACGACTTTTGATTCCTATGACCACTATGACCCACATGCATTTGACATTTCGTTCAGAATATTTAACAGACATTTTGCTGACAAAAATCCTATATTGCCTCACCGCAATTTGCATTGCTTACCGCCCACGGCTGCAGCGGCAAATCTCACTTCACACCCAGGAGAAGTCGTAAAATTGTGTACGCACCACGGGCGGTAATTCGTAAAGCCCCAGATCGCATATTTATGGCCCTCACCATCGGTTCGGGCCACAAACACCTGCAATCTGGGGCATTCACGAATTCACCGCCCTGGGTACGTAATGTGCCTACTTACCTAGTGTACCTACTATTCATTACATATAATTATATTTGAGGCCCATTAAGTTGCTTTCTGAGGCTTTTTAGGGTTCCGTAGCCAAATGGCAAAAAACAGAACCCTTATGGATCTGTCTGTCTGTCTGTCTGTCCCTCCGTATGTCACAGGCATTTTACTCGAAAACATAGATTTGTAATGATATTACAAAAAAAAATTTTTTTAGGGTTGCACATAAAACAGAAAGTCAAAAAAATTTTTTTTCATTGTAAGCCCACACGTGGCACATCAGTCGATAGGCCTTTCAAAATAAATATAAGATTTCTCTGCATTTTTTTTGATGAAGTGAATAGAGTCGGAGATAATCGCCCCGAAAGTCACTAAAATTGTGTCCCCCACCTCTAATTTTTGTACCGTGTATTTTAAAAATATGAAAAAAATCATGAACATAGGGCTTATTAAATTCTTTCAGCGAAAATTGTTTTGAACAAGATCGGTTCAAAGGATTTTGAGATATTTCTAAAAAACTGCCTTTCTTAAAGAAAAGGACGTTAATGCCATAAGATTTCAGTAACGATACGACCTTTTTAATAGGCACGGAACCCTTCTGAAAGTTGGCGGATTAAGAGCCGTATAAACGGCATCTCCTCTTGTATCATTTTATGCAGTCAAAACATTTTTCCGTTGACTATTTAACCACAGGAAAGACGACTTTTATCTAACTCAATCTGTGATACAACATTTTACGTGTCCCTGTTCAAGAAATGGGATTCCCGCATCTGGGTGCGTCATCTGGATAGACGCAATTAAGTCTGGTTAAGATAATCGAAAATGTCATCTGCTTCAAGAAAAGGATGGTACGGCCTGGCCGCAGTTTTGCTCCGTGCCCCCAGATCCTAAAAAGCTGTCACAGAATGAATAACCGGGCAGAAACTAACCCCGTTAATTTTCCTTCCAGGTATCAAGCATGCTATCCATGATAACTTACGAGGTGGCGTGGGTGTGCACGTTCGTCGTGTTGTTCACGTTCACGCCCCTGGTGGCCTTGGTCGGCATCGGCGGGCTCTTCTACATGTACGCTGTCATCTGCTTCGCCACTGTTGTGTACGCGGCTTACTATTTACCAGAAACCAAGCTGTTGACGGTGGACGACATACAGAAGCTGTTTTAGAGATTGTTGTTTCATTACTTCAGCTTGTAGGTACTATTTATCAATAGTCCGTCATACTCGTCCTCTGCATTTCCCCAACGTTAAGAAAGAGAAGTATCTACCTACTATTTATCTAATTCTCGTTGCGCGCGGCGTGGCGGCGAGACGCCTCTGTCGCACCAATCATTTATTTATTTATTGCAATGGGAAACAAACAGCGTATATTACACATATAGATTAGCAATATAGTTAACACAGAAGCCAACCGTTTCTACATATGCAATTCAATAAAATAAAAAACCGGTTTGCACTCCGGGAGTGCCGGTAGAAGTGAAAACTTGAATAATTTTATATTTGCAAATCCGTTTGGGAGCTACGATACCACAGACATACTCGTACACAGACACGTTAAACTTATAACACCCCTCTCTTTGCGTCGGGGGTTAAAAATAGATACGCGCGGTTCGTCGCGTTCAAGTCGGCAGCGGCGGCGGATCACAGCACTCGGCACGTGTGCGGTGTACCACCGGTGTACGTACGAAAACCGATTGTATGAAGAAAATAGTACTTAGAGACGTTGACACTAGATGGCGCTAATTCATTAATTTAAGTGGGTTCCACACCTTCCGATTCTATCGAATGGAAAGTGTAGAGCCCACTTTACTGTATTATTTTTTTCCGCTAGTATTATTCATTGATGCTGCTAGCTGGCATCACTGATATTTATATTTCATTCTATGCATAAACTTTATTCCCAACATATAAAATTGTATGCGCTTATGTAGAAAATATCCTATTCAAAGTTATAAAAATAAAATACTATAACATGAGAATAGTGTTGTTCTATGAAAATAAATAATTAAGGTATTTTCAAAACACACTACTCACTCATGCAAATTTTATAAAACGGAACGTAATACTGATTTTTGTTTTAACTGTCAATGGCTGTACCTACTGTACTGTCTCCCGCGTGTGAAGGTGTTTTTCTCTTTTCTGTGTTTTGATTATTGGTTACAACTTGGCTACTCTTGGACTGATATTCTCACATTTTACACGAGGACTTTGCTATCCTTGGACTCCGATTCCCTGCCCTTTTTGACTGACTGTTGCTATAGCCCACTGGACTTGATCTTCATTACGATACGGATACCGTCGACAATGATTAAAAGAAATGGTTAAATGGCGGTAAAACGCGTAAGTACTTATTTATTTTATCATCTGCTCAAATAAAAAAGAGTGCTCAGCGCAATTAGATCCCACTTTCTCCATTGCTTGATCATGGCCATTCTATCCAAACCCTGATTATTGTTGACAATAACATTACTTATAAATCTTACTATAATATCTTATTCTGTATGAGTATTTCTTATTTCTCACTGCTTTCTCATTTGTTGCAGATCATATAATTATGTAACTCATGCCTTGTGTACAGCGGATACGGGAATATGCAAAGAAACTTTCCTACGCAAAATTCTTGTATATTTTGTGTTGTTCTGTTTTGTTACTTTAATAAAAGTGTTTCTTTCGTTCTTTGTTTCTTTTCATTCAGAATGCAAAAAAAAGGAAAAATAAATACAAGTGAGAACAGAACCCGTGCGCCTATATGTACCTACTGTGCTCTACGTATAGTTATGTTATGGATTGTTTTAGTTCGGGACGAAATCGCTAGGCGCGCTGCAGTTGCCATCCTTGACTGACAACTCCATTACAGGTTATTAATTATACTCTATGGTGCCGGCCCTCGACTGACTGGCGGCCCGGGGCCGAGCGAGCGATAGGGTTCTAACTCAGTCCCGCCCCACCCCTGCCCGTACGTTTTCCCCCCCGCCCCCAAGCCTCGTTCCCAAATCTCTCTCACCGTAACGTCACAAAAATCTGTCGCGAGTTTAACAATTTTTCCCCATCCCAAAAAGTGCTCAGCGCCGCTAAAGTTTTCACTTCAAAAAATAAAATCGGCCAAGTGCGTGTTGGGCCAAGCGCAGTGTAGGGTTCCGTAGTTGCCTGTCTGTCTTAGTTACATCGACACGCGCGCGCTAATTAAGTAATGGTGCGGTTGCGTCGGCCGAATTTGTACGAAAGTTGGCCTTTCTAAGTACATTTTAGTTTGTCGACTATTACTCGGTAAGTCGGTAACTAGTTACGCCTACCTACCCGTGATAGTTTTCCTTTTAAATTCATTATAGGTCCTACTACAGTAGTAGGTAGCCATTTAGCCGGCAGGGGTGTGTCAGCCACACATGACTTGAACAGGGCTTTAAAGCCCAATATCTCGCAAACGAATCACTGAGTTGAAAAATGGTTTTAAGAAACCCATAATATTTTTGAACAAGCTATCCAACGATACTCCACACCAGGGATGTTGCAGACATTCGCATCCGCAACCGCCAAAATAGATGCGGAGTTTTTGCGGGTGCGCTTTTAGTGTAATTCACGACAAGAAAAAAGCCCAAACAGTGCTTACTGCGCCAGTTTTAGATATTTTCGCCATTAGTAAAAAAACTTCTTGTCGTTTGTATGACCAAAGAGCAGACGCGTTTTTGATTTGTTCGCAACGATTGTAATTGAGTATCCAACGTGTTTGATGATTGCGTGATATCATAAAATGGACGTTGTTTATTTACGTTTTTTTTTTTTTTTTACGTGTTAGACCACAAAATCCGCATCCGCCTCCGCATCCGCGGCATCCCTGCTCCACAGTACCTATGGGTTTATCGAGAAAAAAAAAATGACATCCCCATGTTACCTGCAGAAGGTACCCTAAACGAAATATTTTTCAAAATTTTATTCTACTGTTTTATCAACGTGATTGATTTATATACCCATGCCAGAGCAAAGCCGAGGACGGAGATGGCGAAACTATAAGGGTTTCTTGTTTCTTGTTGACTACGGAACCCTAAAAACAAGTATTAGCCCAATTGTTACTCATGATCATGGCAGCTAAGTGCAACAGAGAGCGAACGAGGTTTCCGTTTCAGCTCGCGTATTCTACAGCTCACAAAGCCGTAAGAGTAGGTATAGCTAGCAAGATCGCGTTTATGTCGGCCAAGCAACATTCTTCTCTCATCAGCAAGTAGGTTTGTACAGTCAGCGTCACATAGATAGTAGCAGCCAAAGTAGCCAAATATATCGTAACACATCCTTACTCCTATAGTAATAAAGACGTGTTCCGATATATTTGGCTACTTTGGCTGCTACTATCTATGTGACGCTGACTGTACCTACGTGCGAGAAGGATGAATGCCTCAGCACGGTTAGCACAAGATGGCGCCCGAGCTGTGTCGTGTCGAGACAGACGTCTCTTTCTAATTAGAGCACTTAGAAAGAGACGGATAGTCTGTCTCGCCGCGACACAACTCGCGCGCCGGAACGTGCTAACCGTGCAGATGTTTCTAAAAAAGTGAACAGCTCTCTTGAGTCAAAAAAAATAGTTTATTTTGGTTTGGATATATGTACATTTTAAATGAAAGGTAAAATTGAAAAACTTAATGCTCCTAGGGGGATTCGAACCGGCGACCACAGGCATTCATGGCCCGTCGCTTAGTAGCGTGGTTAGTACCAACTCGGAACAATCTGTCTTGGCCACTAAATCTTTTAATCATTTCCTTCTTACAACGCCTTAGGGAGGCGTGTACGTACAATGATTGACAATCTAGAGATGGATAATACATTAAAACCCAGAGCTCTGCCACTTTCAGCCGTCTCGAAGTCGTACTCGCATGTGGGAAATCCCGCTTCCTGGCCAGGAGATGTAAAGTTATGTTAGCCTACACCTACTCACCACGTGCGGTAATTACCTTCGGCTCGGGCGCCTAATATCTACTGATTTATTGTTTTATCGCCCCAGGTGAGAAATGTACACGATTTCATGTAGTAGGGCATTCTAGGCTTTAACTAAAGCCTAGCCTAAAAACTATGGGCTGCTGATCCGTGCTAAGATACAAGCACGGATCTATCGTGTCAGATCCAATGAAGTAAAGTAATTCCAATTCCCTATATATTATACCCTCATCTGTTATTTGATAATGACCAATATTACTTACTCGTCAGATAATGTACATGTTGATAATTCGCATATTTTATGGGTGTTGCAATATTAGTCATTATCAAATAACAGATGAGGGTAAATACGTCTTTAACGTATCTCTGTCCTCAGTTAGCCACGCAACTGGTAACCGCGCCTGTATGTCCCCTCATAGACGAAGGTCAATTTTAATCTCCAGCCACGCTCCCGACTATTGGCAGCAGTGCCGAAAGCGCGCACTTGTCGCACGATAATTCAAGTCTTTTTCACCCTTTTTCGTATCGCCTGAATGTGACTTTTTCCGAAGCTGAATGACTATTATAATTATGTGTGTGAGTGTATGAAGTTATCTGTCAAGCGAGACCAAAAGTTAGTTACCTATCTGTTTCGCGTTCAGCAGGTCGATCACGCTACGCACTGTACGCGCGTTAGATAGACCTAAATGTCACTTTTTGTATGGGAAAATGACAGTCGAGTTAAGAGGCTGACAAGATCTAATTTGGTGAAATTGACGTTATTTAAGTAGTTTTTTAAGAAAAACTAATTGTTCTAGCACATCAAATAAAATATATGTTAATATTCACCATATTTCAAAGACCGTGGACGAGCTCGATACATAATTGGACGAAATCGGCTCGATAGATATTAATTGCAACGATTAGTCTTAAAATCACATTAAACGGTTCTGTCTTTATTTACACAAATATTTATATTATTATTTACAGTCATATTTCACAAATAATCCACCCTTTTTTTTAATTTCAATATTTAAGTAAGTATGTATTATCTTCAAGAAAACCGGGCCGCCCAGTAACACTCGCTCTCGTTTACTCCGATGCAAATAGACAGTGTGCGCGCTATCCAAAATCCTCAAGGGCATTTTGGTGTTGACAGCATCTTAAACATAAATATTCACTTTAAAAAATATATATATATATAATATTAGGGGACAATCTTACACAAATCGACCTAGTCCCACACTAAACAAAGCTTGTACCATGTTGCCAAGAACCTTACCAAATATCACCAAGGGGGAGGGGGGGGGGGGGGGGGGGGGTCAAAAAGTAGCCGAAAAAAACTCGCGTGATTTGTGCACAAGCCCAAAGAAAAGAACTGGGGTTTCGTTTTAATTGTCGTGTTGAAATAGTGTTCTTCATAAATGGACTTCATTTGATATAACTTTTTTTCTTCCTTAGAACATAGGCGACCGAGCTTGGCTCGGCGTTTATCGTGGTTTACATGAGAGAAAACGAGTATTCCCAGATTTGAGATCTACCTACATCGATTAAGAGTATTTAGCCCGGTAAAACCCCATCGAAAATTTCACCGAAACCGTCAGCCGTTTTCGTTCACGGTTGAAATCTGCCGGGTTACTCGTGCTCATGGTGTATAATATTGCACCCTTGTAGGACTACAAACGATGCTAATCGTAGTATGTTTGCCTTTGCAATCCCTCATTTGTTCTATGATCCAAGCATGTTTGTCTACCATCGATAACAATTACCTACAACTTAAGCAGTCTTAATCAATCTGTTACAAGTAGGTGACGCAGGCGCAGCGAGTCTGGGAGTGAAAACAACTAAAAATGTCTTTAGTGCGGCAAATACTCTGCACGGCGATAAGTGAGTACCTTGGGTAAGGGGGAGTTTCCACAAGAGCTGTGCGAGGTAGCAGAGCGGTGTGCGAGGATACCTAATATCCACCAATAGCATCGCCAGCCTGGTTCACGCATCTCTTCGTGAAAGAAGTGAAAAGTGCGTCGTCCAAAAGCACAGCTATGGTGGATAGCCACAATTACATCATAAATAGATAACAAAACTTAAGACCTAAAGTTTAGATGTTTAGATGTTTGGATGTTTGTTACTCAATCACGCAAAAACGGCTAAACGGATTAAGATAAATTTTGGCATACATATACCATTATACCTAGTGTAAATCCTGGATTAACATATAGTTAGAATAGTTTTTATCCCCGGAAACATTCCCTAAGGGGGTGAAATTAGGGCGAAAGTTTGTAAGGAGCTATGATAAAAACAAGTTCCACACGGACGAAGTCGCGGTCAGAAGCAAGTTGTGGTAGGTATAAAAGAAAGTTCCACACGGACGAAGTCGCGGTCAGAAGCAAGTTTTGGTAGGTATAAAAGAAAGTTCCACACGGACGAAGTCGCGGTCAGAAGCAAGTTTTGGTAGGTATAAAAGAAAGTTCCACACGGACGAAGTCGCGGTCAGAAGCAAGTTTTGGTAGGTATAAAAGAAAGTTCCACACGGACGAAGTCGCGGTCAGAAGCAAGTTTTGGTAGGTATAAAAGAAAGTTCCACACGGACGAAGTCGCGGTCAGAAGCAAGTTTTGGTAGGTATAAAAGAAAGTTCCACACGGACGAAGTCGCGGTCAGAAGCAAGTTTTGGTAGGTATAAAAGAAAGTTCCACACGGACGAAGTCGCGGTCAGAAGCAAGTTTTGGTAGGTATAAAAGAAAGTTCCACACGGACGAAGTCGCGGTCAGAAGCAAGTTTTGGTAGGTATAAAAGAAAGTTCCACACGGACGAAGTCGCGGTCAGAAGCAAGTTTTGGTAGGTATAAAAGAAAGTTCCACACGGACGAAGTCGCGGTCAGAAGCAAGTTTTGGTAGGTATAAAAGAGAACTTTAGACCCGAATCCTATTCTAAATGTTCACGGGCTCCATCTAATTTTGGTGCTGTATATTTAAATTCCAGCGGACTCCCGCAACCTTTACCAGGTCATCATTGTGGGGGGCCTACCGACGCCGCGCCTTCCGGTACGTGGTTGCCACTCGAGAACCTTTCCAACGGCCATCGGTTCTACGTGCTATGTGCCCCGCCCACTGCCACTTAAGTTTAGCGATTCGGAGGGCTATATCGGTTACCTTGGTTCTGCTGCGGACAGCCTCATTTCTGATGCGATCACGCCGAGAATCGCCATGGCCGTCTCCATGCGGGTGGCTCAGGACCGGTCACTTTGGCACTCTTTGGGGGAGGCCTATGTCCAGCGGTGGACGTCTTTTGACTGATATGATGATGATGATGATATTTAAATTCTAGCTTCTGCCCGCGGCTCCGTCCGCGTGGAACTCGCTTTACCGTAGTTCCATTTAAACTTTCACCCTCCATTTGACACCGGGGGTCAATTTCCGGGATAAAAACTATCCTCCCCGGGCCTGTCCTGCCCGGGATTCAAACTCTCCATGTCAAAATTCGTCTCAATCGGTTCAGCGGTTTAAGCGTGAAGAGGTAACAGAAAGAGAGACAGAAAGATAGACAGACAGACAAACAGAAACACTTTCGCATGTATAATCGCAGCTTTACCTGTGCCGGGTGCACAACAAGGCAGAGGAAGTAGTGGAGTATGTGCGCGTGAAGACCTTATTTATTCTGAGGGTCGTGAGGTTGGAGTCTCGCCATGACGTGAATTTTAATTCCTTTGTGGTCAGAGTTCCAACTTACAGACCATCTATCGACCTTCACTAAGGAAGAATTTTGGCCGAAGGGAGTCATTAAGTTCCAAAGTTTTCGCGGTCGGTTACCTGACACCACGAAATTGAGCAACACGTCGTAGTAATTGTGTGTTTAGTAGTTATTAATAAGTTTATATTGATATGTATGTTAGTCTTTAAGGTATTTGTAATATGGGCCTTGTTGCCTGATTTAAATAAAATATAAAATAAATAAATAATATTAAATAGGGAGAGTGGGGTTCAGTGGATCATGGGGCTCAGTGGATGGTTTGCTATATCTTTGGATGTATTGTACGCACACACATAAGCGCTCGCGACGTTGCCGCTCTGGCATACCGGCATCGACCGAACCAGGGAGCCGCGCAGTGTCTGAGCCGGAGGTCGCGTCGCGGAGGCCCACAAAGTAAGAGCGAAAGTATTTATTTACGTGTTTTTCAAAAACGTTTAGTGTCTTATTGGACTGATTCTGCAATACGAGTACTTTTGTTTAAATTTGATGTTCTCTAATATATTAAAAAAAAATGTGAATGGTTAATTTTAATGCCAAACTAAATCAATATTTTTCAATGTTTTTTGAAGTGAAAACTTCTTTAGCGGCGCTGAGGGGCTACCGCGAAGTGAAAACGAACTTCCTTCGAGTATCTCCTTCTCAGTCGCTCGAACTGGCAAGTGCAACAGAGAGGGAGATACACGAACGAAGTTCGTTTTCACTTCGCGGTAGCCCCTCTGAGCACTTTTTGGGATGGGGAAAAATTGTTAAATACGCGACAGAGTTTTGTGACGTCAGATGTGAAGGAGGTCACTTTTTGCTGCTAGCCGATTCGACTTCATTCAAAACGAAACGCTATTAGTAAGAGTATAAAGCCGTTAAACACTTTTTGCAATAGCATATTCTGCAAATAAATTTGTAATTTTAACCAACGCGTCCTTCACCGTTTTGCTATTGAGAAAATTTGAATAGTTCGAATTTGGGCGTTATTCCTAAAGAGATAAAGCTTAGAAAAATATTTACCAACGGCAAAAACAAATTGATATTTTGGCCGCCACCGCCGTCTGCTGTTCTTGCAAATTCGAATAGTTCGAATTTAGACGTTATTCCTAAAGAGATAAAGCTATGAAAAATATTTGGCAATGGCAAAAACAAATTGGTATTGTGCTTGCCGCCGCCCGTCGGCGCGCCGCGGCAGCGGAGCGTGCTCGGTCCGTCTAATTCATACTCGGCCAGTATCTATGGCTTCCTTACTGGTCTCTGCCGTAATGTGCCTAACCTAACCTAACCTACCCTCTGAAGCAGGTTTAGTTGATAATGCAAATCTGAAACAAAAATGTTCTACACATGTATCATAAAAACACTATACATACGAGTATTAAATCGTTCTTTCCTTCCTTCAAATCATTAATTAATTTTTAAAAATTCCAATTCCACTCTCTTATATATCCTAACGCGAAAGTTACGTTACGTCAGTTAGAAACGATGATAGTTTATAGGCTGGATTAAAATATAGGATAATTATTATTCCGGGTCCACGCAGACGAAGTCGTGGGCGGAAGCTAGTCCTTCCTAAGATCGTCCAAGAAGCTGGAAATTTTAAGCGGCGCTTACTTCTTACTTACTATTCGTTCGCCAAACTTTATTTCAAACTACTTCGGCCAACACATTAGTTCACATTAGTCTGTCCGCCTACCGCGCTCACGTAAATAGGCGATTGCAGTCATCGGTAACCGTATGCGGCCAACTACCGTCTGCACTGTTCATCGACCGACTCTAATTGCGGCTTTATGTCTCTCCGAGATACCATGGCGGCGCAACCAGTCGCCCCCACCAACAAATTGTATGCAGCTGGTTGCGCCGCCATGGTGTCCCGGTGTGATATTGCCCATAGAGCTGCATACAGTTTGTTGGTGGCGGGCGACTGGTTGCGCCGCCATGGTTTCCCGGTGAGATATTGCCCTAAACGCGGCACTTTATACTGTGTTTAATACACTAACGTGAAACCCGTATATTGCAGCATGCTACCTGTGCATGATCATGGGCGTCACATTCACTTGGCCATCGTCAACCCTGACGCTGTTCCGTGGGGTGAACACCACGCTGCACCGGCCCATGTCGGAGGCGGAGCAGGCGCTCTTTGGGAGCCTGTCGTCCGTCGGCGCGCTCGTCGCCACGCCCGCCGCCGGCGTGCTGCTCGACGTCATTGGACGGAAGCACTGCGCGATGGCGTTCTCGTTGATGCATGTGGTGAGTCTGATAAACTTTAAGCAATCGTCATGATCGTCATATCAGCCGAAATATCACTACCTCTGGCTTCCTCAAAGAGTGCCACAATGACCGGTCCTGCGCCACCCGCATCCAGCGGACTCCCACGATCTTCACCAGGTCATCAGTCTTTGTGGGGGGGTGTACCCACGCTGCGCCTTCCGATAGTACTAGTACATGCAACCGTACGTACTAAAAAGTTTTCATAAAGTTCTACTTTTGAGATTTTTTTCATATTTTTAAAACTTGTGGTTCTAAAGTTAGGGGGGGTGGGGACACATTTTTTTTTACTTCTGGAGCGATTATCTCCGAGAATATTAACATTATCAAAAAATGATTTTAGCATTTTTAAATACCTATCCAACAATATATCACACGTTAGGGTTGAAATTAAAAAAAAAAACACTCCCCACGTTACGTATAGGGGAGGTACCCTAATAAAAAAAAAAGACCGGTTTGCACTCCGGGAGTGCCGGCAGAAGTGAAAACTCAATAACATTGTAACAGTTTTTCGATCAGGTCACGTGACATCTTACGGTGTCATTGTCACCCTAAAAATGAATTTGACGCAAATTTATAAACAATTATCAATTATTTAGGCGGACGGCCCGCGGGCGCGTTGGGTGCGACGGCGCCGACGGGCGGCGGCAAACACAATACCAATTTGTTTTACAGCAGACGGCGGTGGCGAGTTGGCGACCAAGTCGACCAACATATCAATTTGTTTTTGCCGTTGGTAAATATTTTTCTAAGCTTTATCTCCTTAGGAATAACGCCCAAATTCGAACTATTCGAATTTTCTTAATAGCAAAACGGTGAAGGACGCGTTGGTATTATTACAAATTTATTTGCAGAATATGCTATTGCAAAAAGTGTTTAACGGCTTTATACTCTTACGAATAGCGTTCAGTTTTGAATGAAGTCGAATCGGCTAGCAGCAAAAAGTGACCACCTTCACATCTGACGTCACAAAACTCTGTCGCGTATTTAACAATTTTTCCCCATCCCAAAAAGTGCTCAGCGCCGCTAAAGAAGTGTTCACTTAAAAAAAAACACTTTTTATTTTACCACTGTCGGCGTGATTGATATCTATACATAAATTAGTACCAAATTTCAGCTTTCTAGTGCTAACAGTTACTGAGATTATCCGCGGCCGGACGGACAGACAAAGCGAAACTATAAGGGTTCCTACTTTCCTAGTCGACTACGGAACCCTAAAAACTATATTTAGATGTTATGACGTCTGCTGTCAAAGTTTTATCCTCAGTCTTTCTGCGGTTACAGACGCACTGTGGATCGAAAATGGCCTCTCCATAGAATTAGGGACTTAATTTTCTAAGTGCCTTTTTTTTAAATTGAAATCGAGTCTTCTCGTGATAATTAGGTAAAAAAATTAATATGGGTAAATTTGGCTAGAAAACCGCCGAGTAATATTTTTTTTACGAAAATTTTGTATGGAGGATTCCATGATTAGAAGTGTCTTGCAAACTTAAATATCTACTAAAAACCTAGTTTTCCCCATATAAATTGTTTTAGATTTAAAAAAAGTGCACCCGGCCGGGAAATTTTTAGTACGCCGAAAAATCATAAATAATTGGTACAAAATTTGTGCCGAAGGATATTACGGGAAATTGTGCACTTTCTGAGATATTCCGTTTTTTCATATAAAATTTTCGTAAAAAAAATATTACTCGGCGGTTTTCTAGTCAAATTTACCCATATTCATTTTTTACCTAATTATCACGAGAAGACTCGATTTCAATTTAAAAAATAGGCACTTAGAAAATTAAGTCCCTAATTTTATGGAGAGGCCATTTTCGATCCACAGTAAGACGGCGACTTTCTTTTTTTTCTTAAATCTTTCTATATAGGGATAGTACCGAAGTATCCCTTATTCCCGAAAATCAAAGACGTGACAGCACAATTTAGTAAACGATTTAAGTAAATAAATTCGTGTTTGTTTCACCAAAACATGCTCGTGTTACCTATTTATAGAAACATTTCCTTGGGATATTAAATAATCAAAGTAAACACGAGCGCGAGATTTCCAGACGTAAATAATTTTATTGCTGAGATCCATTTATTTGCGTGTAAGTATTAGCGTTATCTCAGTTATCTTACAAATCAACGCACGTGAAAAGAGCTCCGGGGGCATATATACAATGTATTTCATTGGAGCTCTTTTTACGTGCGTTGACTAAATACGCATTACGTCTCCAGGCGTTCATCAAATATTGTGCGAAGTGGTGCAATTTATTGTGTCTTTTATTTCTTATATGCTAAATAATAGTAGATTATACACTAAGGGGATAAAGCACTGTTTTATGTCACGGGAGCGAATTGAATCCCGAACGTAACGAAGGACTCATAATTTAACTCCTGAGCGTAGCGAGGGAGTTATAAGTTAATTCCTGAGCGAAGCGAGGGAATTAAGACTGAGTCCTGAGTGCAGTGAGGGGTTCAACCGCCCAAGACTAAAACAGTCTTATCCCCGAGGTGTATACTCTACTTCTCACACCTTATGCGAGACAAAAAAACAGGCTCAGTAGATAAATAATGTTTATTTACAAATATTCAAAATAGACCAGAAGCACTGATTCAGACACAGACTTTACGCCTTTTACAGCTTTCCATTTGTCAAAATCGTTGTAGGCTTTTAGGTATTTTTCCTTTGACTTCTCTGGCAGCAGATTGTTGACAATGCCTATGGCATCTAATTTGATAAACTCAGGAGTCAAAACACTTTCATCACTCGACATTTTCAATATTATTTTTGAAATTAAATCTTCTATAGGCACCTACAAGAACTCGATTTGTTCGTCACGCGTGAACAAATGAAGGCGCGCGACGTTCCAAATTCGAAAGCACAAGCCGTGGTCCTAGATTCGAAATTCGAATTTCGAACACCGCGCTCCTCCGGACCGGGGTTCACACGGAGGCAAACTTCATTTATTTTGTCAAATCTAGTAGGCCATGGCATAGGACAAATTGTGTTTAGCAAAATTAAACTTTATGCATATAGTAATAAGAATTATGAAAAGTGAAATCATATTATTAACCAGCGGGTTATAATGAAATTCAGTACAACATTATAACCCGGCTAATACCAAGGGATTTAATGTCTTGCTTTCGGTAGGGTTTACATGACCTATAATTCGGCATTGTCGAGCATGTGGTTTGAAAACATATTTTCTTTCTTTCTTTCTTTCAATTAGACTGTGACTCCGATCTTTTGATGCGGACGTGATGTTGTTAGTTGCACTTATAAATGTCCCTTTCAACTTTCTATATCTTAATGCTCTTTGCACCATTTCTTCGGTGATACCGCTCTCTCTATAATTAAATTACCTAACAAGCCAATCTGCGCCTCAGACTTATCTACGGTTCCTAGTTACGGTTATCTGATAAGACAGTTCATTTGAAATTGAGCAGATCTCGTTTTACGGTTCGAGAAAAATGTACATGTTTGGTAGGTACACACTTTTTTTGCTAACCACCCAATACTCATAAATATACCAAATTTCAGCTCAAACGGATACTCGCTAGGGCTGAAAAGTGGTCTGGCAAATGTATATTTACATAAAAACTTACATACGAACGGAACCAGTTAAATGAAACCTCACACTATTTATTGCACACATAATATTACAAGTACTAAAATAGACCCTGTAAGGTCACAGCAAACAAAGAAAGCTTGTAAACATGCCATTAACATAGATTTATAGATTGCCTGACTCATCCAGACCACCTTATAATTACGTTTCAGATTGCCTGGACCATGATAATTGTCTCAAACCGCGTCGAGGCTCTCCTCGCCGCCATGTTCATATCGGGCGTCGGCGGTGCTGGCTTACTGGTAGTTCCACTCTACGTCAGCGAGTTCTGTCAGCAGTCCATACGAGGCGGAGGGATATCAGGATCAGTAATCTTCTACGCTCTAGGAATGATCGTTTCCTACGCTCTGGGAGGCTATATAGACTACTACCCAATGGTTTATGCTTGCCTGTCCATTGCCGTGGCGGGGGTTTTGATGCTGAACTTTTTAAAGGAGTCGCCTATGTATTTGATGAAAAGGGGAAGAGATCAGGTAAATTATAGTTTGATACCGTTGCCTGTGTTTATATTTCATAAGAATAAGAATCATTTATTCGAGAATAAACACAACAATAGCCTTTTTAACTTCTGTGAGCTGTAGAACTCGCGAGCATGTCTTTTTAAAAGAAATCTTTTTTATTTTATTTTGAAAAAGGAACTTGCAAAAAATATCTACGTATTTTTATTTTATTGTTAAAAGACAGGCTCGCGGGTTCTCCAGCTCACAAAGCTATTAAGTATGTATTTGTTTTGAATCGGACCCCTAGTTTTGCCTAGTTTTGACTTCGCCAAGTCAAAGAAATCAAAAAATATTTTTCAGGAAGCTGCAAAGTCGATGGCTTTCTACAGAGCCACAAAGGTGACTGCCAAGGTTGTTCAACAGGAACTTGAAATAATCCGTCGTGTACTGGATGCTGCGAAGTTGATGGAACCAGGTGAGATCATCAGGCCTGGGCATACCAGCCAGATATCGGGCATGAAGTATTCGTCCCTTCCTAGCAAGTAAGTGCGAGAGGGACAAATGTTTTTAGATCTATATTGAAAAAAAAAACTGTGTAATTAACGAACAAAACTTCACGACAATGTGTAGAGGACAACAGTGGGATAGCGGGACATCCGGATATCTGGACATACAAACGATTTTCGGACCTAGCATAGAACTTCTTTCGCTTCACTCTCTCGTTCGTATTTTTTTTTCGAGTCACATTTTCGTTTTTTAGGGTTCCGTAGTCAACAAGGAACCCTTATAGTTTCGCCATGTCCGTCCGTCTGTCTGTCTGTCTGTCTGTCCGTCTTCGGCTTAGCTCAGTAACCCTTACAACTAGAAAATTGCAATTCGGCGTGGGTATACGAGGGGCGTCTGAAAAGTTCTAAGCCTAAGGTATTTCGAGGTTATATATGCGTTTATGATACTGGCCACTAGAAAGGCCATTTAAAAACAAATTATTAAAAAATAACATGTCACGTTTTTATTATTCTGTTTCGAGATATTCAACGGAAAAGTACATCATGTGTGAATTACCAACGAATATTACGAAAATTGAGCACCGTGCTGTAATTAAATTCCTTACAAAAAGTGACAAATCACCGCAGTGTATTTTTGAGGAAATGGCTATTATTTACGGTGATTCTGGGCCTTCTTATGCCACAGTCAAAAAGTGGAGTCGCTTATTTAAACTCGGACGGGAATCGATCGAAGACGACCCCCGCTCAGGGCGGCCAATATCGGTAGTGACCGAAGAAAACGTAGCAAAAGTCAAAAAGCTGGTATTAGAAGATAGAAGAATGAAGGTTTGGCAAATAGCTGAGGTCTTAGGTATTAGTAAAGAAAGAGTCGGAGAAATTTTACATGAACATTTGTACATGAGTAAAGTCAGTGCTCGTTGGGTACCGAAAATGCTAACGGCCTTCGATTAAGTACGTCGTGTGGAAACTTCTCGGGCGTTTTTAGAATTGTGCGAAGATGATTTAGATGAAGTTTGTTCCCGAATAGTAACTGTTGATGAAACATGGATCAGACAGTATGATCCGGAGTGTAAGTCTGAGTCGATGCAGTGGATTGAAAAGGGTGAAAGGCCGCCGAAGAAATTTAAAGTGCAAAAGTCGGCCTCTAAGTTAATGGCTACGGTATTTTGGGACTGTGATGGCATTCTTTTAATCGATTATTTAGAAAAAGGCTCTACGATAAACGGAACTTATTATGCAAATCTAATAACACAGGTGCGACAAGCCATAGTTGAGAAAAGGCGGGGTAAACTAAGGAAAGGCATTTTGTTTTTGCAAGACAACGCACCCGTTCACACCGCTAATGTTGCGAGGCGTGCTCTGAAGGAAGTTGGTTTTGAGGAAATTGACCACCCACCCTACAGCCTAGATCTAGCCCCAAGCGATTATTTTCTATTCAATAATTTGAAAAAAAGAGTTGAGGGAAAAGCGATTTAGAAGTGACGAAGAGATGAAGGCGGCTGTACAGGAGCATTTTGAAGGGCAAAATAAAGATTATTTTTTTAATGGCCTAAAAGCACTGTATAAAAAATGTAAAAAATGCATTGATTTAGGAGGAGACTATATTGAAAAATAAACACGAGTTCATTTTTGTAAATTGTTTTTTTCTATCTTAGGCTTAGAACTTTTCAGACGCCCCTCGTATAAACCAATCACGCCGACAAAACAGTAGAATACAATACTGAAAAAAAAATTTTTTTAGGGTACATTCCCTACATGTAAATTGGTGATGTATTTTTTATTCTCGTTAAACCTATAGTGTGGGGTATCGTTGGATAGCTCGTTCAAAAATATTATGGGTTTTCTAAAATTATTTTTCAACTCAGTTATGCGTTTGCGAGATAATGGGATTTAAAGCCCTAATTTTTGTTCGAGTCATGTCCCCCCCCCCCCCCCCCCCTGCCGGCTAAATGGCTACTACATATAATGAATTTAAAAGAAAAACTATCGCAGTTATGTAGACATAACTAGTTAACTGGTAAGAAATGCACTTAATTTCGGGTGCATATATGTACACTGTCATTGGAATTTGAACCTTTTACCGTGGACGGTAGAGTTGCTTTTAAGAGCCCCTTTTAAATCCGTATTCTGTGACAGACGGGCAACTACGGAACCCTACCCTGCGCGTGGCCCGACACGCATTTGGCTGCTTTTTTTTTTTATATGCTCGCGATTCATTTCTACAGCTCACAGAGCCACTAGTTTATTATTGTTCTCGATTCCAGACATTCCTGTCGAAGAGCGCAAACTACAGTCTACAAATCCAGTTCAGAAGTTTTCGACTTTCCAGTTTATTAGTAAGTTAACACATTCTTGGACACCAGTCCACTTAGCAACGTAAAAATTGCTATGAACATGTATTCTGGTAGTGGCTTCCGGACTGTGAGAGCCCTTATACTGCGAACATCGCTGATCTATTGTGATCCAAATGACCATCTATATGAAAGTGAGTAATTACAAAGGTCTTAATAGTTCTAATGTTCGTTTTCGTCAGTAAATTGTATCTCAGGGTAGTAAAGGGTCATTCTTGAGAATTGCATTATTCATCTCATTCCCTCGGCGTTTTTTATTTTAAGAAATTTCTACTAAGTTACAATAAAATCAAATTAAGTATTTAATAATAAACATATTTATCGAATAGGCATCACTTTGGGTCAATTAGGTACGGAAATATACCAATTCAAAGTTTGGCTGTCGAGGGAATGAGAAAAAATGACGGGGGAATGATAAAAAGTACGAGGGAATGAGAAAAATTACGGGGGAATGATAAAAACTACAAGGGAATGATAAAATTGACGAGGGAATGATAATCTTTGGTATTAGATCAGATGTTTTATTAAATAATACTATATATCAGTTTGAATAAAGAAAAAAAACACAGTTTTTTCTTAATAATCTTATAGACTAAGTACCATAATTTGAGACTCCAGTCTTAACCATTCATTGACATTAATTCTTCGCATTACTTGCAACAATCATCATTATCCTAGCGTTTTTCCCGGTAGTGCCCTACACGAGCCCGGGGTCCGCTTTGCAAAAATACTTCTACAAATATATATTTTTCTTTTGCTTATCACAATCTAACAGGGAAGTAATTTCAATAACATCTAACTCACTTAAATTCTCAAACTGCTGAAAATGATTATCATTAGGTAAACGCTTCGTATCAAAGACTAAAATAGGTACTTTATGTTTTTTTCTCAAATACTTGATTTAATATTTGAGATCCCATAAAATTGCATGCATGATTAGAAACAAGTGAAACAACATAATAATAGGTCCAGTTCAACAAAAATAACACAAAAATCGTTTTGTTTAACTGAGCATTTGTTTTAAAGCAATTCTTTTTTTATAAGTTACATTTCTGATAAAAATCAGACTGTTAGTTAGTTACCTAAGTATGAACATCTTTTTGGTTTGATTCCTAAAGAAACTAAAATTCACAACTTTACTTAAAGCATTAATATAATATTTTTGTATTACTGGTATAATACCTTTTTTTACTATAGTCGTAACATTTTTTTATTTACTACGTAATCATAAATATCACTCGAGATCACAAATAAAACATATTTGTAACATTTATATAAAAATCAGACTCTTAATTAGTTATTAACGTTTTTTTAGTAACAATTTAATAATAAATGTATATTTTCTAAATTCTCAAGTAACCTAAATTGACAACCATGCTTATACTTAGAATTGATTTCAAGACCTTCTATTTAACAGAAAATGTAGTGTTACGTTCATGATATTATAAATAAATTGTTGAATAAATGAGTCGACCATAATATGTTATAAGTACGGTATAAGGGTTTGGCCTGTAATAGGAGCAATAAATGAAACGGTGGATTACTAACCCAATCAGCAATCAGTTCTAAGTGGTTTAACAAAAAACAAACAAGAAAACACTATTAATCACTATGACATATATATTCTATGGAGTCATCCTCTAAATTTATTGTTCCTATTACAGGCCACAGCCGGTACATATGATAAAATATTATAATTTTCAAGAAACTTCAGAAATCTATCATTACCCCGTTCAGAAAACCGGGGGAATGAGAGTCGAGAGAATGAGAAATCGAGGGAATGAGAGTCGAGGGAATGAGAAACCGAGGGAATGAGAGTCGAGGGAATGAGAAACCGAGGGAATGAGAGTCGGGGGAATAAGAAAAAGCATGTTTCTTGTCGATTATGCCGAAACTGTTATTAATATAAGAGTAACTATTAAATCAACACATGCAATCATTCATGTGTTATTCTCTACACTAAATATTGTATGCCAATTGCAGGAAATAGATTTTATACGTAAATATAGGGTAATGATAATCATAGTGAACCAAAGTTAGGGGATGATATATCTACCTTCATTGCTCCGAGCTCCAGCGACGAGACGCGTCCTCTCTCCGCGGAGTCGGTAGCGCTACAGACGAGGGTGAGACACGGCCGAGATTACGCGTCACAAGACGTTGCAGTAAGGATGTACGCGTTGTTTAGTCAGGTATTAGGGAAATAATAGGTTAGCTCTGGACAAACCTTTGATATAGATTCCTATAAAAACTATGATAAATAGGGGAACCATATTTTTATTTTTAAATCATTAACTCATATTCTAACGATTTAACTCGATACAATATTTGATTTTGATCCATAACTAGTTGTTTTCAGAGTAGATTGTTCACAAAATGGCGGATGGACGCACCGGGGGAATGATAATTTAGGTGTTTGACATTTTTTTATGGCTAATTCTACTTACCTTTAACAAAAAGTAAATCCTGCCCCAGTTAGATTAAGTGTTGAACTGCTGTACAAAAATGTGTAAGGTCAATTATTTTATTTTTTCGGGTACTATTTCCCTCTGGACGCTGAAAATTGACCCTCTCAAGAATCACCCTAAACTGATAATTAATCTTCCGGCTGATGTGATGATGAGGAAAGTTGAAACAGTAGTTCCTATTGATCAATTCCCTCAATTGAGAGCAACAGTGACTGTTTTCTGAATAGCAGGAGTGTTTTGTTTTTCAAATGTAATGTTCTATTTGCAGAAAAATCATATTCGACCCGTCGCGCCCTCTTTGTGTGTTTGGTGCTTACAACCGCCTCGGTGTTCCAAGGTCTGGTGGTGCTGCAGGTCTATGCGGAGTCGCTCTTCTCCGAAGCCATTCCTACCATGTCTCCCACGATCTCCAGTATCATCTTCTCTATAATCACGCTGGCGTCTGGCTTAGTGGCTGCTTACTTGATAGACGTTGCTGGGAGAAAGGTACAGAGGAGTTATACGATGGTACATTACTCGTACTTACTTACCCCCCTTTTTCATAATTTTACAAGCCTCTGTTAGCTGAATAGTAGTCCTTTTCTCACAAACATAAATGACAAAGTGATATATAAAGACAAGTGAATTTTAACGGCATTTTTTAAGAGCGTTAATGTTTTTGAGCATGTGTTTTCAATTGCAACATACAAACTAAGTTACTTAAAAAAATGTTGGTACGTACAGTCAGCAGCAGAAGTAGCTATGCAAAACATGATGATCTAGACAGTTCTTATCCTTTTGGCATTAAAGCCGTGTGTAGGTCATTTTGAGCATTTGGCCCGCTTACCTACTATTATTGCCGACTGTAATTATTTTGCACAACGGCCCCATCATCCGATCAGTGGTAGTTACATGAAGTATGCAAAACTTCCAACCCAGAGGCAAAACTATAGCTCATTCGGATTAGTTAGACCGGTTTCCACTCGATATTTTCCTTCACTGAAAAGCTACTGTTCAATTTTTTTTTTTTTTTCCAAGAAGGTATATAACACATGACATATCTAATGATATTTAAAAACCCAACGGTAGTGGTACGCGACAGGGTTCGAACCCACGACCTCGAGATTGAAAGTCGCGTGACTTTACCACTCGGCTACAGTGGCTCACTGTATAACGTGAATCACCAACGAACTCTGTTTCACAGCCCCTCATGCTCTACTCCTCACTGGCGTCGGGTGTCTGCTGCGTGTTACTGGGCTCTCAGATCCATGTCACCTGGGCCCCTCCCGCCGTGACAGCTGTCATCATCTACACCTTCTGCTCGGCGTTCACACTCGGAGCGGGGACGATCCCGTTTGTGCTGAGCGCTGAGGTGTTCTTGCCCGAGGTGAGGTCTCAGGAGTTTGAGATGTTCACGCCTAGATTAGAATCTGGTGATGAATGAATCTATGATACGGTAGCCTTGCGAGCTACGGTAGCCTAGTGGCGGCTGTCAAGCGGCGGTCGTGGGTTCGAATCCCGACCAATGAGTTTTTCGGAACTTATGTACGGAATATTTACCGTTAGCTTTTCGGTGAAGGAAAACATCGTGAGGTAACCGGTCTAATCCCAATAAGGTCTAGTTTTCCCTCTGGGTTGAAAGGTCAGATGGCAGTCGCTTTCGTAAAATTAGTGCCTATGCCAAATCTTGGGATTAGATGTTAAAGCGGACCCTGGGGCATTACCAGGAATCACGCTAGGAGGATGATGAATGAATGATATGATAATGTTGATGATGATGACTAGCCTTTCAATTATTTCCGGTCAAGTAAGTGAAGGACATATCGGATAAGAGACAGCAGAAATCCATGACCGCAACTTTACAATCCGATTTTACAACAAAATCCAATTTCGCACTTGGAAACTTCTCCGCGGTGCATTGCTATTCGGAATTGCATTTGACCATAGGCTATCATCATCAGTCATGCACTTGTCTCTTGCTCTGATGACAAACCGTTCCAGGTCAAAGGCATCCTCTCCATGATGGTGATCGAGTGGACCTGGCTCTGTAGCTTCATCATCCTGTTCATCTTCAATCCCCTCGTCGCTGCCATCGGCCTCGGCCAGGTCTTCTACTTGTTCTCCGTGGTCTGCTTCGGTTCAGCTGTCTTCACGTTTTTCTTCGTGCCGGAGACGAAAGGACTGCCAGTTGACGTCATACAGACACTGTTTAGTAAGAATCATGGGTCACACAGTCGCACGTGAGAAATTAGTGGTTTTTAAATTGCTTCTTTTATTGAATTTTATGGATTTGCAGGTGTAAAGATTAAATACTTAAAGGAGGTAACATGATTTTTACGTGTTTTAATTCCTCTGTCCATGCGGTGCCCGTGTGGTGTCGGGTTAGAATTTCACGACCCCCTTTCTTCCTGTGGGTGTCGTAAAAGTCGACTAAGGGAGCAGGGTTGAAGTGTGTTGTGGGCGATAGGATAGCAACCTATCACTGCAATATCACATTTTGTCGATCTTTTATACCCACTTTTATGCTAGTAAAAGTGGCGCTGGAACATAAGTTTCATGTGCTCTGCCTACCCCCTTTGGGAATAATGGCATGAAAGTATGTATGTATTAATTCCTGTTCATCTTAAGGTCATATTCCGGTTGCATCCTAAAAATCTATCCCCTCGTGCCGTTTCGGCTGATTTGGGCTCTAGCGAACCTCCAAGATGTTTACAGGTACACCCGACCGCACTGGGTAACGCTAGGAACTAAACAACACGCATGGAGCTATAATATGGTGAGAATCTAACAACCGACTTCATAAAAAAGGAGGTTCTCAATTCGGTTGTTTCTTTTTTTTCCAATGTTTGTTACCTCAGAACTCCGTCATTGATGAGCCGATTCGAAATTTTTATTTTTATTTGTGAGTATATGCTTCCAGGTGGGACCCATTTTGTTTAAAAATTCAGTTGGATGATGGGATCTATGAGGAATTGAGGGGACTCCTCAATTATATTAGGCACGCGTGTAGTGATTTTGGTATTTTCTATTATAACTCGTGTATTTACACCCGGAAATCGTAAATTTGGTGGAGTGGAATGGATGATGAAGACCACAGATGACTTATGGAGTTCCTCAGTTATGTACTTAAAAGTACAAAAGTATATCACAGATTCTGATAAGATTCCGTTGAAATAGCAACGAATAAAGGTGATGATGATCTTTGGGAATCGATGGAAGTCCTCAAATATTATCGGCCCACATACAGCGATTCGCTTTTTTTTTCTAATAATCGACGCATTTGCTCTCGGAAATCAGTTCATGTGGTAAATTGGAAAATAAATGTGGAATTGTTCTCGTGGCTTGGCGGAGTACTAAATTGAAGTCGGTTAAAACTTTGTTTTTAAAGTAAATTATAGATAATAATTTCAATATTTTCACTTGGTAAACTTTGGAAATAAGGGGAGTGGTATTTTTTTAGCATTTTCTTTCATAAATCAAAACATAACCATACTCTTTCGAATAAAAAAGAATTTGCGCTCCCCAATTAACAGAGAACGCGTTAAAAACATTAAAAAAAACACATAGTAGCATAGAACCTCCTCCTTTTTTTAAGTCAGTTAAAAATATAAATTATCAAAACGAATAATCGGTATGACTTAAGTAGGTACCTATCTGTTTCGATTTCGGATAAATTTTCAGCAATCTTATTTCGAAAGATCCGCGAAATCGCTAATTGTATACGAGTATACATATCACTTGTAGCCTTGTAAGTAGTTTAGACGTGTTTATGTATGCAGACGACATGTGTCTGCTTTATGCTTCCAAGGAGATACAGCAAATACAAAAGTGCGTACAAGTGGACTTTGAAAGTATAACTAAGTGGGCACACGACAACGGAATTATTATAAACTTTTCAAAGCATGCATATATACTCGCCATACAACCGTCGAGCAAAAAATGTAAAAAAGGAGAACTTAGATATAATAGGACACACATACGATTGCTTGCATGCTGATAAAACTAACTGTAGTTGCTCCAAATTGGAGTATGTTAGGACATTTAAATACTTAGGCTTAACTATTGATACAAATTTCAACTGGAAACCACATGTAAACAATGTGTGTAATAGGCTGAGGTCTGTGTTAGGGAAATTTTACCAACTAAATAGATCAATAAATAAAAATACATTAAGGATTGTGTATTACGCACTGGCTGACTCACTCATCAGTTACGGGCTCATTGTTTATGGACGAACTTTTGTCACCTACATCAGAGACATTAAACAACTACAAACAAGACTGATTAAGTTCCTAGTTAGTAAAAAAGAAAAGGAAAAGTGTAATAATGAATATGACAAACTATTTCCCCTCTGTAAAATTCTACCAGTAGATGGTAAGACTAAGTATTTGATTGCTTTGGAGCACTACTATTCCGATGAGTATAAACTCAGTGTTACAAATACTTATAGCACTAAAAGTGTAAGGAAAAAAAAACTTGTACAACCTAGGGCTAAAAACTATTATGGGCAAAGAGTATCAAACTTCATAGTACCAAAAACTTTCAATCAGATTAGTATATTAAGACAAACTCCTAAATTAAGTAAATCTATTTTAAAATCAAGATTAAAGGACTTGCTCCTTAACGACAAGTCGATGTCAACAGATGGACATCCACAGAGTAAATAAGAAGGTAGTCCTACTTATTTACTCTGTGGATAGGATACCTGTGCCTACATAGTAACTAGTTAGGTAAGCTGTTGTCGTCCACTGTCGCCGGAGGTCGAGCCATAATACGGTATTTTATTATTATTAATATTTTTAATTGCCATTCTACCTAAATCTGTAAAAAGTTTAGAGAAGAGATTAGGTTATTAATAAAAGCAAATTAGGTTAAGTTACAATAGTTGTAGTAAATGAGCGCGTCTCGCCATCAAACTTAATAGTTTGGCGAGTGTATATTTGTAATTTATCATGTAACTTGTATTTGGAAATAAATAAATTAAAAAAAAAGACAGGTACTTAAGGTCGGGTCATTTCGCCGGTTAGCGACCACCTAATTTCATGTGCCGGTGGGCGACCACTTAAGCTGAGTTGGTGGACTGAAAGGATATTATCTCGGTTTTTTAGTAGATTTCTATTATAAAACAACAAAAAAATGCATGTATAAGTAATTGTCTCGATAGGGTGTGTAGAATTGATGTTATCTTCAATAGAAAAAACCTTCTCCTATAGGTGGTCGCTAACCGAAGGTGGTCGCGTAACCAGCGAAATGACCCTACTGCTGTATAAGGCGGTGTATTAGATATCGATGCACATGCCCTCCGTGTGTCTATTTTAACCTTACAATATTACAGTGCCGTTTATGTTGGCAAACATAATTATAATAAATTACGACATTGCACTTGATAATCCCTAGCTCCTGATAACAACTCCGAACAAAACAAGCCAAGTTGCGAAACAAAATTTGGTACCGTAAAATGGGGTGAGTAGGGTTCGCGGGGGGAGTTGGGTTATGAATGGGGAGAGAAGGGATGAAAGGGGCGTGAGATGGGATTTTAAAATTACTGCTACAAAAATAATGTTTTCCAATTTAAAATGGAGTAGACACTTATTATATACACCATTCAGTTTGAATATGTAAAAACAAAATGTTATCGAGGTTTGAATGTCAGTTTGACCCTACTCTTTACGGTACTGACGTAGCTAGCAAATGTGTCACACACCTTATGTTTTCGTTTATCAAATAACCAATGTGTTAACCAAGAAGCTATCGCAATAGGTACTGATTTTTTGCACCATCCATCACAAGGTAGTTTTATCGGAATTTGATTTATCGCATTCAGATCCGGAATCAGTCGAAGTCCGATTCAAAGTCGAAACTGTGTTCGGAGTTTTGCATACCTACACACTGAATCGCACCAGCCCCAGTAATCTGTTGGCACCCGTACCTTTCGTGGCTGGTCGAAACCAGACTATGCGTCTTTGAGTTGAATTAATAGTACACCTCACCTTCGGTTCGGGCCACAAACACCTGCGATCTGGGGCATTCACGAATTCACCGCCCTAGGAACGTACACAATTTTACGTCCTCTCCTGGGTGTGAAGGGAGATTTGCCACTGCGCCCGTGGGCGGTAAATCTCACTTACCGCCCGGAGTGACGTAAAAAAGTTTCTGTCAAAAATTTCATTTTTGGTACAAGCTGCTATTGCCGTCTGTACTCTGTGGGGCATCAGTAAACTCACGTCAAAGCACAAAGGACTACATACCGATCCCGCTCCGCCAAGTCAGGGAGTGACCTTAAGGTAAAGGGTCTTTCATTAAGAGCGCTCCAACTTTGAAATGTAATAAAATAACATGTGTAGCTGATATTGCAACAAAACTTCTCATCCAATAAATGTAATGTGTCCTGTGCAGTTAACGATTTCTACGCGTTGTAGAAGTCTATAGTGATGAAATATCACGATTAATTATATTTTCCCGCCAAATTTGACAACTATCGCTTTTCCAAGATGGCCACGCTGGCAAAGTTCGAGCGTGCCTATTGAAAAACCTTTTACTTGGCGGCAACACTATTACGCACATAGAACTCACGTCATTCGTGTTGGTTAATATTTAAAGATGCTGCTACCCTAGTATTTGCATTGGCTTAAAGTGATTGTGTCGCTTGCATTTATGGAACATTCTCATTAATAGAGTTCATCGGTAGCTCGAGCGATGAACTAGTGAAAAGTATATTGATAGTTAGTTTATAGTAATTATAGGTTCTAATCTTGACCTCAATAAATGTTCGAGAAATAATCGGATAGGCGTTAACACAAGTCTTGAAAGAACGATATATAAGATGTCGTTTGTGAGGCAACTTCTTTGCACTGTCGTGGGTAAGTAAGTAAGGAGTAAGCTTGCAATAGGTATACCTGTTAATTTTAGTACCCTGTCATAATTACAATAACAACTCATGGTTAACTAAACTGTATATGAATAGAAGTTAGTACCTATGCGACGACATGAAATGCGCTCTGTAGCGCCAACCTCAACTAAAGGCCATTACTCACTTCGCGATTTATCACAACAACCTGCTATAACATGGAAAGAGGCAACCATTTATGCCTTTCATCCTTAATATAAGTGATAAATAATTGCGAGTAGATGAGTATGGTTTTAAGCGGGATAAATTTAAGCGAATGACGATTACGATGGGGTGTCATGTTGGGTCGATAGTTCCTGGACATAAGCCTCCTTCAAAATGTGCCATAATTACCGTTCCTGCACCACTCTGATCCAGCGGACGCCCGCGACCTTTACCAGGTCATCATCTGCGCTCTCTGGTATGTGGTCGCCACTCGCACTTTCCGCCCCAACGGCCATCAGTCCTCCTGCAATGTGTAGGCACTTAGTGCCATTCATATTGATGATTTTGTTTTAGTAAGCTACTCCTGTCTTTCTATCGGCTTGACGTTGACGTGGCCATCATCGACGTTGATGCTGTTCCGCGGGGCTAACACCACGCTGCACCGGCCCATGACGGACATGGAACTGGCTCTCTTCGGGAGTCTGTCCTCCATCGGCGCGCTCGTGGCAACGCCAGCCGCCGGCTTTCTCTTGGACTTTAAAGGGCGAAAATTCAGCATTGTCATATTTTCTTTCATGCACGTTGTGAGTATTGAAAAGGCCGACTGATTGTTGGGCCGTAAGGCATAGGGCTGTGGTGTGGCCCCTCAATAAAGTGCAGATACAGTGTCAATCTACTCGCAGTCAGCACGTACCACTGGGCTTTCAAATAATCTTACAACTCAGTTACAATACAATATCTGTGGACCTCGCTGGAATGTGCCTACCCGCGCTCGCCCCGCGCGCACCGTACCAGGGGGGCTAGCACAACTGACGCCGCGCCGCGACGCGAGTCGAGAAAGATCTACCCACCTTTTTCTAATTTGCACGGAGCGAGTGAGACAGGAGGCGCTCAGTCGCGCGCGAAGCGACTTGTCAGCATGTTTGTGCTAGACGTACAGAGCGCCGACGTGACGTCATCGACGCCAGCTGTCCACAGATATTGTAACCGGGTTATACGTACCTATACTTACCAAATATTTAATAGACCTTTACAGTGAACAAGAACATCATAGGGAACGTAGTTTAATCCCAACAAGGTATTTCTTCAAGTTTGCTCTCTGGGTCGGAAACTTGGAAAGTCAGATGGCAGTGGCTCCAGTTTTATGAAAGCAACTGACGAACCCTTCAGATTGAAAGTTGAGTGCCTTACCGCTCGGCTCTGGCTACAGTTAAACTGTCCTATTCAAGCGAATACAAACCAAAATGTCTTTCACAGATATGTTGGTCGATGGTCATAGCCTCAAACCGAGTGGAGGTGCTTCTCACAGCCCTCTTCGTCGCCGGCATTGGCTGTGGCGCATTCTTGGTCACCCCGGTCTACATCAGCGACTTCTGCCAAGAGTCCATAAGAGGCCAGATGACTTCTGGAGCTGTTATATTCTACGCGCTTGGGACGATAGTCTCTTACGTCGTTGGTGGTTACTTGGAGTATTGTACGATGGTGTACTGCTGCCTTGGTATTTCGGTGCTAGGGTTCATGTTGGCATGGCTCCTGAAGGAGTCGCCTTTGTTCTTGATGATGAAAGGGAGGGAAAAGGTAATATTTCGACGTTTACTAACATATTGGTCTTTTTATCAATCAATAAGGGTAATATTTAGGGTTGCATAGTCAACAAGGAACCCTCATGGTTTCGCCTTGTCCGTCCGTCCGTCTGTCCGTCTGCGGCTTAACTCAATGTCCCTTACTACTAGAAAGCTGTAATTCGGCATGGGTATATTTTTTATATTCAACTTGAACAACTAAAGTATCAGTCAAGATATTTCATGAGCACCTATTTTCCAGGAAGCTGAGGAATCTCTAGCGTTTTTCAGAAATATGAAACTGGGATCGAAGGGTGTTCTAGGGGAACTTGAGACAGTACGTCGAGGACTGAACCCAGAGCTGGACGACCCAGGTGAGGCGTCATCATTTGATGATAAATTAGAACTGACTGTAGAGACTTATTAGGGTTCCTTACCAAAAAGGTAAAAAACCGGCCAAGTACGTGTCGAACCACGTGCAGTGTAGGGTTCCGTAGTTGCCCGTCTGTCTCTGTTACATCGGCACGCGCGCGCCAACTAAATGGTGCGGATGCGTCGGGCGTATTTGTACGAAAGTTGGCCTTTCTAAGTAGGTACATAAATACAATTAAAATAAATAAATATTAGGGGACAATCTTACACAAATCGACATAGTCGATGACGCCTAATGGTTAAGCTTCTTTGTTGATGGCTGCGAGTTGGAACCCCAGCGATGAGAAGGTTTTTTGTTTACTTTTTATCAGTATATTTTGTTTTTTTTTTGTAAACGATCAGTTGTTGGTTTTTTGTTACATTTCGTATAGAAATCGATTTTTCGTAGTATTAAAGGCGAGAAAAACTCGGTCCCAGGTAAAAACAAATTTAATACATTTTGGTACTTATATTATTTTTATTGGTCTAAAAAATATCAAAAGATACAATTGTAATTATTGTAACCCAGACTTTGTAAATAGGACTCCGAAGTTTATTTTCTCGTTTAGTAGGCTACCGGGTCGCGATCTTTTTCACACCGGATTTAACAATAAATATTATGAGTCACAAATTCAAAGAAAAAGAAACATTGTTATTGCTTGACTTATATAATTCCATACATCGGGGTTTTCGGAGCGGGAATGATTTGAGAAAGAGTAGAGATAAACAGATATGTTAGTCTAAGAAAATATCTTATTATGCCTAATGAATAACTACCTCTCTGTGAGTTGTATACAATCTGTGACAAAGTTTTATTTTAATTTCCGTAAAAGTCTTATAACTTATAAGGTAACAATTAAAATAACTTTAATTAATTACCTGCTGTAAATTGAATAGTTGACACGATTTTCAGAATAAACTATTAATATTTTTTCTATATTTGGGACAGTTAATCTACGGCGTCTTGCTGTAAATATCCATTTCAAGGAGCTAAATGATCTTTCCACGTCGACATTTAAATTTTTTGTAGGAATCAATTGATGCACGAGAAGTTTGAGATTGAAGTTCTATTTCTTTTCCTTGTACCAACTCATTTATAATTTTTAGTGTGCTATAGCCAGAATTCTTCTTTAACACCAACTTCAGTTTATCATAAATCTGTTTTCCTTTTACGCTCATGTTTAATTTGGAAACATCTCTATAGGTTTCATGAACTATTTTTAAACTATCGCTGATGGACAGCTTCGCATCCTGTAGTTTTTTAATAGCATTTGGGATAGTCATCAAATGATTTGCTATGAAATTTAAGTCGCTTTTTATATTTGCATTTCCAAACGCTCTTTTTGCCTTTCTAATACTCTGGGCTTCGGTGGGACTGAATGTATTTAGAACACGTTTCACTTCATCGTAATGTTTGCTGTAATACGTTGCAGCTTCTATCCAGGTTCCCCACCGAATAATTGTTGGTCGAGGTGGTAAAGGCACTCCGGGGAGCATTTCTTTAAACTTTTGTATTCTTTTAGGAGATTTCAAAAATGTCTTCTTAACATTTGCGATTAAATCATTCACATCTGGATAAAGTTTTCTTACTAGTTCAGCCACTCTATTTAAACCATGAGCCAAACATGTGACGTGCAAAAGATTGGGAAAAATACATTTTAAATTTCTTCCAGCCTTTAGCATGTAGCCCACACCGTCAGTTAAAAGTAAAAGTACTTTATTGTGATTATTATGGTTAGCACCCCATAATTCATCAAGAGCACTTGTGACCGTATTGGATATTGATACATTGTTCGTGCTGTCTAACCGTTTACTGGATATCAAGTGTTGAGTGCCAATGTGATCATCACGTAATGCTCCCACTATTACGTTAGCTATTTGACGACCTTAATCATCCGTGGTTTCGTCAACACTCACATATATATATTCATTTTTTAGCTCGCTCCGTATTTTATTCATTTTTTCATCGTAAGCTTTATTTAAATATTCCGCAGTTGACATTCCGAAGGAACTTTTGCAGTTTTTCCAAATTTACCGGTAACACAATTTTCGATAAAATCTTTAAATATCGGATTGTTTACCTGCGTCCATGGTATATTACAGCCCACAACAAATTTCAAGAGCTCACTATTGAAATCATATTTCATACCTGTATGTTTATTAGATGCGACATGTCGCGTTACACTAGATTTCGTTTGAGGGAAGCTCACATTGCACTTGGTGCAAAATAATAAAGAATCTCGAACCTCTATCTCTGGATTATTTTCTATCCACGAACGCATAAACTCGTAACGAGTTTTTTTTCTCGGAGGCATATTTGTGTTGACTGATTATTTACAGTTTTTTAAAATACAATTGCATATAAGTTTATCTACTAGACAAGCAAGGGTAACGGTTGACAATAGGTGTCTAATACAATGTCAATCTTGACGCTCGATATCTATGAAGCATTTTCTTATAAATGAATAGACTTAACTGAAGAGGTTGATAATGAATGACCAATATAAAATATGTACCTATATGTATGATTAATCTTTATTTATTTTTCAATCAATTATTCATTCGGTAGAAACCTACTAGGGTACGATCTGTTTTTAAGTAAATACCTACTCTTTGGCTAATGTCAAACGTTCCCGCTCCGAAAACCCCGATGTATGATAATTACAGCACCAGCTAGGAAGCATAATTTTAGTACCTACTTACAATTTCAGTTTGATAGAGGTCACTGATGTTACGTAGTTGTCGAATTGCCGTCTAGTAAGCTTAATTTTACAACAAACTTTTTTATACGTTTCATATGGTTTGACGGAGTTTAGACGCCGCGCCGACAAAAATCAATCTGAAATTGGTGATGTACTGCATCGCGCAATTGAAGTTTTTAATGTATGTTGTAGGTATAAATACAATTTCCTTCATGTTCTCCTTATTATGTCTCTGACAATATCAACGAACTTTCATATTTATAATATCAGTGTGAACCTGCCAAATGTTTTAAATTATTTTCTTTGCGTTTCCAGACATACCAGAAGAGGAATTCAAGCTGAAGCCAACTACGAACAAGAATTTGTCCTTCTGGCAAATTATAAGTAAGTTTATTTCATCATCATCATATCAGCCGAAAGACGTCCACCTGCTGGACATAGGCCTCCCCCAAAGAGTGCCACAATGACCGGTCCTGCGCCACCCGCTTCGAGCGGACTATCAGTTTATTTATTTCATCTTTAATTGCACAAAATGACTTATAGTACAAAAGGCGAACTTAATGCTATAAAGCATTCTTTACTAGTCAACCTTGGGCAAAACAGATAAAAATGGGCGGGCAAACTTTATACACGATTTTTAGGGTTCCGTAGCCAAATGGCAAAAAACGAAACCCTTATAGATTCGTCATGTCTGTCTGTCTGTCCGTCCGTATGTCACAGGCATTTTACTCGAAAACTATAAGGTGTATTTCAATAAAATTTTGAGGATAGGTGTATTTTGTTAACCGCTACATAGTTTTGTAATTAAATTACAAAAAAAAAAATGGTTTAGGGGTGCACTCCATACATAAAACTGCTTCAAAAATTTTTTTTTCATTGCAAGGCCACGTGTGGCACATCAATCGATAGGCCTTTCAAAATAAATATAAGGTTTCTCAGCGATTTTTTTGATTAAGTGAATAGAGTCGGAGATAATCGCCTCGAAAGTCACTAAAATTGTGTCCCCCCCCCTCTAATTTTTGAACCGTGTCTTTTAAAAATATGAAAAAAATCAGGCTAATAGGGCTTATTAAATTCTTACAGCGAAAATTGTTTTGAACAAGATCGGTTCAAAGATTTTTGAGATATTTCTAAAAAACTGCCTTCCTTAAAGAAAAGGACGTAAGTGCCATAAGATTTTAGTAACGATACGACCTTTTTAATAGGCACGGAACCCTCGTTGTGCGTGGTCCGACACGCACTTGGCCGCTTTTTTTAATTATTTTATTTTAAGTTCAAACTAGATGACCGGTTTAGCCTAAAGGGTTGTGTCTCTGCCTGGGAAGCTGATGGTCTTAGTCCTGGATTTAAAAGAGTGTTTGCTTTGTATTTATATCTATTAATATATCATCGCCTATAACCCATAACACTAGCTTTGTTAGGCTTACGTTAGACTAACTACCTTTAAACTCAGTTCGATTTGTGTAAGGCCGCGTCTACGCACACCCGCCTGCCAGAATGTGTGGATTTCCATAGCGTTTGCCGAATCACGCCTTTGCGAAAAAGCGGCCTAAGATTGTCCTTGTTTTCCCGTAAGATTAACTTAAACCCACTTTGTTTCCAGGAAAATCCTACTGCACTCGTCGTGCGCTCATCATAGCCACAGTCCTCATGACGCTCTCCATCTTCCAAGGGCTGGTAGTAGTGCAGGTGTACGCAGAACCCCTGTTCTGCGAAGCTATGCCCACCATGTCCGCTACCGTATCCAGTATTATTTTGTCGTTGGTCACGGTCGTTGTTGGCTTCTTGGCGGCGTACCTCACCGACATTGTTGGGAGAAAGGTATCTTGCTGATTATGTATACTTTATTATTTATTTATTAGACATCCGTACCCAGGGCCTGATTTAACCACAGGCTGAGCCTAGGGCGCAAGGACTTAGCAAGGGGGCGGCGGGAAGCGCGGCACTGAGCTGAGAATAAATACAGAACCAATTCCATTTCCAGCCGCTCATGCTGTACTCTTCCATGGCCTCAGCCGTGTGCTGCCTGCTGCTAGGCTCGCAGATCCACCTGCGCTGGGCCCCGCACGCCGTCACCGCCGTGTTCATCTATCTGTTCTGCATAGTGTACACTATGGGAGCAGGCACTGTGCCTTATGTGATGAGCCCTGAGATGTTCCTTCCTGAGGTTTGTTATTGTTTTTATTACAAGGTCAACCACTACCCGAACCTATTCACCTGATACATTTCTTAGCTGCTTGTTCTTGATATGCTTAACTTGCACGGACGTAGGTACCTAACATGTTGTTCCGGGGCCCCTGCAGCTATTCAAGTCAAGGAACTTAGATACGCACGTATCACAATCAACTAGGTAGGTAATTAGGTTTTCAAACCACATGCTCGACAATGCCGAATTATAGGTCATGTAAACCCTACCGAAAGCAAGACATTAAATCCCTTGGTATTAGCCGGGTTATAATGTTGTACTGAATTTCATTATAACCCGCTGGTTAATAATATGATTTCACTTTTCATAATTCTTATTACTATATGCATAAAGTTTAATTTTGCTAAACACAATTTGTCCTAGGCCATGGCCTACTTGATTTGACAAAATAAATGAAGTTTGCCTCCGTGTGAACCCCGGTCCGGAGGAGCGCGGTGTTCGAAATTCGAATTTCGAATCTAGGACCACGGCTTGTGCTTTCGAATTTGGAACGTCGCGCGCCTTCATTTGTTCACGCGTGACGAACAAATCGAGTTCTTGTAGGTGCCTATAGAAGATTTAATTTCAAAAATAATATTGAAAATGTCGAGTGATGAAAGTGTTTTGACTCCTGAGTTTATCAAATTAGATGCCATAGGCATTGTCAACAATCTGCTGCCAGAGAAGTCTAAGGAAAAATACCTAAAAGCCTACAACGATTTTGACAAATGGAAAGCTGTAAAAGGCGTAAAGTCTGTGTCTGAATCAGTGCTTCTGGTCTATTTTGAATATTTATCTACTGAGCCTGTTTTTTTGTCTCGCATAAGGTGTGAAAAGTAGAGTATACACCTCGGGGATAAGACTGTTTTAGTCTTGGGCGGTTGAACCCCTCACTGCACTCAGGACTCAGTCTTAATTCCCTCGCTTCGCTCAGGAATTAACTTATAACTCCCTCGCTACGCTCAGGAGTTAAATTATGAGTCCTTCGTTACGTTCGGGATTCAATTCGCTCCCGTGACATAAAACAGTGCTTTATCCCCTTAGTGTATAATCTACTATTATCTACGCACATATCATTAGTGCTCTAAAATGCGTTCAGAAACCGTAGGAAATGACCAGCATTATTACAACCAATTTTACTATGAGAACTTTCTTGTCTGTGGTAGTAGGTAAAATCTGTACTGTAATGTTATTACAGTACAGATTTTTGTAAGGTTATGAGTTTAAATTTGGAACAGCTGACAAAACTCAAGTGGGTCTCTATTCTGGTATCAATCGATATTAAAACAGTTATTGATGCGAAACGTCAATTCAGTATGTTTTTTAATATAAACCGCACGACATTTGATCAAGAGTGACATGAGAATAGGGACTTCATTCGTTTGTCTATGATTTAAAAAAAACATTCGTCTTGACGTAGGATCGAATTGCCGCCATTACTGTTGTCATTTTCTTTGTTTGTTTTTGCTGTTACGAAAGTAGAATTGTGAAAAGTTGTTTGTAATTCACATTTTAGTTGAAAATATGAGTAGTAGTGACTCCGAGAACGATATGAACACTCCACCGGATATCGTAAATGCAGTCACGATTTCAACAAAGATATTTTACAGGTAGCACTATAGTAGCAATGCGGGTCATTCTTACGGCTTCTGAACCCATCTTAGAGTACTTATGATATGTGTGTAGATAAAGTAGTGTATGCAACTGTACATAATTTAGCCTTAAAACACTCGTGTGATCCTATTATAAAACCACACTCGTATTTTAAGGCCTCTGATTATGTATCAGTTGCATAAACTACTATTACCGACCCGCCGTAATATTTGTTATACAGTCCACGGTGCCGGTTTATGAACGGCACAATAATTGACGTCCACTATATCTGGCCGTTTCTTTTTAACTCTGCAAGCAAGTGACAGCAGCTCCGAACGCATGCCCGTTAGTATGTCACCATGAAGGGAGAAATGAACGAGTAAGGGCCGTATTCATAAACGTCCTACAAGCCTGTTTTAACTAAAATCGCGTTAAAATTCGTTTGTCCTTATCTGTCACTTTGACATTTGTGTTCGTAAGAAAGGGACAAAGCACATTTTTCTTAGCAGAGGCATTTTAAGTTTTATGAATAAGGGGGCTAGTAAATTGGGAAATAATAAAATGCTTTTTAATCAGGAATTACTTGGGAGCTTATGTCAAATGGACGATGGTAACTCCAGCAGCCTATCATCCAGCTTTTAACTTACTCTGTTCGTAGTTGTCATCAAAATTTGAAAACCATTATAAGCCGTTGATTGTGGTCGGCGCGTGCATAACTTATGGAAAAAAAGATTACCACCACTGAACAATGACCTCTATCGAGCTATACAATAGATTCAAAATGAACTAAGAGATAAAACACCACAACATGCCAGGTACCTTAAATACACCAGATAAATGTTTATTTAATACTTTGTTAACACTATTCAATTAATATTGTATGTGGTGGTCAGTCTGTCAACCCTTTTTTGTCAAAAATTGCACGCGCCGATCACAAACAACGAAACAACTGACCTCATCACCTTCATGAGGTCAGTTGAAATGAGGTCGGTTGAAACAAATGAGCACCTACCGATTTAGCTAAAATTTGGCATTCAGTTAATTCGGTGACATAGCAATATTACATATAGAACCACTTGATCTGATGATGGAGCGCGATTTACGCGATTTTTTTTGGCCGGCTGAAGCGACCTGCTCCATACAAATGTAAAAAAAACGCCCCATTTTTGGTACACTCTGTATACTTTAGCCATCAAGTTTCTTAATGTTTCAGATAAAAAGCTTCGCGGCAATGCTGGTAACAGAATGGATATGGCTCTGCAGTTTCGTGATCCTCTTCGTGTTCAACCCACTGGTGGCCACCATCGGGCTGGGGCAAGTCTTCTACATTTTCGCGGTCGTCTCCCTCGCGTCGGCGGTGTTCACGCACTTCTTTTTGCCAGAAACTAGGGGATTGCCCGTCGACGAGATACTGACGATGTTTAGTAGGAAATGGACGCGGCATGTTGCGTGATTGTTATTTTATTAAAGACTAGCTTCTGCCCGCGACTCCGTCCGCATGGAACTCGTTTATATCGTAGCTCCATACAAACTTTCACCCCCCCATTTCACCCCTTAGGGGATGATTTTCGGGATAAAAACTATCCTTTGTCCTTCCCCGGGACTTAAACTATTTATATACCTAATTTCATCGAAATGGTTTCAGCGGTTTGAGCGTGAAGAGGTAACAGACAGACAGACAGACAGATAGACAGAAAGACAGACACACTTTCGCATTTATAATAGCATTTATAATATTATTATGGTATGGTTTTATTTTTACAAGCTTTTATTCTTTTGCATGTATGTTCGTTTATTTAAGAGTCCGCAGTAAGCTCGGCCGAATTTCACCTTCCCGTACAAACGTGGTTACGCTCTCATTTTAAAACTACGTGTTGGATTGTGACGAAACTTTGCATAGACAATGACATGAGGTATATCTATGTCAGTAATTAGTTTATATGGTTCCAGTTTATAAAACAAACAAAATACAGCAAAAAGAAGTTTTGTATGAAAAACTTAAATTCGCTGTTTTTTTTTTACTATGGTATCTGAAGCTACATAAACTAATTACAGACCTGGATTTACCTCATGTCATTGTACATGCAAAGTTTCGTTACAATCCAACACGTAGTTTTAAAATGAGAGCGTAGCTACGTTTGTATGGAGAATCGAGCTTACTGCGGGCTCTGTAAGTCTGCCAACTCGAATTTTAAATAGGACTCCGAAGTTTCAAAGTTCCTGGAGTCCAATCGCTTTGACGTTTTAAACACTTTTGGAAGTCGGATGACAATAAAATATTTTTCGTCGCCCAGAAAAATTGCGAGCTTGACAGAAACATCGACAAAAACGATGACGTGATATATGGGCAAGTCCTTAGTTGGAAAGGTCAATAAAATAACCGACTATATAAAACTTACTTATTTATTTAGTCGTCAAGTCTTTGGAATGACTGTTTTGTTCATGAATAGGGTCATACTCTGACACCCAATGCATTATAATATATTACTACTAAAATAAGTGAAGAGTGCCTTTCAAATAATTACTATCTTAATTTTTTTTTTTTTTAATAAAGGAAAAATTGAAAAATTTAATGCGGCGTAACTGCTTAATACAAAATTAATTACTATCTTGTTGACTGTGATGTTGTCACATCCTTGGATTATCTTTGATGTTTTAATAAGTGCGTTATTCATTTATTTCATTCAATTGTTTTAATATTAAATATAATTTACCTTGAAAAAAAGTTTTAACAGACTTCAATTCAGTACTTCGCCTTATTTGAGGAGTTCCCTCGATTTTTCCGGGATCCCATCCTGACATGATCTCTTCATTTTTTAAAGTCGGTTAAAAGTATGACACTGTGGGCAGGTTAGGGAACAGTAAAACGTAAAAGGCACTCTTAATCGACCCTCGATCACAATTCAAAAGACAAAACGATGGATATGTTGTTCTCGTGGAACTACATATATCTGTCTCTGATATAGAGTCAGAGGGGGCAAGTGCGCCCCCGGGGTAAGTGCGCCTTTCATCAGACATATCGAGATCTACAGATATTTCACAAATAACGACATCTTACATTCATGCAACAAACTAAATCAAGTTTATTGCATGGATTTCAGCGAATTTATATTGATTTAAATGACTGAATGATGAATTAGGCGCACTTTCCCCGGTGGCGCACATACCCAAACTGACCTTCTGAGGGGATTTTAATACTGTCGCCTACGCCGGGGCGTCCACTTTGTTGCATATTATCTGCCAGAATATCATCCAGATTGGAAAGATGGTCGTCGACGCTACGTTGAATAACCAGTTGCCGTATATCTGAAAAATATAAGCATAATTATGGATCAAGCCGGCTCACTCCGTCGTTTCGTCGCGTACAGCGCCCGCCACCAACTTGGTTGGTAGGTGGGCATTTGCAATAAACCGTGTGCCCAATTAGCGTGAGTTGTTAAATAAAAATAGTCAGTTTTGTGACGAAAATTAAGCATACAAAATATGATGTACGGTCGAGGTCATAAATACGTTTACACTTTTGCACCTTATTGCCTTGTAATAAGGTGCAAAAGTGTAAACATATTTATGACCTCGACTGTACGAGTCTTTGAGTCTTAGAGACCATGGTGGCTTCATGCAAGCCACGTCGCGGACCCGGCCGGCTGCGCCGAGTCAACTTTCCTCAGGGAACAGAGTCCTTCTATCAAGATCATGACTATAAAACAGGAGTATGCATACTTCAGGAACTTTATCGGTCTTCTAATACTCCAAGTCAACTTACCACGAAATCAGCGACTGCAGGACTCAGTAAACTGTGAGGATATAAACACAAAATCTCGAGTCAACGTACCAGGGAATCAGCAACAGAGAACATGGTGGCTTGCATGGCCGCGTCGCGACCTCGCCCAGCCGCGCCGAGCCAGCTCTCCTCGGGGAACAGAGTCCTACTGTACAGCATCATAGACAGCGTCACAGCGGACAGCGGGTGCAGAACTAGGCAGAAGATGCGCTTTAGGAACAAAGCGATGGCACTGAAAATAAAGATAAGGGTTCATGACAATTTCGCAGAGTATTGAGCGCAGTTTATCTTCCTTTAATCGGCAACACTGCAGCTTTTAGACTGGAATATATACCAATATTACTCCCTACGTACATTACTACAGAGGCCGGGAAGTAAGGGGTTGCCGGCCGAGTACATATAGTGCTTTTCTCAAGCATGCAATGAAATCAATAAAAAAAAACTCCAAGAAATCAAACTTTAATTTTCATGGCTGAACGCCGTGATCTTGTGCCACAAATTGGAAATTATAAAGACATCTTGCAGGCCTAGGCCTCCAATTTTGTATGAAATGCCATTACGGGCCTCTCGTCTCGCTGCGCCCGAAACGTGACACTTCGAAGCCCATTATGAAGAACACAACATCAATATTTCATTGCATGTTTGAGAAAATAGATATAATACATAACTAGAATAGATACCAATATTGTTAGTTGGCATTCCAAAGATTCCTACATACAAATGTACCATACACTTTGAACCTAGACTCACCTCATCTTCCCGCCGCCCCTAGCCACCACGCCGACTACCAGGGCGACAGGAGTGTACAAGACAGCGACGGCCAGCCCCAGCGGGTAGTTGTGCATGCCCACGGAGAGGCACGCGGTCGCCAGCTCCACCAACACCAGGATGTTGACCAGGGAGAGCTCCTCGTGGCTCATGCGGCCCGTGCGGAGGAGACGAGGGAGGAACGGCGAGATTAGGGTCAGGAGGACTGATATGGCGATGAGGCCGTAGTAGACGGAGACTTCTGAAGGGTGCCCGTAGGCGGCTCCTGGAAATATTTAATTCATGTTATTTTTACAAGCTCTTTATTCACTTTCTCTGTTTGTATGTAAGTATGTACAGTAGTACCGCAAATATAAGTAATAACAATGTACCTGCGCAGAAAGAATTTTTTGAAAACATTTTAACCAATTATAAGGCAGCGCGTGTGCGCGGGTAAAATCTTCAACGCCCATTGGCCACATACACATTGGTATATTGCGCGCGACGCCGGCAGCTCCGGCGCCCGCCATTTTGTCTGGCGCCATGAGCGAGAAAGCAGGAGTTCACCTGTCATTGCATATTATACCTTCCGTATAGAGCAACAAGTCTTTATTGAAATGGTCATACGTTCGATTTCATTCGGTACTTGTCAGCACTCGTCGGCGTGGACGAAGATTGCCGATGTAACTTATATTTGTGGTACTACTGTATGTATCTATGTAAGCACTTTATTGTACACAATAACAGGTTAAAGAATATACATGTTACACAATAGATCAAAGCACAAAGGCGAACTTATCCCTATAAGGGATCTATTCCAGCTGACCTTTGAGCAATTGAGAGGAATGTAGGTAGAACGAGATAAGCAAACTTATACCGTGTAGAAAAACTCACAGAGAAAATAAAAACAAAGCCTAATAGGTAGGTATTAATTATAGAAAAATAAAAACATGCCAATACATACATAAATATACGTATGTTAGGAAATTATAATAAAAAGTTTAATGCTATCGACTTATTCAATTGCACCAAACCTACTCTTAAGACGCGAGTTAATCTGTTTTTAAAGGACAAAGGATAAGGAATAAGGATCACTGCAGAAAAAATAAGCTAATAATTATACTTATAACTAAAGTTAATATTCCGACTCTCACTTTTTACAAACATATACATTTTCCCTCGCACCTACACACCTACACACACACACTCACACACACACACACACACGCACACGCACACACACACTCACACACACACATGATATTTTGTATTTACCGAGCATGTTATAGATTTATTTTTTTAGTTCGTTTTTTAAATTACTCTGTGTTTACGTTCTTTTTCCATTCACTGTATTTCGGTGGACATCTATAACTGGTTTTGTTATTAGCTTTTAAGCTTTGTAATATTTTCCTGTAATGCTGTTGATGCCCCAAATAAATAAAAATAAATAATAAAATAGACAATATAATACACACTAAAGTAAGTTATCTTTAACACAATCGATATGATACAGAGAAAGAATATAATGGAAAAATAAACCATCTTCGTCTGTAGCCCCCGACAGGATTCGAACCTGCGACCTTTCTATTAACGCTAGACTGCTCTACCAACTGAGCTACGAGGATAGTGACTTACGCTGTGTATTTTTGCATTACATTCCCGCTAAGACTAGCGCCTTCTGTATCGCGTCATAGACTTGTTGACAGAGTCATCATCAGACAGTTCATATCGATTATAAAAATGATCGGGGTAACTTCCTCGTTAAAAATAACACAAAGACAAAATATTTCATTAAAAATAATTTGTTTCGTGATAAGGGTATTTATCTTTAACACGTTCGCAACCAAGAACCCGCCTGGTAGGCACTCGTAATGTTTGCTCAGCCAGCTAGGCGGGCAGTAGTATGAACCTACACGACTAGCGAGTTCTGTCGGTTTCTGGTGTATTGTTCCATTTTTAGTCCGGTTGCGAAAGTGTTAAATTTGCTGTTGTTTTACCAAATCATGAAGAAAGGTCAGGTCAAGAGTACCCTAATGTAGGTATGCAGAATGTAATGAACGTGAATGAAGCAAGAAAGGTTTGTCAAGATCGTATAGCAAGTGGAAATCCGTGGTCTCTGCCTACCCCTCCAGGAAATAGGCGTGATTATATGTATGCATGTAAGTACAATATAGATATATGTTAATTTGTAATAAATAACTCGTAAACTTACCAATCTGACTTAAAATGATAGGTGAATTCATAGCAGCGTATCCCAGCAAATGCACCAGCAAATAATTAGCCCCAATATTCACAATGCTCATATTAGACTCCTCTCGCTCTTTTGTTTTCTTTTGTCCTTGTCCCGCATTTTTCTTTCGCCCTTTATTTTTTCCTAACTCGGAAAACTCCTCTTTAAGCTCTTTAGATTCGCACTCTTCATTTTCGTTAGGAGTCTGTTTCCTATTCCGAACGGTTTCTTCCGTTTCTTTCACCTCGGTAGTTTTCTCCTCCCCTGGTACATTGATGGCAGATGTTTTGCGTTTGGGTTTGCCTGCTGGCTTGACCTCTTCGTTGTCCTGTTGTGTAGATACCCAGAGGGACAGAGCACGGACTAGCATAGCGACGCATAGCAAACAGAGAGAGGGCATATATTGACCTGGGGACCAAATAGATTACATTTAATCCGCCGATTTAAGGCGGCGTGCTTATCTGGAGGTCTTGGGTTCGAATCCCAGCTCGTACCCATGGGTTGTTCAAAAATAACTCGTGTATCATTTGACATTCAACAGTAGCTTTTCGTCGAAGGAAAACATCGTGAGGAAACAGATCTAATACTAATAAGGCCTAGTATTCCCTCTAGGTTGGACGCGATTTTTTTTTACATTTGTATGAAGCGTTGGCCGACTGGGGCGACCTGCTCCATACAAAAGTAAAAAAAAAACGCGTCGAAAATAGTTATTTATGCTACAAGTGTGGAAAGTAGGTGATTTCCGACGAGTGTCATTTTAACTCGACACGAGTCGGAAATCATCTTTACGCGCGTGTATCATACAACGTTTTACTATGCCTTGTGTGAGGAAATATATTAAATGTTGAAATGTTGGTTTAAAATAGATCTAGGTTAAAATTGAAGAACCCAGGTAGATTGTCAGGTACCTACTTATTATCTGGAATTGCATTTAACAACTTCTCCACATCTTTTGCTGTCAAGCTTATTCACTTAAAAGTTAAAACCATTGTATTGTGGTTTTAGAACACAATTAATTTTGAGTAACTCAATATATTCAACAACAAAAAGACGCTGTACCGTCGTAGTTCTAAGAAACATACTGACACTATTGAAAACGCAATAAATCATTATTATTATTGATTACTCACTTCACGTTACACGTTATTAGTATTTATGTACCTTTTATATGAAAGAAAACGTGTAATTGAAATATATGTAAAACTTTTCTCGAGTAATAAAAACTCTTTGTGTCGGGCTGACGACGGTCTTGAAAATTAAAAAAAAATTGAAAGTAAAAAGCACTAGTGCGAAAAAGTGGCACTTTCCGCACGATTTTAGTGCTTGGAAAACGCTCTTTTCGAGCACATGCATTGTAAAAAATCTTGTAGTTTTTTCGTATCAGAACACGATACCTGTTATGCCCTTGATCGGTTCACAGCCCATTTTTGGTACACTCTGTATGGAAGAAGTAGAGCTACTTCTTCCATGCAGCATAAGAGCTTATAGAGCCTCTGAAGCAGATTATGAAGCTACCTCAGTGCTTCCCACGCAAGACCAGAACCTCAGAACTTGACGGAAGTTTGCGACAAAATTTAGTACTTACCAAACGAAACAAATCGGTTGGGCGCGCCATCATATAGAAGAAGTAGCTCTGATGGAGCCTCTCAAGCAGGTTATTCAATGACCTCAGCACGCCAACGTGATACCAAGGCTCCAGAACTTGAGAGAAGTTTGCGACATAATAGTACTTACCAATGGAAATAAATCGCTTCGTCGCGGCCATCATATAGAAGAAGTAGCTGGAACCTCACAAGCAGGTAATTCAATGACCTCAGTACGCCTAACGCGATACCAAGGCTCCAGAACTTGACAGAAGCTTGTGTGTAGACTTACCGATGGAAACAAATCGGTTCGTCGCGGCCATCATATAGAAGAAGTAGCTCTAATGGACCTCTCAAACAGATTATCTAACGACCCCAGTACGCCTAACGCGATACCAAGGCTCCAGAACTTGACAGAAGCTTGTGTAGACTTACCGATGGAAACAAATCGGTTCGTCGCCGCCATCATATAGAAGAAGTAACTCTGATGGAACCTCTCAAGCAGGTTATTCAACGACCTCAGTATGCTCTCCAAGGCAACACCAAGCCGGTAGAAGTTGGCAGAAGTAAGCGCGTTCACTTTAGGAGGTGTCCCGGCCGGGTCGGAGGCATCGCGACCCTCGAGGGTCACGGCTTCGATGCCGAAGCGGTGGAAGAGGCCGTGGTTGCCATTTGGCACCTGAAATGCATAGGCACGTATACAGCACGGCTATCACGCGACGGCGCGCGGGCTCTCTCGTTTCTTCTCGCACTATTCGTCTCTCTCTTATTAGAACACTTAGAATAAGAGGTATAGTGCGAGAAAAATCGAGAGTATGTCGCGGTCGTCCCATGATAGACGTGCTGATCGAACGAACGAGCGAAGCGAACGAAGTTCTATGCTTCAGCTTGAGCCGAAAATAGTTCGTATGTCCGGTGTATTTCCAGCTGTCCGAATGTTCTCCTCTACAGGTCACATATTTTTGAAGTGAAAACTTCTTTAGCGGCGCTGAGCACTTTTTGGGATGGGGAAAAATTGTTAAATACGCGACAGATTTTTGCGACGTCAGATGTGAAGGAGGTCATAAACTTTTATATTTTGCTGCTAGCCGATTCGACTTCATTCAAAACTGAACGCTATTCGTAAGAGTATAAAGCCGTTAAACACTTTTTGCAATAGAATATTCTGCAAATAAATTTGTAATTTTGTTCACGCGTCCTTCACCGTTTTGCTATTGAGCAAATTCGAATAGTTCGAATTTGGACGTTATTCCTAAAGAGATAGCTTTGAAAAATATTTGGCAATGGCAAAAACAAATTGGTATTTTGTTCGCGGCGGCCCGTCGCACCCAACGCGCCCGCGGCCCGTCCGCCTAAATAATTGATAATTGTTTATAAATTTGCGCCAAATTCATTTTTAGGGTGACACCGTAAGTTGTCACGTGACCTGATCGAAAAACTGTTACAATGTTATTGAGTTTTCACTTCTGCCGGCACTCCCGGAGTGCAACCCGGTCTTTTTTTTATGAAAAAATGGCTCCTAAAAAAAATTATATAATTGACAAAATCCGGCTCACAAAATTTCACGAGAATCGGTTGAGAAATGCGACCTGTAGAGAACAGCGGGAAAGCGGGACAGCCGGACATCTGCACATACAAACTGTTTCGGCCCAAGCTCAAGCATAGAACTTCGTTCGCTTCGCTCCCTCGTTCGATAAAGAGGTAAGTTTGTGATTTTGTTGTAGGGGGTATTATTATCTTTGAAACTGATCATTAAATTCCAAAAATTGTTTTATTAGTATGTAGAATTGATCTGACGAATGGATATATATTACCTGTAATTATTTGTAATACGGGGAACTCTGCATGTCTATAATATTCGTAATATTCCTCGCCCATAGAGACCTCCAAGAGTACCAAACAATACTCTCACATCTCAAGAACGGCTGAACAGATTTTCATGAAACATGGCTAAGAACACTCGGGATCACATCGGTTTTCGAATAAAAACAACCGCATTCAAATCGGTTTATCCATTTGGGAGCTACGATACCACAGAAAGATACACAGATAGACAGACGTTAAACTTATTACTGTCTCTGCGTCGGGGGTTAAAAAAGGACAGTTAGACTAATAAGTTGACTGTGCCACGTTGGAGGACAATTTCATAATCATAATGATCATAATGGTGGTACACTATCCGAAATTATAAAAGTAAATTCTGTCAAATAGTCGGTTAGCCCTCTCCAAATACACCTTCTCATGACAACACGATAAAATGCATGGCAGCAGTCGAGAAAGTTGTGCTGAGCGAGAATCAGTAGATTATCGCACCTAAAATTAGCCGAAGCTTCCGGAAAAAAATGTATGGGTACTATGGGTAGGTATATTTTCTCAAACTTGCAATGAAATGTTGACGTGACTTACTTCAAATTAGGTTCGGAAATACTACGTATCCGGTGCGATGAGTGAAGATGATATGTAAAGGAATTTCATACAGCATTTAATTGCAAATAAACTTTTTTCATTTTCAATTTCATACAGCCTTACACACCTAGGCCTGTAAAGCAACCTTCTTTTGTTTTCAAACGGGGGGGCGCGGACCCGGAGCGGGCGGCGCGGCGGCGGTGGTGCACTTCAGACACGTATTATTTAGTTGTGTTAATCTACGAATAAAACAAACTGACTAGCTACTTTTAATTTTTGAAGTGAAAACTTCTTTTTCACGCCACTGCTCGGAAATGTGGCAAAAGATGGTTAGAATTCAGGCTTCAAAGCTGGGGTTAGTTGGACGTCGCACGAACAGGCCATCTATGAGTTCAAACTGTCCAACAATGTTTTTGTAGTCCAGTTTGAACAGCGATTCGAACAATCACAGCTCCCCCGCCCCTGCCCCCACCCCCGCCCGCGCCCGCGCCCGCTCGCGTGTTGAGGGCAGTGCGCGGTCGGCCCGGCGCCCTGCTGCTGCCGTTTCATTAATTTATAATTATTTGCAATTTCCTCGCAGTAGGCGTGAAAAGCACTATGTAATGTCTCGGCCAAAAGTGCAATAGATGGACTCGTCTCCTTCGAGGTCCTCAACTGCGGCTCGGACCTCGAACACACTCGTCCGTCTATTGCCTACTTTCTAGCCTTTACAACAATGTGTAAAGGAAAAATGGTTAAATACGCGACAGAGTTTTGTGACGTCAGATATGAAGGAGGTCACTTTTTGCTGCTAGCTGATTCGACTTCATTCAAAACTGAACGGTATTCGTAAGAGTATAAAGCCATTAAACACTTTTTGCAATAGCATATTCTGCAAATAAATTTTTAATTTTAGCCAACGCGTCCTTCACCGTTTTGCTATTGAGAAAATTCGAATAGTTCGAATTTGGGCGTTATTCCTAAAGAGATACAGCTTAGAAAAATATTTGGCAATGGGAAAAACAAATTGGTACTCTGTTTGTCGCCGCCCGTCGGCGCGCCGACGGGCGAGCCGGCGGCACGTCGCGCTCGACGCTCCCGCGGCCCGTCCGCCTAAATAATTGATAATTGTTTATAAATTTGCGTCAAATTCATTTTTAGGGTGACACCGTAAGATGTCACGTGACCTGATCGAAAAACTGTTACAATGTTATTGAGTTTTCACTTCTGCCAGCACTCCCGGAGTGCAACCTGGTCTTTTTTTTTCATTGCAAGTTTGAGAAAAGCACTATACAAATCTTGGCGAGAAACGGGGTTGCCGGCCGCGTATCCCTATCCGTATCTACTTGGCCTGCAACCCTTCGTTTCCCGGCCTCTATAGTAATGTACTATTACGTCATGTGACAACATTACGAGACATGTACGTGGCATCAAAAGCCATTTAATCGTAGAGAGAGAGAACCTAAGTCTGACAGTCCTAAAATGGCCGGAAGTACTTGGCAGACGGTGCCAAAGTTGGCCTTTATCGTGTTGTCATAACACGTAGGTGTATTTGGAGTGGGATTACGGTCTAAAACTAACGCAAGCGAAAAACGCCTTTGTTCTCTAACTATGAGGTATTTTTGTCGCTTGTGTTGTTTTGACAGGGTTTAGGGCGGTCACACACGGCGACTTTTGGCAGCGCTACATACGCGGCACAGGTGATCTATGGCAAGTGTCGCGCGACAGGCGCACGTCCGTGAAACGCCCGTTTGTATCGCTGCAAAAACTTGCCGCGTGAAAAAATGTTTCTATAATATTTGCAGACAACCTTACACAAATCGACCAAGTCCCAAACTAAGCAAAGCTTGTACATTGGGTACTAAACGATGATAAACATACTAATATAGATAAATAAATACTTAAATACATAGAAAACATCCATGACTCAGGAACGAATATTCGTGCTCATGCACATGCTCAGGCTAAAGCGGTCGTCAAAAGCGTGTACCTAATCGTTATTTCTCACCCTTTAATTCGCATTGTAGAGCCGGCTTAACACACTCTGAGAACGTCTTTTTGTATTTTTTTCCCGACCAGAGTCGTTTGGGCTATTCAGGGCCGCCAAGGCGTGAACTATGGACCTTGGCATTTTTTTGCGAAATAAAGGGTTAAAACGTACTACACTTGAAAACGTAATTAGAGACCAAAAAAATAACCTTAAAATTGCCATTAAAATGAAAAAATAACTGATACTGGCTAACTTACACTCTTCCAAATGATGGACGTGGCTAAAAACTAGCTATGTATTATTTTTTTGGTCTCTAATTACGTTTTCAAGTTTAGTCCCTAGGCAACCGAGCTCTGATCGGGTTAAAATAGAGAAAATACGGAGAAAACTAATTTTCCCAGACATCAGACCCAGCTAGATAGATTTTTCGCCCCCGTAAAACCGTATATTCCAAATTTCATTGAAATCGTTAGAGCCTTTTTCGAGAACGTGATTTATATATACTAGCTGCCCGGCCCGACTTCGCACGGATTACCCGTTTTCCCGTAGGAATGAAGCATTTTCTCGCGGTAAAAAGTTCCCTATATTCATCAGGGATAATGTCGGCTTCTAGTAGTGTTGATCCTACTAATGTTATAAATACGAAAGCTTGGATGTTTGAATGTTAAGATGTTTGTTACTCAATCACACTTAAACGGCTCAAGCTATTTGGATGATATTTTGCACGAAGATAGTTCATATCCTGGATTAAAATATAGGACAGTTTTTATTCCGGGTCCACGCAGACAAAGTACTGGGCGGAAGCTAGTACATATATATATATATATACAAATATTGCTAGTTTAATAGTACAGTCCCCGTATTATGGTCGGCCTTTATCACGCGATAAGTGACAAGATAGGAGCGTCGTCTCGTTCTGTCGAACGGTGTCAGCCTGTGGCCGACCATGATACGGGGTCAGGATAAGATAACATCACTCGAACGTTACATTCTGTACTCACCCCCGCAATCTGAGTGGCCATTTGGCCGAGCAGTGTGTAGACTCCGTTGGTCCACTCGTCCACAGTGTTTCGGGTGCGGATCCACGAGTAGCTGAAGCAAAATGAACCTTATTGGCTTACAGTCAACGTTCAACTGTGTATTCTATTGGCCTATGACGAAAATTTTTGCAATACGGGTGTAGACTCGAAAATTATTATTACTCCAAAAGAAAGAAGGCAAAAATATATGCATAGTGACTAAAATTCCATTCAGATATCTCAAAGAATTACGAAGCTACAACCGTTTTAATATTGCTAGTATAATAGTAATAGTGTGACGTCAGAATACGCGAGGCTGCCGGGTCACGCGTCGCGCGCGCGGCGCCGAACACGATACGGGGCACGGCACGTTGCCGTCTATTAGTGACGTCACAATCTACAAGCGTCATCGTTTCATATGAAGTTGCGTTTTGCGAAAAAGGGACAGAACATACCCCTTCTTAAAACTTTGGACACTTATAACTTCGTGATTGTTTAACATCTTGCGTTGATTTTTTCTCCATTTGACTATATTTTTAATCCTTTTTCGAGAAAATATGACAATATTGATTATATTATTTAGTGTCTGCACTCCTATTCGAAGGTCGAGTTTAGCCGAAGATAATCTACATCATCTTAAAACTACATCATACAACTATATTTAAATACTAAATTGACAAAAAAAACTAATCATCGAAACTGCTTACAAATTTTGACGATAATCGGTTGAGAAATGCGAACCTTAGAGGAGTACAGCCGGACATCTTGACATCCGGGCATACGACAGAATTTTGGCCCAAGCTGAACAGAGAACTTTGTTCGCTTCGCTCGCTCGTTTAATAAAGTAAATGTCGTTTTGCCTAAAGAACTTAGCCGGGGACCGAGAGAACTGGCGCCTACCAACGGCAAGAGCCAAGCCCTTAAATTATGTGTAATGGTGAATGTTACCTGTTTTTGTAGGAGTGGTGTATGCCAGACTTGACACAGAGTTTATGCACTAAGTTGCCTAGGTCCAGGTTAGGCAGCTGCCCGTTCAGACCTTCCATCTTCACTTCGATGTATTCTGAAATATTACAATACAAACCATCAGTGCTCAACTACTTGTTGAGACGATTCTAACGAGCCCAAACTCAACGGGGTTACAGTAGTACCAAAAATATAAGTTACAACGATGTACCTGCGCAGAAAGCATTTTAACCAATCATAAGGCAGCGCGTTAAAATCCTGAACGCCCATGGGCCGAAATTTTGCGCGCGACGCCAGCAGCTCCGGCGCCCGCCATTTTGTATGGGGCCATGAGCGAGAATGCACGAGTTCACCTGCCATTGCAAATTGTACCTTACGCAAGTGTAACAAGGTCTTTATTGATATGGTCATACGTTCGATTTCATTCGGTACTTGTCAGCACTCGTCGGCGTGGACGAAGATGGCCGATGTAACTTATATTTGTGGTACTACTGTACGTCTGCTAAGTTCCGAATTCCCATGGCCACCTTCTGTCTCCATCATCAAATCAGCTGAATGGTACCATAATATTGAATTATCATCCGAACTATACCTTTACCCAAAACTTCAACTTAATTGGTTGAAGATATCCGCTTCAAAATTGAGTTGCAAGATTCCACCCGAACAAACATAGTTACATAGTAAGGTATGTACAGTCAAGGATTTTAATTGTTGAGCCAAAATCAAAATTATTTGACACCTAAATGGCCCAACAATGACCGTAAATACATTGCAAGTTAATAGAAAGCTTTTAAAAATAAATCATGTTCGTTTCTAAACACCTAAATGTAATTGAACAAGCGAGGAAATCTGTCCAAGTGCACTGGAATAATCCGGCCTTTATAGAACGAGGGAGCGAAGTGAACGAAGTTCTATGCTTCAGCTTGGGCCGAAAATCGTTTATGTCCAGGTCTCCAGATGTCCCGATGTCCCGCTGTTCTCATCTACAAGTCGCATTTCTGCACCGATTCGCGTGAATTTTTGTGAGCGTTAATTGTATAGAATTTGACTATCTAATCATTTTTTAGGGTTCCGTAGTCAACAAGGAACCCTTATAGTTTCGCCATGTCCGTCCGTCTGTCTGTCTGTCTGTCTGTCCGTCTTCGGCTTAGCTCAGTAACCATAACAACTAGAAAACTGTAATTCGGCATGGGTATATAAATCAATCACGCCGACAAAACAGTAGAATACTCTTGAAAATTTTTTTTTCTGAGGTACCTCCCCTACACCCAAAGGGGGGATGTATTTTTTTTTCTCGTTAAACCCATGATGTGGGGTATCGTTGGATAGCTCGTTCAAAAATATTATGGGTTTCCTAGAAATCAGTGATTAGTTTGCGAGATATTGGGCTTTAAAGCCATAATTTTTGTTCGAGTCATGTGCCGACGCAACCTCACCCGCACGTCGATGTAACTAAGACAGACAGGCAACTACGGAACCCTACACTACGCATGGCCCGCCACGCACTAACCGGGTTTTTTTTTTTTTTCGCGAGTTCTACAGCTCACAGAGCCACTAAGTATATATGTATGTATGTATCCCATCATCATCTATTTAAGAGCTAGGCTCTTGTCGGTGGAGTAACCGCCACTGTTTTTTGTGCTCTACCAGCCTCTTGGCGGTATGTATCTATCTATGTATAAATGTTTGTTTGACAATAACTATCGTATCGTTGATCGGAAGTCCGGTTGGCAATTTTTTGATGACAGATGGCGCTGGACGGATCCACGAGTACATCGCAAGTTCTGCGCAATCACTAGTTTATCTTCGTGCTAAATTTCACCCAAATCGGTTGAGCCGTTTAAGCGTGATTGAGTGAGTAACAAGCATCTAAACATCCAAACTTTCGCATGTATAAATACTAGTGGCTCTGTGAGCTGTAAAAACTAACAAGACTTTTTTTGAAGTGAAAACTCCTTTAGCGGCGCTGAGCACTTTTTGGGATGCAGAAAAATTGCTAAATACGCGACAGATTTTTGTGACGTCAGATGTGAAGGAGGTCACTTTTTGCTGCTAGCCGATTCGACGTCATTCAAAACTGAACGCTATTCGTAAGAGTATAAAGCCATTAAACACTTTTTGCAATAGCATATTCTGCAAATGAATTTGTAATTGTGTCCACGCGTCCTTCACCGTTTTGCTATTGAGCAAATTCGAATAGTTCGAATTTGGACGTTATTCCTAAAGGGATAATAAAGCTTTGAAAAATATTTGGCAATGGCAAAAACAAATTGGTATTGCGTTTGCCGCCGCCCGTCGGCGCGCCGACGGGCGAGCCGGCGGCCCGTCGCACCCAACGCGCCCGCGGCCCGTCCGCCTAAATAATTGATGATTGTTTATAAATTTGCGTCAAATTCATTTCACACCGTAAGATGTCACGTGACCTGATCGAAAAAGTGTTACAATGTTATTGAGTTTTCACTTCTGCCGGCACTCCCGGAGTGCAACCCGGTCTTTTTTTTAAAGTGACTTCGGCCCAAGCTAACGCATAGAACTTCGTTCGCTTTGCTCCCTCGTATTATAGTAGGACTTCAAAGACAGAGTACCCACTTACTAATTTTAGGAGTATGAATCTCCAAGTTGATCGCCGCCTGTATAGATCCCGACCTTCCTTTCAACTTTCCAGGGTTCAGGCATTTCTTGTGTTGGAAACCCATGCCTAACGACCCCAGATCCAAGCTGGGAGTACCAGGCGTCCAGAAACCGCCGAGGCTCGTGTAGAACGTGCCAGAGTCCCGCTGTATGCCGTGGTAAGCTTCTAGCCATGCCTGCATTCCTAGTTGTTCGTGTTCCGTTACTAGGAAGATTATGTCCTTTGCCCAGTATTTTTGTGCTGAAATCAAAATTATTGTTTATCAAGCTCAATTTACACATGCAATATATTGCATGCAAGTTTCATTACATTGAGGGTTACCGACGTATTTATACTGCGTTTTATCAATCAAACCCTGCAATGTAGTTAAACTTGCATGTGTAATTTGCGCTTTAGATTTACACACAATAAGATGGATCTACGAGTAATGATTCCATTGATAAGTATACTTCAGTCTATTCATATATTGCGAGGATGGAAAGTAGGCAATAGGCGGTGACCACGACCGACACATGCAACCCATCTATAGCACTTTCAGCCCAGACATTCCACAGCGCTTTCACGACTACTGCGAGGAAACAGCAAATAATAATAGATGTGCACATCTTTCGACATATGTTCAAGCTGTAGCGTAAAAAACTGTATCCCTACGAACAAGCTTGTAAAAATCCAAAAATCTAAATCAAAATCAATTATTTAATCTGCAAATAGGCCACAAGGGCACTTTTACATGTCAAACGGTAATTTTGCAATAAAATAATAATAATCTTACACAATAATAATTTAAAATTTGCAGATTAAGGACCGATATAAACGGTTAACAAACTAAATGTCACCAAGTTAATGAAAACAAAACAAAATTGCAAAATATGACCATTACATTCGATATAAGGTCTGTATGAGCATTAACAAAGCATTAAAGCATCAAAGTTAAACATTAGACAGTACAGCATTAAAGTTTTTGACTTGCAAAAGTGCTATGAGAAAGCCTATTTGAATAAACATCACTACATAGTTTAAAACAAAGTCGCTTCCCGCTGTCTGTCCGTATGCTTAGAACTTTAAAACTACGCAACGGATTTTGATGCGGTTTTTTTAAATAGATGAGTGATTCAAGAGGAACCTTTATATGTATAATAAAGTACCCGTGAGAAGCCGGGGCGGTCGCTAGTAAACTATAAAACAAGAAGTTAATGATATTAATTCAGTATTCCAGAGATGTATAAAGAGTGGTGACTCTTACTAAAAGGCCAGGTCAAAAGTACCGTAAACCGACGAGCATGTATGAGAAATGTTATGAAAGTGAGTGAAGCGAAAGTGGTTTGTCAGGATCGTAGCAAATGGAGATCCGTGATCTCTGCCTACCCCTCTGGGAAAGAGGCGTGATTATATGTATGTATGTATGTATAGTACGATTCTTCTCAAGTGAATTTTTCGCTCCGAGCCCTAATCTTTCAAACAAAGGCCATTGTCTCTATTACCGCATGGCCGCTAGCTAACGAGTAAGCACGTGCCACTACAACATTCAAGTTGAAAAACAAACGGTATCGTCATAGTATTAAGGTTCAAATTTAATGTCACTGATATTCTAGATATTACGTTTTGGTAGTGTAGGACGATAGACTGCCCCGAAGCAATACGGCACTCACATTATTTTGATACTTTGTGGTGTTACAAATGAAACACGGTTATTTATGATAAAGCGTAGTATATTTGTTATATATAACAAAATCTAAGGTAACAATGTAAATTTAATATTAAAAAGTTTAACATAGGTAATAATCAACATTTTTCCCTGTAGGTAAATAAACTGTTATACGTATTACTAAATAAAATCGTGTCATAAAAAATCAGATATAATCAATTTCTTTCTTATAATTATAAACCTTTAACAATTAAAAATTATATATTTCTAACTTGTATATAGTATTATTTGCGGCGAAGTTAGTATCAAACCACAAAGTATCAAAATAATGTGAGTGCCGTATTGCTTCGGGGCAGTCTATCGTCCTACACTACCAAAACGTAATATCTAGAACATCAGTGACATTAAATTTGAACCTTAATACTATGACGATACCGTTTGTTTTTCAACATGGTTGTAGTGGCACGTGCTTACTCGGTAGCTAGCGGCCATGCGGTAATAGAGACAATGGCCTTTGTTTGAAAGATCAGGGCTCGGAGCGAAAAGTTCACCTGAGAAGAGACTATATAAAGAGTGGTGACTCACGGCGCGCGAACTGCGCGAAGGCGAGCATGAGCGCGACGCCGGCCGCGGTGTCCTTCTGGTGCGTGCCGGGCGCGCGGTGCGGCGCGGTCAGCACGAGCGCCTCCAGGGACGCCGTGCGCGGCGCGCGCAGGATGCCGTATACGTTCGTGCCGTGGTACACCTGTGGCATAGTTAAATGTTTTTGAAGTGAAAACTTGTTTAGCGGCGCTGAGCACTTTTTGGGATGGGGAAAAATTGTTAATCTCGCGACAGATTTTTGTGACGTCAGATGTGAAGGTCACAAAATTTTCTATTTTGCTGCTAGCCGATTCGACTTCATTCTGGTAGACTTTCTGTATTTAAATACTTTTTGTACAAATCTTTTTCTGGCTAGTTTGTAAAAAAAAAGACCAGGTCGGCAGAAGTGAAAATTTAAATAATTTTAATTATGCAAAAAAAATCCCTTCACCCCCCCCCCCCCCCCCCCCCTCTCCCCCTGCGTGCAAATATGTCTGATAAAAACCTTATTAGTAGTACGCTATAGTTCAACTTAACTCAGAAAAATTGATGAAGGAGACGAAGAAATAAAATACCAATTTGTTTTTGCCATTGCCAAATATTTTTCAAATCTATCTCTTTACGAATAACGTCCAAATTCGAACTATTCGAATTTGCTCAATAGCAAAACGGTAAAGGACGCGTGGACAAAATTACAAAGTTATTTGCAGAATATGCAATTGCAAAAAGTGTTTAACGGTTTTATACTCTTACGAATAGCGTTCAGTTTTGAATGAAGTCGAATCAGCTAACAGCAAAATATAAAAGTTTGATAAAACAAAATGGAATTTGCATTTACGGAAAATGTGTTACGACCTTATACTGTTAACAATAAAGTACAAATTAGAACGATGTGCCCCTAGTCAAACCCCCGTTTTCCCCCCCCGCCCCCAAGCCTCGTCCCGAATCTCTCACCATCCTACGGTCACGTGACCTCCTACGCATCTGACGTCACAAAAATCTGTCGCGTGTTTAACATTTTTTCCCCATCCCAAAAAGTGCTCAGCGCCGCTAAAGAAGTTTTCACTTCAAAAAGTGTATTGTACAAAAGAAACAATATGCATATCACGACCCTGCGTCTGTTAAGTGAAAACTTCTTTAGGGGCGCTGAGCACTTTTTGAGATGGGGAAAAATTGTTAAATACGCGACAGAGTTTTGTGACGTCAGATGTGAAGGAGGTCACTTTTTGCTGCTAGCCGATTCGACTTCATTCAAAACTGAACGCTATTCGTAAGAGTATAAAGCCGTTAAACACTTTTTGCAATAGCGTATTCTGCAAATTAATTTGTAATAATACCAACCGTCCTGCACCGTTTTGCTATTGAGAAAATTCGAATAGTTCGAATTTGGACGTTATTCCTAAAGCGATAAAGCTTAGAAAAATATTTACCAACGGCAAAAACAAATTATTATTAATACGGTATTCGTCGATTCGAAATGTCAAAATATTCAAGTTTTCACTTCTGCCGGCACTCCCTGAGTGCAACCCGGTCTTTTTTTTGACACTAGTATATAATTTGAAAAATAAGGAAGGAAAATAGCATGATAAAAGACTCACTAGTACAATATGGTACTCGTACTACACAGCCGGCAAAAATATCTCTAGATACAAGTGTGACAGATTTACGCGAATTTTGCTGTGGCAGATATTAATGCTTTTGACAGTACCGTCAAGTCTAAAAATGCATATATGTCTGTTTGGAAAAAGATGTATTTGTAGCAGTGAACGCAAAAACCATAAATTTCTACCCAAACACGTGCCCAAAACCCGGTATGCGCATGTTCGAACTAGGCCTAGCATCGTTTTGACACCCCGCCCCCCACCCCGCATAATAGCAACGGCACCTATTCTGTGTGACCACTTTGCGGCGTTACTTAGGGGTGCCTGTCGTATCGCATAATGTTGATAGTCCTAAAATTTTTTGGCCGAGAATGTTTGGTCTAATGTTGAGTGGCATACTACTTATTTAGCTTATTCATTTTTGCGCATACCCATTTAAAAGTTCTAAAGTATGTTTATCCTAATATTGATTACTCGAACATCGAATTACCTAAAGAGTAATTGTCCTAATTTTCATTGTCATAGTAATTATTTTGCCTATTATTAAATTAGCTAAAATTACACCACCTATACTATTTTTTTCCTAAATTTTATACTATTTTTAAACTCTGAGCAGACCCGACCTACATCTAGATAAATAAGATAGGTTCGTTCGAAGCGGGGCTCCGTCGAAATGAGGGCGGGTCATAGGTTATTCAAGTATTAGGCAATTCTCAGCAGAGAAAACCTTCATTTACATCAATTAGATAGGTTCGTTAGTTGTCTTTTGTCCCTCAGAGCAGAAATAGACACCCCGCGCAAATATTTAGGACAATCGATATTAGGAACAACAATTTCGGCAAATAAAAATATGCACAACAATGTTTATGCCATACATTATTCGGCATAAAGTTGGTATGCGACAAAATAGTAGGACGAACAATTTTACGCCACCCGATATAGACCCGTTACTTAGACTTCTATGGTTTTTTTCGTGCGCTGATTTGTAGCTTATCCGCTACAATATAAAACTCATAACTACAGGCTTTAATAGTCGGGCGAAAAGAAATCGTAAAAACTGGGGCCCATTGCCAGGCAGAGCACATTCTATTGAAAGTGCCACTTATACCTATTACGAGATCAAAGATTAAAAAAACCCCACCAAAAACATTACATGTAAAGTGATTGCCAAGACTCCCTAGCTCATATAGCTTTCAGTGTTAAAAAGATATCAGATCATAATTAGCGCCAAGCTTCCTACTCCACGCGGCGTAACTCTACCACTACCAGCCACGCTCTACAAATTCTACATCTTGGCTGGTAGACTTCAGGAAGTATCCTAAAGGTTTTGATGATCAACGTGAGTGAGTGAGTGAGTGAGTGAGCGTTTTTTAGACGTCAATAAAATCGAAAGTATATGAGCTATGCAATTGAAACTTTATATATTTAATAAGTCAACTATTAACATCATATCCCGAGAATATTGTTTATCTGATATAATCCAAACCCAAGTTATGACGGTTCAAAAACGCTTCGAGAAAAGGTAGGTAGTGCCCTTGCGCTTCTCTTGGCTGGTCTTGGCGGGGGCACTGCTGTGCCCCCAGATTGTAGGGTACTAACCTGACCATTGCCCAGCGGGTAGTCGAGTGTGAAGTTGTGCGTGTACACTTCCAAGTGCAGCTGTGACATCTTGGCCACCAGCCACGCCACTGGCATCTGTTCCGCATCCTCCAACTTGTACTGTTCCAATTCAAACCACTTGTTACAAACATTTACTGATATAACTACAGCTTAGAAAAGTTGAGAAACCCCCAACATTTTCATTTCAAAGTCCAACATCTCAAAAACGGGTGAACAGATTTTCATGCAACATGGCTAAGAACACTAGGGATAAAATTATCTATGACACAAAAAAAACTAAATGAAGATCGGTTCATTCACGGGTTCACAGACAGATACACAGATACACAGACAGACACGTTAAACTTTTAACACCCCTCTCTTTGCGTGGGGGGTTAAAAATAGCTTTTAACTAAGCTCTTTTATAGATATTGCTTTGACCTCATAAGTCCCAGATGTATTTTAGATTTTTTTAATTTCGTTAATTCCAATTTTATTTTGTACTTATTATTATTATTATCTATTTAAGACAGGCAGCTGACGCTGATACGTCTAAATCATAGTTCACTTAGCACAGGTATAAATATGCAGGAACTTAGGAGGTTGAAATGTTTACAACCACTTTAACCTATCAAATTAAAACTTTCGTGTGACATGTTGAAATAATACTAACAATTACATGGTTCAACTCACGTATTCAATGTCACTACAGGCGACATGTTTCGAACTCTTCTGGAGTTCTTCTTCAGGATGAGTGTTTTTAGCGTTCGGAACGGGCGCGGGCAGTGATACATGCAACACCACTGCGAAAACACTCATCCTGAAGAAGAACTCCCGAAGAGTTCGAAACATGTCGCCCGTAGTATAATTGAATACATGAGTTGAACCATGTAATTGTTAGTATTATTTCACTTTAACACAAGTATCTTAATCTTTTCAAACGAGTGAGTAAAGCGAACCAAGGCTATACTACAGCTTGGCCCGAAATTGTTTGTATGTCTGGTGTCTGTCACACTGTCCCGTTGTTCTCCTCTACAGGTCATATTTTTCAACCAAATGTCGTGAAATTTTGTGAGCAGGATTGTTTATCATATATGTAGACTTATTTTGTTAAATAACTCAATGAATTATTACTTTTTAAAAGAAGGCTTGCAAGTTCTACAGTTTACGGAGCCACTAGTTTATGTATCTGAGCATAATCTCCGCTATTACACAATCACAAGACGATTGAGTTTACTGTGGACTAGATAAATTTGTGGAAGATTATTACTACAACACACAAGGTGCTGTTATAGCGTTAACAGATGATCGAACGGTCCGGCGGACCAAGAGGGACACAGCTATCTGAAAGAATCAGAGGGATATATGACTCTATAATTCTTTCAGATAGCTGTGTCCCTCTCGGTCCGCCGGACCGTTCGATCGTCTGTTAACGCTATTAGATTTGTCTTATTCATAGGAGAGTTATAGGCTATATTTTTAAAGCAGTCAGGTTTAAAAAAAAATCTTGTAGTTTTTAAGACTTACCAAGATCTCGTTCGTCAGCTCCTCGTGAAACTGTTTAGCCGCATGCTCCCCATTGAACTCTGTCGTGACCAGCCCAGGCAGCAGCGCATTCTCCGAGAAATACGTCTCGTTGTTGAACTCCCGGTTGCCTAGCAACACGAACCAGGCCAGCGCCCCGACGTACAGCAAGAAACACAGCGGCCCGTGGATTCTCTTTAGCACCCGCACCCATTTTACAGACCTGTATTCAGGGTCGGATAAAAGACCCATTTTGAGCCGATTTGGTGCACTTTCGCGCTACGATTTAATGCTCGCTAATAAATCAATCAACGCTATTGTAGTAGAGATCTATTTAATACACAATTATCAAGAAGAACATGATATAAATACTGAAATAATTCTCCGAATATAAACCCATCGGTTTACAATAATCTAATCGCAAACGCAAACCGCTACTGTCATTGTGATTGTCATTTGCCTGATTTGTCATTCTGACATTGAGAGAGCGTTCAGATTACAGCAGATTTTTGCCCGCGTCAAGTGTATGAAACCAATACTGAAGCTGTTATGTATGTCTTTGGATTTCGAAAAACACGCACAAGTATGTCATGGTTTTCGATACAATTTTATTAGGAGCAATGTCTCCTGTTAATCCAAAACTTCATGTATATTTTACTTACACATTAAAAAGTTTTCTATGTTTTAAACAATACCTAAAGCACACTATTTGACAGCGACCGCCAACGCACTTTTACTTTTCTCTTCAACACAGTTTAGTCCGGGCTGAATATAATTTTAATTGATAATTTTAATGGTTTATTTAAAATACTTTCAGCAAGTGTCAATTTTCTTATCAATCATTTCTGTATATTACATACTCGTAAAGTTATAAGCTTAAACTGGTGTCGTGAATTAAAGTTGTTTTAAATGATGTTTGAAACAAAAGACACAAAACTATGCCGGGGCTGCCTCAGCTCGGACAGGAAGCTAACAACTGTATCTGCCGGTGGTTTAAATTTCTATTACTTTCTATTGGCGGAAGGCGGACGGGTGGATGTAAGTAGGACAATATACAGACAACTACATATATAATAAACCTTACTGCTACTAGATAAAGGAACATGCACAGAGGCGTTTTTACCTATGGTGCAGCGTGTGAGTTGCACATGGGCGCAGCGGTCCTAGGGGGCGCCGAGCGCCGCCCGCTACCATTCCATTTTGACCGCGCGCTTGCTAGAGGGGGCGCTAGAGTAATGTTTGCACACGAGCGCTACATGGGCTAGAGACGCCTCTGAACATGTATTTATTTATGTACTTAGTCCCCGGGCGACCCCTATATTCCAAATTTCATCGAAATTGTTAGAGCCGTTTTGGAGAACGTGATTGCAAATATATATACAAATATTGCTTGATGGATTATACAAATATTGCTGGATGGTTAGGATGTAATATTTCCAAAATGGCAGTCCGGTATGTAAGAAAAAACACTTGATCTATTTTTTTATATGGCATAAACTTGAATTTCATTGTTGTCTTCCTTTTGGAACGAACAAACCTTTTCGAAAATGAACGAACAATGAACTAGGACAGAATTTAATTTACAAAATGATTAACTTTTCCAGGCACTAAGTATAGTGGGCCTTGAGCTATGTTGGGAATGTGTGGCTATGCTGCGCCGGACCCAGATATTTCAGGCGCGGGTTCAACAAGCACACACAATTCTGGAAGATGCCTTAGGAATTCCTGTAAGTATTTTAGATTCATGATATAGGTATATCTAAACGAATAAAAAAGGGCTATGGACAAAGGCTATATTTTATCTTATGGCTACACTCGCATATACAGAGAACCCGGGTGGAGCGGAATGTACTTTTCACACCTTCTGTAGAGACATACTTGCCCTCTAATGAGGAATCATAGTTGTACTTTTTTTCAGAAATGATTAATTGTTGCCCTCACATGAGGGATGTCAACTTTCCTCATAGTTGGTGTGAAAAGCAGTATGTGTCTCTTAAACACTAGAATCCGTTGTTACACTCAAGATTCTACTTTAGAATTCCTCGCTCCACTCAGGATTCTATTGTAGAATCTGTCGCCTCACATACACAATATATCACCCTTGCCATAAATGTATAATTTTAGTCCCTTCAGACACATCTACTATAGTAAAATTTAAAGTACAATTGTTTTGCTTACAGACAGGAAAAGCTACATTGTCTTCTCTAACTATCCAACAGAAACTAGAATATGATGATATTTTTGAGGAAACCGAACCAAATGAGCAACCATTATTCAGTGAAACGAAAGTGCGTAATGTTACTGTTAATAAAATTGTTATACCTACAAAATACAAAGCACTAGTTACAGAAAAGGCGAAACCCTTTAAAGATGAAAGCGATCCAACAAAGATCAACTATGATAATGTTGAAGCTGGAATAATGAGTGATGACAGTGATGATCATGAAAATGTTGATGCCTGTGATAGTCGTTCTAGTTCACCAGATATAACTATAAAAAAAATTACTTCTCCAAAAAAGTTTCAAGACGTAAAAACAATCAAACACTTAAATTTGAATGATGAGAAACCTAAAGGCAGAGCTCACTTACAGGCAAACCGCGTAATTAAAAACAGAACTGTAAAATATAGAAAACCCCCAGCTCCAGCTTTTGTTAAAACTCCAGTAATAGCTAAACTGGAACTGGAACTACAAAAGTTAATGCAAAATGCAAAAAACAGGTCTAAACAAAAGAAAACAAAAAAAGAATCTACAACTAGCAATGAAAGAAAAGCAGGATCTTCAAATGATATTGCAGAAAAAAATGATATCATTGATTCTGATCAAGATGATTCGGAAAGTAGTGCAGATGATGCCTCAAATCACGTTGGTAAAGAATCTAAAACTACGTGTAGAAGAAGTAAACCAGATGCGGATCCTGATTTCAGTCTAGAAGATGTTGATAGAGATTCAGAGAGTAAATCAGAAGATGACCCAAAGGAAAATTTGGATGGTGTTAAGGAAAAAGTAATGAAAGAAAAAAGATTTAAGAAAACAACAATTATACGATATAAACATATTGATGATGTTATGTCGTGTTTTACAGAAATAGAAATGAGCGTGGACGATTTAAAAAGTGTTTTAGAGAAGCAGGACGCCATTGTTGATGAAAAGAAACCGCATAATTGTAGTATTTGCGGCCACCTATTCAGACTTCACAAAACTTTGACGCATCATGCACTTAATTATCATAAAGCAACAGTAAGTATTTATACTTATAACTTTTGCAACAAACTTGTGTTACAAAGTCAGCCAGTTCTGCACAAAAAAAAGTTTCTGTCAAAAATTAAACAAGCTTTTATTGCCGTAGTTTTCTGTATACCATCATTCAACTACTCATTGAGACGATTCTAACGAGCCCAAACTCAACGGGGTTACGTCGGTTAAGTGCTGAATTCCCATGGCCACCTTCCGTCTCCATCATCAGATCAGCTCGATGGTACCATAATATTGAATTGTCATCCAAACTATACTTATTCCCAAAATTCAAACAGCTCAATCGGTCACCGAGCAGTGGGTCAAATTTAACTTGCAAGATTTGATGACAAACATTGGAACAGGTGAAAAATAAAAGCTTGTAACTAATATACTGCAAAGGTGGCAAATAAGTTTCTTCTTGGTGGTGGGCGCACACCGTAACCTATCGACGCTTGTAACGCGTAGCCGTCCCTTTATTGATTTGAGGATTGTGTTGAGAGTGAATACACATGCCTCCCTCACTCTCAACACAGGCCATCCTAGGGACCTCTGGCGACCGTGCCACCAGCAATACAACATCACATGCAGAGCAGTACTTCACAAGTTGAAGTGCTCCAAATATGAGCGAGATGACATTCCACTGTTACCTGTCTTTTGACATCCTGATATTCATTGACGGATACATCAGCAATTTGCATAAAATGTCCTCAACACGTTCGCAACCAAGAACCCGCCTAGCGGGCACTCGTAATGTTTGCTCAGATGCCGGCTGAGCCCGCTAGGCGGGCAGTAGTATGAACTTACACGCCTAACGAATTCTGTCGGTTTCTGGTGAATTGATCCATTGTTAGTCCGGTTGCGAAAGTGTTGAGCGCAAATTACACATGCAAGAAATTGCATGTAAGTTTAACTACATTGCGGGGTTTGATAGATAAAACTCAGTATTAAGTACCTCGGTAACCCGCAATGTAATGAAACTTGCATGCAATACCTTGCATATGTAAATTGCGCTTTTGTAATGATGCATTTTCTACAAGTTGATGAGTAAGCGTTCCTTACTCAAAAAATATTTAATAGAACTTTTGACGACCGGTTTAATAACAATAATAACCTAGTTGGTACAAACTCCAACACAGTTATCTGACCATCCCGTATTTATATAGAACCGTATTACAATGCACATAAAGTGCACGGATGGTCAGTTAGCTGTGTTGTCAATAGTACTGGAGCTCGAGTGAGAGGGTACAAATCTCGGTAAGGGCATTTACTCGTATTTGTGTGATGAACACGAACATTTGTTCTGAGTCATGGATTTGTTGTATGTATTTAAGAATTGCAATATGGGGGCGAAGCTGCGGGAAGCTAGTTTAGTTTGTCCGCAGATATTTATTTATTTATATAGAACCGTATTACAATGCACATAAAGTGCACGGATGGTCAGTTAGCTGTGTTGTCAATCGTACTGGAGCTCGAGTGAGAGGGTACAAATCTCGGTAAGGGCATTTACTCGTATTTGTGTGATGAACACGAACATTTGTTCTGAGTCATGGATTTGTTGTATGTATTTAAGAATTGCAATATGGGGGCGAAGCTGCGGGAAGCTAGTTTAGTTTGTCCGCAGATATTTATTTATTTATAGCTTCCCAACCTATATTTTCTTTCTAGCATAAGTATGTTTATCGTCGTCTAGTACCCATAGTACAAGCTTTGCTTAGTTTGGAACTAGCTCGATTTGTATAAGATTGTCCGCAGATATTCAAATCAAATCAAATCAATTATTTATTCTGCAAATAGGCCACAAGGGCACTTTTACCATGTCAAACGGTAATTTACAATAAAATAGTAATCTTACACAATAATAATTTAAAATTATATATAAAAGGTTTACAAACTAAATGTCACTAAGTTAATGTAAACAAAACAAAATTGCAAAATATGACCATTACATTCGATATAAGATCTGTATCAGCATTAACAGAAGTTAATGATATTATTCAGTATTCCAGAGATGTATAAGGTCTCTGAGCGTCCAAATACAATTAATAATTATTCTAAGAGATGTATACGGTCTCTAAGCGTCAAAACAAAAAAGGAACATTAATGTTTATGTTGTATTGTGTTTATTATGTTATATTGTCAGAGATGTACAGGGTCAATAACAATAAAACGTGTCAAGATCAGAATGATGTCTATTTATTTATTTATAGCTTCCGAACCTATATTTTCTGCCTATTTCTAGCATGCAAGCTGTTTATCGTCGTCTAGTACCCATAGTACACACAGCAACACACCTAACTAACCATACCGTGAAAACCTAGAACCTTATTACAATGCACTTAAGGTCAGATTAGATTTCCGATGGTCACTTAGCTGTGTTGTCGACTGTACAAGCTTTGCTTAGTTTGAGACTAGGTCGATTTGTATAAATTTGTCCGCAAACATTTATTAAAGTGAAAACTTCTTTAGCGGCGCTGTGCACTTTTGTGATGGGGAAAAATTGCTAAGGCGCCGTAGGTTCAGCGAAGTTAGGCGAACAGAGTTTTTGAAACAATATAATGCGTCTGTTTATAGTAATATGGTTTCAAAAAAATACGAATAGTAATCTTAAGGCTTTTCTGCAGCGACATCAGTGATTCAAAACACAATTAAGCAATTTTCGCCCGATAGAAAAAATCACAAACATAGCTCTAAAATACACTTAAAATATTCGTAACAAACAGCAGCATTTATTATGCTTTTGTGCATAATTATGCACAAAAGCTAAAAATATTAAAATTGCTTCTAAAAATCGGCAATATCATATTTGAGATAACTCAATGATAATTTTGAATGGGGTGGGGGGGTATAAGGAGACCTCACGTGTATTTTTCTACAGTACAGAACGAAACTAAGAAAAAATAATAATAATTGAAATCTTATCTTATCTTATAAATATATCATCACATTCAAAACTATTAGATAGAAAAATAAACAAGATTTACTATATCATTTTTTTCTTACAATTCGGTCGAATGAAACAAAATATGCGTGAGGTTTACGTATGGGGGGGGGGGGGGGGGGTCAAAAAGTAGCCGAAAAAACCTCGCGTGATTTGTGCACAAGCCCTTAGGTTAAAAGCGTGTTTTTCTAGTATTTTTTAAACTATTAATTATTATTTATAAGATATATTTTCTGCCTATTTCTAGCATCCCGCACAATTCAGAAAAGGAAACTTCTGTAATCCGCCGCCCACCATACCTGAGAAGCCGAGTCTCTGGCGCTGCAGCGTGTGCAAAATAATGCTACGGAGAGACCACATACTTGCGCATATGAATGAACATCACCGTACCCAGTACTTCTGCAATGGACAGGGATGCGAATGGTCCATGAAGGTATTTTGGTAAGTTTTTATTTTATGCTTATAGTTACCAAAAAAATAAAAAAAGACCGGTTTGCTCTCCGGGAGTGCCGGCAGAAGTGAAAACTCAATAACATTGTAACAGTTTTTCGAGCAGGTCACGTGACATCTTACGGTGTCACCCTAAAAATGAATTTGACGCAAATTTATAAACAATTATCAATTATTTAGGCGGACGGGCCGCGGGCGCGTTGGGTGCGGACGGGCCCAACGCGCCGCCGCGGCGCAACGGTGCCGGGGTCCGGCGCGCCGACGGGCGGCGGCAAACACAATACCAATTTATTTTTGCCATTGCCAAATATTTTTCAAAGCTTTATCTCTTTAGGAATAACGTCTAAATTCGAACTATTCGAATTTGCAAGAACAGCAGATGGCGGTGCACGGTGGCGACCAAAATATCAATTTGTTTTTGCCGTTGATAAATATTTTTCTAAGCTTTATCTCTTTAGGAATAACGTCTAAATTCGAACTATTCGAATTTGCAAGAACAGCAGATGGCGGTGCACGGTGGCGACAAAAATATCAATTTGTTTTTGCCGTTGGTAAATATATTTCTAAGCTTTATCTCTTTAGGAATAACGCCCAAATTCGAACTATTCGAATTTTCTTAATAGCAAAACGCTGAAAGATGCGTTGGTATTATTACAAATTTATTTGCAGAATATGCTATTCCAAAAAGTGTTTAACGGCTTTATACGCTTACGAATAGCGTTCAGTTTTGAATGAAGTCGAATCGGCTAGCAGCAAAAAGTGACCTCCTTCACATCTGACGTCACAAAACTCTGTCGCGTATTTAACAATTTTTCCCCATCCCAAAAAGTGCTCAGCGCCGCTAAAGAAATTTTCACTTCAAAATAGTGTAATAAGAGAAAAATGTGGAATAGAAGACGATGTAGTGACTAGGTATGCTTCGGTGGTTTGGGCATGTTGAGAGGATGTGTGAAAGTTGACTGACTTACGTCCAGGAGATGGATGGAAGCGTCGGTAAGGGGCGGCCTAGGCGAGGGTATCATGACCAAATTTCAGTGATACTGTTGAAAGGCCAGGTCAGGAGTACCCGCAACCGACGAGCCTGTATGAGGAGATCGAAGCGAAAGAAGGATGTAAGGACCGTAGTATTTGGCGTTCTTTAGTCTCTGCCTACCCCTATGGGATGCGGGCGTGAGTATATGTATGTATGTATGTTATAGTTACCAGCGATGGGTGGCAAAGCGTACGAACCCGCCTGATGGTAAGCGGTCAACGAAGCCTATGAACACTTGCAACTCCATGGTGTGGCGTTTCTTTCTATATTTGTTCCAAGTATTTTTAATCCATACTTCCATACTAATATTATGCAAAGGTCGCGGGAGTCCGTTGGATGCGGGTGGCGCAGGACCGGTCATTGTGGCACTCTTTGGGGGAGGCCTATGTCCAGCAGTGGACGTCTTTCGGCTGATATGATGATAATGATGAATATTATACATGCGAAAGTAAATCTGTGTCTGTTACCCTTTCACGCTTAAACCGCTGAACCGATCGAGATGAAATTCAGTATGGAGATAGTGTTGTTCCAGGGGAAGGACAGGATACTTTAAACCCGGAAGTCACCCCCTTTTAACCTAGGCATTAGTTTATATGTATTTTCCATGACGGTTGTAGGAGGTTGTTCGTTGATTGTATTTTTGAAGTTAAAACTTCTTTACAGTGCGGAAAAGAGCACTTTTCGTGCATATGTCGAAACTTTAAAGAGCCATATGTACAGTAAAACGTTGTACGATACACGTGCGAATAGGTAATTTGCAACTCGTGTCGATTTAAAACACTCCCTTCGGTCGTATTTTAATTTATCACCACTCGTTGCGAATTTCCTATTTTCGGCACTTGTATCGTAAATAACTATTACAATGCATGTGCTCGAAAAGAGCGTTTTCCAAGCACCCAAATCGTGCGGAAAGTGCCACTTTTTCGCACTAGTGCTTTTTACTTTTCAATTTTTTGAAGTCCGTTGTCAGCCCGACACAAAGAGTTTTTATTACTCGAGAAAAGTTTTACAAATATTTCAATTACACGTTTTCTTTCATATCAAAGGTACATAAATACTAATAATGTTTAAAATGATTTATAAATCTTTATGAATTTTGAATTTGGTCAGTTAATTAATTAATTTTAAATATAAGAGTCCTTACGCCCACATAAGCAGAAGCGGGAGCGTATTTTGCAAAATGCTTCCTTTTTAATTCAAGATTACGACGTAACTATTAGTATTTATTCAAAAACTGATAACGTAATTAAATAATCATTTCTTAACCTCTTAATAATTTTTAAAATATAAATTTCGGCGCGCGGCATCTGTGCAGCGTGATTTAGACGTCTTTTAAAAAAATATACATTTACGGCATCGTAGGTCCTATAGTTATGATTATTTTTTTATGGGTTAACATAAAGTTATAATTTGCTGTCATATTATTTTTAGGGCAAAAAAAAGTACAATTTGCGGTAAAAAAAAATATAATGTAATCCTGTTTTCACCAAAAAAATTAAGAAAACTCGGAAGGTGTTTTATCAACTTTATAAATGAATCTTTGATTTTCAATCATGTCAGCCCCTCGTAAAAGATCTGGTGATGTGAATTGTAATCATTCATGTACCTAATGATTCTTGTTTACTGTAAAATTGAGAACCGAAACGACACTTCTCACTGCAAAATTTGAAAAATACTCCCAAGAAAACTCATTTATTTTAGGTTTAGACACAGAAAATGAAAATTTGAACCATGTTAGCCCCTAGTTTAAGAGATAATTATTTAAGTACGTTATCAGTTTTTGAATAAATACTAATAGTTACGTCGTAATCTTGAATGAAAAAGCAAGCATTTTGCAAAATACGCTCGTATTAGGCGTAAGGACCCTCAATGTGTTTGGCTGAACGCATATCTTTCTTATGCCTTTTGCGATACGACAGTATGGCGACTTGCACATGCGCAATGCGCATATGTTGACCGCGCATGTATTTAAAAGCCCGCCATTGTTGTGATTGTTGTTTGCTTTGGAGTTATTTTATGTAAATTTGTTTTTCTACTCCTCTACCGTTATCTGTCATTTATATAGGCTCTAGCTCAAATACAATGACACCGATAATATGTCGTCGAAAAACTCTATGCTCTATGGCCCATAAACGAACTGTTTAGTGTACTTTTATGGTTCATACATTTTTCATAAAAGCACTGTTTACCACGATGTCAAATCATCTAACTTTTTTTCAATCGGCCGCCATATTGCAGTGGTACCAACTTCATAAGCAAATTTTTTTAAATTAAAAGTTTTACTATCAAACATTTGTAGAACATAAATTATTTACTAAAATCAAAATAAATGATCATGAATTGTGTGTATACGTATTTTACCAATTATTGGTATTATTTATAAATATAAACCGATCCGATTCGGTTCGGATCCGGGTTCAGTTCAGTTTGGTTCGGATGGCAAGTTCAAGGAAATTAAAAACAAAAAAACCATAAACAAGAGGTGTCAATGTGTCATATTTCTAATTTCCCACCAAAGTTCCAATTCACTATTAAAAGACGAAATAGACACTTAGTGGACCCGATTCTACAGTGGCCTCTAAACTTCCTAATTTTATTTAGGTGTCGCTAAAACACTTTGCTATTCTATGAGCAGCTGTCATACTCAAATGACAGCGCTAATTTGCATCTGACGTTTCTTATTTTAGGCGGTCTATACAACTTACTTAGCTGCCTAAATGCTATTCTAAATATGTCGTTTTTAATCTGCCGCCTAAATTATGTCTAAAAATTAGACAATTTAGTTTTAGGCTAGTTAAGCCATGTGCACGTAGAATCGGGTCCATTAACTATTCGTTATTAATAACTTATTAAGATTTGATTCGTGTTTGTGAATTGAAGAAAACTGTGTACGTTCCTTTTAAAATTGACGAAGAAGAAAATAACTGCACCGCTGAAGAAATTGCGTGAGTAGTAATAGAACTAACGGAAAAACTACTGCCGAAAAGTCAAATGCTATTTATTTAGAATTAGTCGTAGAAAAAGTATTGTATGCAACGGTGTATAACTTGGTCTTAAAACGCTCGTGGCGTCTTTAATTGCGATCGCCAAGGCTCGCATCGCAACTCACGCCACTCGCGTTTTAAGACCCTACTTCTACTACAGTTGCATAAAATACTATAAAAATGTCGAGTGAAAGTGAGTAATCAATAATAATAATGATTTATTGCGTTTCAATATTGTCAGTATGTTTCTTAGAATTACGTCGGTACAGCGTCTTTTTGTTTTTTAATATATTGAGTTACTCAAAATTTATTGTGTTCCAAAACCATAATACAATGGTTTTAACTTTTAAGTGAATAAGCTTGACAGCAAAATATGTGGAGAACTTGTTAAATGCAGTTCCAGATAATAAGTAGGTACCTGACAATCTACCTAGGTTCTTCAATTTTAACCTATCTACTTATTTTAAACCGACATTTCTACATTTAATATAATTCCTCACACAAGGAATAGTAAAACGTTGTATGATACACGCGCGTAAAGATGATTTCCGACTCGTGTCGAATTACACTATACATTCGCTCGCTTCACTCGCTCATGTGTAAAAATGACACTCGTCGGAAATCACCACCAAAATTGTTTGATGTAAAGCCGGCTGTACACATTGGGCCAACGTTGGCGCGTGAGCAGAATGCAGCTATGCGTTAGAGTAAGAGGGTTTAGCTGCATCATGGAAGGGGGGGGGGGCACTTTTTGCTGCTAGCCGATTCGACTTCATTCAAAACTGAACGCTATTCGTAAGAGCATAAAGCCGTTACACTTTTTGCAATTCTGCAAATAAATTTGTAATAATACCAACGCATCCTTCACCGTTTTGCTATTGAGAAAATTCGAATAGTTCGAATTTGGACGTTATTCCTAAAGAGATAATGCTTAGAAAAAATTTACCAACGGCAAAAACAAATTGATATTTTGGTCGCCACCGTGCACCGCCATCTGCTGTTCTTGCAAATTCGAATAGTTCGAATTTAGACGTTATTCCTAAAGAGATAAAGCTTTGAAAAATATTTGGCAATGGCACAAACAAATTGGTATTGTGTTTGCCGCCGCCCGTCGGCGCGCCGGACCCCGGCACCGTTGCGCCGCGGCGGCGCGTTGGGCCCGTCGCACCCAACGCGCCCGCGGCCCGTCCGCCTAAATAATTGATAATTGTTTATAAATTTGCGTCAAATTCATTTTTAGGGTGACACCGTAAGATGTCACGTGACCTGATCGAAAAACTGTTACAATGTTATTGAGTTTTCACTTCTGCCGGCACTCCCGGAGTGCATCCCGGTCTTTTTTTATTATTATTTTTTGCAAAATTATTCAAGTTTTCACTTCTACCGGCACTCCCAGAGTGCAACCCGTTCTTTTTTTTCTATATTTATAACACCTGACGCAAAAAGAGGGGTGTTATAAGTTTTTTTGTCCGAAAGCTGACGTAATAGAGATGCTTCTTAGCGCGTTTCAACAAAATCGATTCAGCCGGTTTTTGAGATATTCAACTTTGAAATGAAAATGTCGGTTTTACAACTTTTCTAAGCTGTTAATTATTGGAAACGGTTCTGACTCATCACCCATTTCGGCTTGGAAGTTAACTTTTCACCCTGTACATATATATATATATACATATATAATGTTGCAGGATAAAGGAAGACCATATTGAGCACTGGGCCGCCATCCACAAGCAGTTCGTTTGTAACATCTGCAAGAAACGGACGAAGAAGAAATCTGCGTTGGAGTTGCACATCGCGTAAGTGTTGTCTTAATCACAGTCCGTGTTACAATATTTTGTTGTGTTAGCATGTTGTGTTGTGTACCACGAGGGCGGGTTGCGCCGGGCTACGATTACAGACCGATCAACGTAAAGAGCACGACTCAAGTCGAATCTCAATGTGCTACTTATGCCGGCTGTACACATTGGGCCAACGTTGGCGCGTGAACAGGAGGCAGCTATGTAAACGAAAGAGATCGAGTTATAGCCCTCTCCCTCTAACGCATAGCTGCCGGCATTAACTGCACCGTGGGAACTCAGAATTATACCTACACTTTGCGCGCCGCTAGCGGGGATTCAGCCAGTTGGTTAGCACACGCGCTCACGGCCGGGCACTGTTTACGCGCACAATAAAAGTTATTACCAATTATTAAAAAATGACATCGTCGCGAAAAAAATCAACGCAGGGGGTAATCCTACTAATATTATAAATGCGAAAGTTTAGATGTTTGGATGTTTGTTACTCAATCACGCTTAAACGGCTTAACTGATTTGGATGAAATTTTGCATAAAGATAGTTTATAGCCTGGATAAAAATATAGGATAGTTTTTATCCCGGGTCCACGCAGACGAAGTCGCGGGCGGAAGCTAGTTCATAATAAAACAAATAGTATTCCTGTATGATAACATGAAAAACGTGATGCATGCTAATTTATGTCCGTGCTTGCTGTTCGAATACTTACTGAAATTAATAATCAGATTCAGAATTTACACCACCTTTAAAATTGAATAATAGAAGCCGGGTTGCACTCCGGGAGTGCCGGCAGAAGTGAAAACTCAATAACATTGTAACAGTTTTTCGATCAGGTCACGTGACATCTAACGGTGTCACCCTAAAAATGAATTTGAGGCATATTTATAAACAATTATCAATTATTTAGGCGGACGGGCCGCGGGCGCGTTGGGTGCGACGGGCCCAACGCGCCGCCGCGGCGCAACGGTACCGGGGTCCGGCGCGCCGACGGGCGGCGGCAAACACAATACCAATTTGTTTTTGCCGTTGGTAAATATTTTTCTAAGCTTTATCTCTTTAGGAATAACGCCCAAATTCGAACTATTCGAATTTTCTCAATAGCAAAACGGTGAAGGACGCGTTGGTATTATTACAAATTTATTTGCAGAATATGCTATTGCAAAAAGTGTTTAACGACTTTATACTCTTACGAATAGCGTTCAGTTTTGAATGAAGTTGAATCGGCTAGCAGCAAAAAGTGACTCCCTTCACATCTGACGTCACAAAACTCTGAGAATCAGAATCCATGGACGTATATCTAAAGTGGACTGAGTACTAAGTTTTATTAGTCAATCAAAATTGAACGACGACTAGAGAAAGCGGTCCGAGTGAGAGCAACCAACCCGAGGATGATGAAATGAAATGAAATGAAATGATGATGAAATGATGTTTATTGCAGAAAATGGGTACATACAGGCGGTATATAAATTATTAACAGGGCGCCAAATTCGGCTTGGGTAAGCATGCAACAATTAACTACTTAAGCACAGATTGTATAATAGTTCGAACTTAAGTCTAAAAATTAAATTATTTACAGAGTAAATTTTTCGTGTTTAAAAAGTCTTTAATAGAGTATACACACAGTTTGCACAGCCAGGCATAAAGCTTCTTTTTAAACATTTTAGTGGGAAGTTCCTTAATGTCACTGGGAAGTTTGTTGTATATCTTAATACACATAAGGTAGGGGCTGCGAGTTGTGTGCGTAAGTCGAGCTTTAGGTACAAATAATAAATCCTTCTGTCTAGACATGCGGCTCCCGTACGCTATCACGTCACAATTTTTGTATGGATGGTGTCCCACTCGCACGAGTTGCCAATGTAAAAATAATAGTGACATACTGTTATTAACAGGTATCAAATAATACTGAAAAAAAATACCTGCTTATAATTACGAGCTGACATTATATAGGAGATGTACCTTTTACCTGAGTTTTAATTTACTGATTAAAATACGGTACTTAATGCAATAAATATTGTGGTAATCAAGTGGTAATTTTAAATATCGACTGGTATCTCCAACGTTGACATCTATTTGTCTAATGGTCTCATTGATTTTTTGTTGCCTTGTCGACTAAATGAACTGAGTTAAAAATGGTGAAAATATGTTGCCTAAAGGGCTGTAACGGCGAAAGCTTTTCTAATTGTGGAATATCATTCCACAAGCAAGGAACATTTTTCTCTATTTTACGATAAAACGACAAAACCATATGCCAAACTTATTAGGGTGACTATGATTAGGGCCGGTGTGAGTATGTATCTAGGTATACGAATGCAAATTATAAAGGCTATTGCCTCGTGATTCTTAAATTTACGCAGGGCTCATCACGTCATCACGGAAAAACTACAATTTTGAGAGATTTGGGTAATAAAGTAGGACTTAGGGCAAAAACCACACAAGACTAGCTATATTGTTTAACAACATATGATACGTAATCCAATTATTTGCAATACATTAATATTTGTAAAAGAAATATTCTTGTTTCATTTTGCATTGCGGTATTCTAATCCTAATCAAATCAGCATCAACTTTTAATGAAACGTCAAAAACGCTCCGTTAGTATGATTTTTGCAGGGAATATTACCTAAATGACGTCAATATTTTATGGAGTCGTAATACGTTAGTAAACATGTCATCATCATCCTCCTCCCCTAGCGTTATAATAATAATAAACCATTTATTTCAGGCACCTAAGGCCCATAACAACAAATACCTTAAAGCCTAACATACATACAATATATATAAAAAAACTAATTATTTAGGCGACGAAACAGCGTGGCTCCGTTGCGTCAAGTCCGGTGTAAAATTCGGTAGGTTGCCCCGGAACCGCCGAAACACGACACCCTTCGGCCAGAAGTCGGCACACGCGGTGGTCTCCTGCAGCGGCCGCAGCACGCGCACCACAAACGAGCTGAAGTGCACGTAGTGGCGCGAACGCAGCTGGAAAACCATCAGCGAGTAGCCAGTCTTCTGGTGAATATACTCCACCATGTCATCAGCCGGTTATTCCCGGTAATCCCAGTTGTGCCCTAAACGAGCACGGATTCCGCTAGGTGTCAAAGCGGACGTTACTAAACATGTATTTATATTTATACTGTTGTAGAATACCGGGTTATTTAGATTATTTCTTACATATCCTATTATATGTAAGAAATATCATCATCATATCAGCCTCCCCCATGCAGAGGATCCCCGGTCCCTTTACCGGGTCATCCATCACTCACTAAACATGAATTGACACATTTATACCTTTTTAATAATCCTAATATCCGCATAGGTACTTGGTCACCCTAATTAAAACGAGATGCAATTTTCTAGTATGACTTCTCTGTCGGTCACACTTTTTGAATCGTAGTATTCAGTCCGGTTTAAATATACGTCCGTGTCAGAATCAGAATCAGAATCGGCCGGCACTGACGCAATTTATAATGAATTTCTAAAGAACATGGGCCCTCTAGCTACGAGCTGGCTCGCGGCGCTTTTCTCCCGTATCTTGCTGAAAGGCCAATTACCTACCGAATTCAAGATATCTAAAGTCATAGCATTGTTGAAACCGGGAAAAACCGAACAACTTCCGGAAAACTATCGCCCGATCGCTCTTCTGAGTTGCGCATACAAGCTGCTGGAACGACTACTGCACACACGAATAACCCCATACATCGATGCTGCGACTCCTCAAGAACAGGCAGGATTTCGACAAGGGCGTAGCTGCGCCGACCAGGTTTTAGCCCTTACCACGCATATAGAAGATGGGTTCCAGAAAAAAACTTAAATCCACTGCGGTCTTTATTGACCTCACAGCCGCCTATGACAGTATGGAGACACGGACTCATCTTCAAACTTTTGTCTGTCGTACCCAGCAAGGAGATAGCAGGTCTTGTATCGAATATGCTGAGCGAGAGGCACTTCGAGGTTTATTTGGGAGAAGCCAAGAGCAAGCGAAGGAAACTCAACAACGGCCTGCCACAGGGATCAGTACTCGCACCTCTCCTCTTCAACCTGTATATTCATGACCTGCCCGAAACTTCAGCTAGAAAGTTTATATACGCTGATGACATCGCGTTAGTCGCTCGTAGTCGGAGTTTTGTGGATGCGGAGGAAGTGCTGACATCGGACCTTAAAACCATGTCGAGTTTCTTTGCATCTTGGAGGCTCATACCTAGTGCCAATAAAACAGAGGTTGCTGGTTTCCACCTCCAAAATAGTCAGGCCAAATACCAACCTGCTGTTGAATTTCAAGGATCAAACCTCAAATATAATCCCAACCCTAAATACCTTGGTGTCACATTGGACCGGTCCCTGACTTATAAGGAGCACATCACCAAAACGTCCCTCAAACTAGCCACACGCAATAACATCTTGCACAAACTCAGAGGCACGTCATGGGGTGCGCCTGCCGACGTGCTTCGTACCACGGCGCTTAGTCTCGTGTACTCTGCAGCAGAATACTGCGCGCCTGTTTGGAGCGCAAGCGCGCACGTGCAAAAAGTCGACACGAGACTGAACGACGCGATGAGGTGTGTTTCCGGCACAATAAAATCCACGCCGACCTACTGGTTGCCAGTGCTTAGCCACATAGCGCCGCCCCACTTACGTAGGAAACATGCGCTCCTGAGGGAAGCCGGAAAAATAACAGCCCGTCCGGACCTGCCGTGCCACCGCGAATTCACGGATCCACCACCGCAACGACTCAAATCGCGCCGCCCTTCGAGCGAAGCTGCAAGGAAGCTGAGCGCTGACGGGTTTCAACTTGAGGAAGCGTGGAAGAAAGAGTGGATGGAAGCGACTGGCGATCAGTGTTGCCTACGTACTGGAAACCCTACTCAGAAGCCGAAGGGCTTCTCGCTTAAGAGGAAATACTGGTGCCGCCTCAACAGAATCCGTACGGGTCACGGCAGGTGCAATTACATGTTGCACAAATGGGGATGGAGCAAAAGTCCGATGTGTGACTGTGGCCTTGAAGACCAAACCACTCAACACATTGTGGAGCGCTGCCCTAAGCGACGCTATAAAGGCGACCCGGAGGACCTCTACACTAACTTAACATCTGACGCGATCGACTGGCTGTGCGACCTGGATGTCGATTTATAATAGTATATAAGCCTACAGCGTATACGCCATACGATTAAATTAAAAAAAAATGTCATTTATTGCGTATCACAGGTAGTTCAATACAGATCTTACAAATAGGTCAGTTCTCTGTGACATGTCTTACGACGTACAATAATTTAATAATAAAATAATAATTAACGACTTCATGCAAAAAATAAAATAACAATAATAATCAATTACTTATGTCAAACAATCACATACATTACATTAATATCAAATTGTACTACAGTAGAAATGTCAGTCTCATAAATAAAAAAACAAAATAAAAAAAATAAAAAATGTCAAACAGTAAATAATAAAATTATATTGTAAAATTGTTAAAATTCATTTCAATTATAATAACATTTCTCTTTTAATAGATTATATAATTTTATCTTAAATGTTGACAATTTTTCATATTTGATAGACTGGTAATTTAACTGACAAAAGATGTCTTTTCTACTAATTGTTTAAACATATCCAAGTTAGCTCGGTCATGGGTACGCTTTAAGATGTACCAATGTTTCATGTTGAATTACCTTTTTATGGGAAAATTCAATATTTGTGCCAAATGATCAGACATACATAATTCCACTATTTTACTTCCGCAGTTATAAATATTGTGAGCGATGTTATCTAAGCATGAACCACTCTAAATTCTAGTAACTTGTTTAATTTCTAATCGAAGGTTATGATTAAGCATTGTATTTTCAAAGTCCTGTGACAATCTAGTTGATTTTTAAAATATATATATTGAAATCCCCACATAAGACAATTTTTTTATTTCTAATAAACTGAAAGTTTATACAATAGTTGATTTAAATTTTCCATAAAAAGGTCAGCATTTTTGATGTCTGGTGTTCTATAGATGCATGCTATTATTAATCTATGTTCAGGTACTTCTGTCGCGTGTTTAACAATTTTTCCCCATCCCAAAAAGTGCTCAGCGCCGCTAAAGAAGTTTTCACTTCAAAAATTCAAACAGAATTATAAAAACAAAATTATATTAATTATTAAAAAAAAAAAACCTTTTTTATGTCACGTCGTGAAATATGATAAGGCCTGCAAACTTGAATTTAGATATGCATCATTAATTAAATTTATTTCACGTTGTCGAACGTACGAAATGGTTCATGAAAATCTGTTCAGCCGTTTTTGAGATATTGGACTTTGAAATGAAAATGTCGGGCGTTTCTCAACTTTTCCAAGTTATTTATAATGTAAGACCTTGCTTCCTGCCAAATTGTATGATTCTAGGTCAACGGAAAGTACCCCATAGGTTATTGGTTCCCTTGCGAATGTATGAATTACGCGGCATAAGGCACTTGTCCCACCGCCGGCGAGTAGCGAGTACTCTCACAGTAATTCTTACTCGCTTGACCGAGTAGCACGTAGTGACACTCGCCTACTCGCCGGCGGTGGGACAAGTGCCTAAACGACCATATCTTTTGATTGCGTTGCGTTCACTTAGTACCTTTTTTTTCACATCTTCAAGGGACTGCAGACTTGAGTACAGGTGCCAGGAAATAACTCGCGCAACGCGGGATGAAGTGGGGGTCGCAAGTACAATTCGCCTTGCCCCTCCCCTTCGTACCGCATTGCGCAAGTTATGCTACTGTATGTGGTTTTTACTTTCAAGACAACAAAGTGATCCTATAAATGATGCCTTTTCTTCCTTTTGACGTAATGGATCCTAAAAATTACCCTTTTTTAGGGTTCCGTAGCCAAATGGCAAAAAACGGAACCCTTATAGATTCGTCATGTCTGTCTGTCTCTCTGTCCGTCCGTATGTCACAGGCATTTTACTCGAAAACTATAAAGTGTATTTGAATAAAATTTTCAGGATAGGTGTATTTCGTTAACCGCTACATACTTTTGTAACTAAATTACTAATAAATTTTTTTTTAGGGATGCACTTCATACATAAAACTGAGAGTCAAAAATTTTTATTTCATTGCAAGCCCACGTGTGTCACCTCAATCGATAGGCCTTTCAAAATAAATATAGGGTTTCTCAGCAATTTTTTTGATTAAGTGAATAGAGTCGGAGATAATTTCCTTGAAAGTCACTAAAATTGTGTCCCCCCCACCCCTCTAATTTTTGAACCGTGTATTTTAAAAATATGAAAAAAATCATGCTCATAGGGCTTATTAAATTCTCTCAGCGAAAATTGTTTTGAACAAGATCGGTTCAAAGGTTTTTGAGATATTTCTAAAAAACTGCCTTCCTTAAAGAAAAAGACGTAAGTGCCATAAGATTTCAGTAACGATACGACCTTTTTAATAGGCACGGAACCCTCGTTGTGCGTGGTCCGACACGCACTTGGCCGCTTTTTTTACAAGCTTTATATTAACTTGACTTGTTCGTATGTAAGTAAGTTGTCCGTTAAATCTTGCAAGTTAAATTTGACCCAGTTCCCGGTGACCAATTGAGCTGAAATTTTGGGTATAAGTATAGTTTGGATGACAATGCAATATTATGGTACCATCGAGCTGATCTGATGATGGAGACAGAAGGTGATCATAGGAACTCCGTAAAAAAACCCCATCGAGTTTGGGCTCGTTAGAATCGTCTCAACGAGTAGGTGATGATGGTATACAGAAAAGTACAGTCAGCAATAAAAGCTTTAAGCACCAAAAATATTTTTTAAACTTTTTTATTTTAGGGAAACCCACTTCGGCCAACCAAAGCAGAAATGCCCTCACTGCAGCCGTACCTACGTCAATCGCAACGGATTGCTCCGTCACGTGACCAAACGTCACTCTAGCCCCGAGCCCGCCGAGAGCCGGTACTGCGTCGAGTGTGACGTCACCTTTAACTCCATCTCCAATCTGCAGAAACACTTGTATACTAAACACAACGAGGCTCGGACGAAGTGAGTAGCTTAGAGATGCCTTGATTTGAGTCGAACACGCCCCCTAGACAGAGACACGCATATGCCTGCCGAGTACGAGAAAAAGAGATGTAACACTCTTCGGGAATGACTTTTTTGGACAAATTTCGATAAATACTTAACTTAGTAAAGTTTTATTTAAATTTTATCATGTGAGATTTTAGATGAGATAGAATCCCTTCGGCCGTCTACAGAACCGGAGTTTCGGAACTGGTTCCGTACGAGGCTTTTAAATTACTTGTATGGAACTGGTTCCCTACGAGGCTTTTAATTTACTTTTATGGAACTGGTTCTGTACATGGCTTTTAATTTATTTGTATATAACTGTGAGACCTTGTTCACCGAAAAAGGTTTGGCATGAAGGCCGTGTCACTGGGGAGTGTGGCTCATATTTTCCGAAAATATTTTTTTCTTCGTGCCAATTATTCCGTTCCCATAATTTCCCGGTGTAATTTTTCTCCAGTCCCCTATTTTCTTGGTAGTTATTATTCCGTTCATATATTTTCCCAGTGGCTTTTTGCCCAAATATTTTATTTTCCATGGGAATTTTATTCCATTCCCATATTTTCCCAGTGCTCATAAATAATATTATTCAAATGGTATAATAATAATATCTGGTTACCTCTACTTTATTTATACTAGTTTCAGAGAGACTCTACGGCAGTTAGCTACACCGAGGTACGACGACGAGCGAAGCGAGGAGGAGTGTTAGGTGAACTGCGACCTACAGCGCGCGAGCGTGCCGCGGCAGCGGCCGGCGAAGCGCCAGAATCGAAACCTTCACTTCCTCATATAAGATAATCACCTGGACTTTTGTGCTTACCTATGTAAATATTACAAAAAAAAAATCGGTTCTGGCGCTTCGCAGGCCGCTACCGCGGCACGCTCGCTACGCTCGCTCAGCTCGCGCGCTGTAGTTCGCAGTTCACCTAACACTCCTCCTCGCTTCGCTCGTCTTTGTACCTCGGTGTAGCTAAATGCCGTAGAGTCTCTCTTAAACTAGTATAAATAAAGTAGAGGTAACAAGATATTATTATTATACCATTTGAATAATATTATTTATGAGCACTGGAAAATATGGGAATGGAATAAAATTCCCATGGAAAATAAAATATTGGGGCAAAAAGCCACTGGGAAAATATATGAACGGAATAATAACTACCAAGAAAATAGGGGACTGGAGAAAAATTACACCGGGAAATTATGGGAACGGAATAATTGGCACGAAGAAAAAATGATTTTCGGAAAATATGAGCCACACTCCAAATGACAGTAGTGATTGATTGACATCATGCTCCTTATTTTATTTTTTTAAAGACTTACGAACTAATTGCAGCCAGGATTTTACACAAAGGGTGACATAGAATTTACTCATACAAAATATTTTATGAAAATAACTTAGTCGTCCTTTCGCTTCTGCGTCCGCTCGCTGTGTCTTTACTCATGAGTTCCGTACACGGCTGATGAAATATAATAATTACTTGATCGGAACCAGTTTCATACAAGTAAAAAAAAAGCCTCGTAGGGAACCAGTTCCATACAAGTAATTTAAAAGCCTCGTACGGAACCAGTTCCGAAACTCCGGTTCTGTAGACGGCCGAAGGGAAACAATCATATAGTCAAGAATCATATTTGAAAATCAGACCTTATTGTTTCTTAATCTAGTCAGAACGGCGTTTCAAAGCAGGCGCTAATTTTCAATGCACCGCCTTAAGGCGCCGTAGGTTCAGCGTAGTTAAGCGAACAGAGTTTTTGAAACAATATAATGCGTCTGTTTATAATAATATGGTTTCAAAAAAATACGAATAGTAATCTTGAGGCTTTTCTGCAGGGAAATCAGTGCTTCGAAACGTGATTAAGCAAATTTCGCTCGATAGAAAAAAATCACGAACATAGGTCTAAAACACACAAAAATACACTTAAAATATTCGTAACAAATTATACACAAAAGCTATAAATATTAAAATTGATTCTAAAAATCGGCAATATCATGTTTGAGGGAAATCAGTGTTTACATTTTTATTTATTTAAACGGCCAAAAAATTAAAATTAAAAAACATGATATCCGCGCTTCCGAGCACGCACTTCCATCTCGCTCACGCTTCTGCTCAGTGAGAGGGAGAGAAGACCATGAACCTACGGCGCCTTAAAGCTGGGGTGCATTGACACAGATGATGGGTTCATACAGCTGGGGTGAGTTGATACAGCTGGGGCGGATTAGTACAAGTGAGGCGTGTTGATACTGATGGGACGGGTTGTGACTCGAAAAGACGGACTCGTGATATCCACAGTCAAATATTAACGTATAAATTCGTACGCATTATAAATAGCGTGTATTTCTGGAGATTCAACCAATAATTTCGAGTTGACACTGTTCCGTTGCTGAATGACATTATCTCAAAATAATAGTGAAAATCGTGAAAGTTACATTATTTATAAGTAAGTGGCTTATACCGATTTAACCCTAAACGTAATAATAATAATAGATACTCTTTATTGCACCACCATAAGAGAGAAACATGTTACAAAAAAAATGCTTACTAAATAATAATAACAACAGGCGCTCTTATCGCTATAAAGCGATATCTTCCAGACAACCTTTGGGTAGCAGGAAACATTTAAACTAGAATTTTCAATATACGTGACTTGATTCTCCCAGGTATATCTGTAGTAGTGTTGTGTTCCTGGAGGTGAGCAAGGTCGCCAGAGCTCCCGAGGATGCGTTGTGTTGAGAGCGAGGGAATTTGTTCCTTCAGCTGTCAACACGGCGAATCCTCAAACATATCAAGGGTCGGCAACGCCCATGTTAGTTGCATGCGTCTATAGGCTGCGGTGTCCGCTTACCATCAAGCGGGCCATACGCGTGTTTGCCACCGTCATAGTATTAAAAAAAAAAAAACAATAATGTCATATTTTCTCGAAAAATGATTAAAAATGTAGTCAAATGGAGAAAAAACCAACGGAAGAGGTTATTTAATCACGAAGTTATAAGTGTCCAAAGTCTTAAGAAGTGTTCTGTCCCTTTTTCGCAAAACGCAACTTCATATGGAACGATGACGCTTGTAGTTTGTGACGACACAAATAGACGGCAACGTGCCGCGCCCCGTCGCCATCCTGTCGGGGGCTACAGACGAACATGGTTTATTTTTCCATTATATTCTTTCTCTCTGTATCATATCGTTTAAAAAATGATCGGGGTAAGTTCCTCGTTAAAAATAACACGAAACAAATATTTAATTAAATAATTTGTTTCGTTATAAAGGTATAATATTTAAACGGTTGTAGCTTCGTAATTCTTTGAGATATCTGAATGGGATTTTCGTCACTAGGCATATTTTTTTGCCTTCTCTCTTTTGGAGTAATAATAATTTTCGAGTCTACACCCGAATTGTATTCTATGTAGTAGACATAGAATACAATTCGGGTGTAGACTCGACCCTTTGTCTCTGTGTGACTTTTGTGTAGTGAAAAAATGTATTCTTTCTTTCTTTCTTTCTAGGTACCCATGCCCGGATTGCGGCCGCGTGCTGGCCACCAAGTCCTCCTACCGGAACCACTACAGCCTCTTCCACACTGGCAAGACGGACTTCTGCTGCCACGTATGCGGGAAGGTGACAAACAACCACACTATTACTATTAAGTTACCAGTGGCTCTGTAAGCTGTAGACTCATTCTTTTTATAAAGTTTTTTTTTTAATTTCCAAAATTTTCCTGTGGATATCGTAAAAAGCGTGGATATCGTAAAAGTCGACTAAGGGAGCAGATTTGAAGTGTGTGTTTTGGGAGATGGGCTAGCAACCTAATCACTGCGATATCACATTTTGACAATGTTTTATTACTAAAAGTTTCTGCTAAAAGTGGCACGGGAACATTAGTTTCATGTGCTCTGCCTACCCCTTTTTGGAATAAAGGCGTGAATCTATGTATGTATGTAATTCCCAAAAACTTTGAAAAATACGACCTGTAGAGAACAGGCGGACATAAGAACGCATTTCCGCCCAAGGGCTGTCCATATATTACGTCATTTCAAAATAGGGTGACTCAGAGTTGGGCACTCAAGAATAAAATCATTATTTGAATAAGAATACGCATGAATAAAATCATGTTGATTTTATTCCCGTCAAAGTTATTCAAATAATTTCGCCGTGAATAATTCTTATGTTAGAAAATTGAATGAAAATAACTTATTCTTATTCAAATAAATCTAATCATGATTTTTTATTTTAACTAATATACCATGAATAACATATGTATTCGATGTATGTAGTTCGATCGGATACTCGGGGGTAAACAAGACGCGATGATGGTCTGATGATGGAGTGAGGAGGTGGATAGTGGAACTCCTCAATGGCTACTTGTATAGCCCTCGAGTTTGGGCTCATTTGGTTTGTTTTGACGAGTTCTATGCATTATACTTGGTGATGATGGTCTGATGATGGAGTGAGGAGGTGGATAGTGGAACTCCTCAATGGCTACTTGTATAGCCCTCGAGTTTGGGCTCATTTGGTTTGTTTTGACGAGTTATATGCATTATACTTGGTGATGATGGTCTGATGATGGAGTGAGGAGGTGGATAGTGGAACTCCTCAATGGCTACTTGTATAGCCCTCGAGTTTGGGCTCATTTGGTTTGTTTTGACGAGGTCTATGCATTATACTTGGTGATGATGGTCTGATGATGGAGTGAGGAGGTGGATAGTGGAACTCCTCAATGGCTACTTGTATAGCCCTCGAGTTTGGGCTCATTTGGTTTGTTTTGACGAGTTCTATGCATTATACTTGGTGATGATGGTCTGATGATGGAGTGAGGAGGTGGATAGTGGAACTCCTCAATGGCTACTTGTATAGCCCTTGAGTTTGGGCTCATTTGGTTTGTTTTGACGAGTTCTATGCATTATACTTGGTGATGATGGTCTGATGATGGAGTGAGGAGGTGGATAGTGGAACTCCTCAATGGCTACTTGTATAGCCCTCGAGTTTGGGCTCATTTGGTTTGTTTTGACGAGTTCTATGCATTATACTTGGTGATGATGGTCTGATGATGGAGTGAGGAGGTGGACAGTGGAACTCCTCAATGGCTACTTGTATAGCCCTCGAGTTTGGGCTCATTTGGTTTGTTTTGACGAGTTCTATGCATTATACTTGGTGATGATGGTCTGATGATGGAGTGAGGAGGTGGATAGTGGAACTCCTCAATGGCTACTTGTATAGCCCTCGAGTTTGGGCTCATTTGGTTTGTTTTGACGAGTTCTATGCATTATACTTGGTGATGATGGTCTGATGATGGAGTGAGGAGGTGGACAGTGGAACTCCTCAATGGCTACTTGTATAGCCCTCGAGTTTGGGCACATTTGGTTTGTTTTGACGAGTTCTATGCATTATACTTGGTGATGATGGTCTGATGATGGAGTGAAGAGGTGGATAGTGGAACTCCTCAATGGCTACTTGTATAGCCCTCGAGTTTAGGCTCATTTGGTTTGTTTTGACGAGTTCTATGCATTATACTTGGTGATGATGGTCTGATGATGGAGTGAGGAGGTGGATAGTGGAACTCCTCAATGGCTACTTGTATAGCCCTCGAGTTTGGGCTCATTTGGTTTGTTTTGACGAGTTATATGCATTATACTTGGTGATGATGGTCTGATGATGGAGTGAGGAGGTGGATAGTGGAACTCCTCAATGGCTACTTGTATAGCCCTCGAGTTTGGGCTCATTTGGTTTGTTTTGACGAGTTCTATGCATTATACTTGGTGATGATGGTCTGATGATGGAGTGAGGAGGTGGATAGTGAACCTCCTCAATGGCTTCTTGTATAGCCCTCGAGTTTGGGCTCATTTGGTTTATTTTGACGAGTTCTATGCATTATACTTGGTGAGGATGGTATGATGACAGAGTCAGAAGTAGGGCTCTGGATATCCGTGGATCACGCCGACCCGAAACTACGTGTTCTTAACCGCGGCGGTACTAAGATCACGAATTTCACGAACACGGCCGGTACGTAGCCCGTACCTGCGTTCGCGTCCGGATTCACGTGACACGCTAAGATGCGTAGCCCGTACCTGCGTTCGTGTGCACCGGTTAGAACGATACACCCGGGCCTCCGCCAGTTGGAGTTAAAATTAAAACAAATTAGGACTACTAATGAATTACTTATTATTACTTAGTACGGGACGAACGGGTTTTTTTATTTGGATTTTTGTTTAAATTATATTCTTTGCGTCGTTTCAGTTATAATGGTTAGGTATATTTAAGTAATTAACGGCGTTATTCTGTTTTCTGTATAACCAGCTATTGTGATTTTAGTCAAAGCTAGCGATGATGCAAAATTCTCTAGTTCCATTAGTTATATTTGTATTAATTATACAATTTAGAGACTGCGACGTATAGCGTTATAGTACATAGTTATCGTTAAATAAAGAGTAGTAAAAAAAATCTGCTATTCGTGAAATGAATGAATATAAAAGTTTACTATCTAAGGATGCAATCCTAATCTAAAGAAACAAAAGAGCAAATTTCTGCGAATCTTCGGTACGTATGATGACGGTAAACCCAGGCAAACAACACGTGCATGGACTAAAGAAGAAAACAACAAACAAAAACGTACACAGCTGCAGTTCTTATCGGTTTCGGCACATTACAAAGTAGATAGTGACATATTTTTGTTCGACTGAAGGTAAAAAAAGATTTTCATTAAATGGATTGTGGCTATATAGAATATAGAGTGTAATTACACTTCACCTAAATATATTAATTGATGAAAGTAAAAACAAAAGCCGCAGACTTGATGACATTTTATTTTGCATCTATATATAAATATTTTATTCAATAATTTGAGTTCTCTCAAAGTTTAAAAATTATTGAGTCATTCATTGTAATTTACCTACCAGGGTGGTATTTTTGTAGATAACTGGAGTTGCACGTGCAGAATTGCAGATAACAATGGACTCGTAATAAAGGTTTGCGAACGACGTAATTAAACAAACAATACTCATAAGTAGCTTTCGGGTTTACCTGGTATACCACCGTTTTGTTCATGTAGTTCAAAGAAGTGACCGCGTTTTGTTTTTTTTTCGAATCTGGAGGGGACAGTTTAGAATATTGAACTCGTAGTGATTATCCATTAGTCACCACTACACACACTTATGTTATTTTAGCCCCCGTTTAATTACTGTATTACCTATTTATTATATTTAATGTTGGTTTCCTTTTATTTACTACTCACTAAATATTTAAAAGTCCATGTTATTAAAAATAATAGAATGAAACGGAATAAAGAGCTACGAATAAGAACTAACGATATATTTTTATTCGTCGCCTTTAGACTTTAGAGACACTGCATCTTATCTTCACTCAACGTCGCTGGCGGACCGGATCCGCGTGTACTTAAGGTACGTGAACCCGTGACACGGATCTACACGGGTACACGTGACTTAATTACACGTAGCCGAATTTCACGTGCCGAACAGGCCATAAAACCGTTGCCGTGTTACACGAAAACGGGCGCACGGCTACTTGTACACGAAACACGGACACGACCGCGATCCCTAAGTATAAATACGGATGAACCCAAACTCGAGGGGTATACAAGTAGCCAATGAGGAGTTCCTCTATCCACCTCTTGACTCCATCATCCAGACCATCGTCACCAAGTGTAATGTATAGAACTCGTCAAAACAAACCAAATGAGCCCAAACTCGTGGGGTATACAAGTAGCCATTGAGGAGTTCCTCTATCCATCTCCACACTCCATCATCAGACCATCATCACCAAGTAGAATGTATAGAACTCGCCAAAACAAACCAAATGAGCCCAAACTCGATGGGTATACAAGTAGCCATTGAGGAGTTCCTCTATCCACCTCCTGACTCCATCATCAGACCATCGTCACCAAGTATAATGTATAGAACTCGACAAAACAAACCGAATGAGCCCAAACTCGATGGGTATACAAGTAGCCATTGAGGAGTTCCTCTATCCACCTCCTCACTCCATCATCAGACCATCGTCACCAAGTGTAATGTATAGAACTCGTCAAAACAAACCAAATGAGCCCAAACTCGTGGGGTATACAAGTAGCCATTGAGGAGTTCCTCTATACATCTCCACACTCCATCATCAGACCATCATCACCAAGTAGAATGTATAGAACTCGCCAAAACAAACCAAATGAGCCCAAACTCGAAGGATATACAAGTAGCCATTGAGGAGTTCCACTATCCACCTCCTGACTCCATCATCAGACCATCGTCACCAAGTATAATGTATAGAACTCGACAAAACAAACCGAATGAGCCCAAACTCGATGGGTATACAAGTAGCCATTGAGGAGTTCCTCTATCCACCTCCTCACTCCATCATCAGACCATCGTCACCAAATGTAATGTATAGAAATCGTCAAAACAAACCAAATGAGCCCAAACTCGTGGGGTATACAAGTAGCCATTGAGGAGTTCCTCTATCCACCTCCTCACTCCATCATCAGACCATCATCACCAAGTATAATGTATAGAACTCGACAAAACAAACCGAATGAGCCCAAACTCGATGGGTATACAAGTAGCCATTGAGGAGTTCCTCTATCCACCTCCTCACTCCATCATCAGACCATCATCACCAAGTATAATGTATAGAACTCGCCAAAACAAACCAAATGAGCCCAAACTCGAAGGATATACAAGTAGCCATTGAGGAGTTCCACTATCCACCTCCTGACTCCATCATCAGACCATCGTCACCATAATGTATTGTATATAACTCGTCAAAACAAACCAAGAAAACCCAAACTTATCATAAAATCCATTGTCTGTAAATCAACTCACAAAATTTTACCGACGATACCAACAAATTAACTTTATTTGAATAACGTTTTATTTAAATAAAATGTTAGTTAGAATAACCCCATTTGTGGAATAATTAGTCCGTATTTTATTCTTATTTAAAATAAAAGTAGCATGATTTATTCACCTTCATGTTATTCTAAATAACGGGCGCAAGAATTATTCTTATTCAAATCAATTTGAATAAGAATAAAAATTCTGTTCTTATTCTTATTCTTATTCAAATAAAAATTTGCCCAACTCTGGTGACCATTGGATCACGACGGTAGTCTTTTTATTAGGCGGAGGAATTAACTGGATGATGAGCGGGAGGTCAAAATCGACAAGAATCGATGACGTAATATATGGACGAGCCCCAAGGAACGGAGAGCTTCGTTCAGTCGTTCAACAATACGCGCCATTTAAGTATGCGTCTTTGAAGTTCCCCTCGAGTCGCCTACTGAGGCTCTAGTATAAGTTTTACCGAAACAAAACTTTACGATCGCGTTTGCGTTTTACCCTCAATTTGTATGGGATCAGACAGCTAAACGCAAACGCGGTCGTAACGTTTTGTTTCAGTAAAACTTATACTAGCCTCTGCCTACCCGTCGACACCCTGTGACGCCTATGCGACGGTACCAGTAGATAACATCGCATACGCAAACTCTTGATAGATAAAACGCAGAATAAATACCTCGGTATCCGGAAATGTAATGAAACTTGCATGCAATATCTTGCATGTGTTAATTGCGCTCATTCAGATTCAGATAATTAATTTACATTTCATTTTTGGTACAGGCTTTTATTGCCGACTGTACTTTTCAGTATACCGTCATCAACTACTCATTGAGACGATTCTAACGAGCCCAAACTCAACGGGGTTACGTCGGTTAAGTATTGAATTCCGGTGGCCACCTTCTGTCTCCATCATCAGATCAGCTCGATGGTACCATAATAGTTTTAAGAGGGGGTATATTCTGTCCCTTTTCCGCAAAACGCACCTTCATATGAAACGATTTTCATTTATTATGACGCTTGCAGATCGCGCGCCACGATCTGCAAGCGTTTTCTCTTTCTAACAATCAATATCAAAACGGTTGTAGCTTCGTAATTCTTTGAGATATCTGAATGGGGTTTTTGGCCAGTAGGCATATTGTTTTGCCTTCTTTCTTTCGGAGTAATAATACATTTTGAGTGTACACCCCTATTGCAAGGAGAAGACAGCTGTATATACACCTAAATACCTAAATGCCTTCTATTAGCTCAAGTGTTAAATTTACCTGTACTTTTCTATTTCAGTATTTCTCCAAGTCGCAGGCGTTGGAAGGTCATCAGAAGATACATTTAAATATAAAATTGCCCAAGACCAAGCCGTGTGCCATATGCGGACGGAAGTTCCAGGTGAGAATAGGGTATTTGTAAAAGTGAAAATTAATTGTTTTTTCGGTAGCAGCAGATATACATTACGAAAGTACTCGGAAAGTATCGATCTTTCATTTATGTTTCCTATTTTAAGATTTTTAAATTCATAAAAACTAACAATGAGGACGTTGTTTGACTCGACCAAAAATGAGGGCTTTACGCAATATCACGCAAACGGATCACTGAGTTGAAAAATGGGTTTTAGAAACCCATAATATTGTTTTCATCACACTTGCTCGAAAAGGGCTTCATAATGCGCAGACATATAGAGCTGTAATAGCCTGTGTTGCGCCCACGGGCGTAATGGTTTTTTCCTTAAATTGTATCTGTCACTCATGCGGCAGTTACAAAGGAAAGGGGTTTTATATCAAATACGATGTCTCAAAACGTATTTATAAATAAATTTAAACTTAAAAAACTACTTAAACATGTTTAACTGAATTATTTACAGATTTAATACGTAGTTATTTAGTGTATATGTAAAATGTTTTTAAGTGTTTTCAAATCGTGGCTGTATACCGAAGGGTCTTTGCCATACGCGCCTCACGTCAAATTCAACAAAATGGACGACTGACATGATGCAGTGTTTATTACGATTTGTATTCATTTCATCTAAAATGTATTTGTTTCCTCGCAAATAGCTTCTGATAGACTCTTGTTTGCAATATTCCACTTACGCCCCTCGTTAAACAATGTACTATAAACAAGCTATCCATCGATACCCCACACCACACTATGGGAATAAAGAGAAAAGAAAAGTTACTTCAATCATCTACATGTAGAGGTACCCTACAATACAAAAAGCGGCCAAGTGCGTGTCGGACCGCGCACAACGAGGGTTCCGTGCCTATTAAAAAGTTTGTATCGTTACTGAAATCTTATGGCAATTATGTCCTTTTATTTAAGGAAGGCAGTTTTTTAGAAATATCTCAAAAACCTTTGAACCGATCTTGTTCAAAAAAATTTTCGCTGGAAGCATTTAATAAGCCTGATTTTTTTCATATTTTTAAAATACACGGTTCAAAAATTAGAGGGGGGGGGGGGGACACAACTTTGAGTGACTTTCGGGGCGATTATCTCCGACTCTAATCAAAAAAATTGCTGACAAACCTTATATTTATTTTGAAAGGCCTATCGATTGATGTGCCACACGTGGGCTTGCAATGAAAAAAAAAATGTTGACTTTCAGTTTTGTGTATGGAGTGCATCCCTAAAACATTTTTTTTTTGTAATTTAATTACAAAACTATGTAGCGGTTAACAAAATACACCTATTCTCAAAATTTTATTGAAATACATCTTATAGTTTTCGAGTAAAATGCCTGTGACATACGGACGGACGGACAGACAGACAGACAGACATGACGAATCTATAAAGGTTCCGTTTTTTGCCATTTGGCTACGGAACCCTAAAAAGACCGGGTTGCACTCCGGGAGTGCCGGTAGAAGTGAAAACTGACGGAGGGCACCGCTTGGGGCCGCCCCGGCGCGGCGCGGCGCTACACAGCTCCCCCGCCCCCTACCCGGCCCGCCCCCGCCCCCGCGCCCCGCACGTCTTACATCAAACAATTTCCCCCCGCCCCCAAGCCTCGTCCTCTCGTCGAATCTCTCTGAGAGAGACTCTCTTCATCCTACGGTCACGTGACCTACGCATCTGACGTCACAAAAATCTGTAGCGAGTTTAACAATTTTTCCCCATCCCAAAAAGTGCTCAGCGCCGCTAAAGAAGTTTTCACTTCAAAAATGCATTCGAGCCAGATGTTATGCAGTGTATGCATGACATTTGTCAAATCAAACTCCTCATTGTTTCCATCAAGGTTAAACATGAAGTCGAGAATACAAACTGTGAAGTGGCACGCAGCAGTGAATTAGGCATGGCTTCCAAAATATATAATTTCTTAAATTAAAACTTTTAGAGAATACTACACCATTGATGAGTTTTTTGTAGACATATTTCAACATTAGAATTGGTTGTAGATTTTATTTCTTGTAAGGCTGAACTGTCCATCTTTTAGGTAGGTCACAGCGTACTGTATTTTTGAAGTGAAAACTTCTTTAGCGGCGCTGAGCACTTTTTGGGATGGGGAAAAATTGTTAAATACGCGACAGAGTTTTGTGACGTCAGATGTGAAGGTCACTTTTTGCTGCTAGCCGATTCAACTTCATTCAAATCTGAACGCTATTCGTAAGAGTATGAAGCCGTTAAACACTTTTTGCAATAGCATATTCTGCAAATAAATTTGTAATAATACCAACGCGTCCTTCACCGTTTTGCTATTGAGAAAATTCGAATAGTTCGAATTTGGGCGTTACTCCTAAAGAGATAAAGCTTAGAAAAATATTTCTCAACGGCAAAAACAAATTGATATTTTGGTCGCCACCGCCGTCTGCTGTGCAAATTCGAATAGTTCGAATTTAGACGTTATTCCTAAAGAGATAAAGCTTTGAAAAATATTTGGCAATGGCAAAAACAAATTGGTAAATATATATGGCGGGCCGTCCGCCTAAATAATTGATAATTGTTTATAAATTTGCGTCAAATTCATTTTTAGGGTGACACCGTAAGATGTCACGTGACCTGATCGAAAAACTGTTACAATGTTGTTGAGTTTTCACTTCTGCCGGCACTCCCGGAGTGCAACCCGGTCTTTTTTTTAAATTCTATTGTCATCTTTTATGTAACCGTGTATCACAAATAAATATTTACTTTGAGTTTTTTGAAAAATCCTTTGATTGATAACACTTGTTTCCTGATCTAATTCTACTAATTGAATAAATTGTTGCTCAAATCAGACCAACAGAATCCTGCGGCATCACATGTACACGCACACTGGCGAGCGGCCGTACGCGTGTCCGCACTGCGACGCTGCGTACGCGCAGCCGTACTGCCTGCGCGTGCACCTCGCGCGGCGCCATGGCGTGCGCGCGCCCGAGACACTGAAGAAGAGCGTGCCGACCACGCCCACAACCACACAGGACGACCAATAGACAAGTTTGACGGCGGGCCAACGCCTCGTTAAAAATATCGCGCCGGCTGCTGTCATTTCATAGTATTGACAAACTTTCCATTCATTCGGATTTAAACGAACGCTGCTGACGATTACAGGCGGTTTGGGCAACCCAGCCTAAAATAGCGATCAAGATGGCTACACAGGACGACCAATAATGAAATGCACCTTCTTTACAAAAATAAAGAAATATATCAGCTATTCAGCGTTAACGATGTTTTATTTCTCAAAAGAATTACAGAATCTTTTCTTGAGATAATAAAGTTACCTATTCCCTAGAGACAAGATCACCAGAGAAGTTACAATTTCTGATGGCTACACAAAACGACCAATGACTCACTTGACTTAATGTCCTGTGTCCCCTAAATGGCGCAGAGGGCTTCCACAGTGCCTCGCCATCGCGTTCTGTCTTGGGCTACGCGCTTCGCAAAACGACCAATAGTAAATGAAAAATGGAAATGAAAATGACAAATGTTTTTATTTCATAAGTGAAGTGCATATAATATAGTCTTTACAACGTTGTAAAGATAAATAAACTTATCAAGTTATCAGTTATGTGATGTTTCCTTAATGTGATATTGATATTTAACGTCCCATTTTCCCTTTCAATAATGGTGTAATAAATGAACGATTTTAACCGACTTCAATTCAGTAATTCGCCAAGCCACGTGAACATTTCCTTTCCAATTTACACTTGACTTTAACAAAAATTAGAGCTTTAAAGTTCAATTTCACGCAAACACTGAATTTAAAAATGGTTTTTAATAATCCATAATATTTGAACAAGCTATCCAAAGATAACCCACCCCATGTTCATCTTATTTGTGTAAAATTGTCGCTTGATATGTTTTATTTATCACTAAAAGCAAACGACATCCAAATTGCCAACAGTTTATTTATCCCTAAGTTTATTTTCGATTTCCTCGACACTTTTGCCTCTCGTCTCAGGCATGAGTACCAGGACAACAGCAGCGCCGAAGAGGTTGACCGCCGCGAATATGAAGAAGGTGGTGTGCATGCCGAAGGCACTGGTGATCGGCGCGAAGGCGGCTAGCTGGACGGAGGTCATAACCCACGATTGTGCCACTGTCATGCTTAGTAGCTTTGCTCTGATCTGTTGAAAACAATATTGATTAAGGTGGTTCGATCACCATACAAAACGTCTTTTGACATTTGCAGGCTAACGGCGTGATATTTTAAGAAACTTTTGTAACAATCTTTAATAAATTGGCTTTCCATTTGCGCGAAATTCTCCATTTCCTAGAAAAAACTTGATTAAACCGGAATCACGTGACAAACTAAGTAGTTTCTCAAATTATTCTAGTTTATACGAGTTTATTCTAGGAAAGGGGGAATTTCGCGCAAATGGAAAGTCAATTTATGAAAGTTTGTTACATAAGTTTCTTAAAATATCACGCCGTTAGCCTGCGAATGTCAAAAAACGTTTTGTATGGTGATCAAACAACCTAAGAGCAGGTACTACTCATCAGACTAACGGAAGATGTCTGCGATATAGGTTTAGTATGAAAACACAATACACGTCCTATCAGTAATCGGATCAGATGGGATGTTTCTTCCGACTCGAGATGTTTGTTACGATTTTACTGCCGATCCGATTACCTGAAAGCGCACTCTAAATTTTTGCAGTGAGGCGAAATAGGTACTATGTCAGATTTTGCCTTCCGACTATATTAGATAGTATGCGTCTGACTGGTCTGACGGAGATTTAAATAGCGAGTTTCAAAAAGACTTTCAAAGAATAGACGTATATCGAGTGAATACAACAAATAGTAGGATCCGATTCCGATGTTAAATCTGAGGGCCTACCGCGAAAGGCATTCGAAATTTTCCCTCTCTGTCAGACTTGCGAGTTCGTACGTAAGTGCGACAGAGAGCGAAAACTCTCTGACAAGTATAAGCTTTCGAAAAGCATTTTTTTTTTCAAATTTTGTATTGGAAATCATTAAATAAGCTATCAGAAATAGGTGGTACGCCGCTTTTTCTTTTTACTAGCTTTTATTACAAGCTTTTTAGGGTTCCATAGCCAAATGGCAAAAAAAAGAACCCTTATGGATTTGTCATGTCTGTCTGTCTGTCCGTCCGTATGTCACAGGCATTTTACTCGAAAACTATAAGGTGTATTTGAATAAAATTTTGAGGATAGGTGTATTTTGTTAGCCGCTGCAGTTTTGTAATTAAATTCCTAAAAAAAAAAAAATTATGGGGTGCACTCCATACATAAAACTGAAAGTCAAAAAAAAAATTTTCTTTGCAACCCCACGTGTGGCACATCAATCGATAGGCCTTTGAAAATAAATATAAGATTTCTCAGCAATTTTTTGATTAAGTTAATAGTCGGAGATAGTCGCCCCCTCTAATTTTTGAACAGTGTATTTTAAAAATATGACAAAAATCATGGACATAGAACTTATTAAATTCTTTCAGCGAAAATTGTTTTGAACAAGATCGGTTTAAAGGTTTTCGAGATAGTTCTAAAAAACTGCCTTCCTTAAAGAAAAGGACATAAGTGCCATAAGATTTCAGTAACGATACGACCTTTTTAATAGGCACGGAACCCTTCGTTGTGCGTGGTCCGACACGCACTTGGCTGCTTTTTTATTTATTTAGCTTCACCTGTCCCGTTGTCTGTCTGTCTGTAATCAAATCTTGCAAGTTAAATTTGACCCACTTCCCGGTCACCGATTGATCTGAAATTTTGGGTAAAGGTATAGTTTGGATGCCAATTCAATATTATGGTACCATCGAGCTGATCTGATGATGGAGACAGAAGCTGGCCATGGGAATTCAGTACTTCACAGACATAACCCCGTTGGGTTTGGGCACGTTAGAATCGTGTCTACGAGTAGTTGATGGCGGTATAAAGAAAATAATAGTTGGCAATTAAATTTTTGAAAGAATGATAATTCCAATTTTCCTTTTTTTTTTTTTTTCTGAAGGTGTTTGTGCACTCTTCCATCGTAATATCTTCGGGTAGTTTGTTATACACCTTGGGACCTATTACGTGCATTGTCTTGGAGGACTTAGTCAGTCGGTCACTAGACGACAGAAGTCGCTCTTTACTGCCTAGACGTATACATACTGTGATATAAGGGTAAGGCCGCGAATTTTGACCAATGTGACATATAACTAACATGAAAAAAAATAGGTGACGTTACCATAAAACGTGATGTTGTTAAGCTTAGATCATACTGGTAAATATTCGCAAAAGAAATACATGTTTTAAAATATTAAGTTTTTGTTGATTTTACGTAATCAATTATTTTTTTTATTATTTAAATGAATAAACTTTTTAAATTAAATAGTTATCAATAGGTACTTTTCATTATACTTTTCATATATATATATTTTATAATTTTTAATAAGTAGCTCTATTTTTTTGAATTTTGAAAAAGTTAGTAAGCTTTTAAGCTTACAAAAAAAACTATATAATTGACGAACCTACTCACAAAATTTCACGAGAATCGGTTGGGAAATGCGACCTGTAGAGGAGAACAGACGGACAGACGGACGATGGACACCGGACAGAGACTGGACATACGAACTATTTTAGGCTCAACCTGAAGCATAGAACTTCGTTCGCTTCGCTCGCTCGTCCGATTAATACTAGCTTCTGCCCGCTACTCCGTCCGCGTGGAACTCGTTTATATCGTAGCTCCATACAAAATTTCACCCTCTAATTCACCTCCTTAGGGGATGATTTTCGGGAAAAAAACTATTTTATGTCCTTCTCTGGGACTCTATCTCGAGACAAAATTTCATCTAAATCGGTTCACTGATTTAAGCGTGAAGAGGTAATAGACAGACAGACACACTTTCGCATTTATAATAATACAAGCTTCTGCCCGCGACTCCGTCCGCGTGGAACTCGTTTAAAATATCGTAGCTCCATACAAACTTTCAACCCCCACTTCATCCCCTTGAGGGATGATTTCCAGTATAAAAACTATCCTATGTCCTTCCCCAGGACTGAAACTATCTCTATACCGAATTTCATCCAAATCAGTTCAGTGGTTTAACCTTGAAGAGGTAACAGACAGACAGACAGATAGACAGATTAAGTATGGAGTACTAGCTTCTGCCCGCGACTCCGTCCGCGTGGAACTCGTTTATATCGCAGCTCCATACAAACTTAAACCCCCTATTTCAACCTCTTAGGGGATGATTTCGGAGATAAATACTATCCATGTCCTTCCCCGGGGCTCAAACTATCTCGATACCAAATTTCATCGCAATCGGTTCAGCGGTTAAAGCGTGAAGAGGTAACAGACAGACAGACACGACACACTTTCGCATTTATAATATTAGTATGGATGGATAATATTAGTATGGATATGGATAGTATGGATTTAATTCTCTCGGGCTGGCTGATTCCTTGTACACTTTACGAACCTACAATTTCAAATTAATTAATCTTAATAAGTATTAATAACTTACTGTATTTGTCGTTGGAAATCTAGTAAAAACTCATTTAAGTTCGTATTTTTCTGTGTGCACTTCCCTTTACCATATGTTTTCGTCACGTTACACAAAGTTACGAAAGCGTAACGTATTTTTGAAAAAATATTGATTATCATGGTGAAAAAACGAAAAACTTTGTCCGCGGCGTCTTTGTCCGCTATTTATCAGCAAACTGACGAGGTTGGGTTTTCTCTCTGGTGTTGCCCTACTAGAATATGAGTTGCTAGTATACAAAAACGGATTTCTAACACAAATGGCTTTAAATCTAGCTTTATAAAGCGTCACGTAAGTATTCGTAACGAAAACGCGGAATTGTCGCCCGATAAAAGAATGCAAGATAAAACAAGTATGAAACGTCCAAATTGGTCAAAATTCGCGGCCTTTACCTATAAGTAATAGGAATATACTACTCGCCTGAATATGAAACAGCTCCGTCATGACGATATACGGCACCGGCAGCGTGCCGAACGCGTACCCGAACATAGTTGCCACTATTGCCAGCAGCGGCAACCACCCCGGCGGGCTGCAGCCCTGGTGTTGCAGCAATAATACAGTCGCCATGCACGCTTGCGAACACACACACACAGCGAACGACGAGCCGAGGATCACCTGGATCATGGAAATTAGAAAAGTTAAAAAAACCCCCGACGTTCTCATTTCAAAGTCCAATATCTCAAAAACGGCTAAACAGATTTTCATGAAACATGGCTAAGATCACTCGGGATAAAATTATCTATGACACAAAAAAAACGGATTCCAATCGGTCCATCCGTTTGGGGGCTACGATACCACACACAGATACACAGATATACAGTTACACAGACACGTTAAACTTATAACACCCCTCTCTTTGCGTCGGGGGTTAAAAAGAGTCTACAGACACGTCCTGCACGGCTATTACTCCAGGCAAAATACGGTTTTGAAAAACATTAATTTATAATAGCGTTTTTTTTGTTAATTTCAATTTAAAATGTTATTCTAAGATGATTTATTCAAGAATCCGACAAACTTTTCATCCGGAAGTAATTATGTAGATTTAAATGAAGCACGCATTGTCTTTTTTTGTACGATTTATCTTGAATATTATAGAGCAAATGTAAATGAACCAAAATAAAGACAAAAATATTTATTAATATTTTTTTTGTTTTCTCAGGAGCTAGTTAATTTATCATTTTATGTCTGCAATTTTGTCGGATTTTGTGGCTGGGTAACTATTTAATTGATAATATATCCGTTACACATAAAAAATAAGCTATTATAAATTATTTCCAAAATTGACATTTTTTCCATACAAGTTGTCAGTTCATTGACTGGACTATATCACAAGACGGCGCGCGAGCGCTCTCGATTTTTCTCGCACTACCTCTCTTTCTAAGTTTTCTAATAAGAGAGAGAGGGATAGTGCGAGAAAAATCGAGAGAGCTCGCGCTCTTGTGATAGCCGGGCTGTGGCCAGTTTTACAAAGCTAGGCTCAATTTTACAAGTCTACTAGTTAGACAGCCTTTGGAAACTCGCTTACAATGAAAAAATGTACGGGGACGAAGTCCCATTGCAGCCAACCTAACAAAACACAGAATACAAGGACTTAATATATACTCTACCATATTTTTTCTAGCTTGATTAGAATGATAGATCTTCATGATAGGATGTAACTTTGTAAGGCGGTAAGCAAAATTCATATTTTTTCCAAGGGACAAATATTTCTTCTAAAAATTAAATCACGTCTAATATGCGGATTTGATATAGACTTGATCTCAAAACAGTTAATAAAAGGTCTAGATACCGTGACAACACTACGTAATATTTACTTATATTCGTAAGTGAACGTCATTACAATGTTATTTCAATACGCTTGGATTGCTAGAGGTGAGGGTTATCGATTAAGAAAAAGCGATGAAATATTGTGTAACAAAACTTCGGCGATGAGCAGAGCCCGGATTTTTCACGGCAAAACAAAACACTATCGTAATCTAGCCAGTGGTAGAAGCATTATTTTATCGATATCGATAATTGTGTAGTAGAAGAAAAAACGGCACCAAATAAAAGAAATATTTAATAATAAACATATATCGTTATCGCGGGAGCAAATATAAATTTGTTAAAGAAGTAGTAAAACAGACTGTCCATTTAGTAAAAACAGACTTTTCTGCCTACACATTATAAGCCTCCAAGAAGTTCATCATTTACACGAAGTTTTTGCTGCATAACGTTAATTAATCTTGCTTTACACTCTGTTAGTAAATAATAACCTGGAATCGACACCACTTACATTTATATACGCGTCTTTTAATTCGGTTCTAATTTTTTCCATCTCTTCGTTGTATAATTCATTCACGTAAGTCTGCCTCAGCAAACATTCTGAAGGGACCTCAACAGTTTTTTCAAATTTTCCAGATACGCAATCTTCAATATTTTTTTAAGGGATTCTCTATCTGAGACCACGGTATGTTACAGCTTACTAGAAATTTTGTCAGTTCCAACCTAAAATCTTTCTTGAGAGAAGTGTGTCTTTCCGTTTTCACAGAAGATTTTGTTTAATTTGTTTTACAAAAACTAACATTGCACTTCAAGCAAAATATTTTTGTATCGCGAGCCTCTAACTCGGGATAATCCTGTATAAACAACCCCACAAATTCATCACATGTTATTTTCCTTCGAGGCATTTTAAAAAGCAACTTCTATTGAATTATGTTGTTACAAATACAGATCAATCAAGAATGACAAATGTCTAAAGTGACTGATGAGGTTGCGTACCTAATAGGTAATCTTTTTAAGAGGGGGCGCTACGCGAAATCGGGGTTCTTAGATTGAATATCACTAATCAAGTCAAGTACGGAGGTAAGATAGCATTGATATTCAATAAAATAATTATACATTTTAAGGTCATAGGTATAAAAGTTTCTCTATATGAATGTCATTTCTGTTTTTGACTGTTTTTTATAATCTCTCAGTACTGTCAAATCTTATTTGCTCCCGCGATAACGATATATGATAATAAATTACGTGAAGTTTGTATGAAATTATATGTATTAGAAAGAGATGCAATTTCTTCTTCGTAATCCACGTCAGAACACACAGCAGCACATGGCATTTTATTTGTGTAATAGTGATGGGAGTAGATAATCATTAGTTTTTCAACATTCTCTGGAAGTAAACAGTTTCGTTTATCACTATAAAGCCATGTATGTATACTAAATGTACGTTCAACTTCACTAGACGTCAAGGGAGTAAATTTATAATTTATATTTTTGTCTATTATTTTCAATGAGGTAGTGGTATGCTCGTAGTCATTATCGCGACTTTTTAGTTGGCTCATATACCTTATGGCGTTTTCGGAAGAATAATATACTTCTAGTTTTTTATTAAAAAATATAAAAAGGTTGTTTTGCACACTGTAAATTGACAATAATGTAAAAATATATCGGCATGTTATTTTTATACCTATATATATATACCTAATAATACTCGATATCGATAAAATAATGTTTCTATCACTGGCTAGATTACGATAGTATTTTGTTTTGCCGTGAAAAATCCGGGCTCTGGCGATGAGGGTACTGAATACAACAAAATACTATCGCCAAGTAAAATGCGCAGAAGAATATCTCATGTGACCGGCGTTGATTCTTTGGACACCTTGGCTATAAGAAACCATGTTTACACATACTATTTTAGAAACGAGTTACCAACATTGACGAAGCTATCGAAATCATTAAAAGATGCTGATGTATTTAAAGGAAGCCAGTCACGTCAGTCAGTCTGTACGATTTGAGTATAAAAAAGTAATAAGAGAAAAATCCTGATGGAAAGATCGGACATAGCGCTTGCTCGCTTTGACTTCTTATCAAAAGTGAAAACTATTGACGACTGGGACAAAGTTGTTTTCCTAGATGAAACGTGAATGAAATGCGAATCATAGTGTTGGAAAAATATGGAGACACCTAAGTCGACAACGAAAGTTCCTGAAGGAAAGGGCCAAAGGCTTATTATCTGCTTCGTACTATAGACTTTTATTTCAATACCGGTACCTACATTTCCCAACAATATTAAGTACCTATACCGTCGATACTTTTAGCACTAGGTATACACTACATTCGAATAGTGTCGATAGTTTGCATAACAGTGGTAGCACCTCTAGTTACGTTAGTTTGGCATCTGTCATTCTAATCAAGCTAGGAAAAATATGGTAGAATACAGAATATAATATATTGGCAATATTTTCTTTACGTTGGTAGTAGACACAAGAGAATCTTAAAACAATGTATGAAGTTCCGCCTCTTAAGGCCTGCAACACACTGGCGCGGCCTGCGGTGGCGGACAATAGTAACTTTGACAGCTAATGACAAGTTTACTATTGTCCGCCGCGGCCAGGGGCTCGTTTCATGAAGCAACAAGTTACAAAATACAAGCGGAAGTCTCTTTTTGTCAAAAGGTATTGAAAAGAGACTTCCGCTTGTAATTTGTAACTTGTTGCTTCATGAAACGGGCCCCAGGCCGCGCCAGTCTGTGAGAGGCCTAAAACTTAGTGGTTATATTCTCTTTGTAGTTAGACTTGTCAAATGGCCAGTCGTTATTGGTCGAGTGCCTGAGTGTTGCCAGTTTAGATTTTTTTAATGTAACCTATATAGCTTCGTGGAACGGGCAAAGGTGACCAACCGCAGACTGTAATTTTTGTGAAGTGAAAACTTATTTAGCGGCGCTGTGCACTTTTTGGGATGGGGAAAAATTGTTAAACTCGCCACAGGGGGTTTTTTTGCAAAATAAAAAATTATTCAAGATTTCACTTCTACCGGCACTCCCGGAGTGCAACCAGGTCTTTTATTATTTCCCATGCATTAGGCTCGTTTACAACTATTCCAAATTTCAAATTGATAGCATAGCGAGGAGGGGGGGAGTTCCTGAGATATTTAACGTTATGACAGACAGACGGGCAGAGGGTTTCGTTTTACCTTTTTGGTACGGAACCCTAAAAATGCGAAGTGGTACCCTCACGCCACGCAAGTGTTAAGTAGGTAGGTATATTGTTCTTGGACTTCGTATGACGGGTGGATTGCGACTGTGACGAACTAATTAATTGACGAATAAAATATTTATTTGTCACGTGATACTTTGGGAAAACGATTATTCTCAAATTTCGCGCACATGGAAAGCCAATTTGTGAAGTTTGTTACATAAGTTTCTTAAAATATAACGGCGTTATCCTGCGAATGGCCAAAGACGTTTTGTATGGTCGTCGAACCACCTTACGGAATACGCACACTTATCGCCACTTGGTTTGATCGCCTCCGCTCCGACACGCGCTACCCACCACCCGTCAACCCAACGCAAGCTCGCAATAGCACCTGCTCTGCAGCGTCAAGGTGGCCGCCCCACGGGGCGCCCATACCGGTAGACAGCTCCACGTTTTATTTTATTTTATAGTTGACTATCCAGTGACTGACCCTAAGTATAATCTTACCTGATGGCAAGCGACGACAGAGCCTAAGATGAAGCTCACTGGTTCAGTAATAGCCTTTTCACTCTTGTTTTGAAGGCACCTAGATTGTAGTTCTCAGGAAATACAGATGCAGCGAGCGAATTCCATTCCTTAGCAGTTCGCATTAGGAAAGACGAGGAAAATCGCTGCCTGCGAATAAATGGTAAGTTGACAACATAAGGATGCATGCCCCCATGTTTGAAGTAGAGCCACCTCGCATGGAGTTTCATAAAAAGAATACTCACTGGTGTGAGCTGGGGCAGTAACGGTCGGATCCGGGGTAGTGCCTTTAGTTAACCTTTAGATACTTTACCCGTCTCCCAATCCGCTCCATCACCATGATAGACACGGTGGATCCGACCATCATGACTCCAGGGAAGCTGATGGCCAGCAGCTCGGCGTCCAGCTGCGAGCCCGCCGCCGTCAGGATCGAGGAGCCGTACGTGACCACCGCGAACGCGCCGCTGAAGGTCTGAGCAGTGGTGAGCAGCATTGCGAGGATGTAGCCCTTGCGCCAGGCCCGGTCCTTTACTGGAACATTCAGTCTGTTGGAAATTCCTAGTCACGACGCTTCGTGAGGGAGCTCTCTCTTTATGCATAATTGATACTTAATATCTCATGCAAAGATAAACATCTCCACTAGAATACTCTTATCCGTTCGGGAACGAGACTGGCACCGGGAAGATTATTTTCCCAAACGGATAGAATAGTTTTGGTAGGTATATCAAAGTTACTTTGTTACACCCTTGCCTTATAGGATGAATGAGTTGCGGTATCCACCAGAACTGTGCGATGTGGCGGTAGCGGAGCGGCATGTCAGGAAAACAAAACCAGCAAATAGAGGTCTAGCTATGCTATTGGTGGATGTATCCTCGCACACCACGTGAGCTCAGCTAGCAATTCTGTCGGTCGATTCATTCGTCGCGCACCGCTCCGTTACCTCGCAAAGCTCTGGTTGACGTTGACACTCACATTACTCACCATACCATAGAGATCTAATTGGCGAGTCACTTACCTATAATCAACATAGACAGAGACGGCAGTGTCTTGTAGTATTCCTCTTCCTTCCTCATAGCGTCGACCTCTAGTTGGACGGATTTGTCGTCTGCATCGAGGCCGCGGAGACTTGCTATCACCGTCACAGCTTGCTGTATGTAAGCAAATAGAAATACTGTGTATCTGTTGGTCCGTACTTCAAGTCAAAGGCTGCAAACGCACTGGACGACCGGTTAGCTTAGTGGGTAGTGATGCTGCCATACGAAACTGGGGGTCCTGGCAAAGAGTAAAGTAATGGGTCCTGGGTTCAAATCTCGATATGGGCAAATATTCTGTGTGATGAGCATGAATATTTGTGTCTCAGTCTTGGATGTTTTATATATATTTATGTATTTATATCTGTTAAATATATCATCATCTAGTACCTACCCCACGAGCCTCATTGAGCTTACTATATGGAGTTAGTTGGATTTGTGTGAGATTGTCCCCTAATATTTATTCATTTATTTTTATTATTATATACGTCTGAGAGTTCCTACTGATAACTTAACGACAATGCAAACAAATCACTTACTTCAAACTTTCCCATCTTCACCAGGAACCCAGGAGATTCAGGGCATGTCATAATAGACAGGCACGATAGGACCGGTACTGCAACCACGATGTACAGCACTGTGTAATAGTCCAGGTACGCCCCCAGTACGAACATGAGGAATATGCCCAGGTTATGGAAGTATATCAGGAGCGAGCCGAGCAGGCCTCTTATGTTGTCCTGGCTGATCTCTTTGGTGTACATGGGGATGACGTTGAAGCAACCGCCGGCTGCCATGCCGCTACATACTCTGGCTATGATTAGAGTGATTGTACTCGGCCAGCAGAGTTTTAGCAGCCAAGACAACTGAAGACAACAGAAAATTATATAATTATCGAAGGTAAATGAATCGTTATTTGCAATTCAAATCGTGTTTTTGACTTGACCGGCTACAAACGACGACTTTGTGCAGCGATACAAACTGACGAACGACTGTATCGCGATAGCCATAGAATATTTATCTGCAGCCATAGTGTACCGCGTTTGTAGCGCTGCAAAAAGTTATCCTATTGAAGTTTTTGATAACTCTGTCTCGAAAATGTAAACTGCAGAGGCAAGATTTAAGTACTTACTTGGTAAAATTCATGGCAATTTATAGGAACTCTAGTATCTATTATACTTAGTTGCTTAAGTTTCTCATTAAGTAAAATGTATTAAATGAGTTTTTGAAGTGAAAACTTCTTTAGCGGCGGCGCTGTGCTTTTTGTGATGGGGAATAATTGTTAAACTCGCCACATGTCACGCGACCGTAAGATGTCACGTGACCGTGAGATTCGAGAGATACTCGCAACCGGTCACATGACCGTAAGATGTCACGTCGCGAAAAACTGTTACAATGTCATTGAGTTTTCACTTCTGCCGGCACTCCCGGTGTGCAACCCGGTCGTTTTTTTTTTACTCGAACTCACCGTATGCGGTACTGTTATACACATTATTCCCGCCCTCCTTCCGTACTTGTCGGCTATGTAGGCGAATATTGGCACTGTCAGCAAGGCGCTAATCGGCATGAGACTGGCAATTAGCCCCATGTTATAGTCTGAGAGTGGCTCGCCGGCTGGCGAGGACTGAGACTGCAGCACTTTCGTCATGGGCGAGATCCAGCCGGCTTGCAAGCCGTATGTCAGGAGGGAGGAGTTGGCTGAAACATTGTCTTAGTAATTTATGGTGTCCTGATGGTACCTCGAGACCTGAGGGGTAAACACGTAACGTTTCGAACGCATGTTACGACAACTCAACTGTCATTTCCCCATATAAAAAAGTGTATAATAGCTTAATAACGTTATAGGGCTTATAGTGTGTCTCTTTCGCACTTGTGGTTTCGCCCATTCGACAGCGCGGCTCGTATTTTAAGACGATATTATAACGTTATTCGACCGTATTTTATGATTATGATATTCGTTCTGTTATGATATTTATATCGTTATGGGGCATACGGATTTAGTTATAACGAAAAATTTCAACACTAACGAAATATAACGTTATGATTCCGTTTTTTTTCATAACGTTTTAAAGGTCTGGTAAGCACTAACGCTATACTTTCCTCCTCTTGCGGGAAAATGCAACGGTCCGTTCCACGCTGTATACATTTCATGTTGGTACCTACCTACTTGGTAGTGACGCTGCCTACGAGGTCCTAACTATTATATAATCTGTGGTCCTGGGTTCGAATCCTGGTAAGGGCATTTATTTGTGTGATGAGCACAAATATTTGTTCCTGAGTCATGGATGTTTTCTATGTATTTAAGTACCTATTTATTTATCTTTTATCGTCGTCTATACCTACCCAAAATACAAACTTTGCTTAGTTTGGGACTAGGTTGATGTATGTAAAATTGTCCGCAACTATTTATTTATTTATATAAATTTACGATCACTAATAATATTTAATTCAACTTATCTACAGCTACAACTTGAAATCGTACTAATACTATAAATGCGGAAGTATGGATGTTTGTTACTCAATCACGCTTTAACGACTCTAACCACTTTGGATTCAATTTTGCACGAAGATTTATATCCTTGAATATAATATAGGATAGTTTTTGTCCCGTTTCCACGCAGACGAAGTCGCGGGCGGAAGCTAGTGTTATGCAATGCAATCTCCTATAGTACCTATTAGCATTCCTATTTGCATTCTTTGACACAGTAAAAATTATGTCAAATTTGACGTTTATTGTACTGGGATGACAGCTCTGTCATAATGCAAATAGGAATGCATCAACTACAATGACTATTATGATCTGTAGATAACTATTATATTACCAATAAAGTTCAATTTCATATCATGTCGTGTAAGTAGATCAGTGGTTCTTAACCTTTTAGTGATGAGGGTGGTCCCTCATTTGATTGTTTATTATGTTTTGCAATAAACCACTTACTTACTGTTTGGTCGTTGTGTCGACTCGTTGGCACTTATTTCATATTTTTGAACGATGGCTTCGCGGACCACTTCGGGTGCTTCCAGGGACGACCAGTGGTCCGCGGACCACCAGTTAAGAACCACTTATGTAGATAGGTGTAGGCAAGAAATTAACAACGCAGGTGAAATTCAACCCCTCCAGCCGAGCATACACAAAGTTAATGTTTTCGCGTGACAATTAGGGTCATTTCGCCGGTTAGCGACCACCTAATTTCATGTGCCGGTTGGCGACCACTTAGCTGAGTTGGTGAAGTGAAAGGATATTTTCTCGGTTTTGTAGTAGATTTCTATTCTAAAACAACAACAAAAAATGCATGTACAACTAATTGCCTCAATAGGGTCTGTAGAATTGATGTTATCTTCAATAGAAAAAAAACCTTCTCCTTCAGGTGGTCGCTAACCGAAGGTGGTCGCGTAACCAGCGTAATGACCCTAATTTATAGTCATGCCTGTATATCTTTTGTTGTAACATGGTGTGAATTATCACATGTAGACAAGGACTTGGTACGATTTTTTCAAAATCATCATGATCCTCCTGTCGTTATTCCCGGTTGTGGTCCGAAAAAGGAGCCCGGGGTCCGCTTTGACACCTAACCTCCAAGATTTGGCTAAAGCACTAGTTTTACGAAAGCTGCCATCTGACCTTCCAAACTAGAGGGAAAACTAGACCATATTGGGATTAGACCGGTTTCCTTACGATGTTTTCCTTCACCGAAAAGCTAACGGTAAATATTCTGTACATAATTTCTGAAAAACATTGATACAAGCCGGGATTCGAACCCACGACCGCAGCTTGACAGCCGCATGCCTGAACCACTAGGCTACCGTAGCTCCGTACGATTTTTGCAAAATGTTTACACTTATTCAGATTCACATTTATCAGATTTCTGTTTTACCAATAATTGCTGCTATCCATTGCCTGTACGTGTCTCCTTTTCTTGCTTCAACTTGGGATATTGGTTTCATTTCCATCATTCACACAGTCTTACGTCAATTCAACTAACAATTAATCATCTAACTACTTATACATCTACCAAACTAATATGTACAGAAACTACTTTCCGACTACTCTATCGTATGCTATGGCACGGCATGACAGATGAAATGACTGAATGTACACAAATCTACGTGTTATATATATCATCTAAATGTTCTACCTACTTGGTTTCAGGGCTGTACAAGTACATAACGACGTTAATAATTTACTTTAAAATAGTTATTTAGGTACGATACAAGTGCCGAAAATAGGAAATACGCAACGAGTGGTTATAAAGTAAAACACGACCGAAGGGAGTGTTTTAAATCGACACGAGTTGCGAATTACCTATTCGCACGTGTATCGTACAACGTTTTACTGTACATAATGGCTCTTTAAAGTTTCGACATACGCACGGAAAGTGCTCTTTCCGCACTAGTGCGGGAAAGTATGTTAAGAATTCCCTCGGTTTCTTCAGGGTCCCATCATCAGATCCAGACCTGATGACCATGGGATCACCCGGGAAGTACCCTTTCAAACAAAAATTGTACATTTCGATGCTAATGCGGAAAGTATGTCATTACGTCACGAGTACCGAGATATCGGATATAAGACTCGGGACGAGTGAAGAATGACATTTCCGCACGTGTATCGAAAGACGTTTTAAATACAGTTGCGAAAAAATAACAAGAACAACATGTAATTAATTTGAAACTTTTATATTATTAATTCTGTAACATTTTCAAAAATATTTTTTTTTAATACAGTCGTTCTATCTTGTTTATTTTTTATTGAAATAATAATTAGGAATGGTACAATTTGTACAATTATTGAGTGGGAAAAGTGAAAAGCTTAGTGCTTTCTTGTCAGCTAGCGCGGCATTACACCTGCGCGTAAATCCAACTCCAGGCAAAATACGGTTTTGAAAAACATTAATTTATAATAGCGTTTTTTTGTTGATTTCATTTTAAAATGTTATTCTAAGATGCTGTATTCAAGAATCCGACAAACTTTCCACCCGCAAGTAATTATGTAGATTTAAATGAAGCATGCATTGTCTTTTTTTGTATGATTTAACTTGAATATTATAAAGCAAAAGTAAATAAACCAAAATAAAGACAAAAATATTTATTCATATTTTTTCTGACTTATTAGAAGCTTAATTTATAATTTTTTGATGTCTGTTTTGTCGGATTTTGTCGCTGGGTAACTATTTAATTGATAATAATGATAATATATCCGTTACACAGAAAAGATAAGCTATTATAAATTATTTCCAAAATTGTTTTTTTTTCCATACAAGTTGTCAGTTCATTGACTGGACTATAGGGGTTCCGGGGTCCGCTGTTACCATCAAAAGCAACACTTCGACTTCAACACGCGAATGCTGCAGATTGTTATTGAACGAGCGAGCGAAGCGAACGAAGCTCTCCGTTTGCGCTCGGACCTAGATTCTTCCGTATGTCCGGATGCCTAGTTATCCGGCTGTTTTCTACAAGTCGCATTACTCAACCGATTCTCGTGACATTTCGTGAGCCGGTTCAGTAATTATAAACCTTTTTTGTCGATTCAGAATGAGCAAATAAAAAAAAAGACCGGATTGCACTCCGGGAGTGCCGGCAGAAGTGAAAACTGGAATAATTTTAATTTTGCAAAAAAAAAACCCGCCTCGGCCCCAAGCCCTGTACGTCTTACGTAAAAAAAACCTATAAACGTATTCCGCAAATCCGTATTTTCATTTAAAAAAATAAAAAAACCCGCGCTTTGAAAGCGCAGCTCCCGCTTTTTGTATTCCGATCTGGCAACACTAAATCTTACGGTCACGTGACCTCCTACGCTCCTACACCTGTGGCGAGTTTAACAATTTTCCCCATCCCAAAAAGTGCACAGCGCCGCCAAAGAAGTAACTTGTTTGGTTAATAAGACAGGCTCGCGAGTTGTTCAGCTCACAGAGAGACTAGTTTAGATATCCCATTCGTGGTTCGTGGTAATGGGTGGTCGAATCCTTACAGCAGAAACACATCAAGTTATCGATTTGCTTTTTTAAATGCCGATGTTGCCATGCTAACGTCGTGAGGAAGGTCTCCACGGATCCCGAGTATGCGCTATTGAGTGACAGACCTGCATTTACCTATCTTCAGCAACCCGCTGATGACTCCTGTTATTGCAAGCGCTCCATAGTCTACGGTGTCTGCTTACCGTCGGCAGCCCGTGTTCTTGTTTGCCACCGACAAGGTGTGGCAAATTTGGTTAAAATTATTATAATACATCCCTATTGTGATGGACATATGCAAATACTAAACTTAGATAAGTAGCAGTTTCATCTGTGACAAAGGAACGACGTTCACCGATGTCACTGAAGACAGAAAAATAATGTGAGTAGGTAGGTAAATATTTATTTGGCGAAACAATTTTTATTGCTTCGTGGTAAATATTTAGAGCCGGCCGTTTCGTTTTACGTTACCATTTCAGTTGTGATTTTTTTGCACTCTTTTATTAGACTTCTCTCTTTGATGTTTTTATGAGAATCGAAACGTTGGTTCGGTGCGCGGTCCACGGGATTTTGAGCATTCGCCTCCAAAACCACATTTTTAGCGCGTCAATCTTGCTACGGTCCTGCATCCTCTGCGTCCGCGTTTCAGCTACATTTTTTTATGTAATGAAAAGGGTTTTTTCCTCGCAAATGTGTTAAAAAGCGTCGTATGAAACGCGTGAACTTTGATAATTACATCTTCGGCTCTCTTATCACGCTCACCTGCGGCTCGCGTGAACAATCCCGCCCATTTTTTTACTGTTCTTAAATATTTATTTTATTTTGGATTTTAGTATTTGTTGTTATAGTGGCAGCAATAATTCATCTGTATTTTTTTTCTATTATGAGCGTTTTACGTTTTGTCAAAAGCTACTTAAACACGCTCCAAGGTCAAATTACTTTCTTTCTTTATTACTTTAGATAAAATGCGTTTTTGTCCACTGGTTTTAAATGATTAAAGACGGCTTTTCGAGACAGTTAGTATTAGAAACAGTAAAAAAAATGAAAAAAATAATTAAATAAAATTTCCTCGCTACAGTGAGGCGAAAAGTTTTGTGTCACACACGGGAGCAAATGTATTTTACTTCTCGTGTGTTGAAACACTCGCTACGCTTAGGATTCTATTTTAGGACCTTTCGCTTCGCTCGTGGTTCAATTCCACAATCGCGGGTAAAATAAAACTTTGCACACTTGTATAACAAATAATTATTTTAAGTGTCCTGTAAAGCGGGGATGTAATTTTTTTTCTCGTTAAGCCCATGTTGTGGGATATAGTTGATAGCTCGTTTAAAAATATTATGGGTTTCCTATAACCATTTTTCAAATTGAAGTCGGTTAAAACTTTGTTTTTAAAGTAAATTATCCCTGAACGGATTTAGATGAACTAATAAAATAGATTTTGGGTTATTAAATGGGCATTTCTCCGGAGTGGCATTTTTTAGTGTCCAGGGCCAAAAATTCTTCAAATAGGTGCGTGATATTTTTGAATAAAATCTCACATATACTTCAGGCTTTTTGGTACCTGGACAGCTATTTAGATATTCTGTAGATATACATATGTTTGAAGAAAAAAAAAAATAGCGCCCAAATTGACGTTCAGTGGGAGCGTCCACTACCCAAGTTGGTTTAAACAAAAAATCATAACCCAAGATTGGAATTATAGTACATGTTTTACATCGGTTCACGTAATCAACATTAGTTTCCCCCATATATAATCCATATTACGATAATTTATCTATTAAACTTACTCAATAAAAGCATTTTTTCGAAGCGTCCGGGGGTAACACGTAAACTCAGTGACATTTAGAAAACGCGTCGGCATCATAACAAAGAAATGGCGTAGGAATCTCGCGACGCACACGCCGGTAGCTTTAGTCGCACCGCGTTTGCCGAAGAGAGCGGACGCCGGCTGATGTCATATAGGCAGCTACTACAAAGGTTTGTTCGTCGTTCGGTGAGTTTGGTTACGTGTTTTTTTGAATTCGGTGAAGCTATTAAATTGTGTAGTGTTTGTGTTTTAATTATTATAAAAGTGAATAAGCAATCCTCAGAGGTATGTGATTTCGTATTGAATAACTCTTTGCCTGTACTATCTATACTTTTTGTGTAATTTGCAAATATCGATCAATATTGAATTCGGTGACATTGATTTCCGCGGATTCGGTGTACTTTTTGGTCACCGAATTCAATAAAATGAGGACCAAAATCAATCTTTATGTATAAATGATTGCTTTTTAGGGTTCCGTAGTCAACACCCTTATATTTTCAGCATGTCCGTATGTCTGTCCGCCCGAGGCTTAGCTCAGTGACCATTACTACTAGAAAAGTGTAAATTGGTTTGGGTATGTGAATCAATCACGCCAACTCCGGTTAAAATAAAATAATTAATAAAAACTGGGTACTTGTCTTACACGTAAGGTGGGAATGTAATTTTTTTTGTTAAAAAGTAGTGTAGGATATTGGTAAATATGTAGTTCTAAAAAAATTGTTTAGTAAAACCATTTGTCAATTCAGGGATCTGTTAACTATGTGGTTTTAAAACTCTAATTCTCATTAAAGTTTAGTGCTGGCTAAATGATTAGTTCAGTCAAGGGTACAGTAACATACGTACATAAATAAGGACATAAATCTGTACACGCTTTTATGACATTGACAATAGAGTCCTGTACAGATATTTATGTCCTTATTAATGTACGTATGTTAGTAACCTTGACTGTACCAGGCTATAAACTATCTTGAGCCGTTTAAGCGTGATCGAGTTACAAACATCCAAACTTTCGCATATATAATATAACTAGGATATGTCCCACGGCTTACTATGTATGTAGGTTTGATTATGATCCTGGTGCTGAGTGTAAGGTCACTTGAACTTCCTATGGTAAGCTGTTTTGAGAATAAGGGTATTTAATTTGTTTGTAGGTGTCGACACAACGAATCCTCCTATTACTAAAGGGTCGGCAATGCGCTCTTGGTTATTCTGGAGTCGTTAGGCTAACACCATAATATACTCCTTACGTCGGCATAAACCGACCTGTCTTCTTTATTCACGCCTAATCCCATTTCAGTTGGGGTCGGCTCTCCTAATCATTCTTCGCCGGGACAGTCTAAGTTTTAATTTATTGATAATTAATTTATAAGTAATAAAGCGTGCAGTATTTAAGTTAAACATATAAATCTTCTGTAAAAGTTGTGCTTAAAAAAAATGGATGGTCAAATGGACAGTTTTTACAAGTTCATAAAACAAACGTACGTTCGTTCGTATGAACTTATAAAAAGTGTTGATTTGATCGCCTGTATTTTTTTAAGTCTAAATTTTACAGAAGCCGTATATGTGCACTATATTAAATACTATTTAAACACGGTTACATCCGTATAATCAGAAACAAAAGTAATCAAACACATTATAAATTATCATCAAATTTGAACAGTCATATTTGTATGCAACTGTATGGGAAAAAAAATAGTGTTCTTAATTATCTGGCCACGACTGTATATATCTATATTTTGTAAGTGTACCAATTGGAAATAAAGGTTATTTTGTAGCAAAAAACATTGTTTAATTTCAAATTTGATTTCGGTGTAAGCATTTTTTGAATTCGGTGATACTATTTTATGAATATTGATTTCGGTGTGTGTGTTTGATTTCGGTGTACGCAAAAACCCGAATATCCCATGAACTACAAGGTTCCTATGAAGGCCTTTACCACCAATATTTTTTAAATTTAGGCCTTTTCTTGAATACCGAGGTCACCAATCGAAAAAGTGAAAAAAAAATACGTTCACCGAAGTCAAGCAAATCGAGCCGGCTCGGAGAATTGCCCAAATGAGTTATCAAACAAAAGTGGCTCCAAATGGTTCGTGTAATATAAGTCAGAGATCGGAAAAATTTGCGACATTGTTTGCAATTATGCAAACAATGTCGCAAATTTTTCCGATCTCTGAATATAACACACGGCTGCTGCGTCGCCAGTTGCTTTTGGCTTGAACTTGGCTGAGCACGCTGCCGCGTATTTAGATGTTGATAAATTGCATTTCCAAATATTTGTATACGTGTAATCACAATTATCTATTTACATGAAATAAATAACACCCTTTTATCTCTTACGTCTGTCTCGGCGCATGAGCACATATTGGGTTCTATATTTACCGATTCTGGTAACATTTATCTCAAAATATTATGTATAAGTACATTAAGGGAAAATTTATGGTCACTCAACACAATAGGGATGTACCTAAATTACAAAATATGACCTCGAAAGTAACTAAGTTCCCGACAAACATCTTTGTAATTGCAATAGCATATTCTGCAAATAAATTTGTAATAATACCAACGCGTCCTTCACCGTTTTGCTAAATATTGAGAAAATTCGAATAGTTCGAATTTGGGCGTTATTCCTAAAGAGATAAAGCTTAGAAAAATATTTACCAACGGCAAAAACAAATTGATATTTTGGTCGCCACCGCCGTCTGCCGTTCTTGCAAATTCGAATAGTTCGAATTTAGACGTTATTCCTAAAGAGATAAAGCTTTGAAAAATATTTGGCAATGGCATAAACAAATTGGTATTGTGTTTGTCGAGCCGGCGCGGCCCCTCGCACCCAACGCGCCCGCGGCCCGTCCGCCTAAATAATTGATAATTGTTTATAAATTTGCGTCAAATTAATTTTTAGGGTGACACCGTAAGATGTCACGTGACCTGATCGAAAAACTGTTACATGTTATTGAGTTTTCATTTCTGCCGGCACTCCCGGAGTGCAACCCGGTCTTTTTTAGGTACAGTACAGTGAACGTCACAGAGATGTGTTATGGGGTATACAGTTTTTAGGGTTCCGTACCTCAAAAGGAAGAAACGGAACCCTTATAGGATCACTTTGTTGTCCGTCTGTCTGTCTGTCAAGACCATTTTCCTCAGGAACGCGTGGAGGTATCAAGCTGAATTTATATCAAATACTCAAGTCTATTGTCCCTTGGAGCTGTGAAAAAATCAAACTCAAAAGCCAATGCAATCAAAAGATACAGTCGTTTATGCTGCAAATTTTAGAGTTTTTCGACACCCGCAAAACCTACGGGGTACTTCCCGTGAACTCAAAAACTTGAAATTTGTCACGAAGCAACGCCATATAGCACAAAGGAAAAATTACGAAAAGTAGACATTATTAGTAAAATACTACAATTATTTTTATTTATTTTTTAACTTAATACCTTTTTCCTCGTAAACGAGTGGAGGTGTTAAATTGAAATTCATGTCAAATACTCAGGGCTATAGGACCTTTCAGATGTAGCAAAACCAAACTTTTTTGTCAACGCAATCAAAAGAAATACCTAGCAATTTAAGTCACATAAACGTCATCATCTGGACTGTTCTCAGGGGCTGGAAACTTAGAAAAGAGGCGACACGCCGATTGATTGTATGGAAAGTAGTGACATCTCTGGCGAAGCGGATCGCTGTATTTAATGTTGTTGACAGAAAATGGAAATAGATGTCAGTACAATAGACCCACGACAATAAATTTTAAGATTTTGAAATGAAATAAAATATATTTTTAAGTTTTGAGATAGAATTTATTAAGTATCCATTTTCTTTAACTGAACATGAACAAATATCTCATTAATATGGAATTGTGTTTGTTGTTCGGCCTTTGTGGTTTTAGATGAAGTATACATACCTACGTGTCAGTCAGTAAATAAATGTCAATGTATTGTCTATAAAAACATTGAATGAAAACACATTTAAATCATATTTAAATAAAATCAATAATAGCTTTAGCCACAGTATCTATTTATAAAATTAATATCTAGGTATAAGTGTGCAGTAAATAGTTTGAGGTTGAGTAATATGCAGTGTAGATCGGCTGTACGTGGATTTGTTAAATCTGGTCCAGGAGATTTAATCTAAAGTTTTGAAGCTAAATCTCGTCCTTGTCTCGTGTTTTTTGTTAAAAAGGTTGTGCTTTGTTAAGTTATTTGCACAGTTACATATATAGTTATTTGTTAAGTTGAATAAATACTTTTATGAATGTTGCATGTTTCACTTTTCAGATCCATTTCATAGTTGTGTGATTATTTTGAAACCTACAATGTGTCTGGCAAAGTAGCGTACTTAGGTAACTAAAATGTGATTTATATCATGTTTTAGAAACGTTTTCTTCCTAACTTTGATAGTCGCATTGTAGGCTTCAAAGTCAAAACAGAGAAATACAACTTTTGTATACGTGTGTGCGTGGTGCGTGAATATGTATGTGTGCGTTAGTGTGTATGTGAAGCGTGCACGCTGCACGCATGCGTGCGTCAGAGTAGTTCAATCCACTCGCTGCTAGGCGGCTGTGGGACCAGTAATTTCTTGGTGTTGCCACTCTTTACATAAATATACTTATTATACTCTTTGACTGTTCTTGCTCGTGAATTCAGATAGATTTAAATCTCCCGAAATATCAGAATCGAGTGCTGTTAGTATAGAAATGAAAAGACTAGAGCAAAACGAATTGGTACCATATTTTAAATTTTTGCTCCTCTTTTTTTTTTCCGCTCATGACTTCCTAAGTTGGGCCCCGAAGGGGCCCTCAACTAATTGCCGAGTAAATTTTTGCAATCACCTGAAGATAATGCAGTTCAAATTGTATTTCATAATGTGCAATCATTACGCAAACACTTTTCAGACGTTATCGTAGATCCTATTATTCATTCCTCCCCTCCCATGCAGCATTGTTTGTTGGAACCTGGGGATGTAGTAGAGACACTTTTGCAGGGGCTGGAAACTTAGAAAAGAGGCGACACGCCGATTTATTGTATGGAAAGTAGTGACATCTCTGGCGAAGCGGATCGCTGTATTTAATGTTGTTGACAGAAAATGGAAATAGATGTCAGTACAATAGACCCACGACAATAAATTTTAAGATTTTGAAATGAAATAAAATATATTTTTATGTTTTGAGATAGAATTTATTAAGTATCCATTTTATTTAACTGAACATGAACAAATATCTCATTAATATGGAATTGTTGTTCGGCCTGGCCTTTGTGGTTTTAGATGAAGTATACATACCTACGTGTCAGTCAGTAAATAAATGTCAATGTATTGTCTATAAAAACATTGAATGAAAACACATTTAAATCATATTTAAATAAAATCAGGAATAGTTTTAGACACAGTATCTGTTTATAAAAATAATATCTAGGTATTATGTGTGCAGTAAATAATTTGAGGTTGAGTAGGTAATATGCAGTGTAGATCGGTTGTACGTGGATTTGTTAAATCTGGTCCAGGAGATTTAATCTAAAGTTTTGAAGCTAAATCTCGTCCTTGTCTCGTGTTTTTTTGTTAAAAAGGTTGTGCTTTATAAAGTTCTTGTTACATAATTTGTTATTTGTTAAGTTGAATAAATACTTATATGAATGTTGCATGTTTCACTTTTCAGATCCATTTCATAGTTGTGTGATTATTTTGAAACCTACAATGTGACTGGCAAAGTATGAAGGGAAGCGTACTTAGGTAACTAAAATGTGATTTATATCATGTTTTAGAAACGTTTTCTTCCTAACTTTGATAGTCGCATTGTAGGCTTCGAAGTCAAAACAGAGAATACAACTTTTGTATACGTGTGTGCGTGATGCGTGAATATGTATGTGTGCGTTAGTGTGTATGTGAAGCGTGCACACTGCACGCATGCGTGCATGAACCTATAATTTAGTATGGACAGGCTATGGTAATAATAATACCACGTGCGAGCGAGCTGGTAGCATACAAATCTCGATAAGTGTGACAGACAGAGATATATCATTCGTTATCCTTGTCATAGTTCCACTTTTTTTCTATTTGGCACAACAGTTGTGGCATACAATGCTGTCAATGCTCGCGCGTGGCTGCATACGAATCCGAAATATTTAATATTATTGTTAATAAAATAGTGTCCTAAAAGTAATTTACGCACGATAAGGTATCTCGTGTTCCGTCTGTGCCAAGAAAATGGTTAATTGTTGCGTGCTTGGCTGTAAAAGCCGGTCGGAACAATGTGATGAAAATATAACCTTTCACACGTAAGTAGAACATCTTTCACTTTTCTGTATACGCAATACGTAAAAATAGCATGGTAAAATTACATTACGCTCAAAATCTTGTAAAATTTGACGATTACAATAGAAATAACATCATTGTTTACATTGTACAAGAAAATATTTGTTAACAAATTATCCGCCCAAATTACGTAGATTGTTTATGGTAAGCTGCGAGAGGTGTTAGAATGTCTTCTCGATTTAGCTTCTTTGCAATCATTTTAGGGATACCAGCCAATACAACTTAAAAATACCCGATTTCTCGGGTAATTTATACTCTAACAAAATTCTCGTACTTGTTATTACATAACATTCGTATATAATGGATGGGATATATTCTTATATACGTATATTTACTCTGTACTCATAGTAAAGATAAGCTTTTATGTAGCGAGTAATCTCGGACTGTTCATCCGATTTCAAAAATTCTTTCATCTGGCTTTATTTAATCCTGCATCTGCGCCTCCGCTTGTGTTCTTTCTACTACGCGGGTGGAGAGGAGACGCGTGGAAAGCTAGTAATAAGTAAAGACGATCGACGGTTTAGAATGAATCATAATTTTCTATAAGCCCTTTGCTTGAAAAATTTCATGTAAAATAATATGTTTTTTTTTCTAGGTTTCCACTAAATGAGGATGCGCGTGCGCGTAGTATTTGGGTTAAGGCTACATATATATATTTGTGATCGCATTCTCGAAAACAGTTCTTACGATTTTGATGGCATTTGCAGTATAGAGGTTTATGGGGGCGAAAAATCTATCTCATCATCATATCAGCCGAAATGGCCGGTCCTGCGCCATCCGCATCCAGCGGACTCCCGCGACCTTTGCCAGGTCATCAGTCAACCTTGTAGGGGGCCCCCCACGCTGTGCCTCATAAAAAAAATCGATCTAGCTAGGTCTCATATCTGGGAAAAATCGTTCTCAGCATATTTTTACCCGAGCAGAGCTCTTTATCATTAATCTGTAATAATTTGAATATTTGAATAGTAAATGTTTTTTAATATCGTTGTGTCTCATTTCGGTATTTAGTGTCATTATTTTTCCCGCCTTAAGCCTGCATCGCGGTCAATAGTAAATTTTACAGCTAATGACAAGTTTACCATTGATCGCCGCGGCCAGGCCGCGCCAGTCTGTGAGAGACTTTAAGCCTCTCACAGACAGGCGCGGCCTGCGGTGCCGGTCAATAGTAAATTTGACACTAACTGTCAAGTTTACTATGAACCGCCACCGCAGGCCGCGCCAGTGTGATTCAGGCTTTATAATAATTAAGTAGATCAGCACGGCTATCACAGGACGCCCCGCGAGCTGTGTCGCGGTGAGGTAGACTGTCCGTCTCTTTCTAGTTAGAACGATTAGAAAGAGACGGATAGTCTACCTCGCCGCAACACAGCTCGCGGGCGTCCTGTCATAACTGTGCTGATAAGAAACTACCAGGTAAGCCGCTTGCACAAGGACTATTAATTACCTACATGTCATGTACTGTTACTAGAATCATATTTCATGTTATTAAGCTGAATATTACTAGTGGTTGCGAACAGAGCGCCTGCTAGGCAGTGAATGTGTGTAAAGCTTCAGTAAAAACTACTTACAATAAAAGCGCATTATTTAAAATAAACATATGGAAGCGATGGGGTAATTTTTAGTTACATGGCCACCCCACGGGAATCATCTACTTTGTTGCCGTCCCTCATTGTGGCGACACTTACGTCGCCTCTGTAGGTATATACTCTAAGCATGCGTGCGTCAGAGTAGTTCAATCCACTCGCTGCTAGGCGGCTGTGGGACCAGTAATTTCTTGGTGTTGCCACTCTTTACATAAATATACTTATTATACTCTTTGCACTTTTGAACTTGATGGTTTTTATGAGGTGTGCAGTACTCATGGTCCAGCTATATCTAATGCAAATCCAGGTTGGGGATCTATCGCTTATGTACGTTGCAATCTAAAGGATGCCATCACAGATGCATCATGTACACGACCATTGTGAATGCTTGCATTTTGAAATGTTTGATGTCAGAGTGATAACTGATAACTGTAGGTATATAGGTCACCACAATGTCAAATTAATGTTGCAATTGAATGCATAAATACAACAATATATGGCAGCAACCCCAATTGGTATACCCCGTGTTCCCGTTTAATTGTTGTGGGAGACTTCAATATCGATTTTAGAATGAATCCCCAAAATGGAATTTTCACATATTTTTCATCCATAAACATGTTTCCGTTAATAAGCACTAGCACTACACGAAGTAGTACAACTATAGATAACGTTTTTTCGAACTTCAATGTTCTATGTGGTACTATTCATACCTTTTTCAGTCAACATTTACAGATCTGGTTCAAATTTTTCAAATTTAACAGTTAATTAGTATTTTTGAACCGGATTTACAAAAAAATAGTGACTTTAAACTTTGTAAATAAACAACTTTGATAAAAGAAGTCTTGCCAGGCTGCTGCAAATCTAGTGTTGTAACTTCATTTATATTATAAAATAAATGATGTAATATATATTTTTTTTAGGATTACTAAATTGATAAAGTGACCCTGTTTAAATTTATGCTCCCCCAGCTTTCCACATTGTAATGTTACGGATTTCATTTTCATTTAGTAATAAACATAATCAAACTAGAGCCGCTCTGCTACCCCTACCGGAATTTAGAGCTGCGTGGTCATTTCTTATCTTGTCTCATCTCATCTCATCCGGTCTAGCACAACTTGCTGACAAGTCGCTTCGCGCGCGACTGAGCTGCTCCTAGCTCAGTCGCACCGTACAAATTCGAAAGAGGAGGGTAGATCTTTCTCGACTCGCGTCGCAGCGCGGCGTCAGTTGTGCCAGCCCCCCTGTACTCTACCTACTCCACCCTTACAAATTCATAGAAATTAAGAAATAGACTAGTAATATAATTGTGAATTTGCTAATCTTATTTTTTGACATATTAGTTTTTATTATTTATTAGTAGGTATTAAGAGTTGACATTACTAAATCTTTTAAGGTTATTGATATGTACCACTTGTATTGCAATTTGTATTATTCATAATATTTTTTTTACGACATGATTTATTTTTTATTTATCTTTTATTTATTAAGGCTATTGCAATGAATAGTACCTACCTGTATCTAGGTATGACCGTATTAATATTTTTCATTATTATTTATTTAATCTTAAATTGACATGTTTTCCATTGTGTATAATATAATCAAATAGTAAATTGCGTATTTTTGTAAACGATCGCTATATGAAAACTAATATAAGATAACCTGTACTTATGTGAAATTTATATAATGAGATTAAATAAACTAAACTAAACTAAACTACTGGCTGGGGAAAGTGGGGAACAGAACACGACCCGATAATACTGTAGATACTAGTCTAAGGCTGCATATATAATGATATGATTAAAGAGTTGAATATATATTGTGTGTTTATTGTTTTATCAGTTGCACCAACTTACGGGGCTACCCGAGGTTTTCATCGATTTTTGACAAGTTTTGAATCGTATCTCCTACTTTTGCACTTAAGATACGCCAATGACCTTCGATCTGAATCCCTTAGTTTTCTAATGTTTTTTGTAGCTTATTAATATTAACAACAACGGCTTTAAGCCATATTGTACCCCATATTTACTTCAAAGTTCATTGTTTTCGAGATATTTGGCATCAAATTTGAACAATTTTAGGCCAAAAAACTGGTTTTCTGACCATAACTTTTGTATTAATTGGTTTAAAATGAAAACCCTGTACCAGTTTTTAGAAACGTCACAGACGAACCCAAATATGTAGATTTCGTATAAGTATGTTAGATCTTTCACGTCAATAGAGATACGAAATAAGTATTTTTTAGACAATGTTTAAAAAAAACATACAAAATTAAGTTATCATTCGTTTCAAAATCCGGTGGACCAAAATGGACATAAAAAATTGAAGAATCGATACCCGTTTGACTTATAATTCTATCAGAAGACGTGCAAAAGTAGGAGATACGATTCAAAACTTGTCAAAAATCGATGAAAACCTCGGGTAGCCTCTTAAAACTAGCAGAGAATATTTTCTATGTTGCTTTGAACACAACCCTGAAACTAGAACCTTTACGTATCTACTCGTAAGTACATACATATAATAATTATGTTGCATTATACCTCAGTGAGCTTACGATAGACTCTCAGTCACTGTCTTCCTTGCAGAATTTCAGCGATAGATAGTACATTACTAGTATTTAAATATACGTAGCTGTACAGTTACACTGTTAGACGTAGTAGGTACCTAGCCTGTATTTCGTCTGTAGTTTCTGTAGGTAGTATATTTGTATCGTGTGAAGAATGGAACCGCAAGAATTGAAAGCAAAACCTGAAGTTGAAGCGAGGAAAGGCAGCACCTACAGGCAATGGATTGCAGCAATCATTGGTAAATTGAAATTAAGTAGATACTTTACCTACACTCATGAGCAAATGTGTTGATTATTACAGAAACAACCTCCATCATCATCATAAACTTAAGAGCCGGGCTCTTGTCGGTGGAGTAATCGCCATTCTGTTTCTCTCTGCCACTGTTTTGAGCTCCTGATACGACATTACATTAACCTTCTCTTTAGCTTGGTCCATAAACGCACGTCTTGGTCTTCCCCTGCCTCTCCTTCCTTCTATCTAGAAACAACCTCAAATATTTATAACATTTGAAGAGTTCCATCGATTTCTCCAGGGTTCCATCATCAGATCCTGACTTGAAGACCTTGGGACCATCTGGGAAGGATATCCTTTCAAACAAAAAAATCCGAATCGGTCCAGGCGTCTCCAAGTAATCCGGGAACATACATAAAAATTAAATATTCAGACTCCTCCTTTTAAGGGTAAAAAGTCGATGCAATGATAGTAGGTACATTGGTACATTTATTATTGTTGTTTTATTGTGGGCTTTCATGCGCCGCTTCGACCAGCAAGTGATCTATTGTGGCAGCCCTGTTTTTAACCGACTTCAAAAAAAAGGAGGAGGTTCTCAATTCGGTTGTATTTTTTTTATTTTTTTTTCAATGTTGTTACCTCAGAACTCCGTCATTGATGAGCTGATTTGAAAAAAAAAATTATGTTTGTAAGTATATGCTTCCAGGTGGGTCCCATTTTTTTCAAAATTCAATGGGATCATGGGATCCATGAGGAATTGAGGGAACTCCTCAATTAGATATATTAGGCACGCGTGTAGTGATTTTGGTATTTTCTATTATATCTCGTGTATTTACACCCGGAAATCATAAATTTGGTGGAGTGGAATTGACGATGAAGACCACAGATGACTTATGGAATTCCTCAATTATGTACTTAACCCTTAAATGCATAATGATGTATATCTGCATCGTATATTTGATTGCCCGTAGCTCAATATACAGCTATCCTAAATCACATTTATTACTTTTTTTTAATAAATGTGACATTTACGTGTTAGATTCTGAACGCATCCATAAACTTTTGATAATATTTTTTTTCTGTAGTGTCATATTTTCAATTTTTGGCGCGTAAGTCGCTACACTGGTCGCTGCGAAATTTACAATTTCGAATTTTATTGATAAATAAAAAAAAAAACTGCATCAAAAATTGTTACTGAAAAGGATAAAAGGTAAGTGTAATATAGTGTATATTAACAGTTTTGAAAGTAATAGTATAGTTTTCCAAAAAAATGTGTTATATGTGATGCGTAAATACATCACCATGCAGAATCAGTTGTATTAGAATTTACTTTATTATTTCGTTATTTGTATAGTCATTGAGAAGTTTTAGATATAATTTTCTTATAAATTGGTATCCGTGGCCGAAAAGTAAAAAGTCCCTTTAAAGTACATATAATATACTAGCTTCTGCCCGCGACTCCGTCCGCGTGGAACTCGTTTATATCGTAGCACCATACAAACTTTCATCCCCAATTTCACCCCCTCCGGGGATGGTTTCCCTGATAAAAACTATCCTATGTCCTTCCCCGGGATCCAAACTATCTTCATACCAAATTTCATCTCAATCGGTTCAGCATTTAAGCGTGAAGAGGTAACAGACAGACAGACAGACACACTTTCACATTTATAATATTAGTCTGGATGTATGGATTTAATTTACCTACACTAAAAGTTTCATAGTGGAATCACAATTAGGTACCTACTTAGGAAGATAGGTTAATTAATGTCGCACTGAGTGATGCTTCAATATATTAAAGATTAGTACCTATTTGAGAATCTACGATCAGCTAATGTTACACTAAAACCTCACAAATGTTTCTTTTTTCAAAAACAAGTTGATTATTTGGGATTCGAAATTTCAGAAGAAGGACTGAGGCCTGGTTTGAGAAAATCAGAAGCTGTATCTAATATTCCTACCCCTAAAGATGTTTACAACGTTGATTGACGCTAATGCATAGTGATGTATATATGCATCAAGTCTCTTTTGGAAAAAATATATGTTTTTTTAAATGCTATGATTTTTTTCTTTATTTTTCCCTCAATCTATACAACATGACACATCTATTTCAATTTATTAAAAAGTTATACAAAAAATCATGCATTTAAGGGTTAAAAGTACAAAAGTATATTACAGATAAGATCCTTGTGGATTCGACGGAAGTCCTCAAATATTATCGGCCCACATACAGCGATTCGGTTTTTTTCTCTAATAATCAACGCATTTGCTCTCGGAAATCAGTTCATGTGGTAAATTGGAAAATAAATGTGGAAATATTCTCGTGCCTTGGCGGAGTACTAAATTGAATTCGGTTAAAACTTTGTTTTTAAAGTGAATTATAGATTTCACCGTTAATGCCCGTTGCCTCTAGGAAATTCCAGATTCCTTGGGTGGTACATACAATACTTATAGAAAATTCACCGATGGGTAAAAATATCCATAATACACCTCCAGGGTACCAGGCGACCATAACAAGCCAAGAGTAATTTTCAGCCAACTCCTCCCTCCTGACGTACGGCTTGCAAACCGGCTGGATCTCACCCATGACGAAAGTGCTGCAGTCCGAGTCCTCGCCAACCGGCGAACCGCTCTCAGACTACACCATGGGACTGGTGGGCAGTCTCATGCCAATAAGTGCCATGCTGACAGTGCCAATATTCGCGTACATAGCTGACAGGTTCGGCAGGAAGGCGGGAATAATGTGTATCACGGTACCACATTCGGTAAGTTGCGTTCAAAATAAAAATTATCGCAAAGGGTAGGTTGCACCAAACCGTCTCTGTAATCTTAAGGGGTGTTCGTTACAAATCTGGGCATGGAAAGTTAAAAAAAAACCGGCCAAGTTTAGGGTTCCGTAGTTGCCTGTCTGTCTTAGTTACATCGACGTGCGGTGCGGTTGCGTCGGCGGAATTTGTACGAAAATTTGCCTTTTCAAGTACATATTAAGTTGGTCGACTATTACTCGGTAACTACTTATGCCTACCTGTCCGTGATAGTTTTCCTTTTAAATTCATTATATGTACTACTACCACGATTTTTTTCACATCCCCAGTAGTGGCCATTTAGCCGGCAGGGGACACATGACTCGAACAGAAATTTGGGCTTTAAGGCCCAATATCATGCAAACTGATCACTGATTTGAAAAATGGTTATAGAAAACCCATAATATTTTTGAACGAGCTATCCAACGATACCCCATACTATGGGTTTAACGAGAAAAAACAAATGACACCCCCGCTTTAGTTGTAGGGGAGGTACCCTAAAAAAAGTTTCTTCAAGATTTTATTGTACTGTTTTGTCGGCGTGATTGATTTATATACCCATGCCGAATTACTGTTTTCTAGTAGTAATGGTTACTGAGCTAAGCCGAAGACGGACAGACAGACAGACGGACGGACATGGCGAAACTATAAGGGTTCCTTGTTGACTACGGAACCCTAAAAATGTCCATGGAATGACAGCTGCTAGCACCGTATCTAACGGTCTGTAATCGTAAAAGTTAGTGCAACTCGCTTTAAGTTAGACAAATAACCAGTTTGCGTAATTTGCGCATTTTCAACCGCTCCAACCAGCGGATTCGAGCCAAAGTCAGTCCATTACTGTTAGAACTGTAGTTTAAAGTTTTTGAAGATAGTTGGCGTGGCCCGTTAGTTATCCAATCGAAGCTCGATGCGTCAATGAATGGGCACGGTTGTGAATGTTAAATTTCAACGAAGGAACATCAACGGACGGCCTGTCCATGATCGGATGTCGAAACCACACACACTACCACGAGCACCTGACAAGCTTCCATCCATTTGGCGCTAAACGGCACGTCGCATATTAAACGAACAGAACAGATCCAAACAGAGGTATTTTTCTTAAGCGCGACTTTCTTTTTCAGATATCCTGGCTACTTAAACTATTTTGTCCAAGCACGACCACTCTAATCATAGCAAGGATATGCTGCGGGATGGGAGCCGGTGGTTGCTTCAACATCATCCCCATGTACACCAAAGAGATCAGCCAGGACAACATAAGAGGCTTGCTCGGCTCGCTCCTGGTTTACTTCTTTAACCTGGGCGTATTCCTCATGTTCGTACTGGGGGCGTACCTGGACTATTACACAGTGCTGTACATCGTGGTTGCAGTACCGTTCTTGTCGTGCCTATGTATGATGTTATGCCCTGAATCGCCTGGGTTCCTAGTAAAGACGGGGAAGTTTGACGTAAGTGAACACTATTTGATATTTACCAGTAGCTTTTCGGTAAAGGAAAACATCGTGAAATTCGTGAAGAAAAATCTTTATGCAGATTTCCTCACGAATAATGTTTTCCTTATCTGCTCATACTCTCTCATCCATGAGAGGAAACCTGTGCCTAGCAGTGGGACCTATTATAGGCTGATGATGGATAGTTCTGTAGTTGGAAGTGTTGGAACCTAAAAAAATACTGATTTATGGCAGATAAAGTCAGAGGGGGCAAGTGCGCCCCCGGGGTAAGTGCGCCTTTCATCAGACATATCGAGATCAACAGATATTTCACAAATAACGACATCTTACATTCATGCAACAAACTAAAACAAGTTTATTGCATGGATTTCAGCGAATTTATATTGATTTAAATGACTGAATGATGAATGAGGCGCAATTTTCCCCCCTGGCGCACATACCCGAACTGACCTTACCACTTTGCATTTTATGGTTTCAGCTCAAATTGACATAATAATAGAGAACTTTGGTTAACAATCTGGAAACTACAGTTTCCATTTATTTCCAGGAAGCTTGTGACGTGATAGCGACCCTTCGAGGTCTCCGCCCGAACGACAAATCCGTCCAAAATGAAGCCGAAGCGATGCGAAATGAGGAGGAATATTACAAGACATTGCCAGCGTTGTCTATGGTCTCCATATGTAAGACTATAGTTACTAAATCTGGGGTAAAATAGTAATTCATGTTCATCGCACCTTTTTTCTAGAGCGGCAGGCAGAGGCCTGCCGCTCTAGAAACAAGGTGTGATTATAATATTTGTAGATCATAAGTAATCTAACCGTTCCGGCATTGAAAGTTTATAAATATACAAGTAGTACAGTCGAGGGCACCAATATGTATTCACTTAAAGTTTCATAAATATGTATACTACCTACAACCTTATTGTTGCAGAAATAAAGTCTGCCAACATATTTTGGAGACTGTGGTGTATACATATTGGTGCCCTTGGCTGTACCTGGTAATCTCCGGAATTACTTAGGTATCCCGTATATTTCGGAAATTCTTTCACCTGATATATCTACGTGTGGTCTTATTAGATGGGCATCCATACTTCACTACATAGTATAAAACAAAGTCGCTTCCCGCTGTCTGTCCCAACCCAATGTATGCTTAGATGTTTAAAACTAAGCAACGGATTTTTAAGCAGTTTTTTTTAATACTTAGACTGATTCAAGAGGAAGGTTTACATGTATAATATAGTACCCGTGCGAAGCCGGGGTGGGTCGCTAGTAGTTAAATAAAGCTAGTATTATAAATGCGAAAGTGTGTCTGTCAGACAGACTGTTACTTCTTCACGCTTAAACCGATTGAGATGAAATTTGGCATTGAGATTGAATTCCGGGGAAGGACATAGTTTTTATTCTGCAAATCATCCCCTAAGGGGGTGAAATGTGGGGTTAAAGTTTGTATGGAGTTACGATATACGAGTAGGGTAGTCCGGGGGCAATGGTACCACTTTAGAAATAATGACCTATAACTCAGAATCTAACGCTACCACGAAAAAATTGCTTAGGATATAACATTCTAGTCTCATTGGCTATCAGAAGCTAGAAAAATTTTTTCATTTAATCGCATCAGAATGGTGCAAATTGAGTTTTTATTCATGAAGTCCTTGTGTTCAATTGACCCCCTAGTACGGGTCAATTGTACCAGATAATCAGAGGCAAATAAAACCCAAAATAATGTTTTAATCAATCAGTAATTATTGTTAATTTCGTAAGACGAATCAGTTTGTTACATCAGTCTTAATTATAGAGACACGTATTGACACTAGATAAAGTCGCATTTCAGTTGAACTTTTTGTTCCAAGTTTTTGAAACATATTATGTCGACTTATTATAAAAAAAATACTTAGAGGTGCTCATAGCAGTCATAGCACACACCTTTCAAGCAATAACAACATCTCAATACAACAAAATAACGAATTATTTAACAATTACTAATCCCATACAGTTACAATTGACCCCTGGTACAATCAACCCCATCCTTCACCACAAATAAATTTTAAATAATACCACTGAAACGGATGGCATTGCGGGTATTATAATTTATATACATCCCGAAGTATCGTATGAATAGTCGTGATGAATCATAGGTATAACATAACATACCCGAGATGTAAGTTGTTACAAAAAGAATTACCAAGTTTCAACTGTCTCATTTTAAGTCGTGTAAAAACTCTGGGTCAATTGTAGCACGGGGTCAATTGTAACGTTACAATTGACCCCGAGTGTTGTGGTACAATTGTCCTTTTTTACTCGCACTCACTAACCTTCACACATCTTGATTTCTATATCTAACTGACCCCCACACTGTGGCACATTAAAAACTTTAATGACTAGAGAATCATAATTCATTACAACTTTCACACTACGACTATTTAATTATAAACACTAGTACAAAACGTAAATCGTCAATACTTACTTTGGTCAGTCAAAAATGAAAATCATCGTATAGCACATGCTTTTCGCACGGCAGCGAGTGGCCGACTAGTGAGCAGGTCAAGACACGCTCAAGGCACACTGGTGTATACACACACATGCATATTTCGATGTGGTTGCAGAGTTATAAGCGATGGTACTTTTGACCATTGACCCCGGTCTACCCTACATGAGTTCGACGCGGACGGAGTCGCGGGCAGAAGCTAGAGGCTATATTTTAGTCTCGCTGCTTTGTTAGCGTTCTTTGCAATAATTGCAATAGGTACGCGAAACCGCTCGGGCAGTTATTGCCTCAGACAATAGTACAGTATGTACCTAGGGCGGTGAATTCGTGAATGCACCTGATCGCAGGTGTTTGTGGCCTGAACCGAAGGTGAGGACCATAAATATGCGATCTGGGGCTTTACGAATTACCGCCCGTGTTGCGTACACAATTTTACGTATTTTCCAGGGTGTGAAGTGAGCTTTGCCACTGCGCCCGTGGGCCGTGGGCGGTAAATCTCACTTACCGCCCAGATGTAAAATAACAAAAGATAGAATGAGCATTACGAGCAACCTAGTGCAGCCACAAACCTCAAAATGAAAATATTGGCAGCATTGCGATGCGTCTTCAATACGCGTCGCAATTTAGTTTAGGTATATGTTCGAGTGGCGACCACGTACCGGAAGGCGCAGCGTGGGTAGGCCCCCGATAAGGTGGACTGATGACCTGGTAAAGGTTGCGGGAGTCCGCTGGATGCGGGTGGCGCGGAACCCGTCACTTTGGCACTCTTTGGGGGAGTCCTATGTCCAGCGGTGGACGTCTTTCGGCTGATATGATGATATGCTTGCGTGAGAGTGTGTTTAATTTATTTGGGATGGTTAAAAACCGGCTTAACTAAGTTTTTTGTAATGCTGCGTCTATAATATTTTCTTCGTCTCTTCAGACGAAGAATAACCTCTTATTGCATACATAAAATGTTCCCAGTAAAAGACCGCGCCTGGCGCAAAGGCTACATCCTCGCAGTCCTTCTCATGACAGCGCAGACGTTCTGCGGCAACTTCGCGGTGGTCACGTACGGGTCCTCGATCCTGACGGCGGCGGGCTCGCAGCTGGATGCGGAGATGCTGGCCATCAGCTTCCCAGGCATTATGCTGGTCGGCTCTACTGTTTCTATACTGCTCGTGGAGCGGATTGGGAGACGAGTGAGTAGCTATAGGAACCGCCAACTGTTTCATTCTACCGATGACGTTCTGGTGACAAACACTGCTGATTGCTCTATACGCTCTGTAGTATGTATTCCGTATGTGCTTATGTAATCCTGGTCGTAAGCAGAAGCGTCTCTAGCCCATGTAGCGCTCGTGTGCAAACATTACTCTAGCGCCCCCTAGTAAGCGCGCGGTCAAAATGGAATGGTAGCGGGCGGCGCTCGGCGCCCCCTAGGACCGCTGCGCCCGTATGCAACGCACACCCTGCACCATAGGTAAAGGCCTCTGGTGGAGAGTAACGTCGCCGGAGCTCCCGAAGATGTATTGTGTTGAGAATGAGTTCGTCACTAGTTATCAACACAACGAATCCTCAAACCAATAAAGGGTCGGCAAAGAGCATGTAATTCTTCTGGAATCGTAAGCGCGTTGCTAGCAAGATGTAGTATTAAAAAAAATACTTGGCGTGTCAGGCCACCGGCAGTGTAGAGTTCCGTAGTTATGTCGTGCGTAATGGTGCGGTTGCGTCGGCCGAATTTGTACGAAAGCTGGCCCTTCTATTGGTATAGGAGAAGCACCGCCTACCGTAAAAAAAAAACATGATTTTATTCTACTGTTTTGTCGGCGTGATTGATTACCCATGCCGAATAACTGCTTTCTAGTAGTATGGATTACTGAGCTAAGCCATAGACAGACGGACAGAATGGATAAACTATAAGGTTTCCTTGTTGACTACGGAACCCTAAAAATGCAGGAAAGGCCTATATGCAATGACGGACGGGAGATATGACATTGCTCGTTGCCACTTGTGCTGTCTAAGCAGAGGCGTCTTTACCTATGGTGCAGGGTGTGCGTTGCATACGGGCGCAGCGGTCCTAGGGGGCGCCGAGCGCCGCCCGCTACCATTCAATTTTGACCGCGCGCTTACTAGGGGGCGCAAGAGTAATGTTTGCAGACGGGCGCTACATGTGCTAGAGACGCTAAGCTGTCTAAGCTTACATCTTCGTCACTCATGATACTCTCTCTGTCACCAGGTGATTCTCAGCTCATCGTTCGCTGTGTCCGTGGTGTCGCAAGTGTGTCTGGCGACAGTATTGCTGTTGCAGCACCAGGGCTCCAGCGCGCCGGGGTGGTTGCCGCTGCTGTCCATAGTGGCGACCATGTTTGTGTACGCATTTGGGGTGCTGCCGGTGCCGTACATTTTCATCACGGAGACTTTCAACATTCAGGTGCGTCAATTATCATCCTCCTAGTTTATTCCGGTTTCCGGTGTGACACCTAATCCCATGATTGTTCGCAGACGCTAGTGACAAAACTGATGACTTCCCAACCCGGAGGGAAAGCCTTGGTGGGATTAGACCGGTTTCCTCATTATTTTTTCCTTCACCGAAGAGCTACTGTTAAATATCAAATGTAATATCGTAATCGTACATAATATTTTTTTCATCACACTTGCTCGAAAAGGGCTTCATAATGCGCAGACATACAGAGCTGTAATAGCCTGTGTTACGCCCACGGGCGTAATGGTTTTTTTCTTAAATTGTATCTGTCACTCATGCGGCAGTTACAAAGCAAAGAGGTTTTATATCAAATACGATGTCTGAAAACGTATTTATAAATAAATTTAAACTTAAAAAACTACGTAAACATATTTAACTGAATTATTTACAGATTAAATATGTAGTTATTTAGTGTCTATGTAAAATGTTTTTAAGTGTTTTCAAATCGTGGCTGTATACCGAAGGGTCTTTGCCATACGCGCCTCATGTCAAATTCAACAAAATGGACGACTGACATGTTGCAGTTTTTATTACGATTTGTATTAATTTCATCTAAAATGTATTTGTTTCCTCGCAAATGTGATGAAAAACATTGTGTATAACACGGGCGTAAGAATATTGCAAACTCGAGTCATCAAAAGCCCTCCGCCTTCGGCGTCGGGCTTCTGATAGACTCTTGTTCGCAATATTCGACTTACGCCCCTCGTTAAACAATGTACTATTACAGTAGGTACATATGGTGCTACTTTCCCACACTAGTGCGGAAAAGGGCACTTTTCGTGCATATGTCGAAACTTTAAAGAGCCATATACTGTACAGTAAAACGTTGTACGATACACGTGCGAATAGGTAATTCGCAACTCGTGTCGATTTAAAACACTCTCTTCGATCGTGTTTTAATTTATCACTACTCGTTGCGAATTTCCTATTTTCGGCACTTGTATCGTAAATAACTATTAATTACGTCACACCTGGCCATAATGCGAGTTTAACCGCACGCTGCGTGTACGGTAAAACTCGCATTGTGGCCAGATAAAGACGTAAAATTGTGTACTCACCACGGGCGGTAATTCGTAAAGCCTTAGATCGCATATTTATGGCCCTCACCTTCGGTTCGGGCCACAAAAACCTGCGATCTGGGGCATTCATGAATTCACCGCCCTAGGTACGTAATGTACTATTGAACAATTAAAATCAATAGTGTTTTATGCAATCGTTATATAATGTATGCTTTTTCAGTCGAGTACCACGTTTAGGCCACGAAGGCCATGAGTGGCCTAATTAAGGTACGAGAGTTAAAAAACGAATTATATAACTATTGCATACAATACTTTTTCTACCAGTTAACGGAAATAATAATTTATTAAACAAACTTGATATCTGTGGAAAATCGCCCTGCTGAAACGGTGTGCAGCCAACCGCTTTTTTATTTTTGCGCGTTTATGTCTTCTGGAAATCGAGCCTCGTGATTGGTCCAAATTCATTTCAGTTCTGTGTACAGTTGAATAATAATAATTTCGATTGTCCATAGAGCATAAACTTTTTCATCAGAATATAAGTATTCCATTTATGGTTTGCGAGGTTCTAATTTAAAGATTATAGTCGACGAGTATAAAAAGATTTTTCAAAACACCCAACTGCTTTTACAACCTTTTATTTAATTTGCAGGTATGTAACGATGTCAGTAAATCAATAACCATAGGCATTTGTTTTACAGATCAGAGCAAAGCTGCTAAGTATGATAGTGGCACAGGCTTGGCTTTTGACCTTCATCCAGCTGGCAATCTTCGCGCCGCTCACGAGCGCGTTCGGCATGTACACCACCTTCTACGTGTTCGCAGCGGTTAACCTCTGCGGCGTTTATGTCGTCCTGGTACTCATGCCAGAGACGAGAGGCAAGAGCGTGGGGGAAATCGAAACCATTCTCAGAAATAAATAAACTTCTTAGACGCATATAGTTAGTACAGTCAGCATCAAAGGTAACTGCGCAATTGACGTCTTCAAAAGCTCTTATTCCCTTTTAATAAAGACTTTTGACGTCTTCGTTTGCCCAGTTACTTTTGATGCTGACTGTACATATTTTTAGTTTCGCCATGTCTGTTTGTCCGTCTGCTGCTTATACTACGTGGCTCTGTGAGCTGTAGGTTTAACTAGCGAGCCTGTCTTTTAACAATAAAATTAATTCATAATAAGTGGATCGACAAACAAAATCAAAATAATTATTCTCGCTCACAAAATTTCACGGAAATCGGTTGAGAAATGCGACCTGTAGAGGGTGAGATAGGCCTGGTGCATATAGCACAGGATGAATACGTCGGCACTCTCGGCACTGCGGTCTGCAGACTTTTTTAAACTAAAAAAACAAAATTGTCACATGAAAATTTTATTGTTTCATCAATATGTAATAATTCATTCAAAAGTATTCGTCACTTTTTTAGCATTTTATACAAAAAGTTAATAGTTAATAATACAAACATGAAATGAGTATTTATGGCATTATAAACAATATGAGCACGTATTTTGTCAATGTTTGTATGTGTATTTAGGAAAATCTACTCGTTATATACGATTAGATTTTCCTTAAATTTATGATGCACATAATATAAAAAAGAGGTACATACGTTGTCTATACAAAGTTCCGTGACGCGACACTGAGGCAAGTTGGTGCAATTGACTCAGTTTTAGTGCGCCACTTTTGGAGCGCTTAAAACCTTTCTACCTCTTTTTTATATTACTTACATCATTGTTACCATGTATCATTCTTAATAATATTTGGTTCTTAGGCCGCGTTTAGGCACAGGCGACATTTGCCGGCAGAGGCGGGGGCAGAAACGCTAGTCGCCTGACAACTCGCGCGTCGTGTCGCGCAAAATTACGCTTGCTCGTAAACGCGTCTCAAAATTAACATATTTATGTACAAATTATTCTACTTACTAACTAAAAATAATAATCTTTTAGTTTCTATGTACGTAGTGTTTTTTAAAACAAACTTACTGGGACGAGACATTACGAGACAAGAGTTATCCTTATCTGACACAATTAATAGCTCTCTCCTTTTCTCCTGCGTGTCTAATTTATATTGTATCTTATTTGCCTTCCTTTTATCTTTAATACGTAAAATAAATACACTCGCGGACAAATAACACGGGTCGGTAAAATACCGTCATATTTCCTAAAATAATGCCAGGTTATGTTTTTTTTTTTATCCTGTCATGATGTTTATTTAATTTTACATCTAAACTGCAAAAATAACGGTAAAAAAATAATGCTATGTACCAGGTTTAAATCGGACTCGTAAAAACCTATGAAAAAAACAAAATCCATCATATCCAAAATCGTCATTTTTGGATAGTGATATTTTTATGATAGCATCCCGGAAATTGCTGATACAGTTGGGTATTTAAAGCATAGTATAATATGTAAATAAAACTAGTGTTAAATATAAAAAAGCCTATTGCGGTTATTAAATTTAGAGTGACCCGAATGTTTTGACCGCGAGTGTACTAGAATAGGTAAACAACTGAACTACTTCCTATGCTAAAGTATCTACCTAAGTACTGTCGTCGGTATCAGACATATTGGAGTAACCAAAGTGCTTCCAAATCTGTACACGACTTTATTATTAAGACGCTAGATTGCTGTTCAAATATTTCCGAGCATCCTACGTAGAGTGCAGAACCAGAACTTCAAAAATCGAAATTCGGTATCTTCGTCTATCCCACCGCACCGTACTCGAGTGACAAAGAACGATATACCTCGATAATACACGGACGACGAAATTCGAATTTTGATATTTTCTGGTAGGGAATGGACACCGCGAGGAACCTGCATATTGTCCTTAAAAATAATTTCAACTGTTCATAATGAGACAGATCTATCTAATCTTCATACTCTAACTGCGGTGCGGTGATTTGAGAGGCTTGAGTCAAAATAGAGGAAAATTCTTTGATCGACCCGGCCAAAGAAACACCCACTTCTGGATTTGCAAGCGCCTATGGGCTACCAAAAGCTACTAACGTCTTTCTAAGGAACATTGTTTTCTGAATTATGAAATTCGAACCACTAACATTGCCATTTTTGTGTGTTCCCGAAAAATCCGCTCCGTACTTAAACATGCTTTCGAATAAATTACTCTTCGGAATCATGTTGTACCTTTCTACTATTGTTCGGCAGATTTCTAGAATTTCAACCCCGGAGTTCATAACGACACAGATCTAGTCTTCATTTTCGAACTGCGCCTCAAGCCAGTAGCGCACGGCGGGCGGGGATATTCGGGCGACGATCACAGGGCTGGGGTCCGAGTAGGAGCAGGGCTCCCCGACCCAGCCGGAGATGATGCCCCACAGGCCGTCCTGGGACAACACTGGCGCGCCGACATCGGGCTGTGGTGAGAGGAATTAAATTAATCAGAAGACCAAAGCGACTTCCTGATTTATCGGTGCAGGGGCAGCACAATATCAGTAAGCTGTCAGTGTCAACTGTCAGTCGAGTCCCGATTTTCTACCGCGCCTGGCGGGCATATGCAGTAGATACTGCAACGGCACCGCTCCGTTTCCCTGCACGATAGTATTGCGCAAATGTAATTGCTGACAGATACCAACAAGTTTACTGAAGAAATTTGTGTCATCATGTCACATTCATACTTTAGAATAGCGCATAATAATCCCGCCCCACCAAGTCAAGAGTCGCCTTAATTTATTAAACCTTGTCTCTCAACTTCCCGATATCCAATAGAGTTGAAATTTGATTCACTACTAATATGTTAGTGATAGTGACAATGCACTATTAACGAGATTGCAATATTACATGTTGAAGTGTTGAACCCTAATTGAAGTCATCTCGTTTAATGGCATAAATGGGACAGCTAACATCATCACTAAGGGGGTGTGGTCCTTCTGTAGGCGTAGTGGCAAGGGACAGGTCCCGCTACGTGCCGTATTCGCTACGTGCTAAAGCGGCTCACCCCGCCGGTCACCCGTCACGAAACTAGACCTACCTACGCTTAGTTAAAGTACGCATTGAGGTGTCAAGATATATTTGTGGGTGAGCGTTGAGGTGAGCTTAAAACAAGTTACAGAATAGGGGGGCTGAAGTGGCAAGAGTGACAGGCATGCTAATAGTACTATTCTAAGATATTACCAGGCAGATGGTGTGGAACTGCTTCAAGGGTCGCAGACAGAAGTTGGTCTGCGTCAGCTCCTGCTGGCGATAGGTCATGGCCCGCCAGCACTGCTTCCAGGGTATCACTCGCTGCGTCGACACCCGCATGTTGGTGTGCTGGAGACGCTCCTTAGCTGACGCTGGTAGGGCTCTTCCATCCACCTGGATATGGTATTTTTATACGACGGAGGCAAACAAGACTAGAGGGGTAATCACGTAACGTTTTGAACGCGCGTTAGATAGATCCAACTGTAATTTTGCCATGTACAACTTAGAAAAGTTGAAAAACCCCCCACATTTTCATTTCAAAGTCCTATATCTCAAAAACGGCTGAACAGATTTTCATGAAACATGGCTAAGAACACTCGGGATAAAGTTATCTATGACACAAAAAACCGCATTCAAATCGTTCCATCCGTTTGGGAGCTACGATACCACAGACAGATACACAGATACACTCAGATACACACACACGTTAAACTTATAACACCCCTCTCTTTGCGTCGGAGGTTAAAAATGGACATTTAGATCTACCTAACGTACGTACAATGCGTTACGTGATCGACCTGGAGAGGGGTCATCACGTAACGTATCGAACGCGCGTTGGGACTATCCAACTGACATTTTTTCCATATAAAAATTGACAGATCTATTCGTACCTCACGTGTGCGTACATGTGTTACGTGATCAGCCTGCAGGTACGGTCTGCCTGACGTTAAGCTTCCGCCGCATATGGAAGACGACTCCAGAATCAAAAGTGCGCTGCCGTTTATTGGTTTGAGGATTCGTTGTGTTGACAACTAGATATAAAGATCTTTCACACTCGACACGGTGCATTCTCGGGAGCTGTGGCGACCTAACTAACCACCGGGAACACAACACCAAATACTCACAAAGCAAGTAGTAGCAATGTCTTTTGTGAGGTACTTCCCCAGTTGGCCTGCTCCAAATATGTATTGCTAGTACATATAATTACAAACCAGCGCACGCCAGCATACCTATACGAACTATCATTTTCAGGGGTTAGCGCTTTTTCGCTATATGAGCGTTTTCCAAGTTGTCGGCTAACCGATATTGTAAGTATGTGTTAAATCCTTTAAAGTTGATAATATTAGCGCTTGCTTAAATTGTTATCGATGGTTAAATCTGTCAAGTAACAACAACACATAGAACGATAAGAAATAAGTATACTAGCATCAAACATTCACTGCGCGCGGGGCCATAACATGTGGGAACTGGCGCCCCAATCATGGCAGGTAAGTGCAACAGAGGTGCCCCGTTCCCGCATCGTATATCCCCGTGCGGAGCGGGGTCGTCTGAGTAGTATAGCAACACTTACCACAAGCCGAGGCCAGTACATCGTCAAGAATTTGCCAATTTCAACCTTCCCCTTCCTCTCCGTCAACCCGACAGGGTGAATTGACGAACTAGTCTCCACAGGTTTTGCCAACCGAAGCAATGCCAAGTCGTTCTCAGGTTTCCCTGGCATATACGCTGGATGTATCACGATTTGCTGCAACGGCAGCATAATGCCACCTCTCTTGCAGTTTACGGACCCTAGTCGCACTCGGTATAGTTTTATGGATTCTCGAACGCTGAAATTAATTGTTGGTAATAATAACTGTTATGTCGCTGAGCTGGTATAACATGGAACATGAGAAGATTTTAATGAAGAGTTGGAAGTTTTAGTTAATGAGTACTGCTGTCTCTAATCATTAACAGCTCAGCCAGCTCAGTAAGGTTTCTATATCAAGCTTTCAATGTTTTTATTTAGTTCCAGCTGTCCTGGTGTCTGTAAAACCTTGAACTCTGATCAACTTCCAATCGAGCCGAAATGAAGTCAGTGTAGTACTACCATTAAGCTGGTCTAATGGAAAGACCGGCCAAAGGCACACGTAAATACTCATGACAAAACCATCTCCTATACATTCTGAGTGGATTCAACGAGGACGCAACCTTTTAGCACCATTTACACACGTGCAAACTAGCATGCAAGTTCAACCACATTGCGGGGTTTGATAGATCAATCGAGCTCATTCTACCTCGGTAACCGGCAATGTAATGAAACGCGCATGTTGTGTAAATGGTGCGTTTCGTGTGCGCTGATACATACTTATAAAACACTCCAGCTGCACTCAAAACCCAGCGCTTGTCTACCAGGGCACCAGAAGCGTAGTGAGAACCCATACGCAGCACGGAAGCGGCGAACGGATACGTGGCTATGTTGTCTTTCACATCTGGGACTGGGCTGTTCACAGGCTCATTCAGGTTCACTGTGAAGTTGCACTCCCTCTTCTTTTGTGTCTTAGGGTATCTTGGTGTTCGATGTTCAGTTGTCACTGAAACTATATTACAAGCTTTATTAAGTTAGGTAAAATCTTGCAAGTCAAACTTGATGAGCTTACCGAAATTCATTCCAGTTAAAATTATAATAAACTAGCTTCTGCCCGCGACTCCGTCCGCGTGGAACTTGTTTATATGTTACAGTAGCTCCATACAAACTTTCACCCCCCACTTCATCCCCCTGGGGGATGATTTCCGGGATAAAAACTATACTATGTCCTTCCCCAGGACTCAAACTATCTCTATACCAAATTTCATCCAAATCGGTTCAACGGTTTAAGAAAAAAGAGGTAACACACAGACAGACAGACAGACACACTTTCGCATTTATAATATTAGTATGGATTATAAATATCGTAGCTCCATACAAACTTTCACCCTTGGGGTGATAATTTCCGGAATAATAACTATCCTATTTATTTATTTATCTATTTATTTAAAGACAACAAAGGTCCAACACATGTCCTTCCCCGGGACTCAAAGTATCACTATACCAAATTTCATCTAAATCGGTTCACCTGTTTAAGTGTGAAGAGGTTACTGACAGACAGATAGACAGACATACAGACAGACACACTTTTGCATTTATTATATTACTTAAGTACTTATGGATTTTGTCGGCCTGATTATTTAAATAATGAAAAGGATTTTTTCCTCGCAAAAGTGTTGAAAAACGTCGTATATGAAACGCGTGAGCTTTGATAATTGCATACTCGGCTCTCTTATCAATCACGCTCACCTGCGGCTCGCGTGAACAATGGGTGTCAACATAGCTCACTTGTATCACAATGTACTATTAAAGTTTAAAACTGGACAGGAAATAATAACATTTGGTACTGTTATTTATTACTAGTTTCAATTATTTTGGGCACGAAAATTAGGCTTTGTGAGGTCGTTTCTCAAACAAACTGCGACGATTCCGAGCATGTTTGAAAACAAAATACATTTTAAAAATAAACAAACCTTGATCTAGGAGTCCTTGTTTCGTAGTATAGTTAAACCCAAGCTCAGCAGCGTCGATAATATTATTAATTGAATCGTCAATCAATCTAGCCGGTATTGCCTTCTCTGTTTTATTGAACCCATCTTTTTCCCAGCTCGGATCATCATCCGTATAATCATCGTATATGTAATGGAAATCTTCTTCCGCCGCAGTAATCTTTAATAGCAACAGAATCGCGAACCAAATCATTGTGTCAATATTTTAGAGGTTAACACCGAATTTAAATATTTGACTACTCGGCAACGTATCCTAGTCAAACCATCTGTTGACTGAGCGAACCACAGATATTTATGATGCTTGTTCTAGATAAAGGAGAAAATAAACACATCATTGTTGTAGAATGTAGAACAATTGATCTTGTACAATGGCTGTTTGGTGATGACATGTTTCGAAGCCGATAACGAAGGCAGCTGCCGTTTAATTGTCTTATCAGTCGTAGGTACCTATGTAGAGTCATCATTTCTTTCGGGCTCACAACGCGAGCCGTGCGAGATCATTCTTGCTTACTTTTCACAACGCAAAGCAGGGTAAGGTGCTTACCAGTATATGTATGTGGGATTGGTACTTTTTGCTGACTTTGTATGTATGTATGTATGTAAATTCTTTATTGTACATGGAACAGAACACAAAAATAAAACAATTATTACAGGAACAGATGACACATTTACAAAGGCGAGCTTATCCCTGAGAGGGATTTCTTCCAGCTAACCTTTGAGCAAATGAGTGGAAATTAGATACAAAATTAATTAGATACTTTGTATGATGCTGGCTGTTAGATGATGAATAAGGAACGATCGAACCTGGTTTGAATAGTTTTAGAACGGTGAATGATTTGACGTATGATGCAGTTTGTAAGACGATTGCTACGAATGAAGACGTAAAATATCAATATGTAAATAAATACGATTTTATATAGTTCTCGAGTTTCCCTGCCGGAACTCTACATGTATGTATGTCTGTTCCTCTGTGGCACTCTAGAGATCAAACGCGTGGGTCGATTTTAATGAATCATGCGTCAATGGATTCGTATTAAGGCGGGTTGCACCAATTTAAGATTACAGACCGATCAATGCAAACAGTCAGCTGTCATCGCATAGAAACTTGTCAAACTTTCCGATTTTAACGAGCACTGCTTATGTTACAGACGGTTTGGTGCAACTCACACTTAATCTTGCTAAGACAGTAATCAAAATTCGAAATAGCTGCCACCAGACGTCATAATGTAAAAAAAGACCGGGTTGCACTCCGGGAGTGCCGGCAGAAGTGAAAACTCAATGACACTGTAACAGTTTTGACGTGACCTGTCTCGAATCTCACATCTTACGAATCTTACGGTCACGTGACCTGTGGCGAGTTTAACAATTTTTCCCCAACACAAAAAGTGCACACCGCCGCTAAAGAAGTTTTCACTTCAAAAACCGGTCAAGTGCGAGTCAGACCAGCGCACCGAGGGTTCCGTGTACAAACGTACCGTCCATACACCATGTACCCGTCACGTCACGACCCCATTCATTCTTGAACAATCTTAACACCTCATAGTAGAAGTTACCGTTGTACAGCGCCACCCATCATAGTAGAAGTTACCGTTGTACAGCGCCACCTGCATTTTGGTAAGTACCAAAATGTACTAATAACCTACAACCTAGTATGATTGTTTTTCAGCGATATTTTTTATCACGTGTATACCGATTTCAATAATATTTGTGAAGTGAAAACTTCTTTAGCGGCGCTGAGCACTTTTTGGGATGGGGAAAAATTGTTAAATACGCGACAGAGTTTTGTGACGTCAGATGTGAAGGAGGTCACTTTTTGCTGCTAGCCGATTCGACTTCATTCAAAACTGAACGCTATTTGTAAGAGTATAAAGCCGTTAAACACTTTTGGCAATAGCATATTCTGCAAATAAATTTGTAATTATAACCAACGCGTCCCTCACCGTTTTGCTATTGAGAAAATTCGAATAGTTCGAATTTGGGTGTTATTCCTAATGGGATAAGGCTTAGAAAAATATTTACCAACGGCAAAAACAAATTGATATTTTGGTCGCCACCGCCGTCTACTGTTCTTGCAAATTCGAATAATTCGAATTTAGACGTTATTCCTAAAGAGATAAAGCTTTGAAAAATATTGGGCAATGGCAAAAACAAATTGGTATTGTGTTTGCCGCCGCCCATCGGCGCGCCGACGGGCGAGCCGGCGGCCCGTCGCACCCAACGCGCCCGCGGCCCGTCCGCCTAAATAATTGATAATTGTGTATAAATTTGCGTCAAATTCATTTTTAGGGTGACACCGTAAGATGTCACGTGACCTGATCGAAAAACTGTTACTAATGTTATTGAGTTTTCACTTCTGCCGGCACTCCCGGAGTGCAACCCGGTCTTTTTTTAACATTCTTAAATATTTCTTTTATTCTGTTTTTTTGAAGTGAAAACTTCTTTAGCGGCGCTGAGCACTTTTTGGGATGGGGAAAAATTGTTAAATACGCGACAGAGTTTTGTGACGTCAGATGTGAAGGAGGTCACTTTTTGCTGCAAGCCGATTCGACTTCATTCAAAACTGAACGCTATTCGTAAGAGTATAAAGCCGTTAAACACTTTTTGCAATAGCATATTCTGCAAATAAATTTGTAATAATACCAACGCATCCTTCACCGTTTTGCTATTGAGAAAATTCGAATAGTTCGAATTTGGGCGTTACCTATTCCTAAAGAGATAAAGCTTAGAAAAATATTTACCAACGGCAAAAACAAATTGATATCTTGGTCGCCACCGCCGTCTGCTGTTGTGCTGTTCTTGCAAATTCGAATAGTTCGAATTTGGGCGTTATTCCTAAAGAGATAAAGCTTTGAAAAATATTTGGCTTCAAAAATTGCTTGTTGCCTTCATTAGGCGCTGGGTCTCAAAATATATGGGAAAACTAAAATCCGACTCGCACTTGACCAAAATTCTACTTGATATTACTTATTTTTACTGTTAAAATTAATAAAAAAATATTATTAAGTATTTGAATGAACTAGGAGACGAAACTTACTAAAAGTTAAATTCAATTGGGAACAAATATAATGACCACCAGAAAATACTTTGATACCCTCAAGCTTTCTTACCAAAAAAATGTACTGAACACCAAAAAAAGAATTCTATCATTACAATGGTACTACCTGTTTTAGTAACGACTGCACAATTAAATTGTATACAAAGATCAAATTTAGTAAATGATTATCAAATTTAGCAACTGAGCACCTAATCTTAGCGAACAAATTAATACAATATTTCTACCTAAATAACCCACTATGATTGCTATAAAATGTATTTAAAGACCAAATTTAGTAAATGATTACCAAATTTAGTAACTGAGCACCTAATCTTAGCGAAGAAATTATTACAATATGTCTACCTAAATAAGTCACTATGATTGCCATAAAATGTATGCATATTACCAAATAAAGTAGTACTTGCCGCTCAACTCCGTCGCCCCGCCCGCGCCGCGAATTTAGGGAATATGAAGAGGTATCAGGTTAGTAAACATTTTCTAGTAACTTAAATGAATCCTTGTTTATAACGATCGAAAGGTAAAAATAGCTACCAAAACCCGAATCAGCGTACCCCACTTCCACGTGGTCTTGTTTGTCTTACCCCTAGAGTGTATATAAAAGCCCGCGGAGACAGAAGCTTGCGAAGGAGGTCCTGAGCTGAGCGGGTGCACGAGGCCGAAGCGAAGCGAGTGGGGGGAGGTGGCGAGCGAAGCGAGCCGGCGACCTCCCGAGCGGAGCGTAGGTCGAGTGCGCACGTGAAACGAAGGGCCGACGAAGCAAGTTTCTGGCGGGAGCCCGGGCGGAGGGCGGGAGACTGAGTTAGTTTTGGGTTAGCATTGTTAGCAATGATTAGTTGGGAGACATTTTCTTTAATAGGATAGTAAGATGTTATAATTTGGTTATCAATTAACATAAAAATGGTGATTAAATCTTGGCCCTCATTAACTATTTTTGGGTTAGCAATGATTAGTTGGGACACATTTTCTTTAATAGGATAGTAAGATGTTATAATTTGGTTTTCATTTAACATAAAAATGAAGGTTAAATTTTGGCTCTCATTAACTATTTTTGGGTTAACAATGATTAGTTTGGAGACAGTTTCTTTAATAGGATGGTAAGATGTTATAATTTGGGTAATTATTTCACATTAAAATGGTGGTAACATTTTGGTGATCATTTACTATTTATGTGTTAGCAATGATTAATTAGGAGACATTTTCTTTAAATAGGATAGTAAGATGTTATTATTAGGTTATCTATCATTTCACATTAAAATGGTGAAAAAAATTAGGTGCTCAGTTACTATTTTTGGTCGTCAAGAGTATTTTTTTTGTGTTCATATTTTACTATATCTGGTGGTCCGTTAAACATATGCCAATTAAATTTATTAAATTTAACATTATTTCAAAATCTCCCAAATTCTAATAAGTAATTGTACAATTCTAAGAACAACACACCTAGCACACTAAACCTGACTTTAGGTCAGTCGGTTTAATCAGAGTGGTCGTGGTTTCATGGTGATGTATGGATAAAGCAGCCCTCGAGATGCTCCTCCACTTGTTATGGTCTTCAGCATCACGGCACACCTCGGACACTGGCGATCAAATGTATGAAACAAATGCGTTCCTACGCACACAGTCTAAGCTCGTGTTGGTAAACGCGTACCATGCTTGTGTGAGTGAGATGAGACATGCTAGGGTTGCCGCCATTTTAGTGCGTTCGCGAATCGGGAACGCAATATGAGATGAGCTTGTAATAGCGGCGTCGAATTATTTTGTGTTTGTAATTAATTATAAACAAACATATTTGCCGTCATAGATGAAATAAAAACGATTGTATTCTGACTCATTTACGGTTCAAATTTAAATTTATTGACAGAGTTATCAAATAGTTAAAAGGTTAACTCTATTTTCTGAGATTATTATTGACCGAAGCGTAAGCGAAGGTCTATGTTTTGACTCGAGCAATTTGCTTTTGTATGTCCGGATGTTCTCCTCTACAGGTCGCAATTCTTAACCGATTCTCTTGAAATTTTGTGACCCAGCACAACATACGCCCATTACAAAAGGATTTGTAAATATTTGTTCGATATTTAAATATTTTACGTGGCCTCCGCTCTGCGCACCGCGTCGTCGCGGCCTTGCGAGCCGGTAACTGTGAGGTAACTGAGAGCGGGTGGGCGGTACTTTCAACGGGAGGCAGGAAGTGGCCATACTGTACGATGGTACTCTTTATTATACGTGATCACGGGAACACTGGACTATGGTGGATTGCGTCGCAGCTTTTATTGAATCGGCCCAACGCGTAGGAGAACTATAGCGTCATCGCTTTCCCTCTATCCGTCCCTGGACAACGAGTCGTTCCATGGAGTTTTTGTTAAGAGTAATGTCCTGTAATGTGCCCGAAGTATTTGTTTGTATTTACACGGTCAACGATAATCTCTCTTTGATTCTAAATTCTAATAAAAATGTGTACTTACCGAAAATAAAGTGAGTGTCCGAAATTTATTAGCTATACAGTGTGTGGCCTGTAACAGGAGCAAATATTTAAAAGGACGCTTCCTTAGAGCATCGCAGTAACCCCTTGTCTTATTTTTTTTCTTTTATTCGGAGAAATGTTGATCTAAATATAACTGACCAGCCGTGCACTTTAAGTGCATTGTAATAAGGTTCTATATAAACACAGGATGGTCAGTTTAACTGTGTTGGCGTTTGTACTGAGTCATAAATAAATAATATTTTTTGCATTTTTGTTTTTGAAAGATAATTGAGATAAAGATAATCGCTATTGTCTGTGATTTTTTGATGTGTATTTTTTTTGTGTTTTTGTAATAAATAAACTACTTGTGTCACCCCAGAAGAGTAAAAATACATGTTAATTTACTTTAAACCTTACCTTACCTTAAAGGCCAATACGAGTATCACACAAATGGACCATTAAGTTGAAATAAGTTTTTAGAAACTCATAATATTTATGAACAAGCTTATCCAACGATACCTGGGTTTTTTAACGAGAATAAAAAGACATTCCCACCTTAATTTTTTTTTTTCAAAGTTTTTTTCCACCGTTTATTTCGTCGGCGTGATTGATTTGTATACCCATGCCGAATTACAGCTTTCTAGTAGTAAGGGTCACAGAGCGAAGCCGTAGACAGACGGACATGGCGAAACTATAAGGGTTCCTTGTTGGTTACGGAACCCTAAAAAAAAGAGGCTAGCGAGTTCTACAGCCCACAGAACCACTAGTTATTATGGGTTGAAGTTTGAATTGTGTTGTGAGCAATGGCAAACAATCACTAAGTACAATATACTTAGTTACGTACCATTTTCTCTATTTTTAGGGTACCGTGCCTCAAAAGGTAAAAATACCATTTCATTGTTCGTCTATCTGTCAAGAACCTTTTTTAACCGACTTCAAAAAAAGGAAAAATTCGTCCGAATCTGTTGTTTTTTTATGTAAGTCAGGGAACATATTACTCGAACAAGCCTGGACCGATTTGGAAAATTCTTTTTTTGTTTTACAGTGTATCCTTTCCAGGTGGATGGGACCACCTCATCATATTCATCAAGTGATGGTGGGATTTTGGAGAAATCGAGGGAACTCTTTAAATTTTATAGGCACACTTACGAGGGCTGCCTTTTAAGTTCTGTCGTTTGCAAACCTCCCGTGATTGCATAAAAAAGAACTAGTGTCACATTAAAATATTTGAATTTAGAATTCGAAAACAAAAGAATGACTCGAAATCGGCCCAACCGTTATAGTACAGCGTTCGTTCAAAGTTGACAAGTCAGTTGTGAAAATGGAAATTTCGAAGGAAAATTTACGTGCGATAATATTTTACAACTTCAAAAGGGGCTTAACGCGACTTCAGTGCTTCGAAGAGTTGACTACGGTTTTCAATGATAAAGCACCATGCCTTCGGACTGTGGAACGCTGGTATTTAGAATTTCAACGTGGTTGCTCTAGTCTTGGTGATAGACATCGTGAAGGTCGACCAAAAACAGCCGTAACCCAGGAGAACATTGATGCTGTACGGCAACTGATCATCGAAGATCGCCATGCGACATACCGTGAGATAGAAGCTTCCTTAAGTATTTCAGGGACCAGTGTTCACAGTATTTTGCATGATCACTTAGGCGTAAAAAAGTTGATCTCACGCTGGATACCACATTTACTCAGTGAAGACCAAAAAACGGGGTCAGAGTGTAGCAAAGGGTGGCCCATTTTTAGGACTTAGAAAAATTTTGCAATTTTTTTTTTTCGCGTTTTTCGTACTTTTTTGATAAGAACTTTAAAGATTACATAAAAATAAGCATCTTTTACTTGAAAATTTTTTGTCTAAATTGAAAAATGGCTGAAATATAGCGACACAAAGTTTTATAATCTTCAGCACTTAGTAAATTTTTACCCAAAGTGGTGTCATTATAACACCTATTTTGAATGATTGGAACGAATAGAACACATAAAAATATGCATCTTTTACTTGAAAATCTTTTTTCTAAATTGAAAAATGACTGAAGTACTCTCAACATTTCGCTCTCAACATTTTTCCGCTCTTTTATAAAAAAAAATAACCTCGAAGACACCGGCGGGAGCAGAGCTCCCGCCGGTGTCTTCTAACCTATCCGCCACCCGAGTCGGATTTGCCACGACAAGTTTTTGTAGAAAATGATGCACACATACATAAAATTTTTGTCTAAGTCCTGCGCCCTTCATACTGTGATAACTTCAAAATGGTGGCTCGTAGAAAAAAGTTTATTTGAAATAATATGCTTTATTTGACGCATACAATATGATCAGAAAGGAAAAAGAAATAAAAAATTTTTGGTCGAAATTTTTCTAAGTCCCAGGTACGGCCACCCTTTCCTACACCCCGACCAAAAACGGCTCGCGTTCGATGGTGTCGCAAAACTCTGCGGCAATTCAACCGAGGAAACTCAAAACATGTTTACGACATTATCAGTGGTGACGAATCTTGGATATATGCCTACGATCCCGATTCTAAACAGCAGTCGACTGTTTGGGTGTTCCAAGATGAGCCAAAACCGACCAAAGTAATACGCTCACGGAGCACTTCGAAAAAAATGGTCGCCACGTTTGTGGCGAAAAGTGGCCACGTTGCCACCATCGTGCTCGAGGATCGTAAAACGGTTAATGCTGACTGGTATACTACTGTCTGTTTACCAGAAGTCATCGGCGAGTTTCGAAAAAATAACCCAAGACGTCGTATAAGACTGCACCACGATAATGCGAGCTCGCACACCGCCCGGCAAACTATTGCGTTTTTAAAAGAGCAAAACGTCGAAATTCTGGAACACCCGCCGTACAGTCCAGAATTAAGCCCTAACGATTTTTTTACTTTTCCAAAAATCAAGCAACGACTTCGTGGTCAACGGTACCAGACGCCTGAAGAAGCGGTTGAGGCATACAAAACGGCCATTTTGGAGACCCCGACTTCGGACTGGAATAAGTGTTTCGAAAACTGGTTCGATCGAATGAAAAAGTGTATTACATATCACGGTGATTACTTTGAAAAACAATAAATACCATTTAACACTTAAATTGTCTTTAGTTTTTCCAAACGACACAACTTAAAAGGCAGCCCTCGTAAAGGGAATTGGATACTGAATACTGAGTAGAAATCGGTTAAAACTTTGTTCTTAAAGTAAATATTCTCGAGAACGTGTGGTAATACTTGCGCGTGAGCAGGATGCAGCTATGTAAACGAAAAGAGATCGAATTATAGCCCTCTCCCTCTAACGCATAGCTGCCTTCTGCTCACGCGCCAACGTTGGCCCAGTGTGTGTGTGTAGTGATAAAAACGTGTATCGAAATATTTGGCTACTTTGGCTGCTACTAACTATATGATGCTGACTGTATGGCATTGGGCAGTTATGTCAAAGCAATATGGGTTCAATTCGAACTAAGACGACTATTCTTCATTCGAATTTAAGCAATGTCAATTTGACATAAAGTACCCATGCCATACACTAGCAAGTAATTTAGAGGTAGACTGTACAATGGTTCTTATAAATTATCTGTTTTATAACCTACTAATTTATTACCCCTTTAAAAGATCTCATTGATTCATGAATCATGATGAAGAACATGTTGTTAGGGTTCCGTAGTCGACTAGGAACCCTTATAGTTTCGCTTTGTCTGTCCGTCCGTCCGCGGATAATCTCAGTAACCGTTAGCACTAGAAAGCTGAAATTTGGTACTAATATGTATATCAATCACGCCGACAAAGTGGTAAAATAAAAAGTGTTTTTTTTTATTAGGGTACCTCCCCTAAACGTATTTTTTCATTTCAACCCTAACATGTGATATATTTTTGGATAGGTATTTAAAAATGAATAGGAGTTTGTTACAATCATTTTTTGATAATGTTAATATTTTCGGAGATAATCGCTTCAGAAGTAAAAAAAAATGTGTCCCCCCCTCTAACTTTTGAACCATAAGTTTTAAAAATATGAAAAAAATCTCAAAAGTAGAGCTTTATAAAAACTTTCCAGGAAAATTATTTTGAACTTGATAGGTTGAATAGTTTTCGAAAAAAAATACAAAAACTACGGATCCTTACGCTGAGCGTGGCCGGACACGCTCTTGGCCGGTTTTTTTAAGTTTTAATTCATTTAATAATACTTAGTCTGATTTGTTTTAAAGTTACATTATGTTTTGACATTACGGTCTGGCACAGGCATCCTCTCACGGATGACAGGGAATGGGCCAGTAATTCCTACCCCTTTTAGACCCGGCCAATACAATCGTGCGGGTTGATTACATTTAATTGTCAAATCAAAATCATATGTCAATATACTTCATTTTGCGGTAGCAGGGTGTTGTTTTACGGGTCTGAAAGGGCTACGCTGGTCCAGTGGGGACTTCACGTACTCCTTTCAATTTCTTCGCAGGTTATCTCACAATGCTTTCCCCATCAGCGAAAAGCTAATAAATATAAAATGATAAACTCCATAATATGTACATCGTCCCGGAAAAACTAATTGACACGAACTAGGAATCGAATCCCTGACCTCTGCTTGACCGCACACTTGGACCGTAGTTTCTAATGACTAATATTCTTCTAATCATAATATTAAGTCTTATACGGTAGTGCTGTCGAGCCAAGTTCGGTGAATGGGCTAATTTGAGCTATTATTGACTAGTTCCACCGTTAGTACTTACTGGTTTTTAACTGACTTCAAAAAAAAGAAGGAGATTCTCAATTCAGTTGTGTTTATCCAAACTAATATTATAAGTGCGAAAGTGTATGTGTGTGTTTGTTTGTTTGTCCGTCTTTCACGGCAAAACGGAGCAACGAATTGACGTGATTTTTTAAGTGGAGATAGTTGAAGGGATGGAGGGTAACATAGGATAGTTTTTATCCCCGTAATCATCCTCTAAGGGGGTGAAATGGGGGGGTAAAAGTTTGTATGGAGCTGCGATATAAATATATTATTTATGTATATTATATTACATTAGTGTATATTAAATATATTATTATTATGCTTTCAGATAAAAACTCCAGTTCGATGATGGGAGCCATGAAGAATTGAGGGCACTCCTCAAATATATTAAGCACGCGTGTAACAATTTCGGTATTTTCTAATATAACTCGTGTGTTTACTCCCGGAAATCGCAATGGTAGATCAAATAATATTTTCAATAATATTAAAACATAATCTTAAAAAGCTAGTATGTCAAAAACGTTCAAGTTCCAGCCCAACTTATTTTTTAAAAGTAGGTACGTGGCATTACTTGTAAAGAAAAAACAAAACATAAAAGCGGCCAAGTGCGTGTCGGGCCACATAGTTCCGTAGTTGCCCGTCTGTCACAGAATGCGGACTTAAAAGGGGCTTTTGGGGTTTTTATTATAGCTTACCCTCGTAAATAATCGTAAATATGATTATTTTTATTACACACCAATGTACAGGGTCATTTCGCTGGTTAGCGACCACCTAATTTCATGTGCCGGTTAGCGACCACTCAGCTGAGAACCGAACAGCATCAAGCCGCACATCACAAGTTCACAACTAGCCGCGCGCGCAAGAAGCACCGTGCCGTAAGTCCGCCTAAGTTTTAGCATTGCCACGGGTGGGGGGGCATGTCGCAGGGCAGGTCTTTTGCGCGCTCGCCGTGGGCAAGAAGCACCGTGCCGTGAAAAAGCAACTCTACCGTCCACGGTAAAAGGTTCAAATTCCAATGAAAATGTAGTTATATGCACCCGAAATTAAGTGCATTTCTTACCAGTTAACTATTTATATCTACTACTCGTTAACTAGTTATGTCTACTTAACTGTGATAGTTTTTCTTTTAAATTCATTATATGTACTACTACCACGAATTTTTTCACGTCCCCAGTAGCAGCCATTTAGCCAGCAGGGGGGGGGCACATGACTTGAAGGCATGAATACCGGAATTCCGGAATCTCGACTGTTGTGTTGTGATAAGTGATTGTGATTTTTTGTGAATGTGGGAAGAAATCAAGAAAAATGTAAGTAGTACATTTGTTATTTATGTGATTAAGCTTATTTTGTTAAATCTCTATCTTTAAATATTCAAACCTAAACCCATGTGTCTAAGTTTGTTAGTCACACAAATATCATATTACGTAAGAAAAATATATAAGCTCGAAGTAGCAAACTTAGTTGAGATCAGAGAATCATTATTACAATCACTGTCGATAGGTTTGGATAATCTACATTAAATATGTGTTGAGTTTATAAATAATAGATTATACAGGTGTAATCGTTAAGTATACTACTACTACTAGATGGTTTTTCTGTAGAAAACTGTGAGACAGGTATCCAAAACTTTTCAATTAATCGGACTTCTAAAAAACTTTACCTAGTGAGTTAATAAAACACCCGTACCATCCAAGAAATACAACGTGTACGCAAAGCGAATGTACTGCGTAGAAAAAAAACGTTCAATTGCTTTAGTAATATCTTATTTCTTCAGTCCACAGTTTAGTCCATTGTTTATTTATTCTGTTGGTAATTGCTACTAATCTTTAAATTTAATGTTGTTGATTATTATATTGTTAAATAAATAATTTATTGCATTGTTGGTGACGATCACATGTTTTTTAAATAAAAGTTGGTGGTTATTACTTATTTTGGTCTGATTGTTCTTTATAATATATGCATAGATGCGATATTATTATTTTATGTTAATTTAATTGAAGAACTGAGACTTTTTTTATTAATAATTAAACTGATTTTACCGAAGTTTCTTTTATTTTTAATTAATTTATAAAATACCCCAATACCGGTATTAACACCGGAATTCCAGTATTGAGGCCCAATACCGAATTTCAATACCGGTATTGAGAATCATCCGGTATAGCATGCCCTGACTCGAACAAAAATTAGGGCTTTAAATCCCATTTTCTCGCAAACGCATAAACGTGTTGAAAAATAGTTTTAAAAACCCATAATATTTTTGAACAAGCTATCCAACGACATCCCACACTATAGGTTTAACGAGAAAAAAAAATACATCACCAATATACATATAGGGGAGGTAACCTAAAATATTATTTTTTTCAGGATTTTGTACTGTTTTGTTGGCGTGATTGGTTTATATATTCACGCCGAATTGCAGTTTTCTAGTTGTAAGGGTTACTGAGCTAAGCCGAAGACGGACAGACAGACAGACAGACAGAGACGGACGGACATGGCGAAACTATGAGGGTTCCTTGTTGACTATGGAACCCTAGAAATCTATAACAATATTAAATGTTTTATGTACCTAATTAAACTTCGTTAAATATCGACTGATGTTAAAATCTAAACGCATTTTAGTTATATTTTTTTTATGGTGAGATAGTTTTATTTATAAAGTAGAAAAACATTGACTAAATACAAACAAAATATTATGAGAAAAAAAAAACACAATTTTAAAATAAACTTAAAAAAGAAAGAAAGTAACATACATACTAAAAACCCAACTATAAACAGAATATACCATCTAAAAGGTCCGCCTGCGGCATGGTCCCCAATACGCTGGCCGCGTTACCTCTTTGTATGGCCAGAGAAATTCTCTGCGCGAGGTAAGCGCCGGCTCTGGGGTCCCCTGAGGTGTCGACCAGCCGCGACGACAGGGCCCTGATAAATGCTTTCATGTCAGACGACCAGGGTCCAAGTGTCTTCACTGCGAGCGCCGCAAACTCGTAGTCTTTTAATAAAGACGAATATTTGCGGCGCTTAAGAACTTGGGCCTGGTCGGCTGCACCACCGGCCTGGGAGCGGGTCACCTGGATATGGGACTGAGCGAATGTGTCGACACACGTAGCGTCCCACACCAGAGCCTTACCCAGCTTCCACGGCACCAAAGTGACTCCATCGGGGCGCTTGCCATCGTCTCTAAACAAAGGAAATACAAATTATATCTCTTTTAGTTATTAAAAAATGTTTTTAAATCTGTTTAATGCTTGTGCCAATGAAGCTCTTTCATACGATACCCCACATGACACGGTTAACTCACTTCAAAATTTGGATCCCCGTTCCTTGCATAAAGACCCTGTTTTTTTGTGATTTAATTAAAAATGTATAGTTTTCAGACTTTCCCCTGTATTTGTAGTTCAAGACGATCTTACTTGCCTTTTCTTCTTATTTAAACCTAATCGCTAAAACTGACACTGAAATAAAATTAAAAGAAAGCATATTCTTTTGTTATTCCGCTAAAAAACGTGCAGGTATATTAGCGATGATGAGATGCACCTATTTGCGTATTTTCGCCTCCGGTTAATGCGTCTACTCTCCCTTCGCATGAACTTCAGATAGAAAGAGACAAAGAGAGAGTCAGAGACAAAGTAACGCCAGATTCAATCAATTACCTGACATTCAATGTCATGTGTATTAACACTATTAACCCCTTTTGGGGACACCGGTGTGAGTTTACGTATAGTTTGCATGTAAAGTTTTCTCAGCCATGTTTGCTACTTGGCGGGGGCACCGCCGTGCCCCCCAACTTTGACCTAATCCGTTTGAATATTGCACGAGAACTGCGATGTTGATTGTTAGTCTAACATTACGCCATTGTTCCGATATTCGTTTCCCAAACAAGCGCGGTTACGAACATTTTGCTATTGAAATACTTACGGAAAAAATTACCACATCATTTTCAATTTCGGAACCGGGTGGTTACCCAAAAATGTGCAAGTCTAAACATCCTATGTTTTTATTGTTATAGAATATTTTAAAGTGCGAAAGACTTTTATTCTAGAATTAACATGTTGCGTCGATTTATAAATTGTTTATTAGGCTTAATTATTATGATAAGTTATGGTGATATTAATTGTGGTAAGTCTGTCGAGTTTTGTATTCTTGGTTGATTTGCACGTAATATTTAGGTCATTAGGCTAACAGGCCATGTCACTAACTTGTCAATTGTCACTTTGTCATGCATTTCTGGATCGATAAGTAACATCAGTAGGTAGCCAGTAGGTAAAATAGCTACGGTAGCCTAGTGGTTCAGGCATGCGGCTGTCAAGCGGCGGTCGTGGGTTCGAATCCCGGCTCGTACCAATGAGTTTTTCGGAACTTATGTACGGAATATTTACCGTTAGCTTTTCGGTGAAGGAAAACATCGTGAGGAAACCGATCTAATCCCAATAAGGTCTAGTTTTCCCTCTGGGTTGGAAGGTCAGATGGCAGTCGCTTTCGTAAAACTAGCGCCTATGCCAAATCTTGGGACTAGGTGTCAAAGCGGACCCCGAGCTCCTTTAGGGGCATAACCGGGAACAACGCTAGGAGAATGATGAGTAGGTAGCCAGTAGGTAACCAAGTTATTTGTTCCCTCGGAAATGTGCTTCATTGATAGGTGTATAGTTCATGTGATTCCTCTTTCAGTGAGTGTTACGTAATTATTTATACCAGATAAGACGTCACGCCTTTATCCCCAAAATGGGTAGGCAGAGCACCCGCTAAGTCTGCATAGTTGATTGTGTAACTAGAGTCTCATGATCATAATTCATAATCTAAAATAGGCCATATTACGAAGACATGGTTGTCCTAGTTCTAAAATTGTTCTAGGGGTAATAATAGTAATATGGTTTTCAGACCAGAGTTATATGTATATACCTACACCTACTCACTCCGATTCGATTCACTTCACTCTTCACTTCGGATTGCAAGAAAATAATCCACACACAATGAATCATTAATTCCACGGCAAAAATATTGCTTAGGTACGTCATACCTGGCCATAAAGTGGTAATTACTAATTATCCCACTTCCTGGCAAGGGAGAGACGTAATATGTTGTACTCAACACGGGCGGTAATAAAGGAAGCCTCGGATTGCATATTTATCGCCCCTGCCTTCGGCTCGGGCGTCAAATATCTGCGATCTGAGACATTCTTCGTTGTGCCCTAGGTAAGTAGTAATGTTAAAGCCTTGCAACACACTGGCATGGCTTGCCGTGGTAGTCAATAGTAAAAAGCTTATTACTTTACTTTTTAGCTTTGACAAGTTTACTAATAGTTCTGTGCTATTGACCGCCGTGGCTAGGCCGCGCCATTTTGTGAGACGCTTAAGGGGCTCCTAGCTCCCAATAACCTAGCTTCGGTATGTAACTGTCAGTTTTTTAGGGTTCCGTAGTCAACAAGGAACCCATATAGATTCGCTATGTCCGTCCGTCTGTCTGTCCGTCTTCGGCTTAGCTCAGTAACCATAACTCCTAGAAAACTGTAATTCGGCATGGATATATAAATCAATTACGCCGACATAACAATACAATAAAATTTTTAAAAAATTGTTATTTGTGCAACAAGAGAGCAAAGTTTGTTTTTGCTGCGAGTGCTGATTTTGAGTCCTGAGGAAGCGAAAGATTCTAAAATTGAATCACGAGCGTAGCGAGTTATTCAAAGTTTGAATCTTGAGCGCAGCGAAGGACTCAAAAGCACGAGATGCAAATACTTTGCTCTCATACAACTTTTCACCTCAGCAGTGAGAACATATTCACATTAAAAATATATAATAGTATCACGTACCTATTCGTCTCAAGATTGTTTAGGAAGAAAACTTAATTAGCCGTTCGTTAGTGCTTGTTTTAACTCATCAGCGACGGCCGCGCCGTAACCCAAGTAGCATTGCAAGCTGTATAAGAGCTGTATATCAGTTTATTTGAATACTATAAGCTGTACATTTAGGCTGTACTACAGCTGTATAAGCGCTTATACAGCCCTTATAAGTTAAAAAAGGGCCCCAATTATACAGCTTTTCGCGTTATTAGAGCTGTACAGTAGCTGTACAGTAGTTGTACAAGCAATAGATAAACTGTATAATAGCTGTAATTCGGTGTAAATGGAAACCTTAGCACTACAGATTATCTCTTATAAATATGATTTAAGAATATAAGTTTTAAATAGGTTTTTAAGAAGAATTACAATAGAATAAAAAATATTTAAGTCTAAAAATGTCTTTTGTTCATTCGTTATATATTTGTAATGGCGACATTAAATGACAAATATAAGTGGAAAGTAATAAAGTGCAGTTAAGCAGGATCTTGAGAGAAGTTATATTACTATTGGTAAGTGCCGATTATTATTTATTGTGAACATGTGTATCTTTTCTGGCAAAATATTCACGCCCCTGCTTAATAATCAAGAGAAACATAACAAAAATATCTAAAAGTCGTACATAAGTTTAGTTTTTGTTTTTAAGGTTAAGGTTTTTTTTTCTTTTAATGTTAATTCTAAGGCTAAAGTCAATTTATTTTAGCTGGTGATCATAATATGACAAGTTTTTGTTAAATATTTGCAAGTGTATCTTTAATTATATTTTCAAATATGTTTTTATTCATAGTAAAATGGCGACAGTTTTTAAACAGCCTATAGGATAGTTGGAGAGCATTATACTCTTAGTAGCTGTACTATGTAATTAATGGAGTCACTTCTACAGCTTTTGGATTTAAATCAGCTTTGTAATAGAATATTTTTATACAAATAGATTTGAGCAACTGTCAGTAATAGACTAAAGCTGTAATATGACTGCCATTTATTCATTTAGTTTTATAATACACTCCTTGTCAGAAATCATAAAACTACTATACTTATATGAGTGCAAAATTACGCCAAAAAATTACTTTAAGCGACTTTGGTCAGAAATACAGACAAAAACTGTACTACAGCTGTCATTTATTCTTTTAGTTCTATAATAACCTTACAGACAGAAGTTATAACACTATTATACTTATAATAGTGTAAAATTACGCCATAAGAATTAGTTTTAAACCGGAGTTGACAAATACTTTTGTACAGCAACAAGTGCCAGGTGATCCTACACTATAGCCTCTATACAGCTTTAATGATAGAATAAGCTTGTAGCGTCACACAACACTTAAAGTTTTATAACGGAGTTTACAGATACTTTTTTACAGCAACAAGTGCCAATTGATACTACAATACAGCCTGTATACAGCTTTAACGATAGAATTAGGTCGAAGTGTCACACAACACTTAAAGTTTTATAGTAGATTTTTTATATTCTGATATAACACCCCATGCGTACGCAGATTCCTTTATAATGATTTTATACAGCTAGAGCTCAGGTTAGTTTTCTCTGACACTCTTATAAGTCCCTTAAAACACTCTAAGTTCTAAATTGGCTGGTATATTGATTTTACCGACACTTAAATGCTACTTGGGAAGTCAATAGTGTCAATACTAGAAAGGCGAGACAAGGCGCGAGAAACCAAAGGATATTTCAGTATCTATACGAGTGTCGCGCGACACTAACACAACACTAAAAACTAACCGTATTATTGTTAAAATTCACAGATTTAACTAATATATTTATATCTTCGAGATACTTTAGAAATATTTATCATTATCACACAAGGATATTACGTGTATCTCGCGTGCACACCAAAAACTAGCCGTACTGTTGTTGTTGTGACGTGGCAGGCCGAGACGGAGATGGCGGGACGACCTGGACGCATTTTGTAGCGATTGGCCAGAGATTGCTCAAATCCGGGAAGAGTGGAAGTCGAGAGGGGAGGCCTTTGCCCAGCAGTGGGACACTCTATAGGCTTCGAGGGAAAAAAAAAAACTGTTGTTAAAATACTGCCTTTGTCACGTCACTGACTTCACTGTATATCCTAGTTAGATAGAGAATTGATTTATCCTAGTAGTTTTTATATTTAAAACCAATATCAATAACGCAAGAATGAAGAATAATATACCTAATAAATTCTGAAACAAATTAACAGCGCGCATTTTTTTTAAAGGGGCGGGCCGCCGCGCTTACGTTCGGAAACTGCATCTGTGGTATACGTTCATAAAATTTAAGATTGTTTAAACTAGAAATTTTTATTAGCTAGCGTAATAAAATTCATGTTTACCTTTTTATTATGATAAACGGAGTTTATTCTGTGATCTTTTATTTAAATTATCGTCGAACTATGGATCGACCTATGTCTGCCATTTTCTTTTTTCGTAATGGAATGAAAGGGACAGCGCTAATAAAGTTCAAATATTCTGAACTTGTAATAGACCCCATACGACGAAATGTCAGTACTCCGCATCAAATTTAAAAAGCTACTTTGTCTCACGGAGTGAGCAAAATCGCATTTTGCACACTGTTTTCACGCAGCAAAATGTGCTTGTTCGAGCTGCTGAGGTAAAAAATTTTTTTTAGGGTACCTCCCCTACATCTAAAGTGGGTATGTAATTTTTTATCTCGTTAAAGCCATGATGTGGGGTATCGTTGGATAGCTCATTTAAAAATATTATGGGTTTCCCAGAACCACTTTTTAAATCAGTAATTCGCTTGCGAGATATTGGGCTTTAAAGCCCTCATTTTTGCTCGAGTCATGTGTGAGAGATTGAGTTAAAAATAAAAATGCCTCGTGGCTTGCACGAGACGTCAATAAGAAACATTTATATGTAGATTTCATATATGTATAAAAGTCCATAAACAACATAGTAATATCGAAAACAGAGCTTTTTTTGGACCATGTTTGAATAAATCATTAAACTTATTAAAGAGTTAAAATTAGTCAAACAATATACGTACTTACCAAAAAGAACCGTAGACTGATTGTCGATGTGTACGGACTTCTTGTGATTGGTGGATTTAATAATTATGGTGAAGCATATCGATTGGTTAAATTAAAATCTTTTGTAAATCATTAACATGTAGGTACGCATATTTTCCCTAAAGGGCTAAATGTGCTACTTTTGCCCCGCTTGACAAAGCTAAATGAAAATGACACACTTCTCGGGAGAAATCATTTGGAAACATCATCTTAATCGTCGAACATAAGTATAAATATCATAATATTAAAAGAGTGGATTAGTGGCTGAGTTAACGTATCCACGTCAATTGTATGTATGGCTGTCTCGCTCCAACTCTAGCCGGTTGTTGTGACTTGTATTGTGTCATACGAGTCTCCATGATAGAGGTGTGCAAGATATAAATAGGAAGAGATGCAAGCAGGACGCTAGCAAAACTATTGGTGGATTTTTTACTTGCACCCCGCTCCGCTACCTCGCACCGCTCTGGTGGAAAAACAATAACACTCATCATCTTTAACTTACTCTTTACACTAGGTAATTCTCGTTTCCAGTGAAAGTACAGAAAACCGAGCAAGAATGCGAGTTCCCACCTAAGTTCGAGGAGGACCTCACACACTTGCGGCGCAAACGACTCACCACCGAGAACGGACTCGTTTGTCTCGAGGACTACCCCTACACCGTCTCCGTCAGGTAAATAAAGCACACTCCACGACTCACCACCGAAAACGACTATTTCGCCTCGAAGACTGCCCCTACACCGTCTCCGTCAGGGAAAGGACACTAAAACCACTCACCACCGAGAACGACTCGTTTGCCTCGAGGACTACCCTTACACCGTCTCCGTCAGGTAAATAAAGCACACTCCACGAACCACGATTCACCACCGAAAACGACTAGTTCGCCTCGAGGACTACCCCTACACCGTCTCCGTCAGGGAAAGGACACTAAAACCACTCACCACCGGGAACGGTCTTGTTTGCCTCGAAGACTACCCCTACACCGTCTCCGTCAGGGAAAGGACACTAAAACCACTCACCACCGGGAACGGTCTTGTTTGCCTCGAATACTACCCCTACACCGTCTCCGTCAGGGAAAGGACACTAAAACCACTCACCACCGGGAACGGTCTTGTTTGCCTCGAAGACTACCCCTACACCGTCTCCGACAGGGAAAGGACACTAAAACCACTCACCACCGGGAACGGTCTTGTTTGCCTCGAAGACTACCCCTACACCGTCTCCGACAGGGAAAGGACGCTATAAGTAGTCTTCGAGGCAAACAAGACCGTTCCCGGTGGTGAGTGCTTTTAATGTCCTTTCCCTGACGGAGACGGTGTAGGGGTAGTCTTCGAGGCAAACAAGACCGTTCCCGGTGGTGAGTGGTTTTAAAACCACTCACCACCGGGAACTATTTGAACCAAGTGAACCGTGAACCGATAACCTGAAGAATGACATTCTAACGGTGTTTGTTTTCTTCCAGGTTACATGGCAAGCACTGGTGCGGAGGAGCGCTCGTGGGAAAAGAGTGGGTGTTGACGGCAGCACAATGCTTTGACTAGTGAGTAAACAGCCTTAATTGCAGGTTAAAGGATTTTTCCACACATATTCATGTAATGTAGCGTCTTTATGTACAGGGCCCCTTAGGTTATAATAATCCTTAACGCTTATAGGGTTCTACACGATAAGTATGGAAAAGACCAAAACTTTGTTTTTTTTGAGAAAACAGCTTTTTTGCCGAAATTATAATTCGGACAAACAATACAGCTGGGCAATTAGATCCAGTGATTCAATAGCAGCATACCCCAAGGGCTTCTTATATTACGACCAATTCTCCCCAGTGTCACAACGGAGGAGGTGTCAGTCCGGGTGGGCTCCGTGTTCCGAGACTTCGGCGGGAAAATACTCGCCGCCAAGGAGATCGTGCGGCACCCCGCGTACCGGTTGGACCAGTACTATCCGGAACACAACCTAGCACTGTTGAAGGTAGGACATGTCATCATATCAGCCGAAAGACGTCCACTGCTGGACATAGGTCTCCCGCAAAGTCACAATGACCGGTCCTGCGCCACCCAACGGACTCCCGCTACCTTTTTACCAGGTCATCAGTCCACCTGGTGAGGAGTCTAGTAGTACGTCTACCATGGATCGCATGGCGCTAATGCATCGATCCTAGCTGAGCTTAATTTCTGAACTACTACTTGCTTACGCAGGGTACTCAAATACTTTGGTCACATCGCTAGGAAATACAGCAATAGTTATTCTCGCTCTATCTTATAACTTCGCTCCGCTCATGCGGTCCGTCACACTCGGATGTCTTGGGTATAGGCTGTACCAAATCAGCGCAACTCTTGATGTGATAGTTCAGACGCTCTGCAAATTGTTAGGTGTGTAATGTGTATATTATCTACAGACGAACTTACCGGTAACGTTGGGCAGCCGCGTGCAGCCTGCGTCGCTGGCCGCGGCGGCGGAGGATGCACCACCGAAGTTTGGGCACGTCGTTGTCACGGGTTACGGCTCCGTAAGTATCTACACACACTATGGCATCCAGGGGCTACGGTGCTCAAGTCCTCCAAAGCAGAGTCTCTATCTTACATCAGTGGGGCCAAGACACCGTGAACGGTGTCAAGCACAACCTAATCCAAATCCTGGATACAACCTGTCTACACTACACACCACTAAAAGTTCCAAAGCAACATGTGGAAGTGTGGAGTTTAGGGCCCGCAACATTCAGGAGGAATTCCACGACAGAATATTCCACAAAATCTAATGCCGGCTGTACACTCTCGGCCGAGACCTCTCGCCGAGAGTCTCGGGGGAGAAGTTCTCGACGAGAGCACACCATGTACACTCTCGTTGCGTCATTTGAACAGCGGAACAACCCTTTGACTTGACCGACACGCGACCGAGACGTACCGAGGCGAGACCCGAGCGGGCGAGACAAGGCGAGAGCATCATGTACACTCTCGTTCTCGGTCTGTCTCGGGGTGTCTCGCCGAGGGTGTACAGCCGGCACAACATCAGTGGGTTCTAGCGACCTATACGAGATTGTGGCATCAAGCATACGGCCTGCCTGATGGTTAGAAGACATCTATGGAAGAAACACAAGCGCCTTGCCGACCCTTTATTGTTTTGAGTGTATTCTTGGTGTTGATAGCTAGAGACAAACGTGGGTCCTTCACTCTCAACACTGTGCTTCCTCGGGAGCTATACGATTTACTCACCACCAAGAACAGAACAAGGGCAAGTAGTGGTGTTGTTATGACTGCGGTTTTCTATAAAGTGGAGGTACTGCCCCAGTTGAGCTGCTCCAAATACGAGCGAGATAGCATTCGGCTGTGCCTTATAAATCTGTTATATCCCGCATTCAATACATTTTGCTGTTTCACAGATTTCCGGTCAAATTCTAGAAGGTCAGAACCAGGAGCTCAGAAGAATGTTAGTACAGGATGTGCCTCGCGGCAAATGCCGTCTGCTGTACGGGAACAACTACCGCCTGCAGATGGACCACATGTGTTTACGGAGCACGGTCAAAGGCATCGCTTTGTGTGCTGTAAGTAGTCTGCCATTATGTACCTTAATCCAAATATGATAGAATCAAAAAAGATTTGGTAGCTAGCTTTGAGGATTGACTACGAGACGATAAGCCAATTTACATTTCGAAGGATATATAGGGGAAGATGGTCACCCTTCGTACGACGGGGCACATTCATACAGTAGTCATAAATAGACAAATTTAGTGGAGTACAGACATTATCTTTGCATGCATTTTTTCCAAAAATATAATTATATGAAATAAAAATACGTATGTGTTCGTACCCGACTAAATTTGTTTATTTATGACTACTGTATGAATGTGCCCCGTTGTACGAAGGGTGACCATCTTCCCCTATATATTGCTTTTGATGTCCCACGGCTATGCAACAGTAAAAGAAAGCGCCTATAATAATATTTAAGTTAGGAAATGTTGCTTTATGGAGCATTTTTTTATAGGAAACAAATGAACACCTAACTTGTTTGTTTGTATTACTAGGGTGACACCGGCGACCCAGCGGTACACTTCAGCGGGGCCACCAAAGGCGGCGTTCTTTACGGCATCGCGCTGTTCTCGGGTACTGAAGAGTGCGCTAACAAGTCCAAACCTGGAGTCTACGCTAAGGTTAGTAGAACGTTGTGTTCACTAAGCGCTAGAATTCTGCTACCCTGGTATTAGAGTGCTCTTACACGGGCAGTTTTTAAAGTAATTATTGCCCGTCAACAGTACCGACGTTCTTTTGCAAGTAAAAGTGAGAGAACCGTACCTACTGTTAACGGAGCAATCATTTTTGAAATTGGTTGAGGGGTTCCAGGGATCTCCTACATACAAACCACATACAAACATACAAAGCTCCTCACAAACATTTAACCTCGTTATAATATTAGTAACTTACGCTAACTGGGTATCTATACCACCAGGGTACCAGAACTAAAGAAGCGTGTCAACTCAAAACAAACTCCTAATGAGCTATCGTTCCTTCCAGGTGTCCTACAGCCGAGCGTGGCTGGACACGGTGCTGAAGGCAGTGGCCGTCGCCTCCGAACAAGAGAGTGTCGACAGCAATGACAACGCCATTCCGTTACGCGATGATGAATAAACTACATAAACTATGTTAATTGAAGTCGTGTTTTAATCCCCCACGGCAGACCTAAGAAGCGATGGCTGGATGTCGTAAAGGCCGAAATGAGCGAAAACGGGCTTACAAAGGACGCCCAGGATCGTGCAAAGTGGAGAGAAGCTAGTAGAAAAGTGGACCCTGGCAAAGGCCGGGGTAACGGGTGTGTAATGTTTTTAATAACAACTATTTTCGATTTTTCATTTTTCATAAATCGAATTGCATAATTTTGAAATGCAGGAATGATTATTTAGATGAAAAACAAAATCAATAAGAACAAATTGCATAATGTCGTTAATAATAATAAGTCAGTTGCATAGTAATGTATTTCCATAACAGACAATCAGTATAATGATCATTTTGTATACTATTTAATGCTCATATCGTTATTTTTGCTGCGGCTGCTGCACACTGCTGGGCACAGGCCTCCTCTCATGATCAAGAGGATAATAAAATGTGTACTATTATAAAATAAGTCGGTTCTGGCGCTTCGCCGGCCGCTGCCGCGGCACGATCGCTTCGCTCGCTCGGCTCGCGCGCTGTAGGGTCGCAGTTCTACCTAACACTCCTCCTCGCTTCGCTCGTCGTCGTACCTAACGGCGACCTGCCTTAAGGTAGAATATGTAAGTGGTTTTATAATTTACGTCATATTATATTATGTCACCCGATCATTCGTAAAAATATAGTTCTATATTTTCATCATAATACTAACTGTATGTTATAACAAGCGAAATTATTCCTAATGATCGTTATAAACCACGTCATTATGATTATAGAACATTCTGTAATTTAATTATTATAACGAATAATATTATGGATTTTGTTTCTATACTTTATGTTTATTATGAGTTTTAAAAGTAATTAAATGTAATTATGCAAAATGTTTGTATTAAAATTGAACGGCACCCCGGGGTAACGCTAGGTAGAATAGTAGATGAGGTAGGGACCGACAAGAGCTGCCTTGGCCTCACCCTCGACGCCAGGTGGAACTTTGGGGCACACTTGGCTGGCCCCTAAATTGGTAGGCGCTGCAGCAGCGCTGGGAAGGCTGCTTCCCAATCAAGGAAGTCCTCAATCACCCTGCAGGCGTCCCTATTCTGGAGTCGTCCGGAGCATGGCTCTCTATTGGGCACCTGTGTGGATGGATGCCCTCACGCCTAAAAACAAGACCCTATTAAGGCGGTCGCGCAAAGGGTAATAAGTGTGCCACGCTCTTCAATTTGTATATCATGGCTAAAAAGTGTAGACCCATCTCGCTTATTAATATCATCATAAATTCATACCGTATGCGCGCACGGAAGTCTATGTGGCGACCGGGATGTGCCCAAAAAAGCTATAGGTATTTTTTAGCCAAGATGTAGGATTTGTAGGGCGTGGCTGGTAGAGTTAAGCCGTGTGGAGTGGGAAGCTTGGCGCTAATTGCGATCTGATATCTTTTTCACGCTGAAAGCTATATGAGCTACGGAGCCTTGGCAATCACTTAGCATGTCCATCTGTCTGTCCGTCCGTTAAGTAGGAGTAGGTAGTGGTTATATTCTCTTTGGTTACAACCAGGAATTTAAAGGACGAGTACAAAATTACGTCGATAACGGGATCGGGCCTATTTAATACGGAGCAGCCTTTGGAAACTCGCTTATAATGAAAAACCGGCCAAGTGCGTGTCGGGCCACGCGCAGTGTAGGGTTCCGTAGTTGCCTGTCTGTCTTAGTTACATCGACGTGCGGTGCGGTTGCGTCGGCCGAATTTGTACGAAAATTGGTCTTTCCAAGTACACATTATGTTGGTCGACTATTACTCGGTAACTACTTATGCCTACTTGTCCGTGATAGTTTTCCTTTTAAATTCATTATATGTACTACTACCACGATTTTTTTTTTATCCCTAGTAGTAGCCATTTAGCCGACAGGGGGGTGGGGGGACGCATGACTCGAACAAAAATTAGGGCTTTGAAGCTCAATATCTCGCAAACGATACCCCACACGCCCCATTACAGTTTTCTAGTAGTAAACCCGACCAATACCGAAGACGGACAGACAGACAGACAGACGGACGGACATGGCGAAACTATAAGGGTTCCTTGTTGACTACGGAACCCTTAAAATGTACGGGGACGGAGTCCCATTGCAGCCAGCCTAACAGAACACAGAATACATGGAACCACAGATTAAAGAATCCAAGTACAGATACCCAATCTCATAGAGCAAAAGCGTACCGTTCTAATGTAGGCAATTCTGTATACAATTTTAGTCCCGTAGCTACACCAGTAGATGCAGTATCCGAGCTACCACGGCTATGACGCTGTCAGCCTACCTGATAGTTTTAGTAATACATTACGATATCACCAGATGGCATTGACTTCCCGGGCAACAAATAGAGTATTTTTGATTTTTTTGATATAAAAGTAGAATTTTCGAGACAATATTACACATCACACAAAATTATACATAACCAAACGCTTGGAGCCTGTGGTTCCATAGAACTTCCGCGACCAGTGATGGCGCCATCTAGTGACAGTACCCAATAATACGTGTAGTAAACTTAGCAAACTTACTTAACTCACACGTATAGTACGAGTTACATAGATTTAGTACCAATTTTATTGCATTTACTAAACTTATACAATTTGCCTTTATTTTACGGAATGATGTTTGCGATATAATTAAGGTACGTTGAATTTATTAAGGTGTAAAAATCTTCTCGATTACTGGTTCAAATGTTTCGCTCGGTACCTGTGTCGCCATCTATGAGTTCTTTTTTGTAATAATTATACGTTGTTTTGTTATAGTTTAATTACGAGTTGGGAGGCCATGACCTAACATATACTCTAATACAGAACATAATATATTAGAAATATTTTCTTTACGTTGGTAGTAGACACAAGAGAATCTTAAAACAATGTATGAAGTTCCGCCTCTTAAAACGTAGTGGTTATATTCTCTTTGATAGGGAGTATTTCTGCAATGTTCTGCCGCCAGAGTGCAGCACTAGCACATAGGTACCGTAAACCGTTTTTAAATGTCCGTAGGATGCCATGATAACTCAATCATGGCCTCCCAACTAGAACAACGTATAATTGATACTAAAAAGAACTCATAGATGGCGACACAGGTACCGAGCGAAACATTTGAACCAGTAATCGTGAAGATAGAATGATTTTTACACCTTAATAAATTCAACGTACCTTAATTATATCACAAACATACTTCCGCACATACAATAAAGGTATATTTTATAAGTTTAGTAAATGCAATAAAATTGATACTAAATCCATGTAACTCGTACTATACGAGTGAGTTTTCAAGCTTGCTACGTATTATTGGGTACTGTCACTAGATGGCGCCATCACGGGTCGCGAAAGTTCTATGGAACCACAGGCTCTTAAGCATTTGGTTATATATATTTTTGTGTGATGTGTAATATTGTCTCTAAAATACTACTTTTATATCGAAAAAAACAAAAATACTCTATTTGTTGCCCGGGAAGTCAACGCCATCTGGTGATATCTCAATGTATTACTAAAGGCTGACAGTGTCATAGCCGTGGTAGCTCGGATACTGCATCTACTGGTGTAGCTACGGGACTAAAATTGTATACAGAATTGCCTACATTAGGACGGTACGCTTTTGCTCTATGAGATTGGGTATCTGTACTTGTATTCTTTAATCTGTGACTCAATACAGCTTTTTTAATACATGAATAATAATAAAATTATCAAAATTCAACATATTTTCACGAATTATTTGATACTAATAAATATGACATATGACATGATGTGTCACGGTGCTTTGTTTACGGTATGTGCAAAGAGATTAATAAGTATATGGTATGTGCTAGTGTCGCCCCCTACCCTACTCAGAGTTTTGAGTAATATTCCCTATTCTGTCGAGGTAGCACGTCCTACTTGCATCCCGCGAGACTAAAGACGACCATTCCATACCATAATAATAAAACAGCCTCAATTTAATTTCAACAAAAATATGTAATCGTTTTTTACATCTTCTTGAACAGTCCGAGCAAAAATGTCAAATGTCTGTCAAATGATCAGCTGTCACAAACACGAAAAGGAAAACACAGTAGGGGTTATGTTTATTTAAGGTAATGGAAATAGCATAATTAATAATGAAAAAAAAAAATTGATCGTTTTTACATGTGCAATAATTATATAAATACAACAACGCTACCTTTCCTATAATAATATAATGCTAGTGGCGTGTTCTTTCGTCAATGACGATCTATTTTGGGTGTGCAGTTATTTAGGCCGATTTTAGTCCAAAGGTTGAGGTTTGGATGTGTAATTAAACGTTTGTATGGTTTAGACTAAACCTCCGTGGTCTCGTGGTGCCGTATTATGGATGAACTAAAGCTGAAAGCTGGCGAAAAGATCGGCGCTTTACACGTAAGTGATTCCTACTCATTTCTGCTTTCCTGGTACTTTAGATGTGTATAAACTTGTTAGTTTGATTAGAAGGTGTGAAATGGGTCAACACTGTATGGTTCTAGTGAAAAGTGTTGTTGGTTTTGACTCTCAACTGACTTTGATCCAATTCTCTCGGTTGGTTGACCCTGAACTTATGTAATATCTAATTATTAGTATCTAAGTTGATAAAAACTAGTCTAATGAATAGAGGAAGTATAAAGTATAGTGTTGTTATAACTGAATGCAGTTGTTACTAATATTTGTGCAGTTCATTTTCTGCATTAACAAAAAGTGTGCAGATTTTTTAACAGGAGCATTTCCACATGATAAATTATAATCTGTACTATCTATATAATAAAGAAGTAATCTTTATTGATAGTAATAATAAAGAGGTAATGTTAGTGAAATACAAGTTTTTATAGAGATGCTTTGAGATGTGGGGAAGGGACATAGGATAGTTTTATTCAGGAAATCATCCCCCAAGGTGGTGAAAGTTTTTATGGAACTATGATATAGACGAGTTCCACGCGGACGGAGTTGCGGACAGAAGCTAGTATATAAATAAATTATATACCAATATTGATTATAACGGGGCTTAGGTATCAGACAGTTTATTTCTACTCATTTTCCTTGTAGTTATTATTGTTTGGTACCTACCTAAATAAGCCAAGAATGTTATGTATAGATTGGTCACCAATACCTACTTTTACTAATTACTCGGCATATTTAATTGTTGTCCTACTAATCATAAACCTATCAAACTGCAATGCATGTAAATTCACTAAAGTAGGCACAAGTCGACTTAATAAACACAGTTAGTTCACGGTTATTGTACATGTTGAGACTGCAATATTTTACTTAAATAAATATATAAACTGGTTTCTGTCAAAAAATCATTTATGGTACAAGCTTTTATTTTCAACTCTTTGTTGAGACAACCCTAACAAGCCCAAACTCAACGGGGTTATGTCTGTGAAGTCCTGAATTCCCATGACCACCTTCTGTCTCCATCATCAGATCAGCTCGATGGTACCGCACATGCCCGGTTTTTTTTTTGTTTATTGTTATTGTAATTTTAAAACAAACTTTCCACCTGTAAGTAATTAATGTTATTATATAGATTGAAACGAAGCATTCATTGTCTTTATTTGTATAATTTATTTTGAATATTCAGAGCAAACGTAAATGAACCTAAATAAATATTAAAACGTTTATTGTATATTTTTCCGACTTTTCAGGAGCAAATTAAGTTACATATTTTTTAAATAGTTTCCGTACAATTTCTCAGTTCAATAACTGGACTAAAATGAATGTCTCACTAAACGGATTGGAAATTCCATGAAATGCCTATCATCATTTTGCAGGAAGCAGCCAAATCGGCAGCCGGAAACGGCCGGTCCCGCGTCGAGGATGCAGTCAGTCACACCGTTGATGTTCTTAACAAGGTATGCATCACATTACGTGTTTTTTTTAACATCGTAGAGGGGTGTTATAAGTTTTTCTCAAACATGCAATGAAATATTGACGTTGTGTTCTTCATAATGGGCTTCGAAGTGTCACGTTTCGGGCGCAGCGAGACGAGAGATCCGTAATGGCATTTCATACAAAATTGGAGGCCTAGGTCTGCAAGATGGTCTTATTTAATTTCCATTCCACAATTTGTGGCACAGGATCACGGCCTTCAGCCATGAAAATTAAAGTTTGATTTATTGGAGTTTTTTTAATTTATTTCATTGCATGTTAGAGAAAAGCACTATATACCCGGTTACAATATTTGTAGACCTGGCGTCGATGACGTCACGTCGGCGCTCTGGTACGGTGCGCGGCGAGCGCGGGTAGGTAAAAGAGAAGGGGGAGGGGCTTCACATTCCAGCGAGGTCCACAGATATTGTAACCGAGTTGTACATACCTCGGCGTGAAAAGGGGTTGCCGGCCTCATAACTATCCCGCCTCTCTACGCTCGGCCGTCGATATGTACTCGGCCGGCAACCCCTTACCAGAGATGGGCATTAATCGATTAATATTTTAGTTAACTAATCAATCGACTAAAAATATCAATCGTCATTTTTTAGTTGCGATTAATTTAGTTGCGATTGAATTAGTTGTGAGAATGTTCGACTAACAACTAAATTACTTTTAGTTTCAATCGACTAAATTTCACGATTAAATCTATATTAAAACTACGTAGTCGCTCGTTTTTGCATTTTTTATCTTACAATATGTAACTACAAAGAGGGATGTATGTAACATTGGAGGTACTCGTATGTTGTATGTAACACTTGTAACTATGTTAGTTTGGGTAGAATTTTGCGACTTATTTTGAAGCAGATATCTTCAACCGATTGAGCTAAAATTATGTATACACATTTAATTTGAAATGCTTGAATGACGATACAATATTATGGGCCATAATATTATTATCTAAATATATAAAAGAAGAAACTGACTGACCGACTGACTCAACTGACTGACTGACTGATCTATCAACGCACAGCCCAAACCGCTGGTTCTAGAGATTCCAAATTTGGCATGTAGGTTCCTTATAAGTTGTAGGGGTGCACTAAGAAAAGATTTTTCAAAATTCAACCCCTAAGGGGGTGAAATGGGAGTCCAAAGTTTGTATGGAGAAACAAGATTACTTAGACTATTTTATTCGAATTCGAAACTTCACAGGAGTAATCCTAACGATAAATTAGAAAACACGTGTTTCAGGTTTTTTGAAAATTCAACCCCTAAAAGGGGGGAATGTGGTCACAAAGTCTGAAAATCGACATGGGTGTCGTTTTTATGGTTTATAGGGTCGCTGATTACAAAAAAAAACACGATTTTAAAATCCAACATGGCGGACGTGAAATACCATCTCCCCTATTGGGATGCAATGGGGTTGAAATGTCTAAATATCAATATGGTTGTCGTTTTTATGGTTTTTTGGGACGTTAATTACGAAAATGGCATCGATTTTGAAATTTAACATTGTGGACATGAAAATTTTTGAAAGTATTTGTGCCAAATTGCAATTCAATTCGAACATATGGGTCAAACTGAGAAGCACCTTTTCTGTAGACGGTTGGAATTACTTTTAGTACGCGGGCGGAGCCGCGGGCAAAAGCTAGTAACGATATATTGGTAACGACAAATTGCGAAAAACTGCAGTGTTTACAAATCGGAAACAATAAAGTAGGTTGGTGCATTATTAATAATTTGAATTATACGATACTAAGTAAATCTTAGAATTCTTAGACATAGTAATTATCAATATTTTGCAGTCTCTGTCAATAGTAAAACTCTTTTTAGTGTCACCCGGTGACAAAACAATGGGATAATCCTACTTACCTGGAAGTTGTTTGTTGCATTTTGGTGCAAGTGCCGACGCATCTTCTAAAAATAACACGTTCTATAATTGTGTTTTTTTTTAGTGTTATTTCACTAATGCACAAAGTACCCAGTTTTTAATTACCCTTACATAAGATAAATTTAATCCAATTTCAGAGAGATTAGTAGCAAAATAATAGTTAGAACAGAGATCTCACTCCTTAGAAATGGTCAAAATATCGTAAATAATACATGACTATTTTATTTTTAAACATACGTTAAGATGTCCTAATCAGTCTGTCAACATAGCCATACCGAGGTTTTCTATTTAATTTGCTTCTAACATTAGTCGCAAAGAATTTAGTCTAACTAATTAGTCGATTACAAAATTTAGTTGTCCGAAATCAATCGGCAACTAATTTAGTTGCAACTAAATTAGTTGCACTCTGTACAACTACAATTGATCAATCGTCGTTTTCAATCGTCAATCGCAACTAATTCTTGTTATTTTAGTTGTTAATCGTTAGTCGACTACATTTTGCCCATCTCTGCCCCTTACTTGCCGACCTCTGTAGTAATGTACTATTACACGTGTATGTATTTACGCCTGCCGCATACCAGAAGCGTTGTGGGCTATAATTACCACCAAGTGGGTTCCAGGAGGCCTTTGCCCAGCAGTGGGACACCTAAGGCTCTTAATAATAATAAATGTATTTACGTATGTACGGTTTAATAAGTTTCTTTATCTTCTGTAGCACGGAAGACCATATCTCTCTCTCTCTCTCGTTGTGTTGTACCTAGTGGCAGGATCTCCGCCAATTTTGAAGCTGTGAATTCAATTTGTTCTGTTGGTTTCATGTTAAAGCGTCAAAAGGGGCTAAAGGTGGTTTTCCACCGGATGAGCGCGGATTGAATTGATTTTTTATTTGCACGCTAAATTGAAACGTATTGCCGTACTATTAGAATGCACATTACACTGAAGAAATTTTCCCGCTTGAAAATAATCTTCAGTGTGATTTGCACTCTAACAGTACAGCAGTACGGTTCAATTTAGCGTGCAAATAAAAAATCAATTCAATCCGCGCTCATCCGGTGGAAAACCACCTTAACACATGCTGACAAGTTGCGCCGAGCGTGACTCATCAACTCTCTCACTCGCGCTATTCAAATTAGAAAGAGGAGAATAGTTGTAGTCTCTCGTCGCGTCGGCGTCGTCACTTGCGCTAGCCACGCATAAATCAACTAAGCTTACGTCCTATGTTGTCCTGGTGCTCAGATCCGCGAAGCATTCAACGATATCTGGCACCACGAGCTGATAGCGGAGGGGCGGGACCGCATCGCGGCCTGGACGCGTGACGCGGCGCAGCGCATCAGGGACGGGACCCCGCCCCTCTCCCCTATCCTGCTCTATGAGGAGCTGGTGGCTTTGTTTAAGGATCGAGGTATGCCGTGTTCATGTTATCCTAGTATTTTTAACTCCCGACGCAAAAGTTCAAGTGTGTCTGTGTGTCTGTCTGTGGCTGTGTGTGATTCATTTTGAATGAGAGAACACATATTATGAATACAAAAACGAATCAAAAGTGCCGAATGAATCCATTAGTAAAAAAACGACCCAACACTGTTCCAACACTGTTGGGCCAACAGTGTTGGAATTGGCATTCGGCGTCGTTCACTCGAGTGAACCGTGTGCACGGTATTCACAGGGCGGCCCGCGAGTTGTGTCGCGGCGTCAAACAATGTTCATCTCTTTCTTTGCGTTCTAATTACAAATTATTACTATATATTTAAAAATTCAATCAGCTTCGAGCTCCCACACAACAAATACCGCTAAAGATATATGATACAGATGTATGCAGGTGGTCCCTGTGTTTTTCTTCACATTGTTCATGGTGTCCTGGTACTGTCAAGTTCTTATGACCTCTTCGTTCCCAGTATGGCGCCGCAGCATCGTTATATTCGCGTGCGGCCTGGCGCTGGGCGGGGGCTGCGGGCTGGCCGTAGGGCTCCGCTGCGCCACGCACGTGCCCTCGGGGCCGCATGCGCGCGCCCTGCACGCGCAGAATGACCAGAGCGTCATACTCGTCGAGGATGCCACGGCGGCAGGTAACATCGTCATCCACCTAGCGTTATTCCCGGTTGTGCTAAAGGAGCCCGGGGTCCGCTTTGACATCTAATCCCAAGATTTGGCATACGCGCTAGTTTTTACGAAAGCGACTGCCATCAGACCTTCCAGCCCAGCGGGAAAACTAGACCCTATTAGGATAAGACCGGTTTCCTTACGATGTTTTCCTTCACCGAATAGCTAACGGTAAATTTAATATTCCGTGTACCTAAGTTGCGAAAAACTCATTGGCACGAGCCGGGATTCGAACCAACGACCGCCGCTTGACAGCCGCATGCCTAAATAACTAGGCTACCGTAGCCTACGGCGGCAGGTAACGTTATGCTAACGTTACAATATCCTTCTGAGACCCATATTTCTATAATTGGCGCATCCAGCGCACTCCAGCAGGTTCCCATAAATGAAATAAATGATTTTTATTCTGCAAGTAGGCCGTAATGGCACTTTTACAAGTCAAAATTCTACCAGCGTTTCTGAAAAAGAAGTTCACTGTTAAGAAGAAACGCCGAGACTAAGGCAGCGGTTTTTCTAATTCATTGCGTGTGATCCCAATTAACCTTCGGCGTCGGGCTTTTGATAGACTCTTGTTCGCAATATTCCACTTCCGCCCCTCGTTAAACAATGTACTATTACTTCAGATTGCATATTTATCGAATAGCTGCGATCCGAGACATTGTTTGTTTTACCGCCCTAGATGAGTACCTATACTAATGATACTGCCCCGTTTTCACTGCGGTACCAGGAGATCATAAACGCGTGGTTGTGTTCCAGCGGCGGGCGCGGGCGAGGTGCTGGTCCGAGTGCAGGCGTTCAGCGTGTGTCCCTGCGACCGCGCCGCGCTGCGCGGGCGGGGCGCGGCGCTGCGCGCGCTGTGCGGCCGCACGCAGCCGGTCGTCGGCCGGGGATTCGCGGGTGAGTACTGCTGTGAACCTCGCGTGCCCTGGTGCTGAGCGGCTGCCGCGAATATGACGAAGGACGGGTGTTACCAACTTACGATACTGATCAACGTTAAGTATGGCGCCTGCGGCGCTGCCACGAAAATCGAAACTCGAAGTTCGTATACATGCATCCCTGTCACTCGAGTAATGTAAGTGCGATAGAGATAACTTCGAATTTAGAAGTTCGTGATTATAGCGCTGCAGCTTTCATGCCATAGAACCTTGTCAAACTTTCCATACATTCAGATTTTAACGAACACCGGTTAACCATTACAGACGGTTTGGTGCAACAGAGGAAGGAAAATATCTAAACAAATACATAAATATCTGGGGACAATCATACACAAATTGACCCAGTCACAAACTAAGCAAAGCTAGGTCAGAATTAATTGTTTTTTCATATCGGATACTCTGAAAGTAGGTCATTGTTTATCTAAATAGCGGGTTGAAAGTGAGGCATGTCGCCCCTAGGGCTGAAAAGTAATAAAAAAAAGACCGGGTTGCACTCCGGGAGTGCCGGCAGAAGTGAAAACTCAATAACATTGTAACAGTTTTCGATCAGGTCACGTGACATCTTACGGTGTCACCCTAAAAATGAATTTGGCGCAAATTTATGAACTGGAAGGCCGTTCCATTTTATAAATCCGACAGTCTTCGACCAGATTCGCGTTTAAAAGATCTTTACGCAAGTTGTTTGCTAGCAGAGCCGTAGATTCTTAGTGTTTCTGTTCACTATTTTCGTCTGTATATATATATATATATGTAGGTATTTATATTTGCATGTATTTTTATTTATTTTTCTATTGTTGTTATTTATTATAAATGTCATGTTTAATGTGTGTTTATATCTGTAGTTGCACCGCCCACAATTTGTCTGCTTTGCCCAAAGGTTGACTGGTAGAGAATGCTTACGGCATTAAGTCCGCCTTTTGTACTATAAGTTGTTCTTTTGTGCAATAAAGATTAAATAAATAAATAAATAAATAAACAATTATCAATTATTTAGGCAGACGGGCCGCGGGCGCGTTGGGTGCGACGGGCCGGCTCGCCCGCCGCGCCGGCGGCGAACAAAATACCAATTTGTTTTTGCCATTGCCAAATATGTTACAAAGCTGTATCTCTTTAGGAATAACGTCCAAATTCGAACTATTCGAATTTGCAAGAACAGAGGACGGCGGCGGTGAACAAAATATAAATTTGTTTTTGCCGTTGGTGAATATTTTTCAAAGCTTTATCTCTTTAGGAATAACGTCCAAATTCGAACTATTCGAAATTGCAAGAACAGCGGACGGCGGCAGTGAACAAAATATCAATTTGTTTTTGCCGTTGTAAATATTTTTCAAAGCTTTATCTCTTTAGGAATAACGTCCAAATTCGAACTATTCGAATTTGATCAATAGCAAAACGGTGAAGGACGCGTGAACAAAATTTTTTTTTTTTTGCAGAATATGCTATTGCAAAAAGTGTTTAACGGCTTTATATTCTTATGAATAGCGTTCAGTTTTGAATGAAGTCGAATCGGCTAGCAGCAAAATATAAAAGTTTGTGACCTCCTTCACATCTGACGTCACAAAAATCTGTCGCGTATTTAACAATTTTTCCCCATCCCAAAAAGTGCTCAGCGCCGCTAAAGAAGTTTTCACTTCAAAAAAAAAGCAATGAAACCACACATGTACAGCCACAGTTTCAGAAAATTGTACTCATTTTGAAACTTGTTAACAATCATGCGTTATTTTTTTTAATATTGATAATAAATTCATTATTGTATGACTATTATTGCTATTTGAAGACTATTGAATATTTTTCAAGTGTTCGTAGTTCAATGTAACCGCTTTCAAAACAGCGTCCAAAAGTCATTTAAAAAAATGACAATGGCAAAAACCTATACTGCCACAATGCAATAAAATTTTGTTGATTTTTGAAGCTTGTTGATAATTATGATGGTTTTTATTCTTTATTACTATATGGCATATATATATATATACAAATATATATATATATATATATATATATGTATATATAAATTAATTTTTCGATATAATCACTTCAAAAGCGCGCCCAGGAAATGGTCCACACACTAACATTATTAAAATCTGTCAACAGTTCCCGCCCAAATGGTCCACACACAAACAGTTTTAAAATGGGTTCTATATCATCTGACTGATTTAGAATATATTTAAGTTTTTGGCTTTCATTTAATTTCCAAGTATTCGAAATGAATAGTAGAGTGTTTAACTCGGGGAAAGCCACCCATTTCAGCCTCGAACTATTGGCGCTCTCACTTCGTTCGAGCGCCAAAATATCTCGTCAGGCATGGGTGGCTTTCAACCCTCGGTTAATATTCTACTATTAACCCCCGACGCAAAGAGAGGGGTGATATAAGTTTAACGTGTCTTTCTGTGTATCTGTCTGTGGTATCGTAGCTCACAAACGGAACGGACCGATTTGAATGCGGTTTTTTTGTGTCATAGATTGTGTAATTTTATCCCGAGTGTTCTTTTGGACTTTGAAATGAAAATGTCGGGGGTTTCTCAACTTTTCTAAGTTGTAGTTATAAATAGGTAGTCGCCGATATTGTGTTTAAGCAATATGAACCGGTGACCAGTTCCGGGTATCCTTGCAGGGGTGGTACTGGACGTGGGCCGCGGCGTGGCGGAGCTGGAGCTAGGTGACGAGGTGTGGGGCTGCGTCAGCGAGTGGAGCGGTGGAGCCGCCAGCGAGCTGCTCACCGTGCGGAGGTAAGGCTGGGGCTGCGTCAGCGAGTGGAGCAGTGGAGCCGCCAGCGAGCTGCTCACCGTGCGGAGGTAAGGCTGGGGCTGCGTCAGCGAGTGGAGCGGTGGAGCCGCCAGCGAGCTGCTCACCGTGCAGCAGCTCGCTGGCGGCTCAGGTAAGGCTGGGGATTCATTTATTTATTCAAACTTTATTGCCAAAACCAAAACAGTGTTCAAATGGCGGACTTAATGCCCAATGGGTTTGTTGTCGTTAGGCATATTTTTTGCCTTCTTTCTGTTGGAGTAATAATAAATATAGAGTACACCTGGCTGCGGTCTTCTGTATTGATGTGCTACCCCAGTTGGACTTAAATATGAATGAGATGACATTGCGCTGGTGCCCTACCTCTCTAACGGCCGGGCCACGTCCTTGCGCGGCGGCGGCAGCGGTTTTTCTAATTCATTGCGTGTGATCCCAACTAACCACAGTGCGTTGCGCGTCTCGACCGCGCAATGAACAGATAATACGCTTGCCGCGCCGCAATTCGCGCAATGTCGTGGCCGGCCCGTAAAACCCCATGTCCAGGCGATGCGAACCTAGGTGGAAGGCGTTTCGATGTGAAAACGTTGTTAATTCGTACAAGCACAGATCGTATTCACTAATATCATCAGTAATGTAATCCTTTTATTTTTCAGTACTCGTGTGAGCAAACGGCCTCGGGGCTTAGCCGCGGACGCCGCCGCCTCCCTGCCCTGGGCGGGAGCCCTGGCGCTCCAGGCGTTAGAGCGGCTACGCTGTGCGCTGGAATGTAAGGGGAAACGGTAGGCGCGTAGGGAACTGCCTCGCATGTTCTGTGCCCCTGGTACTTGGTACACTTGCGGAGGACGCTGTTCTGCCGTTGCAGAAGCCCTAGCGCTCTAGGTGTTTGGTCGATTGCGCTACTCACTGCAATGTAGGAAACGGTAGGTGCGTAGGGAACTGCCTCGCGTGTTCTGCGTCCCTGGTACTTGGTACACTTGCGGAGAACGCTGCTCTGCCGTTGCAGAAGCCCTGGCGCTCCAGGCGTTGGATCGATTGTGCTACTCACTGGATGTAGGAATCTGTAGGCGCGCAGGGAACTGCCTCGCATGTTCTGTGTCCCTGGTACTTGATTCGCTTGGCGAGGTCTAGCGGAGGACGCAGGCCTACCGTTGCAGGCGCCTTGGCGCTCCATCGCGTAGCGATTTACCTTGCATTTTCTGTGTCCCTGGCATTTCGTAAGCTTGGCGCTGTCTAGCGGAGGGCGCAGGCCTTCGGTTACAGAAGCCCTAGCGCTCCACGCGTTGGACCGGCTACGCCTCCCGCTGGAATGTAAGGACTTGGCCACGACCTTGAGCGGCGGCGGCGGCGGCGGCAGCGGGGCGCCATACTTGGGAGTGAGAGGCCGCGCTCAGATCTGTCAACTTCTTCGTATGTTCAGTGGTCCTGGTACTCGCAAATTAACGACTTGACAGTGTCATCGTCATCGCCTACTTCGATGCTTTCTAACAAGCTCGAATTCAAATAATCATGCAAATATTTTCGTTTCGACCAATCATAATGTCCTTCCATACGACGCGGACCAGAGCCAGTGTTATGCACGGAACCACAAGTCACTGTTGAAATCGTGCAAATACTGTCATTCTAATTTGAATCTTCACGTGCAGCACTCAAAGCTAACATTTGATTGTTCTACAAATGTTTTATCTTCCAGCATGGTGATATGCGGTGCGGCGAGCGGCGAGGGCTGCGCGTTAGTACAGCTGCTGAGCTCGCGCGGCGCGCACGTGTCCGTGCTAGCGCCGCGAAGGGCGCGCAACGCTCTCAGGGATCTGGGTAAGATGTTTGCAACTTTATGGTATGGTGTTAAAGTTCATATTCCATTGAACAGTTCATAGTCAATGTGAAGATTTAAGAGAAAATGTCTGTGAGATTGTGGTTTGTGTCGGTCAGTATATAGAAAAGCCTCACCCTTACCAGGATTCGAATCCAGGAGCAAGTTTTGCTAAGTGAAGTAATAACGTTGCGACCACCAGGAGCGCACGAGTTCGTGGAGCTGGACGCCAGCAGCCACGCGACGGCGTCGTGGGCGGGGCTGGCGCAGCACGCGGCGCGCGCGGGCCCGTGGGACGGCGTGCTGGCGTGCGCCGGCGCCGCCGCGCCCGCCGCCGGCCTGGCGCCGGCGAGGGCCGCACTCAAGTTAGTGCTCTCATGGTCATGTCGTCCCGGTACCTATACCTACTGTAGCGAAGCGACTCAAAATACATCGTGTCAGATATATTTTTTCATCACACTTGCTCGAAAAGGGCTTCATAATGCGCAGACATACAGAGCTGTAATAGCCTGTGTTACGCCCACGGGCGTAATGGTTTTTTTCTTAAATTGTATCTGTCACTCATGCGGCAGTTACAAAGCAAAAAGGTTTTATATCAAATACGATGTCTCAAAACGTATTTATAAATAATTTTAAACTTAAAAAACTACTTAAACATGTTAAACTGAATTATTTACAGATTTAATATGTAGTTATTTAGTCTATGTAAAATGTTATTAAGTGTTTTCAAATCGTGGCTGTATAGAGAAGGGTCTTTGCCATACGCGCCTCACGTCAAATTCAACAAAATGGACGACTGACATGTTGCAGTTTTTATTACGATTTGTATTAATTTCATCTAAAATGTATTTTTTTCCTCGCAAATGTGATGAAAAACATTGTGTATAACACGGGCGTAAGAATATTGCAAACTCGAGTCATCAAAAGTTCTGATAGACTCTTGTTCGCAATATTCCACTTCCGCCCCTCGTTAAACAATGTACTATTACGTCACACCTGGCCACAATGCGAGTTTTACCGTACGCGCAGACGTAAAATTAAAATAGTGTACTTATCACGGGCAGTAAAAAAGAAAGCCCTCTATCGCACCTTTACAACCCTCGCCTGCGGCTCGGGTCATAAACACCTGCGATTTCGGGCTTTCTTTCTTTTACAGCCCTTGGTAAGTAATGTACTATTACGTCAGACCTGGCCATAATGTGAGTTATAAAACTCGCATTGTGGCCAGATAAAGACGTAAAATTGTGTACTCACCACGGGCAGTAATGTACTATTTTGGAAATGTGGCAATAAATGGGCTAAAACCAAGCTGGAAAGTAGCTGTAGCAGCTGAACCACCTGGTTGTTATTGTTGAACAGTTTGAACAGCGATTCCCCAATCACAGATCCCCCCGCCCCCGCCTCCGCCGGCAGCCCCCCCCCCCCCCCCCTCAGCTACAGTGTTTCATATTATGATCTTTAATTACGTACTTAATTTTGACTTATCTAAATATATAAAAGAAGAAATTGACTGACTGACTGACTGACGTATCAACGCACAGCCCAAACCGCTGGTTCTAGAGATTCCAATTTTGGCACGTAGGTTCCTTATAAGGTCTAGGGGAGCACTAAGAAAGGGTTTTTCAAAATGAAATGGAGGTCCAAAGTTTGTTTGTGAAATCATTATTTTTTGAACTAGATACTTGAAACTTTGTAGGAAGATTACTTATTAAGAGAAAAAAAGTACTTTCAGCGCTTTATAAAATTCCTTCCCTAAAGGGGTTACATAGGGGTGCGAAGTTTGTATCCAAAACTACTGGGACTAGAAACTTGAAATTTACACCAGAACTTCCTTTTGTGACGGTGTGTGGAAATTGCATCCCTAAGGGGGTTAAATAGGGGTGCAAAGTTTGTATGAGAGAAATATTATTTTTTGAACTAGAGACTTGAAATTTTGTAGGAAGATTACTTATTAAGATTCAAAAAAAGTAATTTAGGCATTTTATACAATTCTACCCCTAAGGGGGTTAAATAGGGGTGCAATGTTTGTACGGGGGAAACATTATTCTTTGAGCAAGAAACTTGAAACTTTGTAGAAAGATTACTTAATAAAATACAAAAAGTACTTTCTGCGTTTTTGAAAATTCTATCCCTAAGGGGGTTAAATAGGGGTGCAAATTTTGTATCAGGGAACTTTATTTTTTGAGCTAGAAACTTGAAACTTTGTAGAAAAATGACTTATTAGAATACAAAAAAAAAACTGACAGCGTTTCACAAAATTCCACCCCTAAGGGGGTTAAATAGGGGTGCAAATTTTGTATCCGAAACTACTAACCGTTGTATGGAAATCGTTCATTTGGAAAGTTATAGACTTGAATCTTTGTAAGAAGGTTTCTTACCAAAAAGTAAAACAAACGATTTAGCGTTGTTATAGAAATTCATCCCCTAAGGGGGTTAAAAAAGTGTTGAAAGTTTGTATGGGAAACATGTCGTTTTAAAAGTTAGCCGTTCAAAACTTCGGTCACAAGCTCTTAATGTACAGTCAAAAACATTGATAAGGGTTTTTTTTCTAATTCATCCCTTGAAGGGGTTAAGACAGGGGCTGAAACTTCACATAAGTAATGTGTGATTTTTAATGATAAACTGTGGCACAGATTAAAGAATACAAGTACAGATACCCAATCTCATAGAGCAAAAGCGTACCGTCCTAATGTAGGCAATTCTGTATACAATTTTAGTCCTGTAGCTACACCAGTAGATGCAGTATCCGAGCTACCACGGCTATGACGCTGTCAGCCTACCTGATAGTTTTAGTAATACATTGAGATATCACCAGATGGCATTGACTTCCCGGGCAACAAATAGAGTATTTTTGATTTTTTTGATATAAAAGTAGTATTTTCGAGACAATATTACACATCACACAACATTATACATAACCAAACGCTTGGAGCCTGTGGTTCCATAGAACTTTCGCGACCAGTGATGGCGCCATCTAGTGACAGTACCCAATAATACGTGTAGCAAACTTAGCAAACTTACTTAACTCACACGTATAGTACGAGTTACATGGATTTAGTACCAATTTCATTGCATTTACTAAACTGTATGAGTTTAGTAAATTTACCTTTATTTTATGTACGGAAGGATGTTTGCGATATAATTAAGGTACGTTGAATTTATTAAGGTGTACAAATCATTCTATCTTCACGATTACTGGTTCAAATGTTTCGCTCGGTACCTGTGTCGCCATCTATGAGTTCTTTTTTGTAATAATTATACGTTGTTCGAATTGGGAGGCCATGACTGTGGCTAGAAACATGAGAGCAGGACAGAACGTTTCTTTTATAATATATAGATCTATACAGATTTTTTTTAACTTAAAAACGTATAACCTATACATATATCAATGTTTACAAATAAATGATTGGTTGATTGTTGAAGAATAGTATATTATTGCCGTGGTCGGGAAGGAGGCAATTGCAGGCTGAGTACTTGTTTAAACGGACGAGCTTGCGAGTCCGTTTAATTACAATTCGAAGCCTGCAATTGCCATTCCGGCTGAGGCTAATATAGTGCTTTTCTCAAAAATGGGGGAATAAAAAATACTAAATTTATAAATTTGGTACTCGACAAATAAAGGAATTTATATATAACATTCCAGGCGGCCTGCAATGTTTTTATTATTTTAATTTAGATCTGACCTTAAACTATACACTTTACCTTCCAATATGTAGCGAATTATGTTCACTTTGCGGGCCATTTTTGAGAAAAATAAAATTGCGGTTAGATGGTCGTATGGAAAAGTTCATAGATACGACGACCTTTCTTATATAATGACAAAATAATTCTTTATAGGAAGACAACTAAGGACCTAAACGCAGTATTTCGCGACCCAAACAGGAATTTACTTGATGTTCCATACAACGATTAGAACAAATAGCAACTGTGACGTCACAATCTAATGTCAATTAGTATGAAGCATTTCGGCTGCCGCCAGCGAGGTCAATCTTTGAATACAATTTTTGGGTATTTATGTTCTTTTATTGTAGTTGCTCCCATACAAACTTTTATTCCTCTCCAAATACTGGTTCGAATGGCATCGAAAAAAATTAGGAAACAAGCCTATAGCAATGTCCGGGCCACAAATTTGACTTGAAATAAAAAAAAGGGGTAGGCAGAGCACATGAAACTTATGTTCCAGCGCCACTTTTAGCATAAATGTGGGTATAAATCGACAAAATATGATATTGCAGTTATAGGTTGTTAGCCCATCGCCCACAACACACTTCAACCCTGCTCCCTTAGTCGACTTTTACGACACCCACGGGACGAAATGGGGTGGTGAAATTCTAACCCGACACCACACGGGCATACAAATAATAGGAAATAAAAAATAGTTTACCATAACGGGTTTTGACGAAGGGTTTAATTCATATAGGGGAAGTAAGAAGTAAGTAGGCCGTTGCCGGCGTAAGAATTCAACAGTTATTGCAAAATTACACTTACTACGCGGGCGAAGCCGCGGGCAAAAGCTAGTAATTATATAATATAATCATTTGCAATTTCCTCGCAGTAGGCGTGAAAAGCACTATGTAATGTCTCGGCCAAAAGTGCAATAGATGGACTCGTTTTCTGTTGCCCACTCGTCCATCTATTGCCTACTTTCTAAACTTTCAGTCGCACGTAAAACAGCAATATACGCATCACTGAAGTGCGAACGAAAGATCCGAATTAGAAACAGAATGTATTCTGTTCCTTCCTCGACGTGTGAAAAAGACGACTATCTGTTGGAGAGTGACGCCGAAAATGTATAAGGTGTTGCCTAGTCTGTTCTCTCCGACGTATATGCTTGGTGTGAAAGAGACGACTGTCTGTTGCAGAGCGACGGCGGCGCGCGACGCGGTGGTGGAGCTCCGCCCCACGCCGCTTGTCACGGACCGGCTGCCGACACCCTTCTCAGTTATGTTCGCCGCGTCCTTCTACACCTTCAGAATTCTGAGAGTAAGTGCAGTATGTAGTTGTAATTTATAGCCTTATTCTTGTCAGAGAATTGTAGTTTAGAACTAGATCGTGACTCCGGATTTCTAATTAGGCGAACTAACTTGACAGCTGAAAATGTTGTCAGACATAGGAAAAAAAAAATAGTGATAGGTTTATGTCGATACAAATATGTCGATATAACGTTGTGCCTACTATAAATCTGATACAAATTGTATTTTATCAAGTAATCATACTAAAGTATGGAAAAGGTTTTGTATAATTAGAAAATAATCTTATTTTAGACATCTTGCATACCTACATTCATCATCCTCCTAGCGTTATTCCCGGTTGTGCCCCTAAAGAAGCCCTGGGTCCGCTTTGACACCTAATCCCATGATTCGGCATAGGCACTAGTTTTACGAAAGCGACTGCCATCTGACCTTCCAACCCAGAGGGAAAACTAGACCTTATTGGGATTATGAGGTGTGCAGCATGTATGTGTAGTATGTAGTATAAACGTATGTATAGATATAAGATTGAGACGGAGAGAGTAATGTGTACACAGTTACATTATAACCGCTTTCAAGTACGCTCGTCTTTCTATCCTTTCCCCCCTCCACACCTCATGGTGACCTTGCCATGGAACGGGGAAGCGTGGCATTGAGCGGTCGAGCTTAGACGAACTATTACGTTGCGCGTGGCGCAGTTAACTTCAGTGAAGGACAATGGGGAACGGATACACGAAGCAAGAAGAGAAGGAAGTAGTCGTGAACCAGAACGCTGCCGGAAATATAGTACCGGACACCACCGCCACCGAGCACATAAAAATTAATAATGTACTTTTGAGTACGTTATTCGTCGTCTTTGCCATCATTATTTGTTACGGCCTTTTCAAGGTCATGAAAAAGGCGCAAGCAAAATACATACAGAAGGAAGTGAGGAGAGAAATGTGGGCAAGAGTTCAAGCCAGGCTGTCAGGAAGGAAGATGACTCCACCCAGGGAGAACGTAGAGGAAATTTAGGCCTCTGCGGCCAGAGAAGGAGAGTAAGAAGATCTACAAGTGAAGTGAAATGTGAAAAGTGATGTGTCGTGAAAAAGGGTATGGAATTAGAATTAAGTAGGATATACGACCAATTAGAACATATTAGAATAGAATTGAGAAAATTAGGACATGACAGAAGGCAACAAAGTATAGGACAATCTAAAATAAATATTGCAAAAACTGTTTACGAAAATTTTAAAAGACTGATTGCCTCCATTTCTAGTGGTGACCTTCAAGAACAATATATTATTTCAGAATTATTGTGCGACAGAATCAAGCAATCATATGATAGGATATTACAATATAAGATATTAGAGGGTGAAAAATCAATTAAAATGGCGAAGTTATTTGATATACGAGAAGCTAGTAGCTTAATCCCTTTATTGGATGATAAGGAGGAATCTATCGAAAAAATGATAGCGGGTATCGAATTATTAGACAGTATGTTAAGTGAAGCTAGTGAAAAGAAGCTGCTGATTTCTTTCGTACTTAAGACACGATTAAATAAAATCGCGCAATTAAAGCTAAAACCGAAATATGAAACCGCTACCGAACTAGTAGCCGATATTAAAAAATACATGTTACCAAAGAAATCCGCAAATTCTCTTTTAATGCAACTTAATAACGTGACTCAGAGGGACTTGTCTATTAATGAGTATGGTGATAAAATAGAGGAGTTGTTCATTGGTCTAACGATAGCGCAAGCCGACGGGAAACCGGAGATAAGCACTATTCTAAGACCGATCAACGAGTCCTTAGCTATAAAAAAGTTTACAGATGGTTTGAGGAACCGTCGTTTCAGCACAATTTTAGCAGCCCGACAATACACGGAGCTAAAGGAAGCCGTCAGAGCTGCCCAAGATGAAGAGTTGGCGAGGCCACAGCAGGAACCTGTGGTCATGAACATGAACTACAGGAGAGGCTTCCAGCAACCCCAGCGGTACGGCTGGCATGGTCCAGGTTACCAGTCGAATCGTGGCAAACCTTACAACCCCGGCGGGACATGGACACCGAACTACGCCAGGAATAGAGGTACCGTGCCTAGTAATAATTTCTATAGGGGACGAGGAGCTGCGGCGCGACAGTATTTTTTTAGGGGACACCGAGGCGCACAGAGGAGCCGTGGGCGCCGAGGTAACGGAAATGTGTATACATATACGCACGAGTCGCAGACCTCCCACGAGACACCAAATGATGAAACTGAAAGAGTGCAGTTTTTTCGAGCATAAGGTTTTGACATGTGACGGACTTGACTTCGTAATTTTCACAGTAGGCGGACAAGACATTACTTTTATTATTGATACTGGCGCAACTTTGTCTATTTTGCAAAAAGGAAAGGTTCCCATAGAATCGCAGTCATACGAGTCGGACACTGTAATATCAGGCGTAGGCGGCGAGATTACAAGTAACCATGTCGCGAACGTGACTTTACAACACGGTAATACGATATCGTTCATGCATAAGTTTCATATACTGCATGATATGCCCTGTCATGCGGACGGTATTATCGGACTAGACTTCTTGCGAACTTATAATGCGATAATAAACCTACAGACGGATGAGCTTACTCTGCATACTGACGAGGAAAGTTGTGTGGTACAAATTCATAGGAGTAGCGATAGTGAAACTTGTTTATCATTACCAGCTAGAAGCGAATCGTTACATTTAATGAAGGTAAAATCATTTGATTTCACGAAAGATTACGTTGTAAATTCGAAACAGTTAACCGAAAATGTATTTTTAGCGGGTACCGTAGGTAAAATAAAGCAAGGTAGAATACCCGTACGAATTTTGAACACAGGTGACGAGGATGTTAAATTACCTATATTTGAACCTAGTTTAGAAGATTTGAGCGAGTATAGCATTTGTAATTTTCAAAAATCTGCCAATGGAGTAAGTAGAGTTAAAAAATTGTTGTCATCATTGAAATTAAATCATTTAAGTGACGCGGACAGAAAACTTATAGAGTCAATATGTGCTAAATACGCCGACGTTTTTTACTTAGACGGAGACAGACTAGGAACGACCAATATATTAAATCAAAGTATCACCGTCAAACCGAATACGAAACCCATATATACAAAACCGTATAGATTACCAGCATCGATGAAATCGGAAATTAAAAAACAAGTCGAGCAAATGATTACAGATGATATAATTGAAACAACCAACAGCGATTGGAATAGTCCCATACTTCTAGTACCCAAAAAAATCAGAAGACAGTACGAAAAAATGGAGATTAGTCATCGACTATCGAAAAGTAAATAATGTCATTCAGGATGATAAGTTCCCACTCCCCAACATTGTTGATATTTTAGATTCTTTGTCAGGAGCAATATATTTTACCCACCTTGATTTACAACAATCATATTATCAGACATCTTTAGACGATAATAGTAGAAATGTCACATCATTCACAACAAGTCAAGGTCAATTTCGAATGAAAAGACTTCCTATGGGGCTCAAGATAAGCGGAAGTGCTTTTTCGCGAGTAATGTCGATAGCAATGTCAGGATTATCGTACGAGAAATGTTTTGTTTACATGGACGACTTGATCGTTTTTGGTAGGAACATGCAACAGCATAATAAAAACTTGACCGACGTGTTGGAGCGATTGCGTAAAGTTAACTTAAAATTAAATCCACAGAAATGTGATTTCTTAAAGAAGCAGTTACTATATTTAGGCCATATTGTGTCAGCGGAAGGTGTTTTGCCAGATCCACAAAAAACTAAAGTGTTAGAGAATTACCCAGAACCGACAAATAGTGACGAAATTAGGCGTTTCGTAGCGTTTTGTAACTACTACAGGAAATTTATCCCATCTTTTGCAAGAATAAACGTACCATTAAACAAGCTATGTAGGAAAAATGTGTCATTTGACTGGACGGACGAATGTAGACAGGCATTTAAAACCCTTAAAGAAAAACTTGTAACTCCACCTATTCTACAATATCCAGATTTCTCAACAGACAATGAATTTATTTTACAAACAGATGCGTCCGCAAAATCAATCGGTTCCGTGCTATGTAATAAAGACAACAGACCCATAGCGTATGCTAGTCGACCCCTAAATAAAGCGGAATTAAACTACCCAGTAATTAAAAAAGAGCTTTTATGAATAGCTTGGAGCGTGCAGTATTTTAGACCCTATTTGTTTGGAAGAGAGTTCACTATAATGACCGACCATCGACCACTTTTATACTTATTTAGTATGAGAGACCCGTCAAGCAGATTAATAAAATTCCGATTACAATTGGAGGAGTACGACTTTAAAGTAGTTTACATAAAAGGAAAAACAAATGTAGTAGCAGACGCTTTAAGTAGAATTACAATAACATCAGATGAATTAAAAAGTATGAGTGAACAAATTATGGTCATGACACGGGCACAGAGCAGAAAAATATTACAAGATAGGGAAACGAGTGAAAACAGTGTTACGGATCCTAATATACCCGAAAATTCAAGGTCTGATCAACCAAGAATCGCGGAGATATTAAGAAAACCTAACAATTCTGTAGAAATGATGTTTGGATCAGAAGATGAGTTGAAAAAATTAAGAAAAAATAAAATGATAACAAGAGAAAAACAATGTTTTGCGTATGTCAAAGAAAAGTTGGTACTTTATATTAACCTTAACTATATGTCACAATTCACGCGAGTCGTATTTGCGAATATGTTAAGTGATTTTTGTAAAGAAATAAATATAGAGGAATTATGTATAATAAAAGATGACAGAAACGCGTTGTTTATAAGGTCTCTCGCAGATGAGATAAAAATAAATAAAACTTGGTCCGGCCCAAGATTAAAAATCCTACGAAAAATAAGCAGAATAACTGACAGAGACGAAAGACTAGTAATCATGAATGACTACCATTTACTACCTACAAGCGGACACGCAGGAGTTCGCAGAATGGTAAGTAACATTAAGTCTAAATACTACTGGCCAGGTTTAGAAAGTGATGTTACTAACTTCGTGAAGAAATGCACTAAGTGTCAAGTAACGAAGTATTCCAGAAACGTCAGACAACCGATGGTTATTACGACTACAGCGTCGACAGCCTTCGAGAAAATATATTTAGATATAGTCGGACCACTCGACACCGACACAGAAGGTAATAAGTACATCCTAACGCTACAATGCGAGCTAACTAAGTACATAGAAGCCTATCCCTTGCAGAGTAAGGATGCAATTAGTGTAGCAAGAGCTCTAGTAAGTAATTTTATATTAAGATACGGCATCCCGGGAGCGATAGCAACGGATCGCGGGGCCGAGTTTATGTCAGCAACTATGGACGAAGTGTGTAAGTTGTTAGAGATAAGTAAGTTTAATTCAACCGCATATCACCATCAATCAATAGGTTCCTTAGAAAATATGCACAAACACCTAGCAGCTTTTATGAGAGTCCAGTGTGACGGTCACCCAGACACGTGGGGTCACTGGTTACCTTTCTGGTGTTTTGCATATAACACAACCGTAAACACAGCTACTAAGTATTCGCCTTTTGAATTGGTTTTCGGAAAACAATGTACCACCCCTAGTAATCTAAAAAGTACTGTAGAACCATTATATAATCCCGATAACTATGCTTTAGAATTAAAATATAGACTACAGTTAGCACATAAAGATGCGAAAGAAAACTTGTTAAGAACTAAAAAGTTACGTAAGAACTATTATGATAAGTTAACAAACTCAATGACTTATAAAAAGGATGATTTGGTTTTAGTAAAGGCGGAGACCGGAAGAAAGTTTGATAACCTTTTCAAAGGACCTTTTAAAGTCATCGAGGATGATGGAGTAAATGTAAAATTAGATATAGATGGTAAGATCGATCTTGTCCATAAAAATAGGACTAAGCTTTTTGTTACTTAAATAATATATGTGTGGATAACTTGATGTTGAATCAAACTACATTTTGTGTTTAATAATAAGTATATTTCAAAAAAAAATGAAAACATTCTTTTTTTTTTAAAAAGCACCCCCTAGGTGAGGTGTGCAGCATGTATGTGTAGTATGTAGTATAAACGTATGTATAGATATAAGATTGAGACGGAGAGAGTAATGTGTACACAGTTACATTATAACCGCTTTCAAGTACGCTCGTCTTTCTATCCTTTCCCCCCTCCACACCTCAATTAGACCGGTTTCCTCACGATGTACAAGGTATACATCTTGTACCTATACATTGTTGAATAATAAATCTATTATATGTTAATAACTGTACCAGAATCCCTATTTATGTAGACATATTTATTTTTAAAGTTTAAATAGCAATTTGAATTCATAAAGTAGGAACCTACCTTGCATAGTCCTTCCACCAACCGTGTCAGTAGTAGAAAAGCCGAAAATACTGACTCATCTATATGTTTATACTGAAACTAACGTAAGAAAGAAATATAATTAGTCTCTCAGCTGCCTTCCAGTGACACGGATGGTGGATCAGCCTCAGCTCAAAGAACTTCAGAAACCAAATTCTATCAAGCTATTATTTAAATAACTTTTACACAAGTAACAAGAATGATAACAACACTAGTATACAAACTGCTTTACTAAACCTCTTTTATGAACTGTTTTTTTATGTATCGATATTAACAGCACTAGCGAAACTGTGGCAACATTCGTGTGCAATGAACTGTCAAGTTAGTTCGCCTAATTAAAAATCCTATATTAGCACTGACATTGCTCGTATGACTACGAAATATCTGAAATAACTTTTACGCAAAAAATCGACTCCAATTTTGTATGTACTTTGGCATGCCACACATATGACATTTTCACATATCCTACCCACTTCATCACATGAACTGCTTTCCTTTAATACGGTGGCTAACCACCAAGTGACTCAAGTGGCTTTGCCAATGATATTAGAGGAGTTTCGACGATTCCTCGGGTATCCCATACTTACCTTCAGTTTCTCACCATCGGTTTCCCACTTAAAAATGTGTATTTTGACGAGCATTAGTTGCCTCTCCAACGAAATTTAATTGAAATCTGCCAAGTGCCTACATCATTGAGGAGTTTTTTCGATATTTCATCTGTGGTCATCAATTCAACTTCACCGAATTTCTGATTCCGAGAGCAAATGCACAGTTAACTACAGAAAATACCAAAATCGCCATTTGAGGAGTTCCCTCGATATCTCTAAGATCCCATCATCAAACCTTTACCAAATGTATATAATAATAATCACCGGTCTTCCTTCGTTTTAGCTAATAACGCTGGTATGGACGAGACACAATTGATACAAGGTTATTTTGGTTTTCAGTGGGTTATAGGGTGCGGCACACACACGGACTGGCTGGAAGAGCGGCAGCGATTAGCGGGCGGGCTGACCGCGCTGGCCCGCCTAGTGGACGAGGGAGCCTTGCGGCCTGTACTGGACAAGGTGAGATGGACATCGGTGCAGTCTACGTCAAAAATCCTTGCGTTTTTCCCGAAGTACTTTAAAGGAGTCCGGGGTCCGCCTTGGCCCCTTCCAGGATTTGGTGCAGGTGTTTTACGAAAGCGACTGGCATCTGATCTGACCTTCTAAGGGAAAACTAGACCGGGATCAGACCGGTTTCCTCACGATGTTTTCCTTCACGGAAAAGCTATTGTTATCCCATTTAGGGCCAAGAATCGCTACGCGCTACGCTCGTAGCCGATTCCTTGGTTTTCCTCGTATGTAGCGGAAAGCGACTACGGCGGTCTGACGCATATGTGTCGCCATTGGCCCTGAATGTGTCATATCATAAATAACAAATGATGTTTCGTGCATACGTTTTTTGAGCCCAATGGTACGAGCCGGTCGGACAGTTGGCTTCGAGCTAACACTCAACACAGAGCATTCCCAGGAGCTTTGGTGTTCCTTATTTTTTTTTTATGCGGGTTGCGGCTCACATAGCCATTAGTTTATTTGATGTTTTTTTTATTTCTAGGTGTATCTCCCACAAGACTTCGAGACTGCCCTAGCACACGCGTGTAGCGACGAAGCGCTCGGTACCACCGTCATCAGGTTCCCTTAGCCTCCACACAGCTATGCACTCCTGGTACCCAGACTATACCAATATTTAAGAAAAGCGTGAATGGTTTATGAGTCTGTCTGTTCTGTTAGCATATATTGTGTAAACATCAGGTTCCCTTAGCCTCCATACAGCTATGCGCTCCTGGTACCAATAAACCTTAACAAATGAGCTTGAATGGTTGATGAGTCTGTCTGTCCGTCATATCTCGTGTAAATTGTATGTGTTTTATACTACGATGGTGGTAAATAAGCATACACGCCGTAGTCTATGGCCGCTTTGAACTACAAAAGGGGCTGGTCCATTTACAGATGGCAATTCGCAGGTCAATGCAGTTCCCGTGCTCAAAACAGATCTATTTAAGTGCAGGTTTAAACCATGTACAATCAAGGAATTTAATTCCCAACCCACCCAAGGTTCAATATCGTATAGCAAACTGTCACCATAAGAGCTAGCTAGAGCACGACGTTAATTTGACATATCGCATGCATTGTTTTATGTTAGTAACTAGGCAAGATTAACTACGTTGACATATTGAACTGAACTTTTGAACGTGTTATTTCATGAATCCCTGTTCCTTCCTGTTGTAACTCAACTATTTATAGCTCTTAATAGTTCACGGTTAGCGCCAAACATTTTGATTTTCATAGTAATAAATAACGTATTTGGAAAATATTTTGCTATTTTCTCCATTGACACTGACACATGTTCGTAATTAAAAAAGCAAATGATAACTTCTCGCAAAGAGGTTATCTGTGATGTGAAGTGACAAATAGTACGTATTGACATTTCAATACTATTACTGAAATAGAATTTTCGACCTTAATGCATTGCGAATGTCTGACGACATTTCAACGGAATGGGTAGGGAATTAAATTCCTTGCCTGTACCTACTACTTATTTACTAGTAGTAGTACTTACCTGCTTAACAAGGATTTACGATTGAAACAGTAGCGCCTTGCGTAGAAAGATCTAGAAGATTATGATACCGGAATATTTTCCTGGAGTTCTGTCGAAAGAGTCGGGTATACATTCTTCGTGGTCGCATGTTAACATTGTTATACAAAAGTTTAGAATTTTCACTTTCAGTTTTAGACCGTGTATTCATAGCAACAATCGGTTTGATAACTTTTGTCAATTTTCGAAAGTTTTCATTGGGATAATTGTATGTATAATAGAAGTTTTATGAAAGGATGTGGGATATTTTAACTTTATAACGTACTTCTGCCATATAAAACTAAAATAATTATAAAGATTTTAATACAAAGTTTTTGATGTATATTTTGTAAATACCAAAGCTGATGGTTTAACTAAATTGGGATATAATATATTGTAGATATTAATGTTGAAATGTAAGAAATGCGCTTTTAGCGAATTTATATCAAACTTTATTTATTAGTGAATATAAAAATACATGAAACTGTTACTCTAAGCAACGTATGAAATACAAACAATGTTTCGACAATGTTTATGAACCCGCGTATAGTCTGGCCAGACTGCCGTGTCAGTGGAAAAGTAAGAGAAACCCTAGGTGCATGGACCTGTAATACTCAGGACTCAGGATACGTGTCGCCACAATGAGGGACGGCGTGGCTCCTATGCATTTTAATTAAGTACTGGTGTTCAAATACACCCAATTATGACTTCGACATGTTGTACTGACAAATTGGGGTTAAATCACATAATCTGTATACCCCGTTACACCTAATTAATGCCACTCAAAAGCACGGCAGGGAAATACAGTGCTGATAAATCGGAATGTTACTTTACATTGCTACTGACCCGGTTGTCCAGATTTCATTTCTCAATCTATATGTTCCTATTATAATAATTAGATAACATTGGAAAGGTATAAATTCTGTTATTGTATATATTAACTTTTTGCTAAATCACCTTTGATTGTATTGTACCGCGAAAATAAGGCTTGTGAATTTGCCAATAGCTCTATCCATCCATACTTCCATACTAATATTATATATTATCCATACTAATATTATAGATGCGAAAGTGTGTCTGTCTGTCTGTCTGTTACCTCTTCACGCTTAAACCGCTGAACCGATTTGGATGAAATTTGGTATAGAGATAGTTTGAGTACTGGAGAAGGACATGGGATAGTTTTTATCCCGGAAATCATCCCCCAAGGGGATGAAGTGGGGGGTGAAAGTTTGTATGGAGCTACGATATAAACGAGTTACACGCGGACGGAGTCGCGGGCAGAAGCTAGTGTATTATAAATGCGAAAGTGTGTCCGTCTATCTGTCTGTTACCTCTTCATGCTTAAACCGCCCAACCAAATTAGATGACATTTGGTTCAGAAATAGTTTGAGTCCCGGGGAAGGACTTAGGATACTTTTTATCCTGGAAATCATCCCCTAAGGTGGTGAAATGGGGCTGAAAGTTTGTATGGACCTAGCTAGAAGCTAGTTTATTATAAATAGATTTATACGTACAACATAAAAATATCTTTATGATTTGTAGAATAAAGTCATTTTCGCTCATAAAATGGCTGAGAACAAGCGATAAATTGTAAATTTACTAACGAGAAAAACGTCTCTTTTATTCATATTTAAAAAGTCTTATAGTTAAATTATAATATAAAATTGCAGATTTTAAGGTGAAAGAAAATCTAATATTCTTTTACAAAGGATGAAATTTGATTGATAGACATGCAGATATTGTTGGAACAAGTTAGCAATATATACCGCTCATTTTTAACCGTCTTCAAAAAAGTTGGAGGTTATCAATTCTTCGAAATATTTTTTGTATTTGGAAAATTATTTTTTGTTTGAAAGGGTAACCTTAATTACCAGGTGGTCCCATGAATCGAGGGATTTCTTCAAATTTCAAAGGCAAACTTGGAGCAATTTGGGTATTGGTTTGAAGTCGGTTAAAACTTTGTTTTTAAAGTAAATTATAACTTATCGATATCCGTCGTTTGTTGTGATAAATTGCATCGTTTGGAATGCGCTTAATGTAAGAGAATGTAAATACCGCAAAATGTACCATCTATGTCAGCAATCAGAATCAAGACTTGAAATATTGTTCGAGTCCGAATGTAAGGTACTTGTTCCACTGCTGTCGAGTTAGCGACAAGCTATCGACCATTTTCTCGCTCAAAAAACGTCCGTTGCACTCGCAGACTTGTCATCACGTTTCTTGTTTTATTAGTTTGTTGCTGATCGTCAGCGGTGAGGCAGGACCTTTAACTTAATTTGTGAACGCGTCCTATAAATCCCAATACCTCTTTAAAAGTACCGATTAGTAAATGTTCTTATACACAAGTTTATGAAAATAAGTAATTTTGCTGCAATTTGTTTATTTTAGCAATTATTTAGCACTTATACATATTTTTGGGAGGTTTTACAATAAATATGGCATCCGAAAGTACAGGATCGTCAGCTTAAGGTCACTACACTTTTCAGCAATTTGTCACAACTTGCTGGAGCTGGAATGAGACAGCAATGCAACATACCTTCCATTCTAATTATAGCAAGTTGGTGTGACAAATTACATCGTGTGTACTGTACTGCAAATGTTGACATTTAGTGCAGTCAGTCAAGAAATTGGTTTACCAATATTCAACTCTATTATTTGCATATTAAAGTTCAAAGGTGGACCACTTCTTTGGCTGACTGTGCGTAATTAAACTATTAATAAATGAAAAATAGTTGTTAAGTTCCTGTAATTTTCATTCAAATCTAATTATATAAAAAAGTTTAACAGTACAAGTGGACTTTGTAGTTTAACGTTTTTTAGTTTTAATGCAAATCGTTTTTAACTTAGTAAATAACAATTTATGTCCATGATAAAATGTCACAACAGATTTTATAAACATTATGCCTTTTTTGGCAAAAAAAAATCGCGACTTATGCATCGTTCGCGACTTGAAGAACAAAAAAAACAAATATCAAAAATGCGTATATGGTAAGCGTAAGGTTTCAAGCTTTATTAGGAGACGTTTTGGCTCCGCCTCTGGCTGTCATTGACCCCAATGCAGCAGTGTGAGACAGCGAGTTATTGCTATCCCACTTCATCCCATTTGTCGTGCGTCAGGCATGACTGTCGGAGCTGTCTCGACCTTAAGATATCACATCATCCTCATCATATCAGCCGAAATAAGTCCACTGCTGCACATATGCCTCCCCCAAAGAGTGCCACAATGACCGGTCCTGCGCCACCCGCGGCCAGTGGACTTCCGCGACCTTTACCAGGTCATCAGTCCACCTGGTCTACCCAGTTGCGCCTTACGGTACGTGGTCGCCACTCAAGAACGTTTCCGCCCCAACGGCCATGTCACATAGAAGGGATACTCTCCTAAGTTATTTGGGACCGTACACCATTAGTGGCTCGACTCGCACTTGACCAGTTTTTATGACTTCTCTGTGATATCTGAAGGTTGAACGTGACTTTCTTAAGGCTCATCTTCAGGTGGGGTCCCACGGCCCGTGTTATTACAGGCCAGGCTAAATCGTGCTACGCCTGGGGATGCCTGTGCCTCTGCTTAAGCCGCGCGCCTTGGCGCGATTTGCCCTGTGAGAAAGCAGGCCGTGGGACCCCGACTTTAGGCGTCATTTATGGATGCGCGACGCGTGCAGCGAGTTTAAAAACGCTTACCCATGTTCATGTTCATAAACGCTCGCATTCTTTCTCCATGTGCCATAATTCTTATAGGCTGATAGACTCGATCGAATGCTACAAGTGAATACTTGCAACCGAACATCGAAAATTCGCCATTTTTAAGTTTGTCGAACTAAACAATGAACTGATCTAAGCATCTATGGCTCTGGCCAAACATCGCTACGTGTTCGTAGCGATGTTTGGCTGTTAAAAATGTTTTTTTTATAAGCTTTACATTAACTTGACCTCGTATGTAAGTTGACCGTCAAAATTTGCAATCCATTTTTCAGTCACATGCCGTTATCCGATTGGGCTGAAAGTTTGGGTATAAGTATAGTTTGGATGACAATTCAATATTATGGTACCATCGAGCTGATCTGATGATGGAGACAGAAGGTGGCCATGGGAATTCAGTACTTAACCGACGTAACCCCGTTGAGTTTGAATCGTTAGAATCGTCTCAATGAGAGAGAGAGATGAGCAATAAAAGCTTGTACCAAAAATGTGATTTTTGTCAGAAACTTATTACGATAATTCTAGCGAACGCTAGTAAATGCTGTGCGGGGTGTGGGCGGAGGGACGCCGCCGCGGAACATTAAGGGGCTCCCATACGCCAATGACCTTCGATCTGAATCCCTTAGTTTTCTAATGTTTTTTCTAGCTTATTATATTAACAACAAGCAATATAGTATCCCATATTTACTTCAAAGTTCATTGTTTCCGAGATATTTGGCATCAAAGTTGAACAATTTTAGGCCAAAAAACTGGTTTTCTGGTCATAACTTTTGAGTTAATTGGTTTAAAATGAAAACCCTGGAGCAGTTTTTAGAGACGTCACAGACGAACCCAAATATGTAGATTTCGTATATGTTAGATCTTTCACGTCAATAGAGATACGAAATAAGTGTTTATTTAGAAAATGTTTAAAAAGATCATACAAAATGAAGTATTCATTTGTTTCAAATCCGGTGGACCAAAATGGAGATAAAAGATGGAAGAACCGATAGCCGTTTGACTTATAATTCTATCAGTTGTGCAAAAGTAGGAGTTACGATTCAAAACTTGTCAAAAATCGGTGAAAACCTCGGGTAGCCCCTTAACTAAATTGCTCGGCTCGGCAAAAAGCTCGAAGCAAACTTACTGTCGTTTCGCTAGAATTATCGCTAAAGCGCTCCTGTTTATTGCTCTTATCTGTAATGTAACATCACACACAACATTACAAGTGAAGGCTAGTCGATCAGCATCCGAACATGTGCGTTTCCGCGCCGCGCAAAGCGTCGCCTGACTATAAAGACTCGATCACGATTTAAGCCTCTCATTGACTGTCGCGGCCTGCGGTGGCGGCCAATAGTGACAACAACTGTCAAGTTTATTATGGATATGGCCCGCGTCAGTGTGAATCAGGCCTTACAGCGGCGGCGGCCATTTTAGGTGGGAGCGAGATACTGCGTTCTGATCTCTCGTCGTCGCCGCCGCTCAGTCGTGGCCAACTAAACCACGCCCTATTGTACCTAAAACTAACATTAAGTAGGTAAATTGTAAAGTAGATAGACTTACTGTATGTATAGATATTTTGAATATTAAAATTGTTGTTTATTATCTGTGTGTTTTACATACCTTTATATTTAATAGCCGCGGCTATGATAAACATCTCACATCGCTGACATTTGAGTGTCAAATAAATGTTGTGGTGTGGCATTACATTGCCGCTCGAGAAAACATACTAGCGGATCTGTGAGCTGTAGAACACGCGATCTTTTCTTTTTAGGGTAGGCAACAACCCTTAAATTATAGTTGCGCCATGTCCGTCCGTCCGTCCTCGGCTAATAGCTCAGCCCTTACAACTGTAATAGGCATGCGGCCTCATGTTCAAATTGATAACGTAGGTAGTGATGCTAAATGGATAGTAAACCATCAAATTAACGTAATAAAGTATAAATTATACGATGTAATTAAAATCATAAAATAAAAAGATAAGAACCTTGAATAAACTTTCACGATTCTCACACATTATTTATACTAAACGGGACTTAATCGCGTATAATTAACTTATTTTATTTACCTCACTGACGTCTCCCGACGTTTCGGATGCGTTGCAACATCCATGGTCACGGGACAACTCACATCCCGGGGATTCACGGGGTTGTCCCGTGACCATGGATGTTGCAACACATCCGAAACGTCGGGAGACCTCAGTGAGGTAAATAAAATAAGTTAATTATACGCGATTAAGTCCCGTTTAGTATAAATAACCTTGAATAAGTTTAGAAAAATGATACATTTTTTTTTATTGTCCAAGAGTAAATTTAAAGTTGCCAATCTTTTATAGAAACCAAATTGTATGACAATTATGTACATAAACGCATTATTTCGCGACCGAAACAACAATTTACCGGATTTTCCATACAACGATGCAACTACTTTGTACAATAAGTGACGTCATGCGTGGGTACGTCATCAGTATGAAGCGTTTTCCGCTGCCGCCAGCGACGTCAATCTTTGTCTCAAATTTTTGGGTATTTATATTTTTTAATTGTAGTTGCTCCCATACAAACATTTGTTGCTCTCCAAAAACTGCTTCGAATGGCATCGTAAAAAAATCTTAGTCCGCACCCTATTCGGCATGGGTATATAAATCAATCACGCCGACATAACAGTAGAATAAAATCTTGAAAAGAAATGTTCCTATCTCCCCTGCGCTTAAAGTGAAGATGTTTTTTTTTTTCGTTAAACCCATGTGTCATCAACCCATCATAAAATATATTAGGTTTTTTAAAACCATTTTTCAACTCAGTCATTCGTTTGCGAGATATTGGGCTTTAACACGTTCGCAACCAAGAACCCGCCTGGTAGGCACTCGTAATGTTTGCTCAGGTGCCGGCTCAGCCCGCTAGGCGGGCAGTAGTATGAGTTCGGTCTCTGGTGTATTGTTCCATTTTTAGTCCGGTTGCGAAAGTGTTGAAAAAGTTAAAGCCCTAATTTTTGTTAGTAGTGTTTTGTTGTAGTACCCCCCCCCCCCCTGCTGGCTAAATGGCTACTACTGGGGATGTGAAAAAAGTCGTGGCAGTAGTTGTATAGTATAATGAATTTAAAAGGAAAACTATCACGGACAAGTAGGCATAAGTAGTTAGCGAGTAATAGTCGACCAACTTAATGTGTACTTGGAATGGCAAAGGTCTAGATTTCTAAGTCCTGCGCCTCCTGTTTCTCTTGAAGGCACCTTTCAACAACATTATCGGCTCAACTTTACGTGTAATTTTCGATGGAGATGCGTCCATGGTTTGGTAGGAACAATCGAGTTCGAAAATAAACACACGGACGCGGTGATCAAAACTATGTGAACACGACTTTAAAGTCAAGGGTATAAGGTTGCTCAGATAATTTTGAACCTTTGGGAACGTATATATATTTATGAACTCGACTGTACATAAGTGATATTGTGGGTAAGTTTACATAAGTAAACTGATGGGCGTAGGCCTCCCCCAAAGACGACCGCTTTAGGCTATAGTTGGTAGTTACCCTGCCTATGAAGCTAGAGGTCCCGGGTTCGAATCCCCATTTATTTGTGTGATGGGCACGAATATTTGATCCTGAGTCATAAATCTTTTCTATGTATTTATTTATCTATATAAGTACCCATAGTACTTACAAGCTTTGCTTAGTTTGGGACTAGCTTGATATGTGAGAGATTGTCCCCTAATATTTACTCGACTTAACGGGGGCACTACCGTGCCCCCAGATTTATTTAGTAAAGTAAGTAATATAATGTAGAAAATAAAACAGCAAATCGGTCCAAACCACATATATTATAATTATAACCGTCAATACAACCCGACCGCACATATATTTACAAGTACAAATCAAATAACAATATCGGTGAATAACTGCAGACAAAAATACTAACCACAAGGTCAGTGGTCGATGATAGTAATGAAACAGCTTATTGTGGTATTTTTCTAAAAATACTAAGTAGCTCTCTAGCCATGGACAAAACTGCTATAATATATCATTACAATAGTCTCAATAGTCCGGCACCCTCCGACCGCGCCTCCTTCCTATTTCCGCTTCTGTATAACCTTTTTTATTTTCATATAATTCAGTAGGTAGGTAATCCGAACATTCCAATAAGCCGGCACCCCTTAACACGTTCGCAACCAAGAACCCGCCTGGTAGGCACTCGTAATGTTTGCTCAGATCGGCTCAGCCCGCAGGCGGGCAGTAGTATGAACCTATACGCCTAGCGAGTTCTGTCGGTTTCTGGTGTATTGTTCCATTTTCAGTCCGGTTGCGAAAGTGTTAATTTGAATAGTACCGGATTAGTGAGAGTACTGAATTTAGAAAAGAGCGTACGCCCGTTAAACCCTGAACGCCCGTTCTCTGGGGCCCGTTTCACAGACTTTTACCTTTTAATACAGGCAGAAATCTCTTTCTAACTGCCACCGAGCGGTAAGGCAAGCGATTTCCGATCTAGAGATCGTCGATTCGAATCCCGTACAACTGCGTTTTTTCAAAAAAACGAATCGAAATACCATTTGACATTTAACGATAGCTTTTCGCGAGGAAACCGGTGTAATCCCAATGTTTTCCCTCTGTGTTGGAAGGTCAGATGGCAGTCGCTTTCGTAAATTCCTATGCCAAGTTTTGGGATTATGTGTCAAAGCGGACCTCGAGCTCCTTTAGGGCACAACCGGGAATAGCGCTAGGGGGGTGATGATCTAATAAAAGGAGTTGAAAAGAGGCTCCCGCTTGTATTAAGTTACAAGCCTGTATAAAACGGGCTTTTCTCAGTGCATAGCTGGAAAGCCATTTCTAAACATTTGAAGAAACCCAGAATATGCAAAAACCCTCACAACAATACACTTGTTACCCACCAATTAACCAACCAACAATTACAATTACTTTGCCAGGAAGTCAAATAACCTTAGGGGTTGTCCATATATTACGTCATTTCATAATGGGGGGGGGGGGGGGGTCTATCTCTCGCCTTTACCTTTGAAAATGTACCCTAGCTGTTTAGATATATTTATTACTAGCTGCCTTCTGCTGCTTCGCACGGATTACCCGTTTCCGATTTTCCCGCGGTAAAAAGTAGCCTATGTTCATCAGAGATAATGTTGGCTTCTAATGGTAAAATATTTTTTCAAGTGTACCTAGATGTAGATTATATATAGATACATTTGGAGTATTTCCCTTTATGGCAGCGAAACGTGTACAATAACCGAGGGACAGAAAGACTGGAACCTTTTTAAATGTGGTGTTGAAGACGGATGGAAGGCATAAGTTGGACTGAGAGAATAACAAATGAGGACGTGTTGTTAAAAGAAGGAGGCTAAAAGGGAAAAGAGCGATCTTTTAACACCATCGATATACAAAGGGGGGAAATTGATAGGCATTTGATACGGCACGACAACTTCCAGACCATCATGGAAGGAAAGATAGAAGAAAGGAGAGGCAGGGGAAGATCACGGCACCAGATATAGGAAAGAACTGGTGTCGTGTCGTATCAGATAATCAAAAGGCTGGCGTACGAGAGAGAGAGATGGAAAATACTCCACTCACAAAAGGATAACTCTTAAAGGGCATTGGGTAACCTTGTATAAGAAAAAATGTCGTTTTAATTTTTTGCAGCGGCCAAGGATGTTGTTTTAATAATCGTTTAGAGGACCTCTTAATACGCCTAGATAAATAAACTTAAACGCGTTAAACGATATCGGAGCCGAGATATTTAAGTTTGAAGTTTTGTTTATAACTTTTCAATATGACCTGTGAAAATCATTGCAAATATCTCGGCTCCGATGCATTTTAGTGTATTACATTTCATAACAAAATATGTTTGTTTTGAGTAGATCTATCATAATCTACCACTTTTACGAATGGCCGCTCATCTAGAAAAATGAAAACATTTTTACCCAAACCCCCTTGTGACGATGATAAAATCGTCCAAATATGCCTTTTTGTGACAGTTTAAACCCAGGGGGGCTTCTAGGGATTTGACACTATCTCCTTGATGATCGAAAATAATAACACCAAAAGTTTTTAGATCCACTTATCGGGTCTAAAGAGGGATACACTCGGACACGGCTGAATATAAGGATATCCAACTTTCTGACAAGAATTTACAGTCAGCGTTACAGATATGTAAACATTTTTAAGCCTTGTTACACTGGAATAAGGTGCAAAAATGTAAACATAACTTTGACGCCGCCTGTACTAACAACCCCTTACATTATTTTAATCAACATTTTAACGTCTGGGATCCAACCACCTTATTAATACTTAATTATTAATCAAATTATAACCTGTACAATTTATCATGGGTACTTTGGTTCAGGGACATATTTGACTTAACCCGTTAGACGCCTGAAACACATGAATGTGTTGTGTATCGTTTGTTTCGGGGTTCTATTACCAAAGTTATATCACTGCTAAATCTGTCAGTGCTCCGTATACCCTTATAAATTATACAAGTTATATGTACAGCCAAGCACACAAAGGGTTTATCAGTCGACGTCAAACATATAGTTATACACTTTTGCACCTCATTGTATTGTAATAAGGCGAAAAATACATACATAAACTTTGGGCGTGTTATTTCACCGAATGCAAGGTTTCGTCGGATTTTCGATTCATCGAATTTCTGTTACTCGGAAACCGTTTACTTTTTAGGTACAGCTAAAAGGTCATTCTGTAGAACCCATTAGGTTTGTTTTATAAGATTCTCAAATAACCATTTAGAAATCGATGAAATGAAAATTCTGCGAAACATACATTCGATGGAACAATTGTCGGTAAACCAAGGTACAACCATATATTTGACGTTGACTATACTAACAAATTGAACTAACCTAACTAGATGTGTAGTTCCCAGGCAGTAGGCACCGCTTCGTCAGTAATAAATATAATAAATAAATAAATATTGGAGGACAATCTTCACAAATCGACCTAGTCCCAAACTAAGCAAAGCTTGTACTATGGGTACTAGACGACGATAAACATACTTATATAGATAAATAAATACTTAAATACATAGAGAACATCCATGACTCAGGAACAAATATTCGTGCTCATCACATAAATAAATGCCCTGACCGGGATTTGAACCTAGGACCTCTTGCTTCGTAGGCAGGGTCACTACCAACTAGGCTAAAGCGGTCGTCAAAATCAATGGTAATAGACCATAGCATAGCAATTAATTGCCTTTGGTACTTCATTAGTTGTTAAGTCAACGGAATCTCATCAGAATCCATTAAGTACCTACAGCATTAAGTTCTACACGTCAATCCTTCGTCAGTACCACATCACTAAACTTCTGGCTTCCGAGAGCAAATAAATCTCAATAGAAAATATCGTAAACAAGTGTGGCTATTATATTTGACGAGTTCCTCAAGGATCCCATCAGAACTTGTTCATCAGATTTTGAGATAAATCTATAAACATATACCTACTCTCAAATAAATAAAAAATACTAAATAACCGAATGTAGAAACTCCTCCTTTTTAAATCGATAAAAATAAAGTCCACATTGACGATTCACAAAGCGGCACCTTTTGCCTGGGAACCACACAGATATACATATAATAGAATATATTATTTCAGAGCATATATCTTCAAAAGCGGCGTAACTGGCCGCTATTTTTTTTAAACTGTCCAAATATCTGTGAACCCGGTTTCTTGACGTCTTTACGCCCTCAGGTATCGCATACCAGAAAGGGGCAAAGATATTTCATGTCTCGTTCGCACAGTATAGATGGAAAGAGACAAAGCATACGTCGCGTCAGAAGTGTTAGTATAATATCTTCTAGTGATATTGCTAAACATTTTAATACCAATGGATACATTTTAATATCTTACTATTTTGTCCCAATCATTTGATTGCTTATCTCTCCTCGGTTGTATCATTCATTTTCCTACTTTCTTTTAACAATAATAATCCTAATATACAACGGAAAAATTGACTTTGACATAAAAATACACAGATATACGAGTCTACATATACTTAGTGAGCTCCAAAATAGTAACTTAGGCTATTTTAACAACAAATATTGGCAGTATATTAGTATTGCGTTATTATTGTTGACAGAACAATAAGCTATAATTAATTTAAGACATCAAGTCACATTGTCAGGATTGTTTTCAATCAACTCCACTTTCATATTATAATTATACATTATAAGAATAAATTAAATACGTTTAACATAAATCCTGGCCAAAATATGCGAGGCCGTTTACTTATAAATAAATCAAACTCACTAAAGCCTCAACCAGACTGTCCTCTATGCAGTTCGCCTAATAGTAAATTTGACAGCAAATGTCAAGTTTACTATTGACCGCCGCGGCCGGGCCGCGCCAGTCTGTGACAGGCTTAAGGCATACTACGCATAATTAAAGTTGTAAGATACAGCGGGAAAGGTAGGTGACATAAATTTATAGCTTGCAGGACCGTCTGCATGCACCTTAATATACACAAATAACGTGTGACTGCATGCAGCCAGAACCTACGTCCATTCAAATAACGACCTTATTTCCTAAATTAGAAAGGATCTATTTGTTATATCACTTCTTCTATAACCGTTTCTATCACAATAAGATCTCAATTTGAACGGATTTTGTTTAACATAAAATACTGAGACTATAATTTACTTTAAAACGAAGTTTTAACCGACTTCAAGTCAGTACCCAAATCGCTTCAAGTGTGCGCCTATATTACTTATAAACAAAAAAAATATTTTCCGAATCGGTCCAGGCGTTTTCGAGTAATCGGGGAACACACATAAAAGAATCCGACGAATTGAGAACCTCCTTCTTTAAAATAACTGCAAACAAAAATCTACGAAAAACATAATTCGTATATAAAAGCACAAGATTCGATTGCATGGAATGTTAGTCGAGTCGAATATTTCTTCGCTTTAACCAAATATCATTGATTAAGCCATCCACGAGTGATGTCCGAAGCTGTTTTCATATATTTATCTAGCTGTCATATTCATTACCAACATTATCAGCGTATAATCGCTTAGTGCTAAATATAAGCCTCTCTTCGAGTACACCACTAGTGCGAGGAGTAAAATGTGTATATGACTTCACATAACTTTGGCAGATTCACCCTACGACCCCGCGCAGAGCTCTCTGGAGTTCCGAGTTAACTATCCGATAGTACATTATTGCCGTGGCCGGGAAGGAGGCAATTGCAGGCTGAGTATTTGTTTAAACGGACGAGCTTGCGAGTCCGTTTAATTATAATACGAAGCCTGCAATTGCCATTCCGGCTGAGGCTAGTATAGTGCTTTTCTCAAAAATGAGGGAATGAAAAATACTAAATTTATATAAACTTTTTTTAAACAGAATCGCAAGTGTATTTTTCCACAAAAAAAACGCAAACTATTTGAGACACATACAAAAACGTCGTGTTTGCAACAGAAAAATACGAGTTGAATTGGCTAAATACGAGCTGTGCTGTCTTTTATATGCCAGTTTCTACTTTAAAAAAAATTTGGTACTCGACCAATAAAGGAATTTATATATAACATTCCAGGCGGCCTGTAATGTTTTTTAATTTTTTAATTTAGATCTGACCTTAAACTATACACTTTTCCTTCCAATATGTAGCGAGTTATGTTCACTTTGCGGGCCATTTTTGAGAAAAACACATTAACACGTTCGCAACCCGCCTGGTAGGCACTCGTAATGTTTGCTCAGATGCCGGCTCACCCCGCTAGGCGGGCAGTAGTATGAACGTACACGCCTAGCGAGTTCTGTCGGTTTCTCGTGTATTGTTCCATTTTTAGTCCCGTTGCGAAAGTGTTAAATACCGAACTTACTGACTCTAAATTCAAATCTGCCGTAAAACAGACACTTATTTCAAAAGCATATTGCAAAATAAACGATTATATCATGGACAGGGATATTTGGCAGTTACAAAGTCCTGCACTAGAAATCTATCACAAAATAAATAAACAGGCTTTCTACTGTAGCAATGTTATCTTATAATACTCTGATACAAAGAGTAATATCTTATAATACCCTTCTCGAGGCAGAGTTTTCTTTCCGAACCGGTGGTAGTTTATCGACATTAATAGGTGCATGTAATATGCCTGAATTGAAGAATAAATCACTTCGACTTTGACTTCGAACGCGTTCAGAGTTCTGCGTGAACGAATGTACTGAGTCCTAACGATAAACACACAGCAGGCAACACAAGCGGCGGTCAAAGCGGAACGTCCTTCTTTTGCCGCCATTACAGAGGTCGCCGCGAACACACAGAGAACTCTGAACGCGGAACGCGGAACTCCAGACCGCTCTGTCTACGCGGACACGCCGATACGATATCGGAACAAGTAAATGTATGAAGTGTGTAGCATCGGAGCGGACACCGATTTGTTGGCGTGGCCTTCGAACGCCCGTGAATTATCGGAAATCGGCTATGTGCGTCCACCCGATATCGTGTCGGATAATGAGAAAACGCTCTAAAGGTGCAAGTTGCAACCCGAACGCAGACAGCAGCGGCGACACGACTGGTTTCTATGTATTTCTCTGGAATACCTTTCATAGCATCCCCACAAGGTGGACTGATGACCTGGTAAAGGTTGCGGGAGTCCGCTGGATGCGGTTGGCTCAGGGCCGGTCACTTTGGCACTCCTTCTTGGCCAAGGATCTCTTGGCCAAGATGGGACTGTCGGATAGTTTAGACTGTAGAATGTGTGGCGAGGAGGATGAGACTATGGAACACTTATTGTGTGAATGTCATGCCCTTGCCAGACAAAGAATGAATTACTTTGGTAACGGCTATCCGCAACCACAGGAATTCAAGGTGCTTCCGCTGAGCTGCATCATCCGTTTCGTGGAAATGATGGAGCGAGCTTGGGAGTAGACATAAAGGAGAGGGCAAATGCACAAAAGATCCCACTGGGTCGAAGTGCATCCGAAAGGGCTCTCATCTAGATAAGATTGGCACTCTTCGGGGGAGGCCTAGGTCCAGCAGTGGACGTCTTTCGGCTGATATGATGATGGCCTTTCATAGCTATACGCCGTCATAGAAATACGTACCAGTCGAGTCGCCGAGACACGTCTGCTCGGTTGGGTTCCCACTTACACCTTAATGCAGATAAACTTTCTAGTCTTGCTACAACTCATGAAAGAATCCAATGTCCCAGAAGAAAAGCTAGCGCAGGCAATTTTGAGCAAGATTAAAAGCATATTGACTTATGAATAATTCGGGCCAATCAACTTTGTTGTCGCTGGTTGCCATGGTGACCCTTGAATCACTTCGAATGAAGAGGTTTGTTGACATTTTTACCTCCATTTTGATGGCCATCTCCTCAGCATGTTAGAATAGAGGTCAATATCGTGTCATCATACTGAGGCAGAATAAGTAATAAGCCAAGTCTCCTGGATAACGGGATAGAATAACAACAAGAAATAGTTGATTGACCCATTTGTCAAAAATCAAATGTCAAAGACATAATTACGATACGCAATAGACAGGTTCCAACATGAATTCCGTATTATGATAACATAGCTTTTGGTGATCTGGAACATTTTCTGAAACAAGATATTTCTAAATTAAAAATAATGTAAATTACGCGGTTTTGGAATTGGCAGAGAAGCGAACGGTGTGGCGATTATAGTTTGTTTTAGTCTAGATGACGAAAAGTAGTTAAATCAACCATTACCGACATCTATTGTTTAGGTGTTATCTTCAAGTGGGGCTGTAAAACAATTACGCATAAACCATAGAACAACAATCTATTCTCCAGTACACGTGCCATACTTTGGTCAGTTTTATGACGTGTCTTTGCTATCTTTCCTTTCGTATTTGGCAACAAAGGAAGTTTTAAAAACTCATGTAGTGCATTTTCGACATTTTAATTAAACAAACTATACAAAACATGGTAAAGAAAGTGGTCAAATCCCTACTAAGTTTAGTTTTCCCTCTGGGTACTAAGTTTTTTTTAAATGTCAGATGGCAGTTGATTCACTAAAACCACTGCCTCCACCAAACCTTGGTATTAGGTGCCAAAAATGACCTCTCCTTTAGGGTACAACCGGGAACACGTTAGGAGGATGATGACGAACGACGAATACGACGTCCTAGTGGCTGGCGGTGGGCGAGCAGGCCGAGATGAACATCTGTAGCTTGTCTCAGTTCCCGTGGACACACGTACCTAGTACAGGAACAGCTCCGGGAAGTACTTTTTGTGCTTCAGGCTGCCCTGGTGGCTGGCGGTGGGCGAGCAGGCCGAGCTGACCACCTGTAGCTTGTCTCAGTGCCCGTGGACACACGTACCTAGTACAGGAACAGCTCCGGGAAGTACTTTTTGTGCTTCAGGCTGCCCTGGTGGCTGGCGGTGGGCGAGCAGGCCGAGCTGACCACCTGTAGCTTGTCTCAGTGCCCGTGGACACACGTACCTAGTACAGGAACCGCTCCGGGAAGTACTTGTTGTGCTTCAGGTTGTGTCGCGAAGCCACTTCTGGTCACTCTCATGGCCGCGAAATAGTACCTATAGCACTCTAGCTTAGGTATCTGTATTAGCATATATGCAACTATGAACCTACACATACAGCTTCCGGAATCCTTTATATATCTGACATATGAGCTGCCGCCTTATGCGTACCAGCTCCATCTGAGATGTGGGGACCTTCGTCCCCGAGAATGTCCTCCACCTCCCCTTACAGACATCCCTTACCACACGACTGATACTGTACCAATTCACACACTATATTGTTCCAGTTATAATTACCCGGGTGCACCCTTGATTGATGACGACATGGTCTGAGGCTGAAACTACCGAACCTGAGACCCTTGTTGTTACACTTGTTACTAATCCTTTCACACTAAAGAACTCCACGACTAAGAACTGTGTTATCGCATGTACGTGACATGTAGGAAAACCTTATTCATATACATAATATACCGTCACGCCTCCCAAATAGAATAAGACCTGTGGACGCACATAAATACATCACATCATGAACAATCATCGTCCGAGCTGTGTAAACACGTGAACCCACGTGTAAATGAACCAAATCGTTACAATGTCATAGGATGCATTGAAAGTGATTATGGAAAGAGCTCACCCTGGTTTTCCTCCAAATCTAACACTACAAATCTGCACTTAACTGTTCGTACGCAATATAGCCGTTAAGAACTGTGAAAACTCGCCTACCCGTCAACATTGTTATAAAAAGATTGTGGGTGTTGCTACATGAAATAAATCGGCTGTTTGAGACATGATTATTAACATCAATGTAAATACTATCGTGAATCATGACTATTCACGACAGGTTGCCCTGGGGCTGGCGGTGGGCGAGCAGGCCGAGATGAACATCTGTAGCTTGTCTCAGTTCCTGTGGACACAAGTACCTAGTACAGGAACCGCTCCGGGAAGTACTTGTTGTGCTTCAGGTTGCCCTGGTGGCTGGCGGTGGGCGAGCAGGCCGAGATGAACATCTGTAGCTTGTCTCAGCTACTGTGGACACAAGTACCTAGTACAGGAACAGCTCCGGGAAGTACTTGTTGTGCTTTAGGTTGACCTGGTGGCTGGCGGTGTGCGAGCAGGCCGAGATGAACATCTGTAGCTTGTCTCAGTTCCTGTGGACACAAGTACCTAGTACAGGAACAGCTCCGGGAAGTACTTGTTGTGCTTCAGGTTGCCCTGGTGGCTGGCGGTGGGCGAGCAGGCCGAGATGAACATCTGTAGCTTGTCTCGGTTCCTGTGGTCACAAGTACCTAGTACAGGAACAGCTCCGGGAAGTACTTGTTGTGCTTCAGGTTGCCCTGGTGGCTGGCGGTGGGCGAGCAGGCCGAGATGAACATCTGTAGCTTGTCTCAGTTCCTGTGGACACTCGCACCCAGTACAGGAACAGCTCCGGGAAGTACTTGTTGTGCTTCAGGTTGCCCTGGTGGCTGGCGGTGGGCGAGCAGGCCGAGCTGACCACCTGTAGCTTGTCTCAGTGCCCGTAAACACACGTACCTAGTACAGGAACAGCTCCGGGAAGTACTTGTTGTGCTTCAGGTTGCCCTGGTGGCTGGCGATGGGCGAGCAGGCCGAGCTGACCATCTGTAGCTTGTCTCAGTTCCTGTGGACACTCGCACCTAGTACAGGAACAGCTCCGAGAAGTACTTGTTGTGCTTCAGGCTGCCCTGGTGGCTGGCGGTGGGCGAGCAGGCCGAGCTGACCACCTGTTGCTTGTCTCAGTTCCTGTGGACACTCGCACCTAGTACAGGAACAGCTCCGGGAAGTACTTGTTGTGCTTCAGGCTGCCCTGGTGGCTGGCGGTGGGCGAGCAGGCCGAGCTGACCACCTGTTGCTTGTCTCAGTGCCCGTGAACACACGTACCTAGTACAGGAACAGCTCCGGGAAGTACTTGTTGTGCTACAGGTTGCCCTGGTGGCTGGCGATGGGCGAGCAGGCCGAGCTGACCATCTGTAGCTTGTCTCAGTTCCTGTGGACACTCGCACCTAGTACAGGAACAGCTCCGGGAAGTACTTGTTGTGTTTCAGGCTGCCCTGGTGGCTGGCGGTGGGCGAGCAGGCCGAGCTGACCCCCTGTATCTTGTATCAGTGCCCGTGGACACACGTACCTAGTACAGGAACAGCTCCGGGAAGTACTTGTTGTGCTTCAGGTTGCCCTGGTGGCTGGCGGTGGGCGAGCAGGCCGAGCGCGGCAGTAGAGGCTCCGACTGGATCGAGCTGAAGATCTCCTCCAACTTGTCCTTTAGTTCGTACTGCGGATAGACAAAGTTTGTTCAGTTGCGTCGCCATTTGAATTACTGGGCAATCTAGGGGTAACACTAAATAAAATAATCAATAATGTTATATTATCTCGAAAAAGGATTAAAAATGTAGTCAAATGGAGACGAAATCAACGCAAAAGGTTAAATAATCACGAAGTTATAAGTGGCCAAAGTTTTAAGAAGGGGTATGTTCTGTCCCTTTTTCGCAAAACGCAACTTTATATGAAACGATGACAATGGAAGATTGTGACGTCACTAATAGACGGCAACGTGCCGTGCCCGTCGTGTTCGGCGCCGCCGTCGACGCGCCCCCCCGGCAGCATCGCGTAACGTGACGTGACACACTGTTTGCGTTTTCTCTCTCTAACAAGCAATATTAAAACGGTTGTAGCTTCTTAATTCTTTGAGATAACTGAATGGGATTTTCGTCACTAGGCATATTGTTTTGCCTTATTTGTTTTGGAGTAATAATAATTTTTGAGTATACACCCCTGTTACTGGGCGAAATTGCAGATTGAGTTGTTTAAAGAAATTATGAGAGTGTATGGCTAGTGAAAAACGAGCCTGAGATTTATTTCAAACAGCGCAGGACCGGTCATTGTGGCGCTCTTTGGGGGAGGCCTATGTCCTGCAGTGGACGTCTTTCAGCTGATATGATGATGATAATATGGCATCAATAATTATAGTCAAATATGTCAATCGTCTGAAATTAGTACGATGCCCTCATCTTGATGAGAAAATAACTTTCGAAAGTAAGTTCCTAAAATCCATACACCATAACAAATCGGACGGTTTTTGCTTTTTACGAAAATTAAAGCGTGGAGTATGCATACTAATATTATAAATGCGAAAGTGCGTCTGTTTGTCTGTTACCTCATCACGCTTAAAAGCCGCTGAACCGATTAAGATGAAATTTGGTATAGAGATAGTTTAAGTCCCGGAAATCATTCCCTAGAAGGTGATACGGGGGGAGAAAGTTTGTATGGAGCTTATTGGTGTGACCCCTTAGGTTGTTACTGGTGTGAGCCCTCAGGCTGTTATTGGGATGAGCCCTCATGCTGTTATTCGTGTGAGACTAACCTTGGGCTGCGTCAAGCTGAGCAGGTGATCGAAGGGCGCGGTTCGGAACGCGCTGTTGAGCGAGACGCGGCGCCGCTCGGCCTCGCGGCGCTCGGCCTCGCTGGGCCCCGTCGCGGCCCGGCGGAGCGCCTCCAGGCTCACGCTCTCAGGCTGCTGGGGGTGCTGAAATTATAAATAAACACATAAAGAACGATGTACAAGAATCTTCGAGAAATCTCTCATCATTCAGATCTCAAATCTTTTATGCTGTGGCCACAGTAATGAGAAATGCCATTAATTATCGCGATAATGGACGTTAAAGGTTATTTACCGTTAGCTTTTCGGGGAAAGGAAAACATCGTGAGGAAACCGATCTAATCCCAATAAGGTCTAGTTTTCCCTCTGGGTTGGAAGGTCAGATGGCAGTTGCTTTCGTAAGACTAACGCCTATGCCAAATCTTGGGACTAAGTGTCAAAGCGGATCCCGAGCTCCTTTAGGGGCACAACCGGGAACAACGCTAGGAGAATGATGATGGACGTTAAAGGTAAGACCACCTACGATTATCGCGATAATTAATGGCATTTCACGTTAGTGTGACCCCAGCATAACGACAAAATGCCATTAATTATCGCGATAATGGACGTTAAAGGTATGACCACACTCCGATTATCACGATAACTAATGGCCTTTCTCGTTAGTGTGGCCCCAGCATTATAGTGTACCGAACTAGCTCTAATGAATGATTGGATGAGTTTGACAGAGTAAGTACATTAAAGGAATGCTATAGATACACGTATAGGGTAATTGCGCCAGATACGAACCAGCTTTAGCCTACGACCGCCTGAACCCGTAGGCTAAAGCTAGGACAAGGTTTATACCTTTATAATGAAACAAATTATTTAATTAAATATTTTTGTTTCGTGTTTTTGTTTTGGGTTAACGAGGAAGTTACCCCGATCATTTTTTAAACGATATGATACAGAGAGAAAGAATATAATGGAAAAATAAACCATCTTCGTCTGTAGCCCCCGACAGGATTCGAACCTGCGACCTTTCTATAAACGCTAGACTGCTCTACCAACTGAGCTGCTGAAGATGGTTTATTTTTCCATTATATTCTTTCTCTCTGTATCATATCGTTTACGACAAGGTTTCTTCAATTTAGGATAATACTTTTCTACAAACCTTAAAACAGTAAGGCGTGTGTAATTTTTTTAACAGTTACATAACAGGAATCTACTAAAAACGAGAATACCTATATCCTTCAAGTATCATCTAACCGGCGCACTGCATTAGGTGGTAGCTAACTGGTGCAATGAACTTTGACCTGTACTGACCTTCATCACAGACTAGTTCCTCAATGTTTAAATAATAATCATCATCATCATCATATCAGCCGAAAGGCCTCCCCCAAAGAGTGCCAAAGGGACCGGTCCTGCGCCGCCCGCACCCAGCGGACTCATGCAACCTTTACCAGGTCATCAGTCCACCTTGTGGGGGGGCTACCCACGCCGCGCCTTCCGGTACGTGGTCGCCACTCGAGAACCTTTCCGCCCCAACGGCCAACGGTTCCACGTGCTATGCGTAATAATAATAAATCAGCCTATCCCACTGCTGGGCATAGGCCTCCTCTCATGGATGATGAAGATTTTTTTAATTAATGGGAATACAGAATACCAACGGGTTGCTTGAATTTGATTCGACGCGCGTCTGAGGCTGGAGGCAGCTCGTGGCTCCAGTACCAGAAATCGGTGCCGCACCGCTGACAGGAAAGGATAGGTTAGGACAGGTTTAGACAGGTTAGGTTAGCTGGAGCACTATAAGGCCTGCAACACATTGGCGCGGCCTGCGGTGGCGGACAATAGTAAATTTGACAGCTAGTGACAAGTTTATTATTGTCCCCCGCGGCCAGGCCGCGCCAGTGTGATGTGGGCTTAAGGCCGCTGGAAGTCATTAGGAGACGCTACACGGGCCGATATCGGCAGGACCGCATGCAGGCCGCCGCGTGTTTCGGCCCGTGTCGGAAGAATTGCCCTTTAGTGAATTCCTCAAATCACTAAAGGGAAGAGGGAAGTTACGCGGTATTGCACTATCCCCGACGATATGTCAAAACCGGCTGAACCCATTTTGTTGAAACGTAGCTAAAAACCATCTCAATAATGCCAGCTTTCGGACAAAATTGTAGTGTACCTACGCCAAAATCGTCATTTGCCATAACAGTGATTTTCTCTGAAAGCGTAACATTTCCAAGACAATTTAAATAAACTTTGTATGGAGCCCTGTAGGTTTGAGTAGGTTGGTGAGTAGTTTTCCTGAGAAAAAAATACTAGGGATAACGATGATTATGGTAAACTTTCCATTTACGGCAAATAAAATTGCATATTTGATTAGCAACCCTTTTTAACCCCCGACGCAAAGAGAGTGGTGTTATAAGTTTAACATGTCTGTCTGTGTGTCTGTGTATCTGTCTGTGGTGTCGTAGCTCCTTTTTTGTGTCATGGATAATTTTATCCCGAGTGTTCTTAGCCATGTTTCATGAAAATCAGTTCAGCCGTTTTTGAGATATTGGACTTTGAAACGAAAATGTCGGGGGTTTTTCAACGTTTCTAAGTTGTAGTTATTAAACACTTTGCCTTTAAAGACGTATACGAGCGACTTCGTAGTAAACAAAAATGAGTATTCAAGAATCCCTACCACCAATTTACAAATATTAAAGCCTATCGTCACTTCCCTGATAAATATGAATCCCACGATTCATCATGCATCAAAATCCGTCATGCACATATTCTTGTCCATATACATAAGCTCGAAAAACACAACCTTCCTCCTTCCCAGTCGGGTAATAAAGTAAGCATTACATAGGCGCCGAAATGCGGCATCACGGGGCGGTAGTTCTGGTTATACTTTTCGACGAACATGCGGTACTCTTCGTCCAAGGCGTCGTATTGCTGCGTATGGGGATAAAGGGTAAGGTTTAGGATGGGTTGAAGGAAAGGAAGCTAGTACTACAAACAATCCATTTGTCACCGACACAAACGGCGACACGTCACTCAGCATCCGGCAAGTAGTAATAGTACATTGTGACACGAAAATTAGCCATACAATTCTATGGCAAATTTTCGTCTCACAACTGAACTTTTAAACCAAGTACTACCAATTAACCACGTAACTACTGGCCGAGAATTTGGTCCTCACCCACATGTGTATATACCTATACTTATTTTGTAATTCCACCTGATGTATAAATGTGATATGCAATAAACGTTTGATAATTGATATTAACACGTTCGCAACCAAGAACTCGTAATAATAAATAAATATTAGGGGACAATCTTACACAAATCGACCTAGTCCCATAGTAAAAAAAAGAAGAAGAAAGAAGTTGAAAAAAAAGAAACATTGTTCATACACAAATTGAAACAGTTCTTACTGTCGAAAACCTACTACTCGTTAAAGGAATATTTAGACGATAAGTTTGTTGATAGAATTAATTAAAAACAAGATTGATAATGAACACTATTTATTGTATGCTAATATTAATATAGTACCTAAGTGTCCACCTTCTCATTTGCTGCGCCCAACAGGGTACATAATGTGATACCTTATATATTATTTGAATGCCACCTGTATAACCATTATGTGCAATAAATGATTGAGTATTGAGTAAGCTCAATAAGGCTTGTGTTATGGGTACTAGACGACGATATATTTAATAGATAGAAATACTTAAATACATAGAAAACATCCATGACTCAGAAACAAATATTCATGCTCATCACACAAATATTTGCCCTTACCGGGATTCGAACCCAGGACCTTCAGCTTCGTAGGCAGCGTCACTACCCACTAGACTAACCGGTCGTCAATCGTAATGTTCTGTTTAAGCAGCTATAAACCTACACGCCTAGCGAGTTCTGTCGGTTTCTGGTGTATTGTTCCATTTTTAGTCCGGTTGCGAAAGTGTTAATAAACAGAGTGTTGTAGTGTTGTGTGTTGTAACTCACCCGCTGTACTCCCGGCGAGCTGTTGGCGCTGTCCTGCTCGGTGGCGAGGTCGGCCAGGCTGTCCCGGCCCGCCGCGCCTGCGGGCAGGGGGAACACTACTGACACCCGCCGACCTGCTCGCATTACACACACATTCAACTAGGGTATTGGCGGCCATTTTGGGGCTCCTCTACACAATCGGCCATCATGGCCGCTCATACAGGACACAACTATGCGTTAGACGGAGGACATACTTCCATCGCATTCCAACGCATAACTGTGTACCTGTCCTGCGCCATGATGGCCCATTGTGTAGAGGAGCCGTTACAGGAGAGCGGCCGCACATTGGGCCGCAGCAGCGGCCGCCGCAAACTGCGGCAGAGTTTTTTCACACATTTATACAGAGTGTACCAAAAATGGGGTGTGAACCGATCAAGGTATCGTGTTCTAATAAGAAAAAACTATTTTTTTTTATTTTACTTTTTACATTTGTATGGAGCGTTGGCCGACTGGGGATCCGACCTGCTCCATACAAACGTAAAAAAATCGCGTCAAAACATTTTTTTTGTTTTTTCTTTGATCGGTTCACACCCCATTTTTAGGGTTCCGTAGCCAAATGGCAAAAAACGGAACCCTTATAGATTCGTCATGTCTGTCTGTCTGTCTGTCTGTCCGTCCGTATGTCACAGGCATTTTACTCGAAAACTATGGGGTGTATTTGAATAAAATTTTGAACATAGGTGTATTTTGTTAACCGCTACATAGTTTTGTAATTCGATTACTAAAAAAAATTTTTTTTAGGGGTGCCCTTCATACATAAAACTGAAAGTCAACATTTTTTTTTTCATTGCAAGCCCACGTGTGGCACATCAATCGATAGGCCTTTCAAAATAAATATAAGGCTCGAAAGTAACTAAAATTGTGTCCCCCTCTAATTTTTGAACCGTGTATTTTAAAAATATGAAAAAAATCATGCTTATAGGGCTTATTAAATTCTTTCAGCGAAAATTGTTTTGAACAAGATCGGTTCAAAGGTTCTTGAGATATTCCTAAAAAACTGCCTTCCATAAAGAAAAGGACGTAAGTGCCATAAGATTTCAGTTACGATACGATCTTTTTAATAGGCACGGAACCCTCGTTGTGCGTAAGGACCGTATCGAAAATTATGGAAACAAGTATTATGGTGTAATGTGCGTAAAAACTTTTATTACAAAAAAAAAAACTAAAATAATGCGATTCTTAAATCTTCAAACGATGTAATAATAGTGTCAATTTTTTTATTTATTGCCTCCCTTTGCTAGTTTTCTGACTTTACTTTTAATATTCTTCATTAACTTCTGGACAGCAACTGTACTGAAGGATTTTTGGGTACGAATCCAGTCTTTTTTGAATTGCTCGATGTTATCAGTTGGTTTGGCATGTTTTCTTAACCTTGCCTTCATCAGAGCCCAAAATCTCTCGATTGGTCTAATTTCAGGGCAATTCGGGGGATTATGCATTTTCGCAACAAATTCAACGTTATTTTCTCTATACCAGTCCAGTACATGGCGAGCATAGTGACACGCAGCTAAATCAGGCCAGAACAATTCACGGCCACTGTGCTTGCGAATGAGTGGCAGCACTCGCTTTTGAAGGCATTCCTTCCTGTAAATATCGGAATTTAAATTGCCCTTTACGAGGAACGGAGACGTTTTCATGCCGCATTGACAAATAGCTTGCCAAACCATCACTTTTTGGCCAAACTTTTCGCAAAAAATAGCTTTGTCTTCTTTAGGGACCTTTGCTCCTCTCTCTACTGTATAAAACTGCGGCCCAGGCAATGTTTTGTAGTCAAGTTTGACATAAGTTTCATCGTCCATGATGATGCATTGGTCATTTTTACTTAAATTTTGGTCGTATTACTTCCTAGCCCTAGTTTTGACGGAAGACTCTTGGGTTTTGCTGCGTTTCGGTTGTTTTTGCTTTTTATATGTTACCAACAAGTTCCGCTCCTTGGCACGCTGGACCATGCCTATAGTAGTATGGCATTTTTTCGCACAATCCCGAATGGAAATGTCTTTTTTCCGGGAAAACTGTTCGCATATCTTCTTGTCCAAATTAGGACGCAAAGGGCCGCGTTTTCTGCCACGACCAGGCAAATCTTTTAAAGTGTGATTCGTGCCGAATCGTTTGATGGTATTATAAACCGCTTTCAGGCTAACTGCTTCCTCTGCAGCTATCTTTCTCATAGACATACCCGATCCCTTGCAGTATTTGGTCACAATTGAAAGTCGTTTTTTATCTGATAAACCCTTCATCTTCGAAATTAGAAGAATTGTGTTATTTTTTATATTAAATTCCAATAATTGAATATATACCTGTCACATTGACATATGAAAGAAAATTCTAAATATTGCAACCTCTTTTTTTTACCCTTACAAACTTGTTTCCATAATTTTCGATACGGTCCTTAGTCCGACACGCACTTGGCCGCTTGATATACTCTGTATAGTGTGCCGACTAGGCACATTCTATGGTAGCGATTAGATGTTGTATAAAACGTGTTAGAATAAGCCACAGATTAAGTACGTTACTTCAGAGTCTCTCTACACGTTTTAGTTTGTCTATCTTTTTATTACTGATCTCAACGTTAACTGGAAGAGATCCCTTACAGGGATAAGTTCGCCTTTGTATCGATTTAACCTTTTTTATCTGTATTTTTACCAGCGTCTTGTGTACAATACAATTGACATACATACATACATGCTTAACACGTTCGCAACCAAGAACCCGCCTGGTAGGCACTCGTAATGTTTGCTCAGATGCCGGCTCACCCTGCTAGGCGGGCAGTAGTATGAACCTACACGCCTAGCAAGTTCTGTTGGTTTCTGGTGTATTGTTCCATTTTTAGTCCGGTTGCGAAAGAGTTAAAGAGTGAGTGAGACGCCATGCACAAAGATCTTGGACAAGTGGAATACCAGCCTCAGACACGATCACTCAAACTCTCGGTGTGTGCCAATGCTATACAGAATGTATGAAAGAACTCGTCCGCACTCGTCGCGGCTTCTAGTGGCTCAATGTACACACACACTGTACACACTGGGCCAACGTTGGCGCGTGAGCAGAAGGCAGCTATGCGTTAGAGGGAGAGGGCTATAATTGGATCTCTTTCGTTTACATAGCTGCATCCTGCTCACGCGCCAACGTTGGCCCAATGTGTACAGCCGGCATTAAAGGCGAGTACCCAACAGAGCCACGCTTTGATTACCTGGTTCGCGCATCAAAGTTCAAAGTTTCTTTATTTGTGAGTATATGTCAATCTGATTACAGTTGTTGATGGCGTACGAATTCTTGATTATAACAATGTTTTCTACATACTAACATGCAAAAATAAATTTACATATCTATCAATATTGTTAATGTCAGAAATCATGTCATATTGAATTATTACAGCAAATAGAATAAAAACGTCAAGAGTTTGTTTTATATCGAATTATTACATTTATATAGCAAGTCAGAAATAGAGTACCTAAAAACAATTTTCAATCAAAAATGTCATGTTTAAATTCACGTATGGGTACCATTCTAAAGTCGACAGGCAAATTTATCGTATAACCCGGTTACAATATCTGTGGAGGTGGCCTCGATGACGTCACGTCGGCGCTCTGGTACGGTGCGGGGCGAGCGCGGGTAAAAGAGAAGGGGGAGGGGCTTCACATTCCAGCGAGCTCCACAGATATTGTAACCGAGTTCTAATCATCATGTAATAATTTACTGCATCGCTGCCTATTGGGGTTTTTTTCCTCGCTCACCGCTCCGCTACCTTATTACTCATTATAGTACAGTCGACAACACAGCTAAGTGACCATCGGAAATCTAATCTGACCTTAAGTGCATTGTAATAAGGTTCTATATAAACACGGTATGGTCAGTTAGCTGTGTTGTCGACTGTACATTACGTACCTAGGGCGGTGAATTCATGAAGCCCCAAATCACAGGTGTTTGTGGCCCGAACCGAAGGTGAGGGCCATAGATATGCGATCTGGGGCTTTACGAATTACCGCCCACGGTGCGTACACAATTTTCCGTCTTCTCCTGGGTGTGTAGGGAGATTTGCCGCTGCGCCCGTGGGCGGTAAATGTAACTTACCGCCCGGACTGACGTAAAGTAAGTTTAGGGACTGACCTGTCTCCAGCCAGCTGTGGCGGTGCGCGAGCCCCGGGCCGCCGGCCGCGTAGGGCGCCGCCGCCTGCAGCCGCGCCGCGTCCAGCCCCGACGCCTGCAGGCACTCGCACAGCTCCATCTACACGGACATCAACGGACCACTTCACTATTGATTGAACGTGGAAATACTTCGTGTATAACGAAATTCTGAGGAAGTGTTGGTGCTTTTTTTTTTTTCAGGCAACAAGGCCCATATTTCGAAATAATGAAGTAAGTACCTGATCGATCATGAGGTAAGGGAACTTGTTGGGCATCTTGGCCGGCGTGATGTCGTAGTCGTCCAGCAGCGGCGGCAGCAGGTGCGGCGCGTCCTCGCGGCGCGCCTCCACTATCTAAAAAGTGAAATTAAAAGATTTTTCAAAAAACCCAACTGCTTTTTTTCAATTTTATAGCCTACTAGCTTCTGCCCGCGACTCCTTCCGCGTGGAACTCGTTTGTATCGTAGCTCCATACAAACTTTCACCCCCCACTTCATCCCCTTGGGGGATGGTTTCCGGGCTAAAAACTATCCTATGTCCCTTCCCCAGGACTCAAACTATCTCTATACCAAATCTCATTCAAATCGGTTCAGCGGTCAAACGGTTTAGGCTGCAGGGCGTGCCAAAGAATAAGGTCGCATACATACATAAATACGCTCGAAAAACATAACCCTCCGGCAGTCGGGTAACAACCATTGCAAGAGGATAACTTACTGTATAGTTAGAAAAGTTGAAAAACCCCCGACATTTTCATTTCAAAGTCCAATATCTCAAAAACGGCCGAACGGATTTTCGTGAAACATGGCGAAGAACACTCGGGATAAAATTATCTGTGACACAAAAAAAACCGCATTCAAATCGGTCCATCCGTTTGGACACCACAGACAGATACACAGATAATCAGACACGTTAAACTTATAACACCCCTCTCTTTGCTTCGGGGGTTAAAAAAAGTTTCTGTCAAAAATGACATTTTTGGTACAGTCGAGTTCTCCAATATCTGTACAGACAACCTTTCAAAAATATCTACACATGTGTCTTATATCATTAACAATAAAGTCTCTGTATAGATATTTTTGAAAGAAAGACTGTACAAGCTTTTATTGCTGACTGTACTTTTCTGTATGCCGTCATCAACTACTCATTGAGACGATTCTAACGAGCCCAAACTCAACGGGGTTACGTCGGTTAAGTACCGAATTCCCATGGCCACCTTCTGTCTCCATCATCAGCTCAGCTCGACGAGAAAAATGGTTTTCCCAAAGTATGACGTCACACACTAATATCTCAAATTATTCTAGTTTATGCAAGTTTATTGAAGAAAAGGGGGAATTTCGCGCAAATGGAAAGCCAATTTATGAAAGTAAGTTAAATTCGTTTCTTAAAATATCACGCCGTTAACCTGCGAATGTCAAATAACGTTTTGTATGGAAATCCTATCACCTTAATATTGTCGAGTGCAGAGGCGTCTTTAACCCATGTAGCGCACGTGTGCAAACATTACTCTAGCGCCCCCTGGTAAGCGCGCGGTCAAAATGGAATGGTAGCGGGCGGCGCTCGGCGCCCCCTAAGACCGCTGCGCCCGTGAGCAACGCCCTGCACCATAGGTAAAAAAAAACAGAGGCGTCTCTGTACGTCTTTTTTTTTAATACAACGGCGGTGGCAAACAAGCGTACGGCCCGCCTGATGGTAAGCAGACACCGCAGCCTATAGACACATGCAACTCCATGGGCGTTGCCGACCCTTGATATGTTTGAGGATTCGCTGTGTCGAGTGCTGATGGAACTAATTCCCTCGCTCTCAACACAACGCATCCTCGGGAGCTCTGGCGACCTTGCTCACCTCCAGGAACACAACACTACTACAGAGCAAGTAGTAGTGTCTCTAGCACAGCTTGCTGCTCTGTCGCTTCCCGCGCGACTGAGCGTCTCTTATCTCACTCGCACCGTGCTAATTAGAAAGAGGAGGGTAGATCGTCAGTTGTGCTAGCCCCGCTGGTCGAGTGACGCTCACCTTGAGCAGGTAGTCGTGCGCGCGGGTCCTGGGCAGCAGCAGCCCCAGCGCCACGCACACGCTGTGCAGCTGGCACTGCTGGCCCACCGTCAGCACCGGGTTCGTCAGCGCTGACTGCTGGATGCTGCGCACACGATAGGGAACATGCTATATATTAGCTCACCCATTAGAGTGGTGCCAAGGCTGTGAATAAGGGCCTGTTTCACAATCTCCAGTTAAAACATATCCGTCAGATAAATGTTGGCTGTCACTTTTCTTTTATATGACGGGAGAAAAGGATAGCAATAATTTTGACTGGCATATAACTTTATCCGGCGATTGTGAAACAGGCCCTTAGTCCTCCAAAGGATACAGAGAGGGCGCTAGTAATTGAAAAATATACAATTTTCGTCACTCGTCCTCGTAGCTCAGGTGGTCAGAGCAGTCTAGCGTTAATAGAAAGGTCGCAGGTTCGAATCCTGTCGGGGGCTACAGACGAAGATGGTTTATTTTTCCATTATATTCTTTATCTCTGTATCATATCGTTTAAAAATGATCGGGGTTAACTTCCTCGTTATAAATAACACGAAACAGAAATATTTAATGAAATGATTTGTATCGTTATAAAGGTAAGATGCAATATTTTCATTTTTGCTTTCATTCGAAAGAATCGCATGTAGAATACATGGCCACAAAAGTTAAAAAATTACAATACTATAATTTATAGTAAAAAAATATTACATACTGACAATTAAACTTTTGCGCCTAAACGGACCTGCAGTTCCTGTGACGTCACTCATGTATGTCACTCGCCATATTTGTTTGTCCGTGGATCGTCCCTAGATGTCATAGAGTTGCCAGTTTTGACTTTTGACAGAGGTGACGTCCCCAGACGCTGATTGTTGGATTAAAACACGTTCCGTTTCACATTACTACATACCGTAAATTATTGTTTGAAATTAGTAAATAATAATAATAAATAAATAAATAATAATAAATAAATATTAGTGGACAATCTTACACAAATCCACCTAGTCCCATAGTAAGCTCATTAAGGCTTGTGTTATGGGTACTAGACGACGAGATATATAATAGATATAAATACTTAAATACATAGAAAACTTCCATGACTCAGAAACAAATATTCATGCTCATCACACAAATATTGGCCCTTACCGGGATTCGAACCCAGGACCTTCAGCTTCGTAGGCAGCGTCACTACCCACTAGGCTAACCGGTCGTCAAGTGAATTATATTAGTATATCTCTAAAAACGTTTCAGTAGGTATTATTTTATGTTTTTTCAACATTTTGGTCACAAAGTAATGGTAAATATTATAGCTGCATCTTCCCTATTATTCCGTAAGACAACAACTCTTTACAACCATGGATACCTCTGCTTGACACATTGGCGTCATCTGTAGGAGCTTTTTCATTGAATTCATAGATGGCGCTATTGTGTAAAGCAGGAGAGGTGTCATCGTAATTTATACCAAACAAGTTAATGTCAAAATTTTATTTTTGGTAAGCTTTTATTGCTCACTGTACTTTTGTGTATACCGTCATCAACTACTCATTAAGACTTCGTTTGAGTACTAAATTCCCATGTCCACCTTCTGTCTCCATCATCAGAACAGCTTTATAGTGCCATAAACATAATATTGAATTGTCATCCAAACTATACTAATACCCAAATTTTCAGCTCAACCGGTTGAGGTTAACTGGGTCAAAATTTAGTTCCAAGATTTGTCCCTGACTAACAAACTGACAAACGAACTAGTAAGGTTAAATAAAAGCTTGTAAAAAACGACTATAATTTTGTACTTCGCCATGTCACACAGATGGCGTTTTCACAATGCTTCCCACTGAAATGTCATTGGAATCTGTGAAATACCTACATCAATGAACAATTCCATGTGTCACTGTGGTCATCATCAGTTCTGCTATACCCAATTTGTGGTTTCTGAGAGCTAGTGCTTAGTTAACTACAGAATATACCGGAATCGCCATGTGCGAGCCTATCACAAGGAGTTCCCTCGATTCCTCCTTGATCCCATCATCAGACCTTCATCAATGTCAGTATTATTACAATATTAAAGCGCTTTCCTGGCGATGTTTTCCTTCACCGAAAAACTACTGTTAAATGTCATTCGTATTTTTTTAAACTGGTACCAGCCAGGGTTCATACTTCCAACCCACGACCTCCAAGATTGAAAGTAGCATGTCTTACCGCTTGGCTATGACTCTCCTCTCTATTCCAAAATTTCATTACCAATATTCCTTCTAAAGGATAGCATAAGCTCACGCCAGTATACGCTGAATGAAGTGCTGCTGCACGACTCTCCTCACTATTCCTAAATTTCATTACCAATTTTCCTTCTAAAGGATAGCATAAGCTCACGCCAGTATACGCTGAATGAAGTGCTGCTGCACGACTCTCCTCACTATTCCTAAATTTCATTACCAATTTTCCTTCTAAAGGATAGCATAAGCTCACGCCAGTATACGCTGAATGAAGTGCTGCTGCACGACTCTCCTCACTATTCCTAAATTTCATTACCAATTTTCCTTCTAAAGGATAGCATAAGCTCACGCCAGTATACGCTGGATGAAGTGCTGCTGCACGACTCTCCTCACTATTCCTAAATTTCATTACCAATCTTCCTTCTAAAGGATAGCATAAGCTCACGCCAGTATACGCTGAATGAAGTGCTGCTGCACGACTCTCCTCACTATTCCTAAATTTCATTACCAATTTTCCTTCTAAATGATAGCATAAGCTCTTGCCAGTAGGGTAATTTCGCCGGTTCGCGACCACTTAGCTGAGTTGGTGAACTGAAAGGATATATTCTCGGTTTTTTAGGAGATTTCTATTCTAAAACAACAAAAAAATGCATGTACAACTAATTGTCTCAATAGGGTCTGTAGAATTGATGTTATCTTCAATAGAAAAAACCTTCTCCTTCAGGTGGTCGCTAACCGAAGGTGGTCGCGTAACCAGCGTAATGACCCTATAAGCTGAATGAAGTGCTGCTGCATGACTCTTCTCTGTATTCCTAAATTACATTACCAATTTTTCTTGTAAAAACTTTCCTTCTAGAGGATAGCATATACTCACGCCAGTATAAGCTGCATGAAGTCACAGATGGTCTCCTCGGAGCCGAGCTCTATGATCAGCAGCGCGAGGGTCGTATAGATAGCTTCGATGTTCTCCACCGTGTTCGACTCTAGCTGCAAACCTGGACACGAATAACTTTGTTTTTCTCAAAAATTTCCGGCAAAGTTGACTTTAACACATTCACTGTCAGGAACCTACCTACGCCGTAGTCGCTTTCCGCTACATATGAGGAAATCACGGGATCGGCTACGAGCGTAGCGCGTAGCGATTCTTGGCAGTGAATGTGTTACTTAATGGTAAAAATAAGGTCACGAAGTGCATAGTTTATGGTTAAACAAAAATTTAAAAATAAAAAAAATTGCCGGCTCGATTTTGCTCGAAGACAATGTTGCATACAAATTCCATTATTTTTCGACGTAGAAACTTTTTTTAAAGTTAAAACGGCCATTAAAAAAAGGCATACGTCCTAAACAGCCAAAACGGAAGATCAGGAGCTGCAATTTATCGCGACTTTCTAACTTTCTCAAATAACGTATGGCATTTTCGGAAGAGAAATACACTTCACGTTTATTATAAAAAAGGCAAACATTTTTCAGTTTTTACATTATAGTGGGCAGTTGTTTTTTCGGGAAATATAGAACATTGACGTGAAAATGATTACAGATTTAAAAGAAGCTGCAAGCTCAGTTATTGATAATTTGTTCCCGGAAAAGCCAAAAAACAAATATTTAAAGGCGTACGACAGTTTCATGAAGTGGCGACAGAAATATACTTTCTCAAAATGATAAGGCATGCTTTTCGCCTTATCATTTTGAGAAAGTATATTTCTGTTTTCTTGCTCAATTTTTGAGAAAAGCACTGTATTTGTCTCAGCCGGAAGGGCAATTGCTGGCTTGGTTTTAAATTAAACTCGAGCTGCTATACACACTGCTTTTCACTTCGTTTGCGAGAAAATTACAAATAATTGAAAAATAAAATAAAGTAATAGCTCATTCCAACTTTTTTATGTTTTATTTTCGACACGTGATATTAGTCTTAGGTACTTCAGACTGCCAAGTCATTTAGTGTTTCGATAAGTTTTTAATCTAATTCAAATTTTTACATTACACAGAAGGGAAATTGATTAAATCAAATCGTATAAAAAACACTTTGTGCACTAGAGCATAAAAGTGGCATTTTGTGCAGCTTACATGCAGCACAAAGGCGAACTTTGCAAGCATGAAAACTAAAAAAACGTTTCCGTCTCGGGCGTTCAACACTATAATATATAATCTTGCTCCCTTGAAACACAATCTACTATTAACACTCTTATCTCGATCACCCATAAGATTGTGCGAGTCTGTTGTACACTTACCATCGTACAGCGAGCTGAATATGGCGTAGCCGTGTTTGCTGATGAAGATGAGGTCGGGCCGCGAGCACTTCTCTATCGTCAGCCCCAGCTCCGCATACGCCAACCTGGTAGCAAGTAAAATAGTACCACAGATATAAGTTACATCGGCAATCTTCGTCCACGCCGAAGATCGAACGTATGACCACTTCAATAAAGACCTTGTAGCACTATACGTAAGGTACAATATGCAATGACAGGCGAACTCGTGCATTCCCGCTCATGGCGCCAGACAAAATGGCGGGCGCCGAAGCTGCCGGAGTCGAGCGCAAAATTTCCGCCAATGGGCGTTGAAGATTTTACCCGCGCCAACGCGCTGCCTTATGATTGGTTAAAATGCTTTTCATCACACTTGCTCGAAAAGGGCTTCATAATGCGCAGACATACAGAGCTGTAATAGCCTGTGTTACGCCCACGGGCGTAATGGTTTTTTTCTTAAATTGTATCTGTCACTCATGCGGCAGTTACAAAGCAAAGAGGTTTTATATCAAATACGATGTCTGAAAACGTATTTATAAATAAATGTAAACTTAATAAACTACTTAAACATGTTTAACTGAATTATTTACAGATTTAATATGTGGTTATTTAGTGTCTATGTAAAATGTTTTTAAGTGTTTTCAAATCGTGCCTGTATACCGAAGGGTCTTTGCCATACGCGCCTCACGTCAAATTCAACAAAATGGACGACTGACATGTTGCAGTTTTTATTACGATTTGTATTCATTTCATCTAAAATGTATTTGTTTCCTCGCAAATGTGATGAAAAACATTGTGTATATAACACGGGCGTAAGAATATTGCAAACTCGAGTCATCAAAAGCCCTACGCCTTCGGCGTCGGGCTTCTGATAGACTCTTGTTCGCAATATTCCACTTACGCCCCTCGTTAAACAATGTACTATTCTGCGCAGGTACATCGTTGTAACTTATAGTTGTGGTACTACTGTACATATTTATAAATCAAGTAATTTTGTACAAACCTTACACCGGTCAAGTTATTGTAATTTAAGAGGATACACGCGATCCAACCGAAAAATTCAATTTCGAGCCACCATAGTCCTTTCCTCCGCCATTTTAGTGTGTGTGGGTGGTAAGTCTATACGTACGTGGGCGTGTGCAGGTTCTGTGCGTTCTGCCGTCTGTCCAGCAGCGTGTGTAGTATACGCTGCAGTAACGCGCGTGTGGCGGGCTCCGCGGCGCTCGATAGACGCAGTAGCGCGTCCAGAAACGCAGCGGGGAACGCCTTGCTTAACTCGCTCGTTTTGTACGTCGTGCCGACCTGTCAGACATACAAATTAGTACATTTACTACGTTCACGTTAAGTTTGCCTGGAGCGGTAAAGCAAAAATATTGTCAGAAATTTTTGAAAAAATATAAAAAATAATTTCATATTTATTTAATTTAATATACGGTCTGAGGCTCTCTTTATTAGCGCCCGTGGTGAGTGCAATATTTTACGTTTGCCCCTAGCCAGGAAGTGGGATTTGCCGTACGCGCAGCGATAATTGTCACTTTATGAGCAGGTGACATAATAGTATATTACTGTTACCAAAAGGTAGGAAGGTAGTGAACCGGACAGGCTTCACTTCGTTCATCGGATGCCACAAAACCAAGAATAAATGCGCTACACCCTTAGGGACATTTTCCCGCTTCCAGGTTTTAACTTTATTGAATTTGTATTGTATGCCGTCATGACAATACACTGCCTATAACGGTTCAAATCATATGACAGACAGACGTGTGCGTAGGCATTTGAGCACGAAACCCTGAAAAGTACCAGGACAACAGAAGACAGCAGTAGTTCACCTTGAGCAGTATACTCTGCAGCATGGCGTCCGCTCTGCTGCTATTGCCGTGGCTGCTAGGAATCTTGCTGACGATGAACATCAAATTTATTTTTTATTATATGCTGTCATGATAATACACTGCCTATAACGGTTCAAAACATATGACAGACGGACAGACAGACGTGTGCGTCAAGTGGCACTAGAGCACGGAACCCTGAAAAGTACCAGGACAACAGAAGAAAGCAGCAGTTCACCTTGAGCAGCGACTTGAGCAGTATACTCTGCAGCATGGCGTCCGCTCTGCTGCTCTTGCCCTGGCGCTGGCTGCTGGGAATCTTGCTGACGATGAACATCATAATATCTATCTTCTGGAAGTCGGGGAGGTGGTCCGCGAACTCTCCTAGGGCGTTGATCAACGCTTCTTGGTATAGTTTCTCGTCGGTTTCTTTCTGTAAAAGTTAAATATAAAATACTATTTATTTGGACTAATAAAATTTGGATGAGACACTATTATGTACAGTCGCCATCAGATATATCGGAGCGGCCAAATTGGTCACAAATACCTGAACATGTCACTAATGCCTCGACAGTAGAGACGTGTTCAGATATTTGTGAGCACTTTGGCTGCTCCCATTTATCTGATGGCGACTTTACGGTAATCCAAGAGAAAAATCCATTGTTTGTTACATATTACTGCTCTAAACCAAGTAACGCATTGTGTAGAAATGATCGGTTCCTTCCAATATCAAAAGACAAGAACAACGGTATCATTGTTGCGTGACTCACCTCTGAATCTCTGGCTACTGATGCCCTGAGGTTAGTGAGCAGGTTGTTGATGATTTCCAAAACGGAAGGACCTGTGAAAACAAATGTGTTTAGTTCATAATCATCGAAGAAAAACATGTGATTGTTCCATGTATTCCTAGAAATGCAGTATTCCGACAGGTGACAGTGAATCTCTTAGAACTTTTTAAAGAGGGCACTGGCTACAAAATTCTGCGTCCGTCGTGTACTTTGCATGCCCTAATTGCTGGTACACCGAAAATGGAAAGTCGTGGTAACTATCATGCGTCCCGTCCCTAGCCACCCAGACTATGATCCGAGCGCTCGGATCTCTCGCTCCTTATGTACAGTATTTAGTGTTCTGTGTATGACGCTCCGCAGCCGTCGCCGCTCGAAGCCGAGCCGTAACGCCGTTATGAATATAAGATAACTGTGTACAGAACTAAAATGAATTTTGACCAATCACGAGGCTCGATTTCCGGAAGACATCAACGCGCAAAATAGTATTTTACAGTACATATGGTGCTACTTTCCCGCACTAGTGCGGAAAAGAGCACTTTCCGTGCATATGCCGAAACTTTAAAGAGCCATATGTACAGTAAAATGTTGTACGATACACGTGCGAATAGGTAATTCGCAACTCGTGTCGATTAAAAGCACTCCCTTCGGTCGTGTTTTAATATATCACCACTCGTTGCGAATTTCCTATTTTCGGCACTTGTATCGTAAATAACTATTACAATGCATGTGCTCGAAAAGAGCGTTTTCCAAGCACTAAAATCGTGCGGAAAGTGCAACTTTTTCGCACTAGTGCTTTTTACTTTTCAATTTTTTTTTAATTTTCTAGTCCGTCGTCAGCCCGACACAAAGAGTTTTTATTACTCGAGAAAAGTTTTCCAATATTTAAATTACACGTTTTCTTTCATATAAAAGGTACATAAATACTAATAACGTATAAAATGATTTATTAATGTTTATGAATTTTGAATTAGGTCAATAAATTAATTAATTTTTAATATTCACTCAATGTGTTTGGCTGAACGCATATCTTTCTTATGCCTTTTACAATACGACAGTATGGCGGCTTGCACATGCGCAATGCGCATATGTTGACCGCGCATGTATCTAAAAGCCCGCCATTGTTGTTTATTGTGAGTTTTGTGTAGTTATTTTATGTAAATATGTTAAAAAGGTCGAGTGAAAGTGAGTAATCAATAATAATAATGATTTATTGCGTTTCAATAGTGTCAGTATGTTTCTTAGAACTACGACGGTACAGCGTCTTTTTGTTGTTTAATATATTGAGTTACTCAAAATTAATTGTGTTCTAAAACCACAATACAATGGCATTCACTTTTAAGTGAATAAGCTTGACTGCAAAAGATGTGGAGAAGTTGGTAAATGCAATTCCAGATAACAAGTAGGTACCTGACAATCTACCTGGGTTCTTCAATTTTAACCTAGATCTATTTTAAACCAACATTTCAACATTTAATATACAGCGTGTCTCTGACTTTGGGGCTATAAATGAAAATGTCAATTATGCTCCTTAAACGGAACTACTTTTGCTCTACAACTTTTCAAAAATACGTTCTTTTTATATTTTCATTATTCCATACAAATAAAATAAAATGTTCAATGTACATCATCCATTAGTTAGTTTTCATACTTGTCAGTGTCATGGATGTCAAATAATGAGGCCGTGTTTGCAATACATTGATGGTACAGTTAAAGTTCAAACGCGAATAAATTATAGAAATAATAGTTATTTTACAAAGTTGCGGAACAAAAGTGGTTCAGTTTCAGGACCGTAATGGACATTTGCATTTAAAGCCCCTAAGTCAGAGACACACTGTATTTCCTCACACAAGGCATAGTAAAACGTTGTATGATACACGCGCGTAAAGATGATTTCCGACTCGTGTCGAATTATACATTCGCTCGCTTCACTCGCTCATGTATAAAAATGACACTCGTCGGAAATCACCTACTTTCCACACTTGTAGCATAAATAACTATTGACCAATCACGAGGCTCGATTTCCGGAAGACATCAACGCGCAAAATAGTATTTTACAGTTCATATGGTGCTACTTTCCCGCACTAGTGCGGAAAAGAGCACTTTTCGTGCATATGTCGAAACTTTAAAGAGCCATATGTACAGTAAAACGTTGTACGATACACGTGCGAATTTCCTATTTTCGGCAATTGTATCGTAAATAACTATTATGCAATCGTTATATAATGTATGCTTTTTCAGTCGAGTACCAGGTTAAGGCCACGAAGCTTGCTGAGTGGCCTAATTAAGATACGAGAATTAAAAAGCGAATTATATAACTATTGTATACATATGTGGGCGGTAATCCATGATGATTGTTTATTTACTTCTCACATAAGTTATTTGCAGACTGAATAATCATTTTAGGCAAGTTTTACTTTGATTAGTTCACTATTATTTTTCTACCGTATTATTATTTTATAATGTGATGAAATAACTACCCTTTTTATGATAATATCGTGAAAGCTCAATACAATGTTTATTAATTTTGATTTGTCAATTTGTTAGCATTTTAAAATATAAAGAGGTCAGTTCCGCGAGTAAATTGTAATAGGGAATATGCATGTGATTTAGAAATGGACAAAAAAAATCACGTGTAATCTATATTGCTTAATAAATATACACACATGATTATTTTTTCAAATTATCATGTTTCTATTGATAAAATAAATTGTTTAAAAGTACTATTTTTCAAATTCCCTCGCAAATTTCCAAAACGCAACGCTATTGGCGGAGCGAAACGTGACGTCACCGTGCAGGTCGTTAGTATGATTATTGAAAGTTATTCGCATTGTTTGGCCGCTGTTTATGATAAATAATCAGTGTTTTTTGGTAATTATTAAGTGAAAAAAGACTCGCCACAATGACTGAAGGCGGTTTTGTCAAGGCACAGCTAGTCGGATAATCTGCCTAAAATTGATGTGTTCATGATGACTAAATTTAATACATACTTCGCAAATATTTGTGACTTTACGTCCGCTGAACTAAGAGGAGTAAAAGCTGCAAGGTAAATAAGTTACAGATATTCAATAAATTTTCATATTCCTTGTTTTTATACTCGTGAGATTGGTCAATTAAATAATTATAACCTATTTTGGCGATTCAAATAGCTAGACTTTTAAACTACTTCAAATAGGTGTCTTTGTTAAATAAGTGGAATAAAAAACTAGTAGATATTTATCCATACTATATACTATTTTACTATACTATAACTTTATATATTATATATACTAACTTCTGCCCGCGACTCCGTCCGCGTGGAACTCATTTATATCGTAGCTCCATACAAACTTTCACCCCCACTTCATCCCTTTGGGGGATATGGGGGGAGCTACGATATAAACGAGTTCCACGCGGACGGAGTCGCGGGCAGAAGCTAGTTATATTATATATTTTATATATACTTACTTAATAATAAATTATAAATGCGAAAGTGTGTCTGTCTGTCTGTTTGTTACCTCTTCACGCTTAAACTGCTGAACCGATTTGGATGAAATTTGGTATAGAGATAGTATAAACGAGTTCCACGCGGACGGAGTCGCGGGCAGAAGCTAGTATTATATAATCAAAGATATGTAGGTACCTATTAGGAATGTTAAATGTTGAGAACATCTTTATGAACTTTAACAAACTAGGTTGTTTTCGTCAAGGCTTATAAATAAAACAAATTTGTGTAGGTCACTCAGTAAAAAGGATTAAATTCTTTTAACTTTCTTCGATCAACAGTGCAAACAAAGAAACTTAGCTAAAACGTTTCATGATCAAAATCAACACTCGTAGTCAGCTGTTGATCAACAAAAATCATAATATTTGTAATATTAATAACTAAAAAAATTGGGAATCAGAATAGTTTTATGAATAAGTATATAATACAATTTTGAGGTTAGGTTATTGTTAACCTATATTGTTCGCGAGTCGTAATAAAAAAGATTTTAGGTACATACATATTTAATACTCACGTCGAAATGATCTTCACAACAATATAAACTACTCAAGCACGATACATTATCTCTCCTCATCGCCTTACACCACTTTATCCTTATATTTGCACCTTTGGGCATATGAAAATATTTGCAGTTTTAATGTGATTTTCACACATAGGGACAATACAATATTTATAATAAGCTTTTGTGTGCTCTTCCATTACAATAAGTTGATCTTATAAGCTTTAATCACTCACATTTATTAAAAGTGTGAATCAAACACTTTGTTGTTAATTTGTTTAAGAACCGCCGTGCACTAAGCTGCACGGTGACGTCACAAATGAGCGCGCCAAAATGGTGGCGTTTTGATCGTCCGAAAATGATAGTAATTTTAATTATTTTTTTTAGCTTATTTAATAATATTGTGAAAGTGTTATATTTTTTTCCGGTTATATAATTACTTATAGAATAGATAAAAAAAATAAAAAAATGTCATGAATATTCCCTATTAAACATTAGGATTGATATTTTAGGTTACTAAGTAACTAAATAATTTAATAAGGAATTGTATTGTTTTCCAACCACAGCATGCCATTACATAGGCGCAAGGTGGCGTGAGGTAATGGAGTGGGGTTGATTGGAAAGGTTATTTAAGTCGTTGCATGTCATTTTTCTGGGCTTCTCTGTTGAACTTAGATTGTGTAAACATACTCTGCCAGTTTGTTAGTAAAAGTGAATTGACTAAACATCTAATTAAATCTCTTTATTCAACTTGTGCCCTCTGTCTACTACTATAGACGCAGCCAGCAATATGTTGCCATATGATGGCTTGGATAATCAGGCGACTAGTGGGATATCGCCGACATATACAATACTTTTTCTACGAGTCAACTGAACTAATTAAACAAACTTGGTAGGTATCTATTGAAAATCTAAGCCCTGCGGAAACGAAGTGCAACCAACGGCTTTTTATTTTTTGTGCGTTGATGTCTATTACCTTTTGACTTTCTCATGACGACGACGTCCTATTGGTCAAATACATTTTAGTTCAGTAAAGGCACCACGTGATAGGTCGAATTTATTTTAGTTGTCTCAACAGTTGTAAAATGTTGAGTTGGGACCTCCATAGTAAAAATTATGTGATTTTAGTTTGGTGTACGAAGTCTTAACTCAAACATTAAAGTTGACGAGTATAAAAATAAAAAAGCGATTGGCTGCACTTCGTTACAGCGTTTTCAATAGATACCAAGTTTGTTTAATAAATTATTATTTCCGTTAACTCGTAGAAAAAGTATTGTATGCAATAGTTACATAATTAGCTTTTTAACTCTCGTACCTTAATTAGGCCACGAAGCAACTCGACTGAAAAAGCATACATTATATAACGATTGCATAAAGTACTATTATGCAACTGTTGTATAAGAAGGGTCTTAAAACGCGAGTGTCGTGGGTTGCGATGCGAGCCTTAGCGAGCATCGCAATTAAAGACGCCACGAGCGTCTTTAGACCAGTTATACACCGTTGCATACAATACTTTTTCTACGAAAAGTTTTAAATAAACTGCATTATTTAGACTTTTCAGGAAGCAAGTTTTCTATTCGTTATTTTGCTACTGGCGCGGCCTGGCCGCGGCGGTCAATAGTAAACTTGTCATTAGCTGTCAAATTTACTATTGTCCGCCACCGCAGGCCGCGCCAGTGTGTTGCAGGCCTAAAAAAAAGTTAGATGATTTGACATCGTGGTAAACCTAAACAGTGCTTTTATGAAAAACGTATGAACCATAAAACTTCGCTATACAGAGCGTTTATGGGCCATATAACATGGAGTTTTTCGACGACTTATTATAGGTGTCATTGTATTTGAGCTAAAGCATCTATAATTCATAATTCATTTATTATTAAAAAAAATATTTACACATTTGTTTAACAGAATTATTTACAGATTTAATATGTAGTTATTTAGTGTCTATGTAAAATGTTTTTAAGTGTTTTCAAATCGTGGCTGTATGCCGAAGGGTCTTTGCCATACGCGCCTCACGTCAAATTCAACAAAATGGATGACTGGCATGTTGCAGTTTTTATTACGATTTGTATTCATTTCATCTAAAATGTATTTGTTTCCTCGCAAATGTGATGAAAAACATTATGAAAAAACAAAAACTCGGGCGTAAGAATATTGCAAACTGGGCACCTCGGGCTTCTGATAGACTCTTGTTCGCAATATTCCACTTACGCCCCTCGTTAAACAATGTACTATTGTCACATCTAAGTGCTAAGTGAAATGTTATTCTACATTTTGTGCCGTTTTGGCTATAGCTGTTAAGGTGCAAATTTTGTGTGTAATAAATAAATAAATAATAAAGAAATATTGCAGAGCACTGCAGCTCGGGGCGCTCTAACGCGGGTAAGTGCTGCAGCAATGCTTCTACTACGCTGTACGATACTACATCATACACCATGATAGCCTGGTACTTGACACCGAAATCCGACTACTGCCGACCTTGAGGCATGCATCACGTCAGTGTCATTAAGTCCTGGTAGATACTAGATTATTTACCAACCACTGTCCAGAGGAGTCACCAACTAGCGCGTCGGTCCTTTATTGATTTAATGTGGTCTGCCTAGGAACATGACCATGAATGTATGTATGTACTATGTACGTACCGACGCTGTCTCCGGCGGCGATGGCCACGATGTTGCTGAGCACGCCGGCGCGCGCGGCGCGCACGCGCACCCGCAGGCGCGCGTCGCTGCCCGCGCCGGCCGCCGCGTCCAGGTGCTGCATCAGTGCTTCCACCACGCTGTACGAGTACTGCGCCTGGGGGAAAGATAAACGTTCTAATTATCATGGGTATTAGATAATAGTTGTATTACCAACCAAAAAGGTAACGAAATTAAAATTACAAGGGTTAAAGGCCGTGCCAGCATAAGCCAAGTGATACTGCCCCTCTCGAGTTTGGGCTTGTCATTTTAATGAATGGTGTGGCTCTTCATTTGTAGTTAATGTGCAAAATTTGAGGACCGTAAACTTTATAAATTTTGTTTAAAAACAACAAAAACTTAGATATTTTTCTTTCTAGCTAACCGATTTTAGCGTGCTTCACATATACATATTGTACATTTACTAAAGAGTAAAGATTTATTATGTACTATTTCATCGCACTTGCTCGAAAAGGGCTTCATAATGCGCAGACATACAGAGCTGTAATAGCTTGTGTTACGTCCACGGGCGTAATGGTTTTTTTCTTAAATTGTATATGTCACTTAGGCAGTTACAAAGCAAAGAGGTTTTATATCAAATACGATGTCTAAAAACGTATTTATAAATAATTATAAGATAACTGTGAACAGAACTAAAAATGATTTTTGATCAATCACGAGGCTCGATTTCCAGAAGACGTCAACGCGCAAAAATAAAAAAAACTTTGTTTCAGCAGGGCGATTTTCAATAGGTACCAAGTTTGTTTAATAAATTATTATTTCCATTAACTCGTAGAAAAAGTATTGTATGCAATAGTTACATAATTAGCTTTTTAACTCTCGTACCTTAATTAGGCCACGAAGCAAGCTTCGTGGCCTAAACGTGGTACTCGACTGAAAAAACATACATTATATAACGATTTCATAAACTACTATTATGCAACTGATCCATAATGAGAGGTCTTAAAATATGAGTGTGGGTTTCATAATAGGATCACACTAGTACTTTAAGATGAGTTCACAATTCTACTTTCATAACAGCAAAAAACCAACAAAAAAATTACAACAGCAATGGCGGCAATTCGATCCTCCGTCAAGACGAAAGGTTTTCTTTAATCATAGACAAACGAATGAAGTCCCTATACTCATGTCACTCGAGATCAAATGTCATGCGTAAATATTTAAAAAAACATACTGAATTGTTTTAATATCTATGGATACTAGAGACCCACTTGAGTTGTGACATTGGTTATATTTATTTATTTAAACTTTATTGCACAAACGTGTAGTAGATTTATTTTCGCATTGTGTTCTACCACATCATCTGTTAGCATGTAATTACTAGTCTATATCTGTCTATATATATAATCTGGTTATACATCAGAACAACACAATTAATGTTTTAGAACTTAAGTCCTTTGTGTCCCGAGGTGGGCGAAATCGCTGCGACTCAGTCTTTGACTACTGCAGCCGATTACGAATGTTTTGTTATTCGGTATACCTGTTATTAAGTTAAATAAAAATCTTTAAATCTTTAAATCTGTTCCAAATTTAAACTCATAACGTTACAAATATGTGTACTGTTATAACATTAAAGTACAGACTTTACCTAGTACCACAGACAAGAAAGTTCCCATAGTAAAATCGGTTGTAATAATGCTGGATTTCCTATGGTTTCTGAACGCATTTTAGAGCACTAATGATATGTGCGTAGATAATAGTACATTGTTTAACGAGGGGCGTAAGTGGAATATTGCGAACAAGAGTCTATCAGAAGCCCGACGCCGATGGCGGAGTGCTTTTGATGACTCGAGTTTGAAATATTCCTACGCCCGTGTTATACACAATGTTTTTCATCACATTTGCGAGGAAACAAATACATTTTAGATGAAATGAATACAAATCGTAATAAAACCTGCAACATGTCAGTCGTTCATTTTGTGGAATTTGACGTGAGGCGCGTATGGCAAAGACCCTTCGGTATACAGCCACGATTTGAAAACACTTAAATTTTACATAGACACTAAATAACTACATATCAATCTGTAAATAATTCAGTTAAACATGTTTATGTCGTTTTTTAAGTTTAAATTTATTTATAAATACGTTTTCAGACATCGTATTTGATATAAAACCTCTTTGCTTTGTAACTGCCGCATGGGTGACAGATACAATTTAAGAAAAAAACCATTACGCCCGTGGGCGTAACACAGGCTATTACAGCTCTGTATGTCTGCGCATTATGAAGCCCTTTTCGAGCAAGTGTGATGAAAAGTATTTTATTTAAGGCTCCATGTTCTCCCACAGCTATAATTTTGAAAAAAATATATATTATAGGTCGTTGGTGGGTGTATTACTGGTGAAAAAAATAGAGCGGTCTCTAACGTGGAAGTAAATAAATCAAAATCTGAAAAGTTTAGATAGCTTTTTTGTTCTATTACATAATGAAAATATAATTTATGTCACATAATCAACTTTAGTAAATGTACAATATATGCGAAGCACGCTAAAATCCGTAGGCAAGAAAAAAAATATCGAAAAAAATAATATTTAGTTTTTTTTTAACCAAAAATTTTAAGTTCGCGCTCAAATTTTGCACATTAATTTAATTACTAATGTAGAGCCAACACCATCCATAAAAATTACAAGCCCAAACTCGAGGGGGGCAGTATCACTTGGCTTATCCTGGCACGGCTTTTCAGAATAAATTGCAACGAACGAGATTTTAACTCGCATTCCATGCGTATTTATATATGTAAGCACTTTATTGCACACAAAACAGATTAAAACATGAACATGATATATAAAATCAAGGTACAAAGGCGAACTTATCCCAATAAGGGATCTCTTCCAGGTAACCTTTGAGCAATTGAGTGGAAGGTATTAGGTAGAACGACATAGACAAACATACACCATGCACAAACACATATAGAATAAACCAAGAACACAAAGAAATAAAACATATTCGTTAATGTAAATACAAAGTGTACAATTACTTTAAATATATACATGACAATATATATACATATTGCGTTGCTTTACTTGCAATTTTTAACACTTTCAATGCCAGTAGCCCGTTGGACACTTTTCTCTACCTGCGGTTTATCGGCTATGACCGTAGCACTACAAAATCGTTGGCGGTCGATGTGTTAATTACGCTTTAGAGAGCGAAATCTACCTAAAAATGCCAATAATGAGCTATTACTAGACATATAATAGTACATTATTATCGAAGCAAGGCAAGTAGGCAATTGCTGCGTGAGTATTAATTTTAAACGGACTACCTTGGGAGTGTGTTTATTTTAATAAGAAGCCAGCAATTGCCCTTCCGACTGAGACTACTAAGCGCTTTTCTCAAAAATTGGGCAAGAAAACAAAATGATACTTTCTGAAAATGATGAGTCATTCTTTTCTTCTCGCCACTTCATGAAATTGTCGTACGCCTTAAGATTTTTGTCTTTTGGCTTTGCAGGGAACAAATTATCAATAACTGAGCTTGCAGCTTCTTTCAAATCTGGAGGAGTACCTGTATTCTATATCCTCGTCACTCGAACTCATTTTCACGTCAATTTTCAATATTTTCCGAAAAACAACTAGCCACTATATGTAAAAACAGAATAATTTTCGCATTGCCGCCTTCCCCTTGTCTCCCGCTGACCCATATATGGATCACAGATTTTGTCTCCGTGGGCTCCCGCTGACCCATATATGGATCACTTTTTTCAAAATACTTTAAACTCAATTATATTATATATTAAAGGTCACGGGGAGAGGAAGGGTTAATTTTTTATAATAAAAAGTTACAAGTGTATTTTTCTTCCGAAAACGCCATAAGTTATTTGAGACAACTAAAAAGTCGCGATAAGTCACACACAGCTGCCTATACTGATCTTGATGCCTTTTTAACTTTTTTTTAAAGTATGCACAATGTTGGCGAGCAAAATCGAGCAGGCAAGGTTTTTTATTTTAAAATTTTTGAATAACTATAAACAATGCATGCCGAATATTTTAGAGAATATGTATATTACTCACTTGTATGGAAAACATGATGATCTTGAACGTGTGTACCGCGAAGTCGTTCGGCACCCAAAGTTCGTGTCGGTCGAAATGCCTGAAATCATAATTTTATTACTAACTAGCTGCTGTGGGCAGAACGCCGTGTTACGAAGAACCCTAAAATATAGGCAATACAGCCTATGTTCATTCTGAAGAGCCGTTATGTAGGGCAAGAATTTTTAAAATCGGATGAGTATTTATAGACTTCTGCAGGCTAGTTAAATGTTGTGTACCCAAATCTCCGAAGAAATCTAGTCATCCTAGTATCCAGTCCGGTGAAACTAGTGTAGAAACATCAGAAATAAAGGATAAATATCGCGCTAGACCCGTGCTCAGTAATCTTTTAAGGGTCCTTACGCCTAAAACGAGCGTATTTTGCAAAATGCTTGCTTTTTCATTCAAGATTACGACATAACTATTAGTATTTATTCAAAAACTGATAACGTACTCAAATAATTATTTCTAAAACTAGGGGCTCACATGGTTAAAATTTTCATTTTCTGTTTCTAAACCTAAAATAAATGAGTTTTCTTGGGAGTCATTTCAAATTTCGCAGTGAGAAGTGTCGTTTCGGTTCTCAATTTTGCAGTAAACAAGAATCATTAGGTACATTAATGATTACAATTCACATCACCAAATCTTTTACGAGGGGCTGACATGATTGAAAATCAAAGATTCATTTTAAAAAGTTGATAAAACACCTTCCGAGTTTTCTTAATTTTTTTGGTGAAAACAGGAATAAATTATATTTTTTTACCGCAAATTGTACTTTTATTTTGCCCTAAAAATAATATAATAGCAGATTATAACTTTGTGTTAACCCATAAAAAAATAATCATAACTATAGGACCTACGATGCCGTAAATGTATATTTTTTTAAAAGATGTATAAATCACGCTGCACAGACACCGCGCGCCGAAATTTATTTTTTAAAATTATTAAGTGGTTAAGAAATGATTATTTAATTACGTTATCAGTTTTTGAATAAACACTAATAGTTACGTCGTAATCTTGAATGAAAAACCGGCCAAGAGCGTGTCGGGCCACGCTCAGTGTAGGGTTCCGTAGTTTTTGTATTCTTTTTCAAAAACTATTCAACCTATCAAGTTCAAAATAATTTTCCTAGAAAGTTTTTATAAAGTTCTACTTTTGAGATTATTTTCATATTTTTAAAACTTATGGTTCAAAAGTTAGAGCGGGGGGGGGGGGGGACATTTTTTTTTAACTTCTGGAGCGATTATCTCCGAAAATATTCAGATTATCAAAAAATGATTTTAGCAAACTCCTATTAATTTTTAAATACCTATCCAACAATATATCACACGTTAGGGTTGAAATGAAAAAAAAAAACACTTCCCACGTTACGTATAGGGGAGGTTACCCTAATAAAAATAAAAAAACACTTTTATTTTACCACTGTCGGCGTGATTGATATACATATTAGTACCAAATTTCAGCTTTCTAGTGCTAACGGTTACTGAGATTATCCGCGGACGGACGGACAGACAAAGCGAAACTATAAGGGTTCCTAGTCGACTACGGAACCCTAAAAAGGAAGCATTTTGCAAAATACGCTCCCGCTTCTGCTTATGTGGGCGTAAGGACTCTTAACAATCTGGGGGCACGGGAGTGCCCCCGCCAAGACGAGCCAAGCGAAGCGCAAGGGCACTACCTACCTTTTCTCGAAGCGCTTCGTCGTATTTTTGAACCTTCTTAACTTGGGTCCGGATTATACCAGATAAACAAAATTATCGGGATATGATGTCAGTGGTTGACTTATTAAAACTATAAAGTTTCAATTGCATAGCTCTTATACTTTAGATTTTATTGATATCTAAAATACCCCGATTTCGTCACTGACTCACTGATGATCATCAATATTCTTAACGTTCTTCCTGAAGTCCTAGAAAGCTGAAATTTGGTATGTAAGCTAGTAATCGTATACAAACAACGAAAAAATCTTAAAACTAGAAACTTTTACCCCCCCAACCCCTTAAACTAGGAGGTGAAAGTTTGTATGAGACTTTGATGCTAGGGGTCTGAACATTCCCATTCACTCCTTTAGAAATTACCTTACAAAAAGGAATGAGATCCCACTAAAAACATTACATGTAAAGTGATGCCAAGACTCCGTAGCTCATACAGCTTTCAGCGTGAAAAAGATATCAGATCGCGACTAACGCCAAGCTCTCCACACGGCGTAACTCTACCACTACCAGCCAGCACGCTCTACAAATTCTATATCTTGGCTAAAAAGTATAGCTCTGTTGGGCACATCCCGGTCGCCGCATAGACTCTCGCGCCGAATGAATTTATGATGATATTAATAAGCAACGGGTCTATACTTTTTAGCCAAGATATAGAATTTGTAGAGCGTGCTGGCTGGTAGTGGTAGAGTTACGCCGTGTGGAGAGCTTGGCGTTAGTCGCGATCTGATATCTTTTTCACGCTGAAAGCTGTATGAGCTACGGAGTCTTGGCATCACTTTACATGTAATGTTTTTAGTGGGATATCAGTTCCACGAAACTGCTCTGTCGGCGCTCTGCTCATAGACGCTTTCGTCTACATACGGGGTTTCTTACGAGATCTTTGGCACTGAATGTTAAATTAAAGTACCAGGGCATCATGGAACTCCAAGAGCTTTCAACACTGGCCGCAGAACGCTGCGGGTGTGACCGAAAAAGGCCCGCGCCACCAGTTCTCGCAAGGATGCATTCATATATGCATGTGTCTTCCACATCGTCCTGTGTCTGTCTAACCCAATCAAGGCTAATGACTCACATATATTATGACTCCTAGCGATTTCCACTACAAAGCTGAAAAATCCGGCCAACAGCGAGTCGGACTCGCGCACGAACCATTATCTAGAAAAACAGCAAAAAAATAACGTTTTTCGTATGGGAGCCCCCTTAAATATTAGTTTTATTCTGTATCCGTTGTTATAGCGGCAACAGAAATACATCATCTGTGAAAATTTCAACCGTCTAACTATCACGGTTCATGAGATACAGCCTGGTGACAGACGGACGGACAGCGGAGTCTTAGTAATAGGGTCCCGTTTACCCTTTGGGTACGGAACCCTAAAAGTGCTGCTACGCGTTACGGCGTGGCATTACTTGGCCCACTCGGGATAAAACGCTGTCAAAAAGTACCAGGGCAGCATGAAACTAGAAGAGCTTACGTCAACACTGGCCGCAGAACGCTGCGGATGTGGCCAAAGGCTGCCCGGCCCACGAGCTCCCGCAAGCACGCCTCAGCCAGCCTCGTGGGCGTGTCTTCTACACCGTCCTGTGTGTCCGTGTCCATACATGACAGGGTCTCATATTTTTCTGCACTCTGTAATGATAGGGCAAACACATTTTAGTTAACAGAGGCATGTTACGTTTTATGATTAAGGAGGGTACAGTGTCATCATCCTCCTAGCGTTATTCCCGGTTGCGCTCTAAAGGAGCCTGGGGTCCGCTTTGGCACCTAATCCCAAAATTTGGCATAGGCACTAGTTTTACGAAAGCGACTGCCATCGTCAGACTCTTCAGACCTTCCAACCCGAAGGAAAAACTAGACCTTATTGGGATTAGACCGGTTTCCTCACGATGTTTTCCTTCACCGAAAAGCTAACGGTACATGAGTTCTGAAAATCTCATTGGTACGAGCCGGGATTCGAACCCACGACTGCCGCATGCTTGAACCACTAGGCTACCGTAGCTATATTTAGTATAACAAATAATTACCTGCATATTGTAGAGCAGAGAAGGCACTATTTTATCCATATGCTGGGCCTCCCATATGTTCTCCACCAAGTCATCTGATACCGTCTTCCTAATCACACCCTGAAAGAAAAAGAATAATGAGTTAATGTATATTAAGGTAAGGTTATTGAGTGGCGCTGGAAGGTGCAGCGTACCCCCACAAGGTGGACTGAAGACCAGGGTAAAGGTCGCGGGACTCCGCTGAATGCGGATGGCGCAGAAACGGTCGGTTGGAGGAGGCCTATGTCCAGCAGTGGACGTCGTTCGGCTGACAAATGATCATGAAAGTTTCATAGAAGCAGAAAAAGAACGCTATGCATTTCATGACAAGCACAGAGATGAGCCAAAATTGTTTCATACCAAGACGGTGACAAACGAGTCTGCCTGATGGTAAGCAGACACGTCGAATCTTATTGCATCTCCGAGGGTCTCTAACCATCATAAATTGGCCATGGGGTATGAAACTGTATAATCGAGAATCTCGTAGTAAAGAGGTACCAGGCAATCATAATGTGGTAAGAGTTACCTGCAAGCCCTGGATGCCGGCGAGCCGTATCTTGTCCCGCATGGCCTTGTCGCCGTGGTTGCTGTGGCACATCGCGGAGAGCTTCGACACGAAGAAGTCGTAGCGGCGGTGAAGATGTACCAGGCAATCATAACGTTGTAAGAGTTACCTGCAAGCCCTGTATGCCGGCGAGCCGTATCTTGTCCCGCATGGCCTTGTCGCCGTGGTTGCTGTGGCACATCGCGGAGAACTTCGACACGAAGAAGTCGTAGCGGCGGTGGTACGATGGCGTGTCTTCTTCTATGTTGGCGAAGCGGACGAACTGTGGGGGTACTTGTCAGTTATGGATTCCAAAGCATAGGTAATCGTAAGTTATGCAGGGTTTTTGGTAAGGGTGGTATTCCACTTGTGTTTGCGTCTCACATTTTGCTTAAAGAGTGAGTGAGATCCTCACCTCAACCTAAGGCAACGTATTCCTGTCAAGAGTGGCGACTATTTGCAGCGCCACAGATACGATAGAAACGCGACGCAGTACTGATACAGGTAATTTTGACAGGTAATCTATGGCAAGTATCGCGCGACAGTCGCGCGTTCGTGAACCGCGCGTTTGAATCGCTGCAAAAGGTCGGGCGACGAGCGGATGTTCAAGCGATTTCAATGTATGGAGTCGCTTAAACATCCGCTCGTCGCCCCGCTGCCCGCTGGCGTCCAGTCCGCGGCCTAAAGAGTTATGGGGGAGGTTGATTGTAACTTTTTGACCACATAAAACAGTATGTATGCAAAAGTGAAAAATTTCAGAGATAATTAACTTTTCATTGCATTGCATAATAGGGAATATGCATGTGATTTAGAAATGGACAAAAAAAATCACGTGTAATCTATATTGCTTAATAAATATACACACATGATTATTTTTTCAAATTATCATGTTTCTATTGATAAAATAAATTGTTTAAAAGTACTATTTTTCAAATTCCCTCGCAAATTTCCAAAACGCAACGCTATTGGCGGAGCGAAACGTGACGTCACCGTGCAGGTCGTTAGTATGATTATTGAAAGTTATTCGCATTGTTTGGCCGCTGTTTATGATAAATAATCAGTGTTTTTTGGTAATTATTAAGTGAAAAAAGACTCGCCACAATGACTGAAGGCGGTTTTGTCAAGGCACAGTCGGATAATCTGCCTAAAATTGATGTGTTCATGATGACTAAATTTAATACATACTTCGCAAATATTTGTGACTTTACGTCCGCTGAACTAAGAGGAGTAAAAGCTGCAAGGTAAATAAGTTACAGATATTCAATAAATTTTCATATTCCTTGTTTTTATACTCGTGAGATTGGTCAATTAAATAATTATAACCTATTTTGGCGATTCAAATAGCTAGACTTTTAAACTACTTCAAATAGGTGTCTTTGTTAAATAAGTGGAATAAAAAACTAGTAGATATTTATCCATACTATATAATATTTTACTATACTATAACTTTATATATTATATATACTAACTTCTGCCCGCGACTCCGTCCGCGTGGAACTCATTTATATCGTAGCTCCATACAAACTTTCACCCCCACTTCATCCCTTTGGGGGATATGGGGGGAGCTACGATATAAACGAGTTCCACGCGGACGGAGTCGCGGGCAGAAGCTAGTTATATTATATATTTTATATATACTTACTTAATAATAAATTATAAATGCGAAAGTGTGTCTGTCTGTCTGTTTGTTACCTCTTCACGCTTAAACTGCTGAACCGATTTGGATGAAATTTGGTATAGAGATAGTATAAACGAGTTCCACGCGGACGGAGTCGCGGGCAGAAGCTAGTATTATATAATCAAAGATATGTAGGTACCTATTAGGAATGTTAAATGTTGAGAACATCTTTATGAACTTTAACAAACTAGGTTGTTTTCGTCAAGGCTTATAAATAAAACAAATTTGTGTAGGTCACTCAGTAAAAAGGATTAAATTCTTTTAACTTTCTTCGATCAACAGTGCAAAGAAAGAAACTTAGCTAAAACGTTTCTTGATCAAAATCAACACTCGTAGTCAGCTGTTGATCAACAAAAATCATAATATTTGTAACATTAATAACTAAAAAAATTGGGAATCAGAATAGTTTTATGAATAAGTATATAATACAATTTTGAGGTTAGGTTATTGTTTACCTATATTGTTCGCGAGTCGTAATAAAAAAGATTTTAGGTACTTACATATTTAATACTCACGTCGAAATGATCTTCACAACAATATAAACTACTCAAGCACGATACATTATCTCTCCTCATCGCCTTACACCACTTTATCCTTATATTTGCACCTTTGGGCATATGAAAATATTTGCAGTTTTAATGTGATTTTCACACATAGGGACAATACAATATTTATAATAAGCTTTTGTGTGCTCTTCCATTACAATAAGTTGATCTTATAAGCTTTAATCACTCGCATTTATTAAAAGTGTGAATCAAACACTTTGTTGTTAATTTGTTTAAGAACCGCCGTGCACTAAGCTGCACGGTGACGTCACAAATGAGCGCGCCAAAATGGTGGCGTTTTGATCGTCCGAAAATGATAGTAATTTTAATTATTTTTTTTTAGCTTATTTAATAATATTGTGAGTGTTATATTTTTTTCCGGTTATATAATTACTTATAGAATAGATAAAAAAAATAAAAAAATGTCATGAATATTCCCTATTGGAGGCCATTACAAGGTGATCAAATACTGATTATCCACCCGTATCACAATCTGGATCACATGCATATTGACGTGGTTTGTCAATATATTGCACAATATCCGGATGATTTTGAAATCCGCCCACAGATAAGAAATAATCTGTGAGCGACTAAAGGCACACCACAAGATTCTGCTTGGTGGATGGTATGAGCGGTACGCAGCTATAAGATAGAGTGAGATGGGGATACGGATGAAGCAGAACTACTTAATACTGACGCAATAAATAATTAGCGTTTAAAAGGTCATTCAATCAATACTGATTCCATACTGAGTATTGCTGCAAACTAGGATCTTCAGTATTTAATCACCGTGTAATGGCCGCCATTGAAATGTGACTTTAAGAAGTGAAAGGGATAAACCGAATTGAAGTCAAGTACCAGGGCATCATAAGTAACCAGGCTGTTTTTTGGTAAATTACTTACTCTCACTAAAAGTGGCCAAAGTGTAGATCTCGCGAGATCAGATTGCATTTCCTTATTGAGATATATTAGGCCAGCATCATGCTGAGATCGAAGCGTTTCGTGGCACTTATGTACTGATTTCATAATTCATATCTTTGTCCAAGTATTGTTGTTGACACATGAACATGCCTATTCTATTCCAAAGCTGTAAACCGTAATGAGGTCAAGTACCAGGACATCATGAGTAACCAGGCGGTTCTATGGTAACATTTCATACTCACACTCTGAGTAGCCAAGGTCTGCAGCTCAGGGTCAGTGGACTCCAGCAGTTTCTGCACCATCTTGAGGAAGCTCTCGACGAACAGGTTCAGGGTCTGCGAGTGGCAGGCCAGGAGGAGTTGGTCCATAGCTTCCATTGCTATCACCACGAACCTTGAAAAAAATGTTGCGGTGGTAAGTTTTTTTATATCATGATGACAAACAAGCGCGTCGGCCTGATGGTAAGCAGACGTAGCCTATGGAAGATTGTGACTAGCGTCACAATCACGTTGCAGACTCTTCATTGATTTGAGAATTCGTTGTGTCGCTGTGTCGTCACATGCAGGTCGCTCACTCTAGACGCGGCGCATTCACGGGAGCTCTGCCGACTTTACTCACCACTAGATACACAACAACACATACCCAACAGCAAGTTGTGGTGTTATTATGGCTGCGAGTGGTGAAGGTACTTGGGTGAGGATCAAATTCTTGGCCAGTAGTTAGCCTGGTTAGTCGGTAGTTAGCTATACAAACTGAAGAAGTGAATAAAGTTCCTTTTCTCAAACATGCTCGGAAATGTACGCGTTAATATCACGAAGACGTGAAGTTTCTTGTTTATGGCTCCCTACATTACTTCTTGGCCTTACGCCAAGAAGTAATGTATGAAAACCCTAAGTAAAACCATTATTGTCCGCTACTCTAACTTTTTAAATTTGCTTACAAATATTAAACTGACAAAGGAAAATTTACATACTGCCAACCACCACTAGACACTGTAAGCATACTTGCTTCATAAAAAAAAAAAAAAAGAATCTATGATACTATAATTTATGTGCGGTTAAACATGGTGCTCGAACGGCTTGTTCAAATGGCATGTTTAAAAAATAAAAAAGGCGCAAATTACCTATTATTTAATTGATTACCTAGTATTTATTTTAATTTTAATATTTCCTCACATCGTTTGAGAAAAGTACTATACAATCCTCGGCCGGAACAGGGATTGCTGGACTCGTTGTATTCGGCCTCGTCTACGACTCGGCCGTCTACCCCAATCTCGTCCAGCAATCCCTTACTTCACGGCCTCTGCAGTAATCTACTATTATAGAATTGTATGGTCTTTTCGTGTGACAAAACTTTATGTCTATGTATGTCATCCAAATTATACTTAAACCGCAAATTTCAGCTCAATCTGTTGAAGATATCCGCCTCAAAATTGAGTTGCATGATTCCACACGAACAAACATAAGTAGTTACACAGTTAGTTAGGTTAGATACATTTCAAGTTAATAGAAAGCTTGTAAAGCTGGTCTCAGCTTCCATTTTAGCTCACCCATGCCTCCTCCTATAAATATCGCGACTGGCCTTCTGGAACAAATATTCCCCAATCCTGTCCAACTTCTCCGGGCTCGACAGCGAGTAGAACGTAAGCTTCTCCATGTTGGACTTCACCAGCCCTTCCTGCGGGGAAGCGGGGAAGATGTTGTCCACCAGCCGCTTGTAGCGCGGCCGGAGGGCCGAGCAGCAGCCGCAGCAGCCTGGAATCAACCGTATAGTACATTAATAAGGTTCATAATAGCGTCACAAAATGCGCTGGGTTGTAGATTCTCGGGGTATGATTAAATTTCAGGCGGTTTCAGATTGCATTAGGTTACCAGTTATCAGCACTGGCGAGGTTATTTTTAACCCCCGACGCAAAGAGAGGGGTGTTATGTTATGAGTTTTTCATCACACTTGCTCGTCAATGGCGTTATTACTTGCGAGCGCAAGGAGCAGTTATAGCCGTTTTACCTCCCATGGGATGTTAAGTTTAGTTTTAAAATATAGAACCCACTCATACTTCACTTCGGACTGAGGATGTTTCCAATCAGCCAAGGTGTATTTCATATCTTCAAAAGTTTGCTACAACCAACTTTCAATATTTGCACGTAGAGCCGATGGCCGTTGGGGCGGAAAGGTTCTCGAGTGGCGACCACGTACCGGAAGGCGCAGCGTGGGTAGGCCCCCCACAAGGTGGACTGATGACCTGGTAAAGGTCGCAGGAGTCCGCTGGATGCGGGTGGCGCAGGACCGGTCATTGTGGCACTCTTTGGGGGAGGCCTATGTCCAGCAGTGGACGTCTTTCGGCTGATATGATGATGATGAACTTTCAATATGTATAAAACATATCTTTATATTAAATTTGACTACAATTGAATGTTAAGCAGAATTATTTACAGATTTAATATGTAGTTATTTAGTGTAAATGTAAAATGTTTTTTCTCAAACATGCTCGGAAATGTATACGCGTTAATATCACGAAATGAAGACGTGAAGTTTCTTGTTTATGGCTCCCTACATTACTTCTTGGCCTTACGCCAAGAAGTAATGTATGAAAACCCTAAGTAAAACCATTATTCCAAAGGAAAATTTACATACTGCCAACCACCACTAGACACTGTAAGCATACTTGCTACATAAAAAAAATAAAAATTATCTATGGTACTATACTTTATGTGCGGTTAAACATGGTGCTCGAACGGCTTGTTCAAATGGCATGTTTACAAAATCAAAAAGGCGCAAATTACCTATTATTTAATTGGTTACCTAGTATTTATTTTAATTTTAATATTTCCTCACATCGTTTGAGAAAAGTACTGTACAATCCTCGGCCGGAACAGGGATTGCTGGACTCGTTGTATCCGGCCTCATCTACGACTCGGCCGTCTACCCCAATCTCGTCCACCAATCCCTTACTTCACGGCCTCTGCAGTAATCTACTATTAAGTGTTTTCAAATCGTGGCTGTATACCGAAGGGTCTTTGCCATACGCGCCTCACGTCAAATTCAACAAAATGGACAGCTGACATGCTGACATTATTACGATTTGTATCAATTTCATCTAAAATGTATTTGTTTCCTCGCAAATGTGATGAAAAACATTGTGTATAACACGGGCGTAAGAATATTGCAAACTCGAGTCTTCAAAAGCCCTCCGCCTCCCTTCTGATACACTCTTGTTCGCAATATTCCACTTACGCCCCTCGTTAAACAATGTACTACAACATCTCTGCCTGTGTATCTGTCTGTGGTAACGTAGCTCCCAGACGAATGAACCGATTTTCGTTTAGTTTTTTTGTGTCATAGATAATTTATAATAATAAGAGTGTTCTTAGCCATATTTCATGAAAATCTGTTCAGCCCTTTTTGAGATATTGGACTTTGAAATGAAAATGTCGGGGGTTTTTCAACTTTTCTAAGTTGTAGTTATTTATAGGTAAGTACCATGCTTTTGGCATACTAGCACACGGCCTGCCTGATGGTAAGCACACCGTCACCTATGGACGCCTGCGACGCCAGAAGAATCACATGCGCGCTGCCTACCCTGTAGCGATTTGAGGATTCATTGTGCGATTCATTCATATGCAGGTTCCTCACTCTCAAGACAGCTCCTCGGGAGGATCTATGTAACAAAGTTCACCAATCCTCTATAATCCACGGACTTATATCGGCATTCGGCATTCGTAATATATTTTGCTTAATTAGCGATATTTTCGGTAATCCTAAATTGTATTTTGGTAATTTATTTATTTATTTCTTACACATTACATTTATAGGCATACAGTAAAGTACCAAGGCGCCTATAATGTTAGGACTTAATTTAAAACTGTGCTTAATAAGTTAAATGAATACATAACAAAACTTACATACTAATCTAGGCACGTTGCTATATACCTACTAACAATACATGTTACATAGGGCACTTATTTTAGTGAGCAGGGTTTGCCAGCTATCGGCAAACACGTCGGCATCCTGCATCAACACGAGTTGATTGAGTAGCGCCGGCGCACGGGCCGCGGACACGTTGCCGGCGCGGCGCGTGCGTCGGCCCGGCTCGCCCGCCGCCGTCGGCGCCGCGAACAGCGGACGGCGGCGGCGCCCTGCCCGCGAATACTGCTCGGGGACGAACAGACGGATGCCTTCCAACGCTACAGGGTTGTTAATTTGTCCCCTCAGCAGGAGACTGTAGTGTAAGGCGAGATGGGACTTACGCCTAAAATTAAGTGTCTCGAGCCCGACCATCCCTGCTACAAAAAGCGATGGATATAGGAAAGGATAGTACCCATACTGCTTTTTGTATAAGTATCGGGCAAATTTCCGCTGTACTCTTTCGAGTAAGAGTCTGTAATTGTCTTCGACGGGATCCCATATCAGAGGGTTGTATTCTAATTAGCTCCGCACGTAGGCATTATATAGTACGATTGATACGGCCGTGCTAGTAAACTGCGGCGCTGTACGCATTACAAATCCCAACATTTTATTTGCACTCTTTACTACACTCTGAATGTGACTATGGAAATCTAATCTAGAGTCCAGCACGAGACCTAAGTCGCGAATAGTTTCAACGTGACTGATAACCTTACCGCTGAGTTGGTAAGTATAGTTAAGCGTATTTTTGCTCCTACTAAAAGTAATTATTTTGCACTTTTCCGCATTGAAAGCTAATCGATTCGTTTGACTCCAATCCATGACAGCATCTATATCGCTCTGCAATATATCACAATCGGCAGATGAGTCAACGGCATAAAACAACTTCAGATCATCAGCAAACAATAAGCACTTGACATGGCTAACAACCGAAGGTAAGTCATTTATCATCACCAAAAATAGGGTGGGACCTAGCGTGCTGCCCTGACTCACTCCAGATCTGGTGAAGTACTCTTCAGATTGATAGCCACATATCTGCACATATTATCTGCGATCCCCCAAATAACTCCCGAAATGACACACTACACAGGAATATTAGATGAGTCGGTTAAAATGCAATAATTAACAACTTAGAAAAGTTGAAAAACACCCGACATTTAAATTTCAAATTTCAATATCTTAAAAACGGGTCAGCCGATTTTGCTCAAACGTAGCTAAGAACCATCTTGATTACGACAACGCGCATTAAAATTGGTATATTCGTTTAGGAGCTACGATGCCAGACGGACACACAGATACACAGACACGTCAAACTTATAACACCCCTGTTTTAGCGGGGTTAATAAGCGAGAGACCGAAATTGGAAAGTGGAGCGGTATTTTTGTATGAAGACAATACAGATAAACGTTGCCTGGTTATTATTATTTTTTGAAGATCTTCCTCAAGGGTTGTTTTAGGTTAGGTAGGTACCACTGGATTGAAGCGCCTCGAAACTGTCCCGGGGCGCTCTTCCTGCGGCCAGGCCTGTAAAGCGGGCTAGTCGTGAGGGTCAAAGTAGCATGCGTAAGCGAATCTTTGACCCTCCTTGTAAGCGAAATAGCTGGATAATCTTTGGGGCTTAAAGGCAATATCTCACCGGGACACCATGGCGGCGCAACCAGTCGCCGCCATGGTTCCCGGTGAGATATTGCCCATAGAGCTGCATACAATTTGTTGGTGGCGGGCGACTGGTTGCGCCGCCATGGTGTACCGGTGAGATATTGCCCATAGAGCTGCATACAATTTGTTGGTGGCGGGTGACTGGTTGCGACGCCATGGTGTACCGGTGAGATATTGCCCATAGAGCTGTATACAATTTGTTGGTGGCGGGTGACTGGTTGCGCCGCCATGGTGTACCGGTGAGATATTGCACATAGAGCTGCATACAATTTGTTGGTGGCGGGCGATAGGTTGCGCCGCCATGGTTCCCGGTGAGATATTGCCCATGGAGCTGCATACAATTTGTTGGTGGCGGGCGACAGGTTGCGCCGCCATGGTTCCCAGTGAGATATTGCCCATAGAGCTGCATACAATTTGTTGGTGGCGGGCGACAGGTTGCGCCGCCATGGTTCCCGGTGAGATATTGCCTATAGAGCTGCATACAATTTGTTGGTGGCGGGCGATAGGTTGCGCCGCCATGGTTCCCGGTGAGATATTGCCCATAGAGCTGCATACAATTTGTTGGTGGCGGGCGAAATGTTGCGCCGCCATGGTTCCCGGTGAGATATTGCCCATAGAGCTGCATACAATTTGCTGGTGGCGGGCGACTGGTTGCGCCGCCATGGTTCCCGGTGAGATATTGCCTATAGAGCTTCATACAATTTGTTGGTGGCGGGCGACAGCTTGCGCCGCCATGGTTCCCGGTGAGATATTGCCCATAGAGCTGCATACAATTTGTTGGTGGCGGGCGACTGGTTGCGCCGCCATGGTTCCCGGTGAGATATTGCCCATAGAGCTGCATACAATTTGTTGGTGGCGGGCGACTGGTTGCGCCGCCATGGTTCCCGGTGAGATATTGCCCATAGAGCTGCATACAATTTGTTGGAGGCGGGCGACTGGTTGCGCCGCCATGGTTCCCGGTGAGATATTGCCCAAAGAGCTGCATACAATTTGTTGGCGGCGGGCGACTGGTTGCGCCGCCATGGTGTCTCGGTAAGATATTGCCCTTAGTGGGAAGTCTGGGCCTTCTGCCCTGGAGTCCCACTCACCCGTCCGTTGCTCCGACCGGCGATGCGTCAAAGCATTCACACAACGAAATAATTTACTTTAAAAACAAAGTTTTAACCGACTTCCATTTAGTACTCCGCCAAGGCACGAGAATATTTCCACATTTATTTTCCAATTTACCACATGAACTGATTTCCGAGAGCAAATGCGTTGATTATTAGAGAAAAGAACCGAATCGCTATATGTGGGCCGATAACATTTGAGGAATTCCGTCGAATCCACAAGGATCACCTTTGGCACTTCATTACTTAGTTGCTATTTCAAAGGAATCTTATCAGAATCTGTAATATACTTTTGTACTTTTAAGTAAATAATTGAGGAATTCCATAAGTCATCTGTGGTCTTCATCATCAATTCCACTCCACCAAATTTATGATTTCCGGGTGTAAATACACTAGTTATAATAGAAAATACCAAAATCACTACACGCGTGCCTAATATAATTGAGGAGTTCCCTCAATTCCTCATGGATCCCATCATCCAACCGAATTTTGAAAAAAATGGGACCCACCTGGAAGCATATGACGGCGTTCTGAGGTAAGTAACAAACATTGAAAAAAAAAAAAAAAAAAAATACAACCGAATTGAAAACCTCCTTTTTTTTGAAGTCGGTTAAAAAAGCTTAGGTTAGGTTAGTCTGCTCTGTTTCATCCAGTTACTACAGGATGGGTCTAGCCTCACGCAATGCCGCGGGTTAGCTCATTTTGAAAATTAAAGAACATGAAATATTCAAGTCGAGTTGTAAGTTTCATTATCAAACCGCGATTAGCTACATTGGGATTGTAATAGCTGTCAATTCATATAAAGTTCGGCGTATTTATATGGTTTTTATGGGCGGGTAGCGCAGGACTGGTCATTGCCACTCTTGGGGGAGCTCTATGGCAGAACTGTCATATTTAGGATCACAGTAATTTCGATAAAAAGCAGCGTCCCGTCGTTCTAATCGTTGGGTTAATTTTGTTTAGGTACGTCACAAGTTGTGACGTACCTAAACAAAATTAACCCATGGCGATCACAACTGACCATAAAGTGGGAATTACCGCCAGTAATTGCTACTGGCTGGCCGGGGGAGACGTAAAACCCTTGTTTTACACCCCATTTGTGAGTAATGTGCAGTCGTCAAAAATATGGTTACACTTTTGCACCTTATTCCATTTTAATAAGACGTCGACCGTACATACTATTTTATTGTGTTCTTTAAGAATGTATTTTATAATATATTTATAAATACTCGTGGCTCTGTGAGCTGTAGAATTCGCAAGACTGTCTTTTTTAGGGTTCCGTACTCAACAAGGAACCCTTATAGTTTCGCCATGTCCGTCCGTCTGTCTGTCCGTCTGTCTGTCTGTCTGTCCGTCTTCGGCTTAGCTCAGTAACCATTACTACTAGAAAACTGTAATTCAGCATGGGTATATAAGTCAATCACCCCGACAGAACAGTACAATAAAATCTTGAAAAAATTTTTTTTTTAAATACCTAAAGATACAATACACCTAAAGCGGGGATGCAATTTTTTTTTCTCGTTAAAATCATAGTGTATCGTTGGATAGCTTGTTAAAAACTATTATGGGTTTCCTAAATCCATTTTTCAAATCAGTGATTCTTTTGCGAGATTTTGGCCTTCAAAGCCCTAATTTTTGTTCGAGTCATGTCCCCCCCCCCCCCCTGCCGGCTAAATGGCTACTACTGGGGATATGAAAAAAATCGTGGTAGTAGTACATATATTATAATGAATTTAAAAGGAAAACTATCACGGACAAGTAGGCATAAGTAGTTACCGAGTAATAGTCGACCAACTTAATGTGTACTTGGAAAGACCTATTTTCGTGCAAATTCGGCCGACGCAACCGCACCGCACGTCGATGTAACTAAGACAGATAGGCAACTACGGAACCATACACTGCGCGTGGCCCGACACGCACTTGGTCGGTTTTTAGTTGTTGATTACTGGCCACCCCTCAATAACTGGCCACGTTATATTCTAGTAGTTAATTTTTAGCATGACGTAATAGCCAGTTATTGAAGGGTGGCCAGTTATAAAAAAACTTCACGAGAATCGATTGGGACCTGTAGAGGAGAACAGCTTGACAGCGGGACAGCGGACAAACGATTTTCGGCCCAAGCTGAAGTATAGAACTTCGTTCGCTTCGCCCTCTTGTTCGATAAATCGAAAATTGAAAGCAGGGACTCAACAAACTTAGTTAAATCGATTCATCCATTTAAAGGCAACAATGTCACAGACAGACACACATATAAACGGTAAAACACGTTTATATGTGTGTTAATATATGTGCGTTATAAGGGATCGTCCTATACAACGCGACTACGCGATTATCGCAAGTATTCGCGCGTACGCGCGATCAAACATATTGGACTCAAATAGGTGTCCTAATTGACTATCGCGCGAACTTGCGATGTCAATTAGGACACCTATTCGAGCCCGATATGTTTTATCGCGCGAAAGTTCGCGCGATCTTGCGATAATCGCGTAGTCGCGTTGTATTAGGACGATACCTAATACTTGCCCTTCGTTCTCGGCGGGGGTTAACACTGTTACCGGAATAAGTGACGACAGCTCATTTAAATAAATCACAGACACCCTCTGACCTTTCGGCTCGGGTTGGATACAGATTGTTGTGACCTTTTCTCGTATTCACACAGGGAGTGTACTTCAAAGGCAATTTTAAAACGGTCTGAAATCATTAAAAGGTACAGTCGACTGTAGTTTTTCAGCAAAACTTTATATAGGTGCCAAGATATATTATTTTAAAAATAAACTCTCGCTTTCCTGATGCGGTTACCCATAAGAAAATCACTAAGAACTACATTTCACAGGCAATCTTTAAAAACAAATACTGGGTATATTAGCCCCATAGGAAGCTCGATAAGGCTTGCTTAAACAAATGTGCTCATCGCACAAATATATGCCCTTAGCGGGATTCGAACCTAGGACCTAGGCTAAACCAGTCAATTGTAGCTGTTAAACTGTTTATTTTATGTGTAACTTACATGTCATATAAACTGTCCTGCTTACAACAAAGCACGTCCGATGAGCGATCTTACTTAACGGCATCATTTTAACACTTAAGTTTCACTTTACAGTCAGAGTTCACTTAACACACAAGCCGAATACACTACACGTTCGAATCATTCTTTATAATAAACTGAACTTTGATTAACTGCATAACGCATCAAACGTGATTACAATTAGGTAGTTACTTTAACTGATGATTTATGATTTTCCACTGACATCATAATTCAATCACTGACTCGATCACTGTAAACAATTATCCTAATTATAAAAGTAAATATACACAATTAAATCTTTCATTCTGAATCCATAATATATACAAGTTTACAAGCAGTATAAAGAAACCGAATAATTATGTCAACAATTCGCAATAACACTAATAAATGTTCCGAATTCACTGTTCTTCGGACTAAGGCTGTGATGGACTGATGTTATCCTAGTATTAGTAGTACTACTAAACCTGATAACAACTGATAAAGAACTCGACAGCTGATAAACTAAGAGTGACCCCGGACAAGAAATTACGGTTATAAACTCTTCCCGCGCTTTAAGATCATCACCCTTATTGTGAAGTACGTAAGTGTGATAGTTGCGTGATTTGAAGTTAGTTTAAACTCGATTCTATCACGTGTCAGGTTAGGTAAGATAGCAAGATAATCGATGCCATAAATTGTTGCATATCAACAATTACCTACTGAGGAATTTTAAGCACGCAATTCTCGCAAGTGTGTGTTTTAAAAAATGTTTTTTTTTAAATTACATAAACTGAATTGACATAAAAGTCTTTATGATTAACGGACCTGCGCACAATTTTCACGAGAATCGGTTGAGAAATGCGACCTGTAGAGAACAGCTGGACAAACGGACATACGAAATAAATTTGGCCCAAGCTGAAGCAGAGAAATAAATTGTAAAAACATCATATTGTAACTAACGTCACTTGGGCATTTCTATCTACCGTTGTACCCTCCACTTTTTTGGATGTCCCCTTACATTTTTTGCGATTTACTCATAAGCTGTTGATTTTATCCAGTTAAATGTTGCTTTTTCGTAAAATATATTTAATTGTCGCATCGTTTATTAAGTTAAATTCAGAATAAAACTCTTGTTTCCTGCCTAAAATCTAGTTTTTAAATATGGTAAAATCGTGGCGCCATACTGTCCCCTTCACAAAGTTCCATTTTAGAAGGGCATTTTACGCATATTTTTCTAAAGCGGTAACACCAAGTAAAACATTTCTGGTAAAGTTCTAAAGCATAAACTTTACCAGAAATGTTTTACTTGGTGGCAATGCGTTTTTGATGAATAATAGCTTTTATAACATCAGTATTAGGGTTGAATTTAGATTAAAACGTTGTCCCCACGAAATCGCGATTTGGACATAGACCGGGTTGGTTACGCAATTTTCGCAGTCTTAGCGAAATATTTTTACCAACGATTTAGGTGATTTTTGATCCTGGCAACGCTGTGACCATATACAGAGCTTGTAACGTCAAATTTGATTTTAAACAGTCAAATCGCGACTGTCGTGGCGTGCTACAGTGTGTCACTAGTAATTTTTTAATTTTTTTTGTCCGGTTGGTTTCACTGTTTATGCGGTTTAAACGTTAAGTAACTAAAATTATATTTATATAGAATAAAACCGTGTTTCAAGCAGTTATTTGTTAATTACATAGGTTGAAAATTGCGGTTAGTTTTGTATTGTTTTGAATAGATTTAATTCAGCATCACGGAAGTCGTTACGACCGTTTGGTAACGATTTGTCGCGTAACCTATAACCGGACTTGCAAACGTAACCAACGGACACGGTAAAGTCGCATGCACATTGAGTATAGATAGTTTTTCCTGTGACTTTGTCTGTACGATTTATTTCGTAAGTTTTTAAGGCGCTATAAACTGTAGACTTGTCAAAACTTATATACAGTTCAGACAAATCGGTTTAAAAAAAAAATACAAAGTATTTCCTTTTAAATGTTAATTTTCATTGGATCACATTCGTCAAAATTGCAGTAAGGTTTTTAAACCTAAACTGGCGTTTTGAGTTACATGACCACCACCATTTCACCTGTCTTTTTTTAATAAACAATAAGGCTTAAAGATTATATAATATCTTGAAGCCTTATTATTGAGCGATTGGATAGAATTGAGTGGGGCATTTTGAGCATATTTGAGTTTACTATCAATCTAATCATATATCTTAATGTGCATGTAAAGTACATACATTTTCGTTTCTTTATATTTTATAATTTATAAATGTGGCATACCAAAGGTAGCTCTTGCATAATCTTATGATAACACGTATCTGTATTGGTAACAAAATACCTTGGTAGGTACCATACTATGTTTTTAAAATATGTTAAATATGCTATGTTCTGATGTTACTCTAGAATGTCAGTAGGTAAGTACTTTAATTTTTGATTAATCAAAGCACCTCGTTATTTATTGAGTATTTTGTGCATGTTGATGACTATTGTGATCTCGTCTTTACTTTGTCCATTGGGTTACATAGGTGTCCATTTGGAGAATGTCCCCTTGATTTTAGAACAGATTTTCGCGATTTTACAGAGATTGGAAGCTTAATTATTTATTCTTTTGGATAATAACTAAATGTTATTTTTAGGTCTACCTTTTGTTTTTTATCACTTAACAATAATGCCAATGATTATTCAAATAACTCAAACATTAAGTACGGTTTGGACCTAAACCGTAACCAAACTGCCTGAGATTCCATTTTATGTGAAAAGCTTGCTCTAAATTGTGTTTATTTTATTGTTTTTAGTTTATTTGATTATAACTATATTCAATAAAGGGTAAAACATTTAGTTTAGGTACGTCTCTTGTTAACTACATGCAAAATAAATTGTAACCAAACGGACCATCAAAAACCTCCCTCGTCCTATTAAATAATTATTTTAACGTGTTTATCCTATAAATATAGCGAATCTCTTTAGTTTTTAGTAAACTAGAATATATTTACTCTTAGAATTAGTTATAAGAATAGCAAAAACCTAAAATTATATTTGGCACTCTTCAATTCAACTGGGGTACAACGGTAGATAGAAGTGCCCACTTACGACTAACGAACGTTTTACACAACCCGCCCTTAAAATACGTCCCACAGCTGGGCACAGGCCCATAGTCCCAATTGTATCTGCGAATATGAGGTCTCTAATAAAAAATCACACCAAGATTTTAAATGAAATCTTCCACTATTCCAAAAACAGAACGCTGAACATTCATTCATAGTTCTGAAAACTACACAAGCCAGGCGAAATTAAACCTTATTCCAACGTCATAAGTCATAAAGACAATATAACTTCACGCATTCCCGTTTCTCAGAGTGTACTGAAAGGGCGCACAGGGCGGCTGGCGAGTACGGACTGAGCGTCGAGCGCTATATTTAACTGACCCGACTGAAATAGATTTGTCGCCGGAGACTAGGGATGATGCGCGGAGGTGCTTGACATTTTTAGTCTTTGAGACTATCTGGCCGCTGATCTGCGTATTACAAAGAATACAAAGAAAGCTGCGGAGTAAAATATAGCCTATATATAGTAGCTTCTGCCCGTGACTCCGGCGCGTGGAACTCGTTTATATCGTTGTCGCTCCATACAAACTTTCACTCGCCATTTCATCCCCTTAGGGGATGATTTCCGGAATAAAAACTATCCTATGTCCTTCCCCGGACTCAAGCAACCTCTATACCAAAATTCATCTAAATCGATTCACTGTAACAGACAGACAGAGACACTTTCGCATTTATAATATTAGGTCCTTAGCCTTACACCTATCAAATTGGCGTTTTTTTTCACATAATTATTTTAAAATGATCAAGGTAACTTCCTCGTTAAAAAATAACACGAAACTAAAATATTTAATTAAATAATTTGTTTCGTAAAAAGGGTATATATTATTTTGTGCGTAATTTAGTCATTTCTATTGCAACTTCCAAATTATTTTTTAATTTCAATATTAGACTATACTTATGTAACAAAGGTTTTAAATACCTACAAATAATAGGTTTTAATTTTTTATTTAGTGTTTGAAATTAAACCACCCTTTTCATGTGCTGCCGGTTCAAGTGTTTCAATTACGTATAGTTTTATGACGCGAACTATTTTTAACCGACTTCAAAAAAAGGAGGAGGTTCTCAATTCGGTTGTATTTTTTTTTTTTTTCAATGTTTGTTACCTCAGAACTCCGTCATTGATGAGCCGATTCGAACATTTTTTTTGTTTGTAAGTATATGCATTCAGGTGGGTCCCATTTTTTTTTTAATTTAGTTGGATGATGGGATCCATGAGGAATTGAGAGAACTCCTCAATTATATTAGGCACGCGTGTAGTGTGATTTTGGTATTTTCTATTATATCTCGTGTATTTACATCCGGAAATCATAAATTTGGTGGAGTGGAACTGATGATGAAGACCACAGATGACTTATTGAATTCCTCAATTATGTAACTTATAGTACAAAAGCACTTCACAGATTCTGATAAGATTTCGTTGAAATAGCAGCTAATGCAGTACCAAAGGTGATCCTTGTGGAATCGACGGAAGTCCTCAAATATTATCGGGCCACATACAGCGATTGGGTTTTTTTCTCTAATAATCAACGCATTTGCTCTCGGAAATCAGTTCATGTGGTAAATTGGAAAATAAATGTGGAAATGTTCTCGTGGCTTGGCGGAGTACTAAATTGAAGTCGGTTAAAACTTTGTTTTTAAAGTAAATTATTAAGTAATTAGGATATGTGTAACGTAGCTTAAAAGTTTTCTATATTCCTACCAAAATTTTGTTTGGTTTGAATTTGACATTGCTGAATAATCCGCAAAAGTCAGCTGGAAGCAGGTGGTGCAGGACGGGACATTATGGCACTCTTTGGGGGAGGTCCAGCAATGGATGTTTTTCGGCTGATATGATGATGACGGCTTACACTCTAGGACCTAGGTTTTACATAAAACTGTATCTTGAACTTCATGTTTACTTTTATTTAGGTACCTAGTGGTATTTGTGTTTCCTACTGAGATACGTTTAAGTAAGCATCTGTAATTCAAGATCTTGTGTTATATTCTACTTTGTTCATCTCAAGTATGTTTTTCCGTGTTAACTCCTGAATAAGATAAATAAATAAAAATGAAATGATGATTCTTCGATATCGGACTCGGCGGTGTCAACAGTATAAGCATGTTTTCCATTATTATTATCTGTAATAAAAATATGTTAATATATTGTTTTCTATACATTGAATTGCGCTCCGATATCGTCACTGGATCCGACACCGTGCACCGTCGTTACGGATTGGTGCTATTTGTGACAATGGGACGAATCCTTTACGTCAATTATATCTACGTTTGACATAAACGCCACCAAGCTTGTTCGCGTTGGACACCTTTGATAAAAGTTTCCAACCACCACAGCCCAATGTCCCCGTGAAGCTGAGGACCGTAACAAGAGGAAGCGCATCGCGAGGGCTGCTTTAAGGTGCTACACATGCAAGCGCGCGTTTCTGATCAAGCGCGCGTAGATTTTCGTTCAAACGCGCGTTGGGAGGACGTCAGCCGCGCGCTTTGAGATACATGAGCCGCCATTTTGTTGTACATTTGAACGCGCGCTTTCGTGTAGAGTGGACGTATATTCACCAAAATGGAGACCGAGCACTTCGATACAGAAACGCTCGTTAAACGCCGTAGTAAGCGCGCTGTATGTACGCTATCAACGCAACGCCGAGCGCCCAATGTGTACTCGCTCTTATCCACAGTAAATACGTCAACAGACTGCTCTACAATTTAGGTATCACAGACAGCCCCATGTGCAGAGCGTGCCCCATGGAGGCAGAAGAAACGACTAAACATATTCTACTGACCTGTATCTAAGCAGGAAAAATCACCTAGGGTCTCCAGACGCATTACGGGACGCTGTCAGCAACACCAAGGCACTCACTAACTTTCTAGAGGAACTGGGGTGATTAGAGTAGCGTTACCCCACCGTTTCAGGCAAAATAGGCACATTGGATGTCGATATGCGGAAAATGGTCAGTATTGCTAACCAACTAAAACTACGTCATCGTGAATGAAGAAACCACGACCACTGTCATGGGAGAGACTGAAGAGAGCCAGAAATCCTGGGCTGTTATTCGGAACGCGCTAATGCGCCTAACCTCACCCGTCATGCTTATGGTGGTTCGCTTTCCATACAAAGCGTTATTTGACATTCGCAGACTAACGGTGTGATATGTTAAGAAACTTATGTAACAAACTTTCATAAATTGGCTTTCCATTTACGCGAGATTCCCCCTTTTTAACCGACTTCAAAAAAAGGAGGAGGTTCTCAATTCGGTTGTATTTTTTTTTTAATCTTAATTTTTTTTTCAATGTTTGTTACGCTTAGTTACAACGAATCGCGGCATCAAGATATAATTGTGGGAGAACGGTGATGCGAGGTTGAAATAAGTTGCAGACTACTTAGCGGGGCTCAACCTACGCATCCACATATCGATGTGGTGCGTTCGCCCTTTATATAGCTATTCGATACGCCTGGCTTGCGTGCGTATTTCTAGACACGTGTATAAATAAATAGGTACTTCAATTAGTGCTATTATTAGACACATGATTTATATCGGTTCATTACTAGTGACTCTGTGACCTGTGGAATTCGCGAACCTGTCTTTTAGGGTTCCTTAGTCAATACCCTCGCTGACAAAATAGTAGAATACTTAAACAAAAAAATTGGGTCTATTAACCTCCCCTACACGTAAAGTGGCGATGTATTTTTTAACCCCCGACGCAAAGAGAGGGGTGTTATAAGTTTAACGTGTCTGTGGTATCGTAGCTCCCAAACGGATGGACCGATTTGAATGCGGTTTTTTTTATTCGAAAGCTGATGTGATCCCGAGTATTCTTAGGCACATGTTCCATGAAAATCTATCCAGCCGTTTTTGAGATATTGGACTTTGAAATGAAAATGTCGGGGGTTTTCAACTTTTCTAAGTTGTCGTTATTTTCATGGCTACTACTGGGGATGTTAAACAATTCGGGGCAGTAGTACCTACATAAATATAATGAATTTAAAAGGAAAACTATCACGGCAAAGTAACCATAATTAGCAAGGATAGGACAAACGCCCGTCATTTTGAAAACTTAACCCTGTTCTGTACAGTAGAGACTTCCTTATATTAATAAAAAAATTAGGTACTAAATAAGAATAAAAATAGTTTATTAGACATGCCCCAATGACGTCAGTAGACTGTGAACGCACTTTTTCGACTCATAAATGGGTCCTAAACTCACGTCGATATAGGCTCACAAGTGAAAATTTGTGGTCATTCTTTTCCATTGGCGAAAGTGATTTATCGCCTTAATCATCGTCATTTGAATAATTTGTCACTGGAAACATATAAATTATGGTACTTAAAATAAATTTATAAAACATTACTTTTGTCCTTTGTTTTGTATTGTCACGAATAAACTATTCTTATTCTTATTTAGTACCTAATTTTTTTTATTAATATAAGGAAGTCTCTACTGTACAGAACAGGGTTAAGTTTTCAAAATGACGGGCGTTTGTCCTATCCTTGATAATTAGTTACCGTCGTTACCAGGTAATAATCGAATAACTTAAAATGTAATTAGAAAAGCCAACTTTCGTACAAATTCGGCTGACGCAACCGCACCATTTACATGGCGCGCGCGTGTAGATGTAACAAAGACAGACAGGCAACTTCGGAACACTGCGCGTGGCCCAATTTTTTTTTTTTTTTCGAAAAACTGAATCAACAATAAAATATACATATATACTTAATTATCGAACATGCTCACAAAATTTCATGAGATTCGGTTGAGAAATGTGACCTGTAGAGGAGAGCAGCCGTAGAGCCGGACATACGAAACTATTTTGGCCCGAGCTATAATGGAGAACTTTGTTGGCTTCGTTTGCTCGTTCAAGTCATTGAATACCCGAGTTGACTCATGTTCGGCATAACATTCTTTCACAAATGATTAATCGCGCCCGACTTTTATTTCCCATCTCTTTTTTTCTAAAAACTTATATCTTTTACGATTATTGGTATGAGACAAACCTTACCTAATGGGTTTCTTTACAATTACTGTTTTAGATATCGTGAAAATCTATTGTTTGAGAAATGTATGTATGTATGTCGAGTTCTCCAATATCTACACAGACAACCTTTCAAAAATATCTACACATGTGTCTTATGTCAGTAACAATAAAGTCTCTGTATAGATATTTTTGAAAGGTTTTCTGTGTAGATATTGGAGAACTGGACTGTACATATCATAAAACTTAATAAACCTTTTACTGTTCTCCCAAACACCGATGTCAAAGGGACAGACATATTTAAATGGCACTAGCTACAAATAGGATTCATGAATGTTCATGAATAAAGGCCTGAGATAGGTGTACAGTCGCCAGCAATAACATAGCACGCATAAATATCTGACACGAGTTCTCCAATATCTACACAGACAACCTTTCAAAAATATCTACACATGTGTCTTATGTCAGTAACAATAAAGTCTCTGTATAGATATTTTTGAAAGGTTTTCTGTGTAGATATTGGAGAACTGGACTGTACATATCATAAAACTTAATAAACCTTTTACTGTTCTCCCAAACACCGATGTCAAAGGGACAGACATATTTAAATGGCACTTTAGCTACAAATAGGATTCATGAATGTTCATGAATAAAGGCCTGAGATAGGTGTACAGTCGCCAGCAATAACATAGCACGCATAAATATCTGACACGACTCTATGTCTAATGCCATAAGGACGTGTCAGATATTTTTGCCGGCTTTGTTACGGCAGATATTGATGCCGGTGACTGTACAGCGTATTTAGGCGTTTATTTTCTACAAACAATACAACACTTACATAAGGCATACTTGACCTATGCCCCAATAGATTCTACAAATATGTTTCAAGGTAATATTCAGTAAAGAACAACAATTATTCAAAACTATTTATTTTACATTTAATATTTCCTCTTATCGTCCCTACTGTCCCTGCTCGACTTGGATCTCTCGTAATCATCATACTTCCTAGAGCCGCTGCCTCGGCTCCTCTTGTCTTCAGTCCTCCTCTCTCTAGGGCGGTCTGCCTCCCTGTCCCTCGATCGGGACTTGTGTCTCTTACTGGAATACTCCCGTTTCCTTTCATACGGGGAGCGAGATCTCCTATCTCTATCTCTCTTAGACTTATGACTGCTATGGTATTTATTGAATAATGGAGGCGTTTTAGGGGATTTGTCCTTCTTTGAGTCTCGTTTAGTATCCTTAGATGTGGAAGCGGTGGGGGATTCCGCCTTCTTTTCTTCAGCGTTTGCTTCGCGATCTTTTTGAGCTTGTATATGTTTGTTAGCTTGATAAACCCTGCGTAGCGAGTCAACTTTCTTCTCCAATTCTTCAGAGTTCACTTTAGTTCGTTTGTAGAGCTGCAGGATCCTTGAGCAGACTTCACGGATGTCCTCTTCGGGTACTTTGAAGAGTGAGAACCAGTGGGGATTATTTGGCAGTGGCAAACCAATTTTTCTAGCAGTTAAGTAAATGCAAGCACAGGCAATGGTTTCCGGGGGAAATCTCATGAAGACATCAGTCCGCAGAGCATCATTCATGTAATTCCAAGCCATCTGCATAAGCTGACGATTCTTCTCATATTGTAGCAGCTGCAAATAGACTACAATCAATTTGTGTGGGTGCTTCACATGGACGCAAAAGCCCAGCTCCTTAAGTATTCTCCGCTCTGCCTTTATGACTTGATTTTTCAATTCTATGTAGTTTTGGTCCACTATTAGAGGTGATATAGTTTTCTGGGCCCTCACTTGCTTGATGTGATGAAATACATTGATCACATCTCGTATTCTACATGGTTTCTCTTCCACTTTAGAGGCTAAGTAAATACTTCCCATGGCCATAGTTTCCATAGGGTATCTGACAAAGGATTTGGAGTAGTAAAACCTTTGGAGGTATATCTGACCTGTAGCCATGGCGACTTGAGGCATTTTCAGCAGGATACCAGCAGTCTGAATGAGTTCGCACCCCAAGATCCGCAGGTCGGTCTCGATTTCAATGTCGAGGCCATCAGTCTGTGATGGCGTCTCCTTAAACACTGATTCTGGCAGCAGGCAGTTGTACAGCGTCAGAATTATCTTCCCATAGTTTTTCTGAGGCTTCGCAGCCGTCGAACTGCTGGTTTTACTTTGCGTTTGCACAGCGGACATGTTGAATTGTTTCGACAGCGCGAACCACTTAGATCTTGAGATATTTCTCTAAAAGCGTACTCCCCTAGATGCATTAAAAGTTTTTACACCATTTTGTTTGCTTTGTGTTCACTTTTAACAGTTAATTTTATCTAAAACTACAAAAATCAACAGAAAACGCGCTCATATCATAACCAGAATGACAGAATTCAAGATGGCGCCACAAAACAGGGCAGACGTCAAACGGGAACTTGTAAACAAGTTCCTGGAATACATTTTAGAGAGTTATATAAAATCTACGCGAAAATGACTTACCCTGAGCCATTGTTATTCTTTCAAACTATTTTCCAGACGTCTTGGTAAGGTAATTACACTTCTCAACATTAATGGACGGATTAGAAAGGACATACATGACTCAATCGATACATTTTAGTGATGGGCATAACTCAATTACTCAACCTAATTAGAGTATCGAGTTGATTACTCCTTCAACAGGACTCCTAGCGCTAATAATTTGACGATAGTAATTGAAAAGCATCAGTTTCATAGTTAGAACTGACTGAAGTTGTCAAATTGACTTTACCTTTGCTACTGACTCCATCAGCTAGCTCTTGTGTTTTATGTGGTAGGTACGGTTCGTGCGAAAGTAGTCGACTTACAACTGTCTGTAGTCTGTAACGGGTTTATTGTATTAAGTTTACCACTGATTGGTAATTAAAAAAGCATTAAAACATAACCAATGTGACGAATACTGAAAACTAGGGTCATTCAAACCGATACATTTTGCCCGCATCACTATATACAAAAGGATGCGTTCAACTATATTTAAAATGACGTGTCCGTGAAAATTCATCTTCAAAGTCCTTTAACACATTTATCAACAATCGTTTAGGTATTTAGTTTATAACAACAATGTTGCTTTAAAATATAACTTGTACTTAACATAAAATATCTCAAAATCGGAACGCAGCCATAACCGGAAGTGGCAGCGGAAGTTGATTGAACTTGGCGGCATTCATAGAATGCAATCAATAATGTCGATCTACATAAATAAAACACTGAATAGAAGAGCGGCTAAATAGCTTCTGAAACTGTGCCAGATGCATCAATAAGTTCAACACTCAACCTTGCTTTAATAGCGGTCTACGGCATTGGCAAAAATCATTAACATTTCATAGATAAATAGTATAAAAAACACGAATTTTACTTACATGGATCTGAACACTTTTGAACAAAGGAGTCAAAAAAATCGTGGCCTTCTCCCGCCTCAAAACAGCACTTAACAAACGACATTGTTTTTGTTGCGTCTCTTTTTCAATAACTATAATAATTTATAATTTTATCTCACAAACCATATAAGTAACTGACGAAAAAGGTAACAAGAAGAATCTAATTTCTAAGATAGCATCAACAATTTCAATACTTATTTAACACTTATTATTGCCGTTCTTTAATTAAATAAACTTTAAAAACAATTTATTTTTATTAAATTATCAACTATCACAGATGTTTCAACACAAACACGGTTTTCATGAATGAAACGTTTCGTATAGCCATTTGGAAAGATGTTTGTACTATTTTAAAATCGTATGTTGTAAGGTAATTTGTACATTTATACACTAGGTATTTGTTCGTTATTAATAATTGGGTCACATTTCGGAAACAGTATTTTTTGACGCAAAAATGTCAATGCGGTCATAATAAATTTCAACCAACTAAATGTAAAATAGCCATTCTAAATGGACCCATTTTGACATTGGCTTACTCTTTATATAAGTAGGGTTATGCGCGGTGACATGTATCTCTTAACAAAGAAGTACTGCTACTCAACGCTAGATGTCCCACTTACTATAGTTGCTAAGGCTGTTTGCTAGATGGCAGCACTACATTAAACTGTGCACATGACTCGAACAAAAATTGCAAACGAATGCGAATCACTGAGTTGAAAAATGGTTTTCACAAACCCATAATATTTTTGAACAAGCTATCCAGCGGTACCCCAACTATGGGTTTAACGAGAAAAAAAAACAACCGGGAGTGCCGGCAGAATTGAAAATTTGAATATTAACGTTGTGCATTTTTCATATTTTGGAATGGTTAGGGAATAACTTTGCACGAATTGCTTTAATTAGTATAAAAGTACTATCATTTATGTGGTAAAATACAATATTCATTTATTGCGCTAGCGTGCACCGCACAAACATGACTATATATTACACTAAAAACAATTCAGAACTATTACAATTATTTAACGTTAAAAAGTTTATCTCTCAGAAAAATCGATTCAAAAAATAACGGTAACAACCGATATGTCTCGCAACTAGAAAGACGTCAAATAAAACAGTCACAACCCCCGTCAAACCGTACCGTCCCCCCACGAAAGTCGAAGTTCGGGTATTTCCATCTCTATCGCACTCCCTTATTCGAGTGACAGGGATGCATGTATTACGAACTTCGACTTTTGAAGTTCGTGGTAGCGCCGCAGTAACCTGTCTTAAAAAAAACGAAAAACTGAATCGACGAAAAAAATATATAACTATTGAACCTGCTCACAACACGAGAATCGGTTGAGAAATGCGACCTACTCCATATCATGGTCGGCCTTATCACGCGATAAGTGACAAGATAGGAGCGTCGTCTCGTTCTATCGACCGGTGTCAGCCAGTGACGGACGCTCTATCCTATCACTTATATCGCGTGATAAGGCCGACCATGATACGGGACTTTTGGCCCAAGCAGAAACGCGGAGCTTCGTTCACTTCGCTCGCTCGTTCAAGTCGTTCATAAACAAATGCAATATAAATATTCATTATTATACTCGTAGTTGTCACGAAAAGTGTTGCAGCCCATACAGTAACAGTACCTTGACTATAAAACACCTACTCGCAGGTACTTAATAAACATAAGCAGTAATAGATTTCTTATAGGCAATACGTAAGATAATATCGGCTTCCGCAATCTCCGCTTATTAACGCCGGTGTTCGCGTCAAGTCCGCAAGTTCGTTTAATGGGGAGTGGATTCTCTGGGGTGGGGTACCTACAGTTAGGCTCGAAAGCGGACTAGTTATAAATTTATCATCATTACTCAAATTTGAACTATCGTGAGCGTATTCGAACTAGCTGTGTTTTACTTATAGACCGTGGACCTAATGGCTTGAAAAACTTTGGTGTGAGAGAAAAGGACATACTTAAACTTACAAATTCAAAGTTATTTGTTAAGATTTACCCCCTTATTAATAAAACTTAAAATGCCCCGGCTAAATAAAATGTGCTTTGTCCCTTTCTTACGAACACAAATGACAAAGGACAAACGAATTTTAACCCCATTTTAGTTAAAACAGGCTTGTAGGACGTTTATGAATACGGCCGTTAGTAGTTACTGGAAAACGTTTTCTCCCGAAATGGAAATTTCACCAAAAAAGTATTTTAGGGTACCGTAGCCTAATGGCGAAAAACGGAACCCTTATGGATTCGTCATGTCTGTCTGTCTGTCCGTCCCGTCCGTATGTCACAGGCATTTTAGTCGAAAACTATAAGGTGTATTTGAATAAAATTTTGAGGATAGGTGTATTTAGTTAGCCGCTACAGTTTTGTAATTACATTACAAAAAAAAAAATTTTTAGGGGTTCCATACATTAAACTGAAAGTTAATTTTTTTTTTCATTGCAAGCCCATGTGTGGCACATCAATCGATAGGCCTTACAAAATAAAAATATAAGGGTAGATCTTTCTCGACTCGCGTAATAGGAGGGTAGATCTTTCTCGACTCGCGTCGCGGCGTTGCGTCAGTTGTGCTAGCCCCGCTGCTGCGCGAAACATCCGAGAGTATGTCGCGGCCGTCTCATGAATTCATGATAGACGTGCACGGTTAGCACAAGACGGCGCACGAGCTTTGTCACGGCGAGATAGACTATCGGTCTCTTTCTAAGTGCTCTAATCGAACGAGCGAGAGAAGCGAACGAAGTTCTATGCTTCAGCTTGCCCCGAAAATCGTTCGTATGACCGGTGTTCGGTGTCTTATCCCGCTGTCCAGCTGTTCTCCTATACACTCTGTACATACAGGGTCGCATTTCTCAACTGATTCTCGAGAAATTTTGGAAGCAGGTTCGTTAATTATATAGAACTTTTTTCTCGAGTAATTTTTTTTTTTTTTTTTTATGCTTGCTCTTTCTACAGCTCACAAAGACACTATACTTAGAAAGAGACAGATAGTCTCTCTCGCCGCGATACAGCTCGCGCCGTCTTGTGCCAATCGTGCAGAAATGTACTAGGACCCCATAAAGTTGAAGCACTTCTTAAGCCGACGCTACTATAGGAAGTATAGGAACCTCCTCGGCGCGGTAACACGCAACAGGCGTCCCGGCCCCCGCCCACGCTATCCCGTATACCCTTAAGGCGTGTCCCCATCTGAGTGGGTGCCTGATACTTGGCCCACACAGGAAGAGTCCTGCGGGGTAATTACGTAACTGTGTAATGCCGTCAAAATTATCACTTTTTAACCGACTTAAAAATAGGAGGAGGTTCTTAGTTCGCCGGATTCTTTTATTTTTTATGTATGTTACTCGAGACGAGTTATGATGACAGAAGACGGTGTAGTGACTAGGATTGACCAAGGTATGTTTCGGTGGTTTGGGCATGTTAAGAGGATGTGTGAAAGTAGACTGACTAAGAGGATTTACGTCCAGGAGATGGATGGAAGGGTCGGTGCCTAGGCGAGGGTATCATGACCAAATTTCAGCGATACTGTTAAAAGGCCAGCTCAGGAGTAGGTACCCCCCGCAACCGACGAGCCTGTATGAGGAGATGTATGGATGATCGAAGCGAAAGAAGTATCCCTTCAAGTGGCAGCCGCCAAATTGCTATTATCCGTCAGGTGGCGGTCGACGGCCACCCGGCGATGTCAAAAACCCGTCTAGTGGCAAGCGCCGGGGACCCGGCGATAGCATAGTTTCATATTTATTCAAAAAATGAGCCGCTAAATCTATACCTGGCTTGGTCTTTCTTGCAAGAGGCGTTCGTGAATAGATAAGGATGGCGTATAATAACTGTCGCGACAACACTTTCATAGAAATTTCGTTAGAAATTACTCAGAAATTTTTGACCGCGCGTGTCATTTTTTGAAAGCCTCGTAGTGTAAAAATATATAAAAGTGTAAATAAATGTATATACTTGTAGATAAACTTGTATTTTCTTCAAATTTAAATGTTTTATTCCATAGTTATAGTTATTTTATACAAGAAAATGGAAAAAAATGGATATTCAAAAATTGATCAGAGCTAGCCAAGTTCACATACATGGAACGGCCTCCGTTATTATATAAAGGTTATAGGCCATTTTATGCTGAATCCAACGATATAAGCTTATAATAAACCATCCATAATGTTTTATTGAATAATGGTCATTTTTCTAACGTGCACCAAATTCGCGATGACCACCCGTATAGCCCCTGCCACTTGACGGTAGTTCGCCAAAAATGGCCGCGCCACTAGACAGATAATGACAACCGCCGGGTGGGCTTGTTCTCCTTTACAGTTCGCAATGGATGAGCTGTTCTCCTCTATAGGTCGCAATGAATGGGCTTGTTCTCCTCTATAGGTCGCAATGAATGGGCTTGTTCTCCTCTATAGGTCGCAATGAATGGCCTTGTTCTCCTCTATAGGCAATGAATGAGCTGTTCTCCTCTATAGGTCGCAATGAATTGGCTTGTTCTCCTCTATAGGTCGCAATGAATGGGCTTGTTCTCCTCTATAGGTCACAATGAATGGGCTTGTTCTCCCCTATAGGTCGCAATGAATGGGCTTGTTCTCCTCTATAGGTCGCAATGAATGGGCTTGTTCTCCCCTATAGGTCGCAATGAATGGCCTTGTTCTCCTCTATAGGCAATGAATGAGCTGTTCTCCTCTATAGGTCGCAATGAATGGGCTTGTTCTCCTCTATAGGTCGCAATGAATGGGCTTGTTCTCCTCTATAGGTCGCAATGAATGGGCTTGTTCTCCCCTATAGGTCGCAATGAATGGGCTTGTTCTCCTCTATAGGTCGCAATGAATGGGCTTGTTCTCCCCTATAGGTCGCAATGAATGGCCTTGTTCTCCTCTATAGGCAATGAATGAGCTGTTCTCCTCTATAGGTCGCAATGAATGGGCTTGTTCTCCTCTATAGGTCGCAATGAATGGGCTTGTTCTCCTCTATAGGTCGCAATGAATGGGCTTGTTCTCCCCTATAGGTCGCAATGAATGGGCTTGTTCTCCTCTATAGGTCGCAATGAATGGGCTTGTTCTCCCCTATAGGTCGCAATGAATGGCCTTGTTCTCCTCTATAGGCAATGAATGAGCTGTTCTCCTCTATAGGTCGCAATGAATGGGCTTGTTCTCCTCTATAGGTCGCAATGAATGGGCTTGTTCTCCTCTATAGGTCGCAATGAATGAGCTGTTCTCCTCTATAGGTCGCAATGAATTGGCTTGTTCTCCTCTATAGGTCGCAATGAATGGGCTTGTTCTCCTCTATAGGTCGAAATGAATGGGCTTGTTCTCCTCTATAGGTCGCAATGAATGGGCTTGTTCTCCTCTATAGGTCGCAATGAATGAGCTGTTCTCCTCTATAGGTCGCAATGAATTGGCTTGTTCTCCTCTATAGGTCGCAATGAATGGGCTTGTTCTCCTCTATAGGTCGCAATGAATGGGCTTGTTCTCCTCTATAGGTCGCAATGAATGGGCTTGTTCTCCTCTATAGGTCGCAATGAATGAGCTGTTCTCCTCTATAGGTCGCAATGAATGAGCTGTTCTCCTCTATAGGTCGCAATGAATTGGCTTGTTCTCCTCTATAGGTCGCAATGAATGGGCTTGTTCTCCTCTATAGGTCGCAATGAATGGGCTTGTTCTCCCCTATAGGTCGCAATGAATGGGCTTGTTCTCCTCTATAGGTCGCAATGAATGGGCTTGTTCTCCCCTATAGGTCGCAATGAATGGCCTTGTTCTCCTCTATAGGCAATGAATGAGCTGTTCTCCTCTATAGGTCGCAATGAATGGGCTTGTTCTCCTCTATAGGTCGCAATGAATGGGCTTGTTCTCCTCTATAGGTCGCAATGAATGGGCTTGTTCTCCCCTATAGGTCGCAATGAATGGGCTTGTTCTCCTCTATAGGTCGCAATGAATGGGCTTGTTCTCCCCTATAGGTCGCAATGAATGGCCTTGTTCTCCTCTATAGGCAATGAATGAGCTGTTCTCCTCTATAGGTCGCAATGAATGGGCTTGTTCTCCTCTATAGGTCGCAATGAATGGGCTTGTTCTCCTCTATAGGTCGCAATGAATGAGCTGTTCTCCTCTATAGGTCGCAATGAATTGGCTTGTTCTCCTCTATAGGTCGCAATGAATGGGCTTGTTCTCCTCTATAGGTCGAAATGAATGGGCTTGTTCTCCTCTATAGGTCGCAATGAATGGGCTTGTTCTCCTCTATAGGTCGCAATGAATGAGCTGTTCTCCTCTATAGGTCGCAATGAATTGGCTTGTTCTCCTCTATAGGTCGCAATGAATGGGCTTGTTCTCCTCTATAGGTCGCAATGAATGGGCTTGTTCTCCTCTATAGGTCGCAATGAATGGGCTTGTTCTCCTCTATAGGTCGCAATGAATGAGCTGTTCTCCTCTATAGGTCGCAATGAATGAGCTGTTCTCCTCTATAGGTCGCAATGAATTGGCTTGTTCTCCTCTATAGGTCGCAATGAATGGGCTTGTTCTCCTCTATAGGTCGCAATGAATGGGCTTGTTCTCCTCTATAGGTCGCAATGAATGGGCTTGTTCTCCTCTATAGGTCGCAATGAATGAGCTGTTCTCCTCTATAGGTCGCAATGAATTGGCTTGTTCTCCTCTATAGGTCGCAATGAATGGGCTTGTTCTCCTCTATAGGTCGCAATGAATGGGCTTGTTCTCCTCTATAGGTCGCAATGAATGGGCTTGTTCTCCTCTATAGGTCGCAATGAATGAGCTGTTCTCCTCTATAGGTCGCAATGAATGAGCTGTTCTCCTCTATAGGTCGCAATGAATGGGCTTGTTCTCCTCTATAGGTCGCAATGAATGGGCTTGTTCTCCTCTATAGGTCGCAATGAATGGGCTTGTTCTCCTCTATAGGTCGCAATGAATGAGCTGTTCTCCTCTATAGGTCGCAATGAATGAGCTGTTCTCCTCTATAGGTCGCAATGAATGGGCTTGTTCTCCTCTATAGGTCGCAATGAATGGGCTTGTTCTCCTCTATAGGTCGCAATGAATGAGCTGTTCTCCTCTATAGGTCGCAATGAATGGGCTTGTTCTCCTCTATAGGTCGCAATGAATGGGCTTGTTCTCCTCTATAGGTCGCAATGAATGGGGTTGTTCTCCCCTATAGGTCGCAATGAATGAGCTGTTCTCCTCTATAGGTCGCAATGAATGGGCTTGTTCTCCCCTATAGGTCGCAATGGATGAGCTGTTCTCCTCTATAGGTCGCAATGAATGGGCTTGTTCTCCCCTATAGGTCGCAATTAATGGGCTTGTTCTCCTTTACAGTTCGCAATTAACTTATAACACCCCTCTCTTTGCGTCGGGGGTTAGAAATAGATACGCGCGGTTCGTCGCGTTCAAGTCGGCAGCGGCAGCGGATCACAGCACGAGTCCCGTACGTCTTACATCAAAAAACCTATAAACGTTATCCCGGAAATCCGTATTTTCATTTAAAAATCTTAAAAATCCGCAGCTCCCGCTTTTTGTATTCCGGCATCCGGCATCTGGTAACACTAAATCTTACGGTCACGTGACTACGCTCCTACACCTGTGGCGAGTTTAACAATTTTCCCCCATCCCAAAAAGTGCACAGCGCCGCTAAAGAAGTTTTCACTTCAAAAAACACGCTCGTAAAACATAACCCTCCTCTCCTTCGGCAGTCGGGTAACAAGTAAACAAAATAGGGTTGCTGACATAGTAACATTTACCGGTTTTTGTAAAGCCCGTTTAGCGCGTTTTGTTATTTCTTAATCAAACCGTATATCAAAAGTTAATTACCTTTATTGGTTCACAAAACGTTCAGCTCTTGATGAAAGATTATCTCTTATCTTCGTCACAATTAACTGTGCTAGTAGAGCGGGCAATTAAGTTGCACTATTAAAAATGTTCCGGTTACTTGAACAGGTATTAGACTTAAATAAAATAAACATCGTAAGCTAGTGTGACATCTGTTTGTGATTCACAAAGAAATACAAAAAGTACATGTCATCTCAATGAGAGCCCCGTTTACACAAAAGTACACAGTAGTTTACAGTAGTGAGCGAAGCGAACGAAGTTGATGTCTGTTCAGCTTGGGCCGAAATTATTTCATGTCGCATTTCTCAAACGATTCTCGTGAAATTTTGTGAGCAGGTTCAATAATTATATAGTTTTTTTTGTAATTCAGTTTTTCGAAATTAAGAAAAGCAATTTTTTTTCATAACAGGCTCGTGAGCTCTATATAAGTATAAATAAATGTATAAACGATTAATGTGAAGGAGTCTGTCATTTCTTTATTTTTATTAGTTTGTCTGATGCAGCGCCTAAACTGTTTCTGCTTTACCCTAACTCCTAAGGGCCCCCCCACATTACGGCGTCTTGCGAACGTTCGCAAGACGCCGTAATGTGGGGGGGCCCTAAGGTTGACGGGTCAAGATTACCATAATATGACCATAGGTAGGCTATTAATTTGCTTTTGGTACGATAAGTTTTCTTTTGTGCAATTAAGTATAATGATATACTTAACGGTCGTGTTTCCCAAGACAGTCCCTTGAGATTCATCGCCATGCGGTGAAAATTGTAATGTGACTGTTAACTTTTCAAGAGCTTCTATGACAACATTGACAACGCAAAATGTATGATCATCCGAAGTGAGTCATATTCATATTTTTGAGTGAAATGATAAAATATCTTTAAAAAAGTTGTTTTCCTTCGCGTTCGCAAAATCGTAGCACCGGCGTCGCAGCCTCTCGCTACTCATTCAGACATTCAGTCGACCTCGAGCGCCCGACCGAGCGGTCGCCATCTTACTCTGTCAAGCTTCGCGCCAAAATAGTGCTGTGCCCCGATCCCAGTGCGGTTTGTGAGTGTTATCGGTGTTTGTGGTTTGTGTTTTAAAAGAACAATTTCAACAGGACATTCAAGGTGAGTGAATATTAATCGAGTGTTGCGAATTTCGTTCTGTTATTTGCCATTCTTATAAGAAACGGTTGATATGCTAATGTTAACGTCTACATCTGGTTTAGTTTGTCGTTTATTTATCTTATTTTTTGCCCAGTTAGATACAGATAGTAACTGTTAAAATCGGCCTTATAATATGTATCTAAACTTTTAACATAAACTGCATTAACAGGTTTTTTTTAATAGGAACGGCTTTTGATCGTATCACAGTAACGTATCGTCGACATTTTTGTAAAATGACAAGGTCATTTTAGAGTTCCTGGTTGGAATAAAGAATAAATAAAATGTAAATGATCATGATTCGCATGCAGAAGAAAAAGAGCAAAAGTTTGATTGGGTTTTCTGTCCCAAGACTGCTATATTGGCTACCCTAAACGAACTTTATTTTATTGATGGATCAACATCGCCCCCCAATAAGATGTCCTGTGGGTCTGTTTCTAATTTCCGTTGCCTTTTTAAACTTTTTATGATATTTCTTATGAATTGATCTCGAAGACGGCTTCTTGCTTAACGTTTAATTTAATTCAACTTTAATACATGTTAAATGCCACACCACGTGATTCAGATAAGTAACTTGAAGGAGTAAAAGTTGGTAGCAAATACTTTTTAAGATTAATTAATTAGATAGAGCAATAGAGTATCAAATACCTGAAAAACAGACTCACATTATTTACTTTTTTGCTACAGACCTCTAAACATAGAAGTTTATTATTATTTTATTATATTTGTATACCTACGTAAATGCAACCTTTTAACGCTGAGTACCTACTTTATAAAGGTTTCTCACTTGCCTCCTGTGAAATAAAAACAGGCAAAGTTTGTATACCTATTTAGTAAAATATCAACTTTAGCCGTATAGGGCCAGAGTCTAGATTCCTTTTTTAAATACTAGGGGGGAAAACCAACCACATATTAGGTAAGCGTGACTAGGTAGGTACACAATACTTAATAAAAAACCTAGTTGTGCGTTACCAAATTATACTAAGTATTTTTAGATAAACAAGTAATCATATAGGAATAACACTAGTTAAGTGGGATTGCCAGAAAGTTGTTCAGGATACCAAAACTCCAGGGTAACTGAGCATTTAACCATTATGTGTCAAAGTATATTACTTGTTAAATACTTCTCAACAATTTAAATACTTGTATATCAAGTGCGGTTGCTACAAGCGGAAATCGGTTCTAGTAATTTTAAATCATTAAGTAGTATCTTAGACGATATGATACAGAGAGAAAGAATATAATGGAAAAATAAACCGTCTTCATCTGTAGCCCCCGACAATATCCTGTCGGGGGCTACAGACGAAGATGGTTTATTATCGTCTAAAAATTATCGGGGTAACTTCCGCTTTCAAAATAACACGAAACGAAATATTTAATTAAATAATTTGTTTCGTTATAGAGGCATTAGTATATCTTGCTTTAATACCTACTTTTAAATATATTCAATGCTGTTTGCAAACCGGTCCCCGTAATAAAATGCTTCTTAAAGCATTTTTTGTAATGTAGAGATGTATGTCATAAATCATAATATCCTTTTTTATATTTCGATGTCTTAAGTAGGGATTGCTAAGTTATTCGTTTTATCAAATTACCGGTTTTTAATCGAAACCGACGTTGTATTTCAATCCTTAATCCTAAGTATTGAGCTGGGATGACAGCTGTCAGACTTCGCTCGCTACTGAAACAAGTGAAATAAATCTGCAACAAACAAGATATCACTTACATCACAAAGCTTTTAAACGCACAATTAATAACCTCTAAGATAAATGCTGTCATTAATTTGGCGGCGATTGTTACTCTCGTTCTGTTATTAAAAACCTTGGACAGCCGAGCTGATTATATTTACATTTATAACTTTGTTTCGACGGAACAAGGTAAAAAATTGCACATAGTATAAACTTGACCGAGCAGTCGATAGTTTATGGTTGAGTTTATTTAACGTGGCCGGAATTTTATAAAAATGTCATTGGAATTTGAATCTTCTACCCGGAACGGTTGAGTTGCTTTTTGAATAGACTGCTTTGATGCCATTCTGCCAACTCCAATAATCTCAAGTGTAAGTCCCACGTCGTTTACCAATTTTTGCGCATTACAAGGTCATACTCGTAAGTTTATTGGAATTTTAATATGAAATGCTTTTAGGTCCGGTTGAATTTTACAATTCCTAAGAGTTGATTATTACTTTAAGACCAAAATGAGCGTTTGTACACAGACACAATTCATTTTTAACTTTGATGATGGCTAGATTCTTAGGTCCTGCTATGAAGATGAACATTCATTTCATTTTTAAAAAAAATGGTAAGAGGGTTTTTACACTTTTTATTAAGTAGTCAAAATGAAGCGTATAATTAGTCCTCTTAATTTGCATTTGAGGAATAAATATTTGTTTTTTTTATTACAACTTAATTAAGAATTAAATATGTAGTTACCCTATTCCTGGTTGCTCAAGTATACTAAATACTTGTTTTAATACTTCACAAGTACAAATGTGCCTTTATTTCTACGATTTACCTCCCAAACGGTCAATAATATCGACTAAAAGCTCATAAAGGTTGCGCAAACTACGTATCGATCATTGCGTTACACAACCTGCTCGGAGAACTGTTTAGGTCGCCTCGTGGAGCTTTCAAAAGCTCCGTGTAGAGACGGGGACCTATATAAAGAATGTATTTACAATGCTAAATTGCATATGGGGATTTACGGTGGCGTAAAATCGATCCAGCTGGGTCTCATGTCTGGGAAAATTAGTTTTCACCGTATTTTCTCTATTTTCACCCGAGCATAGCTCGGTTGCTCAGGGACTGTACAAGTACTGTCAAGCGTTTAGCGTTCTTTAGTGTAACGGCAATTTATGACACTTACTTACTACTTAATCATATACTTAGGGTAGGTGACGTTTACCCAGTTACCCACTACTGAATGACGGAGTTGTGCAAAGGCGGCATAATAACTACTTTGTGAGCGCTGCGGATATCATAATATCAATAGTATTCGCGTTTCCTAGTTTAATACACTGGGTATTATTATAAAGGAATGTTTTCGGTTTTTATCTCATGTTTACAAATAGGTATTCGATTAATACAATAATCGATAAACCGATAATCTGTCGAACACTACATCCCTAGAGTTAACAATTTTGCTTTTTAACGCAAAAATGGTTTGGGCATTCATTATGCCCCGGGCGAGTCCATCGTGCAGGCAAATGGGTCTAATTTTGAGTTTGGATTCACGTCCAATTACAACATTAACTTCTTCTCGTGAACGTTCTCATACTCATCTTCACAAGACGCCGGTAGTGTGGGGGGGCCCTAAGGGAAATTGCGATGATGATGCCTGTCGAAGTTTGTAACACAGTCGATGGGAAAACAGTGAATTAAATACAAAGTGAATAAACAATATAATGTTCAACAGACAAACGTTGTTGATCTGATAATGGAGACAGAAGGTGGCCATGGGAATTCAGTGCTTAACCGACGTAACCCCGTTGAGTTTGGGCTCGTTAGAATCGTCTCAATGAGTAACTGATGACGGTATACAGAGAAGTAGTCGGCAATAAAAGCTTGTACAAAAAAAAAAAAATACAGAAATTTATTGCAGTCTAATTGTAGTAGGTATATGTAGGTATGGTCATTTTATCTTCTCTAAAACAGTTTTGAATGACATCGTAAAGAAAATTAAGAAAATTATCTGGAAATACTCTTATCGATAAAGACTCTATAAAAGTATTAAGTTCTTAATCATATGTAAGGTCGACAGACATCACGAGGCTAACTTGGTCTTCACGCTTCTAATTTAGGAGACCGGTTCGACGTGGGACAGAATTTGGTGCAGATTCGATTCTCGCTGTCGATTGGCTCAAATTGCACCGTCGGGTTTGAATAAAAATGGCTTCATTATGACGCATTAGAGTATAAAAAACATGCCCCTCTAACATGTAGTTGCGGACGTCAGAAAATGCATTCGGTTTTTTGTGTTACACATTTTAAATAAGTACTGTCTTGCGAACAGGTGTAATTGAAATAAAAGGTGACTTTATCTAAGTTTTTGAAGTGAAAACTTCTTTAGCGGCGCTGAGCACTTTTTGGGATGGGGAAAAATTGTTAAAAACGCGACAGAGTTTTGTGACGTCAGATGTGAAGGAGGTCACTTTTTGCTGCTAGCCGATTCGACTTTATTCAAAACTGAACGCTATTCGTAAGAGTATAAAGCCGTTAAACACTTTTTGCAATAGCATATTCTGCAAATAAATTTGTAAAAATACCAACGCGTCTTTCACCGTTTTGCTATTGAGAAAATTCGAATAGTTCGAATTTGGGCGTTATTCCTAAAGAGATAAAGCTTAGAAAAATATTTATAACGGCAAAAACAAATTGATATTTTGGTCGCCACCGTGCACCGCCATCTGCTGTTCTTGCAAATTCGAATAGTTCGAATTTAGACGTTATTCCTAAAGAAATAAAGCTTTGAAAAATATTTGGCAATGGCAAAAACAAATTGGTATTGTGTTTGCCGCCGCCCGTCGGCGCGCCGGACCCCGGCACCGTTGCGCCGCGGCGGCGCGTTGGGCCCGTCGCACCCAACGCGCCCGCGGGCGGTCCGCCTAAATAATTGATAATTGTTTATAAATTTGCGTCAAATTCATTTTTAGGGTGACACCGTAAGATGTCACGTGACCTGATCGAAAAACTGTTACAATGTTATTGAGTTTTCACTTCTGCCGGCACTCCCGGAGTGCAACCCGGTCTTTTTTTTAGGTGCTATGTAATTGTTAGTTTAAATCAGTCGGATTAGGTTAGGTTGCAAGTCGGTTTTCATCCACTTTCTTTAGTCTTATCGATTTAAAACTGCGAGAATGCATTATACGTAGATGAGAATAATGAATTACTAATTGGACGTAGGTTGATATTGTTTTTTAACCACCTGCTAATATCCTCAGAAATGCATAGCTAAATTCCGTGGGGTTATTGGGGCCCACGGTGTATATCCATTTATGCGACTTGCATGTTAATTCCTTAGCCAAGAACAAAAGTTATTCATCATTCTTTATAGTAATTATGAACACTATTGGATTTACTTATTCATATTTTTTTCTAGAACTGACATTTATGTGTTTACTAGGAAACGATTTTCCGTGGGTGTTTTGAGCCAGGTTGAATCATATTGAAACAATTAGTCACCAACAGTAGGCACCATGTAGAAAATGCATATTCAGTTTTTTGTCAACACAAAACCAGTCAAGTGCGATTCAAACTCGAGCACCGAGGATTCTGTGCAATTCTGTAGAATATAAACTATACGGCATAAACGGACGGTGTGACGGTTTCCACAGCTTCATGGGAATTCATATTTCATTCAAAGGTTCCTGAAAGAAACCAGCGTAAAGAGACAACCAGACCCCGGTAAACACTAGACAATTAGACATGCCCCAAACAAGTTAAGTGGAGCGATTACGGTACGGAACCCTCGTGCGTGAATTCGACTCGCGCTTGACGGTTTTTTTTCTTCTAGTCAACCAAATGTACAAAGTATAATTAATATATAATAAATAAATGTGAGCTGTTCATCATCACCCACATAAGGCCCTGTGCCATTATTTGTTCAATTTGTCACGAGCTTGTTGGCGCGGTGACGTGACGTCACGCCCGCCCGCGCGTAAACACTGGCTCATAGCTCCTTGGCATTCATGGGTCCCTGGTACTTTTCGCGAAAATTTTTATGAGTGGTTGTCCCTTCGTTTGCCCGCGTTTTACAAAAAGCTCGTTCACGTGAACTCCCGTCTGTTCCGTGTCAATTTCCATCACCGATTTCGTCCGTAATTAATTATATGTTTAATCACAGATTAAAGAATACAAGGTTTAATGTACAAAAAAAAAAAAAATATCTATGTCAAATTCCATCTAGATCCGTTAAGCCATTCAGCCATATTCTATTAGACTACCCATAGACACATCAAAGTCATCAGGTCATCAAACTCTTATAATAACTTCCACTCCCCTTTGGAGATGATTTAATTCCGTGATAAAAACTACCCTGTGCTTCCCAGGGTCTCAAACTATCATCGTCTCGAATTTTATCTCAATCGGTTCAGGGTTCTAAGTATGAAAATGTAGTAACTGACAGATAGACAGAGTTACTTTCGCACAAAGTCTGTGAGATTGTAGCTTTAAGTTTGTATGTTATTATTAATCTCCGGAAGCACTGGACCGATTTCAATAGTTATTTACGATACAAGTGCCGAAAATACGAAAATCCCAACGAGTGGTGATAAATTAAAACACGACCGTAGCGAGTGTTTTAAATCGACACGAGTTGCGAATTACCTATTCGCACGTGTATCGTAGAACGTTTTACTGTACATATGGCTCTTTAAAGTTTCGACATACGCACGGAAAGTGCTCTTTCCGCACTAGTGCGGGAAACTAGCACCACCATATGTACTGTAATAGTACATTACTACAGAGGCCGGGAAGTAAGGTGTTGCCGGCCGAGTACATATAGACGGCCGAGCGAAGCGAGGTCGGATATTTATGAGGCTGGCAACCCCTTTTCACGCCGAGGTATGTATAGTGCGTTTCTCAAACATGCAATGAAATAAGTAAATTAAAAAAACTCCAAGAAATCACACTATAATTTTCATGGCTGAACCCCGTGATCCTGTGCCACAAATTGTGGAATGGAAATTAAAAAAGACCATCTTGCCGGCCTAGGCCTCCAATTTTGTATGAAATGCCATTACGGGTCTCTCGTCTCGCTCCGCCCGAAACGTGACACTTCGAAGCCCTTTATGAAGAACACAACGTCAATATTTCATTGCATGTTTGAGAAAAGGTTATTTTTTTATCCCTTGGGATTGCCTGCCGCGCGGGAAGCTTGTGATTTATAAAATCGTTACATAATTGGAGCCACGGCAACTTTTTATATAACGTCAAAAACGTTCTATGAAGTTTATACACATACCATACTAGTGATGTCACTGTTTTATGTGATTAAACAGGGTACTTTTGTGGTCTTTGTGTATTTCAAATTCTTTAAAATAGCACATTAACTTGAGGTTTGACTTTTTTCAAGTAATCTCGTACTTAAATATTGTTTGTTGGTATATAATGTTCAAAAAATAGTACATTATTGCCGTGGCCGGGAAGGAGGCAATTGCAGGCTGAGTATTTGTTTAATTATAATACGAAGCCTGCAATTGCCATTCCGGCTGAGGCTAATATAGTGCTTTTCTCAAAAATGGGGGAATAAAAAATACTAAATTTATACAAACTTTAAATATTATTGCACAACGTGAAAATATTTACGATTTCCCGCCGTTTTTTTTTTAAACTGAATCGCAAGTGTATTTTTCCACGCAAACTATTTGAGACACATACAAAAACGTAGTGTTTGCAACAGAAAAATACGAGTTGAATTGGCTGAATACGAGCTGTGCCGTCTTTTATATGCCAGTTTCTACTTTTTTAAAAATTTTTTCTTGACAAATAAAGGAATGTATACATAACATTCCAGGCGGCCTGCAATGTTTTTAATTTTTTAATTTAGATCTGACCTTAAACTATACACTTTACCTTCCAATATGTAGCGAGTTATGTTCACTTTGCGGGCCATTTTTGAGAAAATAATTTTTACTGCTGTCTAATATCCTGTTAGGTCCGGTTTGTGTAGTGACCTCACACGGCTGCAAAGCCTTTTGACAAACACCTCACGTCCCAACGAAGCTCCTTCGAAGTCGTGAGCTCCTGGTTCTTTTCGTGAAAATCCATGTTGTTCTCGGAATGTTCAGAAGAATGCAAATGATAACATACCAACATTCAAATGTATGGGGGGGAGGGGTTTTATTTTTTGAAGTGAAAACTTCTTTAGCGGCGCTGTTCACTTTTGTGATGGGGCAAAATTGTTAAACTCGCCACAGATTTCGTAAGGTGAGATTCGAGAGAGGTCACGTGACCGTAAGATGCGTAAGGTGAGATTTGGGAGGGGCTTTCTAGTTGCGAGACATATCGTTGTTACCGTTATTATTCAAGATTTCACTTCTGCCGGCACCTGAATGCAACCCGGTCTTTTATTTATTTTTGGTACAGGCTTTGATTTCGTACTTTTTTTACACAGCCATCGACTTCATTGATAGGATTCTAATGAACTGAAACACGATGGGTTTATCCTGTGTAATTTATAAGTTGCTACAGTAAACTGCAAGTTAGATAGAGTCGCATGCATCCATATGTTACGGCATACTATCACAAGGGCTATTTGTTTGTTTCCCATCAAAACGAAGAATGGGTTCGCTACGCCCCTCAATACTGTCCGAACAAAAGACATCAACGAATCCCCTCGGGGGTCGAGGTTGTGGAACATGTTTCGTTTCGAGCATTTTTAGGGTTCCGTAGCCAAATGGCAAAAAACGGAACCCTTATGGATTCGTCATGTCTGTCTGTCTGTCTTTCTGTCCGTCCGTATGTCACAAGCATTTTACTCGAAAACTATAGGGTATATTTGAATAACATTTTGACGATAGGTGTATTTTGTTAGCCGCTACAGTTTTGTAATTAAATGACTAAAAAAAAAGACCGGGTTGCACTCCGGGACCACCAAATACCAATTTGTTTTTGCCATTGCCAACTATTTTTCAAAGGTTTATCTATTTAGGAATAACGTCTAAATTCGAACTATTCGAATTTGCAAGAACAGCAGACGGCGGTGGCGACCAAAATATCAATTTGTTTTTGCCGTTGGTAAATATTTTTCTAAGCTTTATCTCTTTAGGAATAACGCCCAAATTCGAACTATTCGAATTTTCTCAATAGCAAACCAGTGAAGGACGCGTTGGTATTATTACAAATTTATTTGCGGAATATGCTATTGCAAAAAGTGTTTAACGGCTTTATACTCTTAAGAATAGCGTTCAGTTTTGAAGCCGATTCAACGTTTTACTGTACATATGGCTCTTTAAAGTTAAAAGAGCCATATGTACAGTAAAACGTTGTACGATACACGTGCGAATACAAATTTCCTATTTTCGGCACTTGTAGATATCGTAAATAACTATAAGGTAATGAATCCATGAGATAAATTGCGTTATAATATACCTAATTATACACTTTATTATAATGATCACAAATTGAAACGAAAAAACGAATGCATTATAATAAATTAATTATTTTAATGGAATCTCCAAGGTTATTTCGTAATGTCATCTTCCCACATAGCCGAAGCTCGAAGCTCGGCTAAAGCTCGGATGTAAAAAGCTTATAAAACCATAAGGAACCGTCATTTGTTCACGTGACTTGTCACTTTTCATCGCTTTGTTAGGGCTCGGTCAGACTGGAGCTTTTATTAGGATTCATTATAATATTTGACGACCTCTGTAGCCTAGTTGGTAGTGACCCTGCCTACGAAGCCGGAGGTCCTGGGCTCGAATCCCGGTAAGGGCATTTATTTGTGTGATGAGCATAAATATTTGTTCCTGAGTCGTGGATGTTTTCTTTGTATTTAAGTATTTGTTTATCTATATAAGTATGTTTATCGTCGTCTAGTACCCATAGTAGAAGCTTTGCTTAGTTTGCGACTAGGTCGAATTGTGTGACATTGTCCTCAAATATTTATTTATTTATTATTTATTTATTGAAGTGAAAACTTCTTTAGCGGCGCTGAGCACTTTTTGGGATGGGGATAAATTGTTAAATACGCGACAGAGTTTTGTGACGTCAGATGTGAAGGAGGTCACTTTTTGCTGCTAGCCGATTCGACTTCATTCAAAACTGAACGCTATTCGTAAGAGTATAAAGCCGTTAAACACTTTTTGCAATAGCATATTCTGCAAATAAATTTGTAATTTTAACCAAGGCGTCCTTCACCGTTTTGCTATTGAGAAATTTCGAATAGTTCGAATTTGGACGTTATTCCTAAAGAGATAAAGCTTAGAAAAATATTTACCAACGGCAAAAACAAATTGATATTTTGGTCGCCACCGCCGTCTGCTGTTCTTGCAAATTCGAATATTTCGAATTTAGACGTTATTCCTAAAGAGATAAAGCTTTGAAAAATATTTGGCAATGGCAAAAACAAATTGGTGTTGTGTTTGCCGCCGCCCGGAGCCGGCGGCCCGTCGCACCAAACGCGCCCGCGGGCCGTCCGCCTAAATAATTGACGATTGTTTATAAACTTGCGTCAAATTCATTTTTAGGGTGACACCGTAAGATGTCACGTTACCTAATCGAAAAACTGTTACAATGTTATTGAGTTTTCACTTCTGCCGGCACTCCCGGAGTGCAACCCGGTCTTTTTTTTAAATAATTAGACGTCCGGTATAGCCTAGTGGGTAGTGGCCCTGACTACGAAACTGACTGTCCTGGGTTCGAATCCCGGTAAGGGCACATATTTAGGACATATATATGAATATTTGTTTGTGAGTCTGGGATGTTTTATAATTATTTAAGTACTAGCTTCCGCCCGCGACTTCGTGTGCGTGGACCCGGGATGAAAGCTATCCTATAAGCTATCCAGGCTATAAACTATCTTTGTGCAAAATTTAATCCAAATCGGTTTAGGCCTTTATACAAACTCTCGCATTTATAAAATTAGGAGGATAGTAAGTTTATTTTCGTACCAATGAGTTTTTCGGAACTTATGTACGCAATATAAATTTACCGTTAGCTTTTCAGTGAAGAAAAACATCGTGAGGAAACCGGCTTATCTCAATAAGGTCTATTTTTAACCCCCGACGCAAAGAGAGGGGTGTTATAAGTTTAACTTGTCTGTCTGTGTATCTGTGTATCCGTGTGTGGTATCCTCCCAAACGGAGAGACCGATTTGAATGCGGATTTTTTTGTGTCATAGATAATTTTATCCCAAGTATTCTTAGCCATGTTTCATGAAAATCTGTTCAGCCGTTTTTGAGATGAAACTTGAAACTTGATGACTTTGAGATGAAAATGGCGGGGGTTTTGCAACTTTTCCAAGTTGTAGTTATTATAAAATTGTCATTCGAATTGGAATCTTCTTCCTAGGACGGTAAAGTTGTTATTTGAATGGTTTCCTTTGACGCAATACGGCCGACTCAAATTATCTCAATTATATCACTAATCCCATAAAAAACATAAAAGAGGCCAAGTCTCGAAACTCTTCCACCGTAAAAAGTTGTGAGATATTTTGTAGAGCCAAGTCTCAGGCATTCTTATTAATATTTATTCGCTTGCTTCTTTTTTACATGGAATGGTTTTTTATGGGATCTCACATCTTTTTGTAGGATTATGTGTTATCTAGGTATATATACAAATTATGAATGCAGTCCTATTCTTGCTTTTTTATTTTTTGTCCCATTCACTGCAAATGTAACTTTGTAATCCTATATATTTATATGGGATTATTTATGTAGTTGGTGTATCTAGAAAACAGGACCGAAATTGCATTTTTTTTAGTTTTTCCTTGATTTCCTTCTTTCCTTCCTTGATTTATACACTAAACACTAATTGTATTCTAAATTTGAAGCTTCTATGTCTGCTAGAAGTGCTTTAGACTTTTGATGATCGGTCAGTCAGTCAGTCAGTCAGTGACAAAATTAAGAACCTTTGACTAGTTATGGTTCAAATTGAATGAAATGCATGCTTGGTTACCGAAAATTCAGGCTTCTAGTTTTATCCACAACGATGTTATAGGGGGTCGAAAATGGCGTGAACTGTTTCGAGAAAAGGATGGTACGGCCGTGCCGCTGTTTTGCTCGACTTGGCGGGGGCACTACCGTGCCCCAGATGTACGCAACCTGCCGGGTCATTACCATCTATAGTCACAGTTTTTTACAGCTTTCCACCGCATTACGTCACCCATTGTCGACCTGCCGACCGACACGAGCGAATTCTATTACATGTCTCACCGTGTATTCATTGATTTTTAGAGTTCAATGGAATGGAAAACATGTCTCGAGTCGTCTTAGTTAGTAATGTACAGATACTTACCAAGTCATTAATGGCACGTATTCTTTCACATTCGTTCTACGGATTAAAATATTGGTCGTATGTTGTACTTTGTACATCTAAACTAATTGAACGAGCGAAGGAAACTAACGGAATAATGTTTCAGCTTGGGCCCAAAATTCTTTCGCATGTCTCGCTGTCCCGCTGTCCCGCTGTGCCGCTGTCCCGCTGTTCCGCTGTCCCGGTGTCCCGGTGTCCCACTGTCCCGCTGTCCCGCTGTCCGGCTTTTCTCCGTAACAGCAGGTCGGCGAGGTAACGCATTGTACGTACGTTAGGTAGATCTACTTAAATGTAAATTTTTACAAGCTTTTATTTAGTTTCACCTGTCCCGTTGTCTGTCTGTAATCAAATCTTGCAAGTTAAATTTGACCCACTTCCCGGTGACCGATTGAGCTGAAACTTTGGGCATAAGTATAGTTTGGATGACAATTCAATATTATGGTACCATCGAGCTGATCTGATGATGGAGACAGAAGGTGGCCATGGGAATTCAGTACTTAACCGACGTAACCCCGTTGAGTTTGGGCTCGTTAGAATTGTCTCAATGAGTAGTTGATGATGGTATACAGAAAAGTACAGTCAGCAATAAAAGCTTGTACCAAAAATGAAATTTTTGACAGAAACTTGTTATATGGATGAATGACAGTTGGATCTACCTAACGCGCGTTCAAAACGTTACGTGATTACCCCTTAGGTCGAATTTCTCAACCGATTCTCGTGAAATCTTGTGAGCAAGTTCGTTAATTAAACAAAAATTGTCAAAAAAAAAAACATAATTACTCGCGAGTTTTATAGCACACAAAGCAGTAAAAGTCTTTGAGACTATAGCTTTGTAAGTTTGTTAGTTTGTGTGCACAGGGTGGTTCAAAATATATTTTTTTGAAAATTCCTTTCTCCACCAGTTTCTTTTCGTTTGATTAGACTTAAAACGGCGTTGTATAAAAATTTAGAGAAATCGGGTAATGTTTAGGGGTTGCTATGATTTGACGCTTTTTTGGAATGTCCAGAAAAAGTAGACATTTTTGTAAGGAGCACTTTAAGTAGACATTTTGAAATGAACATGAAATAACATTAAACTATACTAGTATATTAATTAATTATTTACTAACTTCACTCGGATCCTTATCACCAGAACTCATTTTGAGGATGTTAGATTTTGAAGCTACGAGGTATTTCTTCCTATGCAGATCGACGACGCGGATAAGGTATTGCTTCTGTTCTTCGTTTTTTGTAATGCTTAAATTAAATTTGTGGATCAAAGCAACACCTCTTTCTGCACAGTCATTTACAACTTTCGTTTGTTGTACCTTTTTCTGAATATCGACATAAGTTTGATCAGTGTGCCAGTGTGACGGGTCTTTTACTAAAAATGCTTCAGATTTCTCTCGACCATTGCTAATAATCAAATCAAATAGAACTGAAGTTCGCTGTGTAAAAAAGTTTTGTAATAGCAACGACTCCTTTAAATTAAAGGTTTTCCCATCTGGCCTCTTCAAACCCTTTTTTGTTGGCGGTTTCTGAAGATTTTGGACCATAATTCTCTTAGTTTCTGTAGAAATTCTCGGATCGAACAAAGAGAGACCAACCAAATGCTCCGAGAAGTACCAAAGATGGCGGCTAAATGCCTTCACTGGTGGACGTGGCGGTGGTGTCAAGTTGGAAATCATCAGTAGAAGACAGAGATTCATCACTACCCAAACTCAGATCGATGGCTTGAATGAAAGATTTTTGCTCAGCATTTAAATTAGAACTTGGCTGAGATTTATTTTCCAGTAGTCTTTTCGCAGCCTCTGTTTCCCGCTTCAGCTTTCGAGATTCTTTTTGAAATAGTGTAACATCTGGGCCAGCCATGCTACAGCTTGTTGTATCTTCTCGTTGCATGGTGAGAAATATCTTATGTTCTTCGTGTTTAAAGCGTCTTTTGCAGCTATATCAAAAAGCTCTAAAAGATCAGATTTAAACAGTGCCTCTTTAACACGACATGACTCAACTCACACTTACAAACGTTTTAATATATTTTTTTTAAAGGTTGTATGCATCTAAGAGCTTTCTAAATGTTTTTTCTGCAGTCTCAATTCTTTGCGTGGGAATGCTGGCTTTTGCCCACTAGAACAGTTTTGACCGTATTTTTAATACTTTGTTTCACGGACTTCTTCTCTTCTAAATTATGAGTGAAATCACCCCTCGACGGAAGTCTCGCATGAGATATTGATTCTGTTGGTTTTCCAATTAACCACACTGCCGCTGTAGCCCTAGTTGATACGGAACTACTAGTCGATGCCATATTTCACTACTACACTACTCAAACGCTCCATGCAATTAATTACGCATATCGATTTATCATAAACTTATACCAGATACCTAATATTATATCATAACGCTATAACACTGTGCAGGGGAAGGGGGTAACCTCCGAAACTTCTTTCACCTGTGCATAGAATGAACTTTCTGGAGCGATTGTTGATTATTTAGGTGAATTTTCACTGAACGACCGCTTGCGGGTTGTGGCAGATTTCCAAAACCGTTTTCGGATAACTGCTATCTCTCGTCGATTATGAAAAGGCGCCTTTTAGAAACTGGATGTTCTTCACAACTTCTAGTTCTTCGGAACTTCAAACCTCAATTGACTGGCCCTTAGTGCCATAAACTTCTTACACCTTGTAAAAAGGGTTAATTCAGCCATAAATCTATCGCAATGATGGCAAAGCGCGCCGTGTCGTCGAAAACTCGCACGTTTTTGTGATGCGGTGAAAGCGCTTTGTGCGAGTTCAATTTGTCACAGGAAAATGTTGATGATGGGGCTTTATATATAACTAGCTTTTGCCCGCGACTCCGTCCGCGTGGAACTCGTTTATATCGTAGCTCCATACAAACTTTCACCCCACATTTCACCCCCTTGGGGGATGATATCCGGGATGAAAACTATCCTATGCTCTCCCCTGGATTCGAACTATCTCCGTACCGAATTTCATCTAAATCGGTTCAGCAGTTTAAGCGTGAAGAGGTAACAGACAGACAGACACACTTTCGCATTTATAATATTAGTATGGATTTGTAGTTTGACAGTCGAAGAAATTAGCTGAGAAAATGTGAAGCTACTTTGAAGTTTCGCATTTAAAGTAAGCTTTCTTTTTGTTTAATATTTTTAAATAGGGTATAACTAGTGGCACTGTGAGCTGTAGAAATAGCGAGCGTGTCTTAAAAAAAATCGATTAGTGAATCGCCAAAAAAACGAACGTGCTCACTAAATTTCACGGGAATCGGTTGAGGAATGCGACCTGTAGATGAGAACAGCCGGACAGCGGAAAAGCGCGACAGACACCGGACACCGGACATACAACGATTTTCGGCTCAAGCTGAAACATTCGACTGTGTTTTTTTTTAAGCTTAAGTATGTACGGAAGGGCTTTACTGGAAATGTATAGGCAACTGGTGCCTTTTTTTTTTTGATGGCACACTAACGGCACCTTGTTAGATGTGTAGAGTACTTCCATACAAACAATAGTTACTATGGCAGCTCAGCTCTAAAGTACATCCGTCTTGAGTTATGCGTCCTAATCTATAATAGTAGTCGACCATTAAAAGTAGCTCATGTTCTCAGTTTTCATAATCAGATACGCGTTATAGATTAGGACTCATAACTCAAGACGGATGTACTTTAGAGCTGAGCTGCCATAGTAACTATTGTTTGTATGGAAGTACTCTACACATCTAACAAGGTGGCGTTAGTGTGCGATCAAAAAAAACAAAGGCAACAATTTTGAGCAAAGCCCTTTTACTTATTTTTCGGTGAACGAAACCTCGTGTGGGAACCGGTCTAATCCCAACATGGTAGTCCTCTACCAAAGATAATATACTCCAGAGAAGTGCGAGTCATATTATTTGAAACCTAGTACCTACATGATTTACATGACACAACTCCGCACACCTCCGGTGGATTCACTCTGATCATAGTGTGTTATACTGCATTGCGTCAAATGACGCATCGTGGGCAGTGACCCTAAGTTTAAACATCAGTTTTGACAGATGACTTTGACGTCTTCAATGCACTTGACATTTGACAGTCATTGTTTTTGCCATTAGTTCACTTACTAAACGACGCCATTGTGCGTTGCTTATCAAAAGCATCTACATCTCACGTTGTCAATGGTGCATTATTAGTGTTTAATTATTATGTCCTCGGTATTAACTTGGTCTATTATAACTACAACTTAGAAAAGTTTAAAAACCTCCGACATTTTCATTTCAAAGTCCAATATCTGCACACACAACACACACACAACACTCGGGATAAAATTATCTTTGACACAATAAAAACCGCATTCAAATCGGTCCATCCGTTTGGGAGCTACGATACCACAGACAAATACACAGATACACAGACACACAGATACACAGACACGTTAAACTTATAATAACACCCCTCTCTTTGCGTCGGGGCCTAAAAATTGTAACCCTCAAAATGTTGTCTCGCAAGAGCTTAGGTTAGCTCGAGTGGCGAAAATCGTTTTTATTTAGATAACCCCCCACGCAAAGAGAGGGGTGTTATAAGTTTAACGTGTCTACACCCCTATTATCACGGAGTATAATTATCTTAATAATTTCCAACCATGTTTATAAGAAAACGTATACATATAGGTATTCGTACATATATTATCTAATCACAGAAGAATCACAGTCCGCTTCAGTTGGCACAACATGGACCATCGTTTCAAACGGTTATAACCCTTATGCGATAGGGAGCAAGGTTGCTTATTGTCGTGTTATGGTTTAATGTAAAAATAAAAGGTGGAGCCACAATAGAGCCCGCGGTGTCAAGTGATAGACGTGGACAGTGCACAGAGTTTCCGCAGTACGTTCTGTGGCATTTATTTAATTACCGAGCGATATTTGAAGTTAAAACTTCTTTAGCGGCGCTGTGCACTTTTTGTGATGGAGAAAAATTGTTAAACTCGCCACAGGTCACGTGACCGTAATATGTCACGTGACCGTGAGATTCGAGAGATACTCGCAACAGGTCACGTGACCGTAAGATGTCACGTGACCGTAAGATTCGACCGATTGAAAATTAGTAAGACGGACACGTGACCTGATCGAAAAACTATTACAATGTCATTGAGTTTTCCCGGACTCCCGGAGCGGAGTGCAACTTGATCTTTTTTTTATACCACGTCCGTGGCAAACAAGTTTACGGCCCATCTGATGGTAAGTGAAGCGGTTACCGTAGTCTATCGACGCTTGCAACTCCAGGGGTGTTACAGGCGCGTTGCCGACCCAATGTCAACTATGAGGGCTCATGCACTAACATCGTAAATTTGGTAGCATTATCGGTGCAGCATGGTTGTGTTAGCGGAGTTGGTAATGAGAATATGCAACAACAATTTTAATTTTCACAAATTGCATTTTGCAATTAACTCAAGCAGCGGCCGTGGGTTCGAATCCCGGGTCGTACCAATAAGTTTTTCGGAACTTATGTACGGAATATTTACCGTTAGCTTTTCGGTGAAGGAAAACATCGCGAGGAAACGGGTCTAATCCCAATAAGGTCCAGTTCCCTCTGGGTTAGAAGGTCAGATGGCAGTCGCTTCGTCAAACTAGTGCCTATATAGAGGTGTCAAAGGGGATCTCGGGCTCCTTTAGGGCACAACCGGGAATAACGCTAGGAGGATGATGACATTTTGCAATTTACTAAATGTTTGACATGCAAGTTTGTAGGATACTCCAAAAACGTTCATATTAAAAGTGACTCGTAATTAGAACTACATACAATAGCGTCGGGTCTACGTACTGTTTCGAACATGGTACCTGCGCTAGCACATACGTGTAATTGCACTACATCTCTATATGCACTATATCTTGACAACGGGAATATCCCACTTTGTTGCGCAGTTCTGCCATTCTACATTTTGTTGACGACCGGTTTCGCCCAGTAGGGGGACTATTGGTACCCCACCCTGCCTACGAAGCCGACGGTCTAGTACCCATAACACAAGCCTTATTGAGCTTACTATGGGGCTAGGCAGATTTGCGTAAGATTATCTCCTAATATAAAAAAGCGAAAAGTTTTCTTATACAAATTAGGGATTTTATTTACTACTAGCTTCGTCTGCGACTCCGATCGCGCGGAACTCGTTTATATCGTCCATACAAACTTGTACGCCCGACATTACCCTCTTAGGGGATGATTTTCTGGATAAAAACTTCTATGTCCTTTCCCAATTACCCAAACTTCATCTAAATCGGTTCAGCGGTTTAAGCGTGAAGAGGTGAGAGACAGACACACTTTTGCATTTATAATATTGGTATGGATCCCGTGTGGTATCGAAATAGGGTAACATCACCCACTAGCGAATCCTTGTTAAGTGGCTCAAGTCGCAAGTAAGTAAGACGTTGTCGATGAGTTGTGGCTAGAAGTGATAGAACCTACCACCGCAATATCACAATTTCTCCATCTTTAATCTGTCATTGTGTATCTTTAGGCTGGTTTTAGGGTTCCGTAGACAACAAGGAACCATTATAGTTTCGCCATGTCCGTCCGTCTATCTGTCTGTCCGTCTTCGGCTTAGCTCAGTAACCCTTACAACTAGAAAACTCGGCATGGGTATATAAATCAATCACGCCGACAAAACAGTACAATAAAAATTTTTTAGGGTACCTCCCCTACACCTAAAGCGGGGATGTAAATTTTTTTTCTCGTTAGACCCATGGTGTGGAGTATCGTTGGATAGCTCGTTCAAAACTATTACGGGTTTCCTAAAACTATTTTTGAAATCAGTGATTCGTTTGCAAGATATTGGGCTTTAAAGCCCTAATTTTTGTTCGAGTCATGTCCCCCCCCCCTCCCCTGCCGGCTAAATGGCTACTACTGGGGATGTGAAAAAAGTCGTGGTAGTAGTACATATAATTAATTTAAAAGGAAAACTATCACGGACAAGTAGGCATAAGTAGTTACCGAGTAATAGTCGACCAACTTAATGTGTACTTGGAAAGGCCAATTGTACAAATTCGGCCGACGCAACCGCACCGCACGTCGATGTAACTAAGACAAGCAACTACGGAACCCTACACTGCGCGTGGCCCGACACGCACTTGGCCGGTTTTTTACTTAAAGCTTCACAAATACGTGTGACATTTAAGCGGTGGTTTTCGTAAAAAGATAAGTTGTTCATTTATCTAAAATCGTAACGTAGCGTATTCCGAAATAATCATTTAAATAAAATAAAATGAATATTTAGGGACAATCTTACACTAATCGACCTAGTCCCAAACCAAGCAAAGCTTGTAGTATTTGTTTTGACATTATATTTTTTTATTAAAATATCGGAAATTGGTGAGCGTGCGCGAACGAAGACCACAGCATATTGAACGAATCAACTAAGTAACATTTTCGAGCGAGCGTGACAAAATGTAGAGCGGTACAGTCGCTTTAAGCATTATATCTTTAGGCCAGGCGCGCACTACGATCTTTTGTCGTGCGATAATCGCGTCGCAAAAATGCAACGTACGAGGGGCGTCTGAAAAGTTCTAAGCCTAAGATAGAAAAAAACAATTTACAAAAATGAACTCGTGTTTATTTTTCAATATAGTCTCCTCCTAAATCAATGCATTTTTTACATTTTTTATACAGTGCTTTTAGGCCATTAAAAAAATAATCTTTATTTTGCCCTTCAAAATGCTCCTGTACAGCCGCCTTCATCTCTTCGTCACTTCTAAATCGCTTTCCCCTCAACTCTTTCTTCAAATTATTGAATAGAAAATAATCGCTTGGGGCTAGATCTGGGCTGTAGGGTGGGTGGTCAATTTCCTCAAAACCAACTTCCTTCAGAGCACGCCTCGCAACATTAGCGGTGTGAACGGGTGCGTTGTCTTGCAAAAACAAAATGCCTTTCCTTAGTTTACCCCGCCTTTTCTCAACTATGGCTTGTCGCACCTGTCTTATTAGATTTGCATAATAAGTTCCGTTTATCGTAGAGCCTTTTTCTAAATAATCGATTAAAAGAATGCCATCACAGTCCCAAAATACCGTAGCCATTAACTTAGAGGCCGACTTTTGCACTTTAAATTTCTTCGGCGGCCTTTCACCCTTTTCAATCCACTGCATCGACTCAGACTTACACTCCGGATCATACTGTCTGATCCATGTTTCATCAACAGTTACTATTCGGGAACAAACTTCATCTAAATCATCTTCGCACAATTCTAAAAACGCCCGAGAAGTTTCCACACGACGTACTTTATCGAAGGCCGTTAGCATTTTCGGTACCCAACGAGCACTGACTTTACTCATGTACAAATGTTCATGTAAAATTTCTCCGACTCTTTCTTTACTAATACCTAAGACCTCAGCTATTTGCCAAACCTTCATTCTTCTATCTTCTAATACCAGCTTTTTGACTTTTGCTACGATTTCTTCGGTCACTACCGATATTGGCCGCCCTGAGCGGGGGTCGTCTTCGATCGATTCCCGTCCGAGTTTAAATAAGCGACTCCACTTTTTGACTGTGGCATAAGAAGGCCCAGAATCACCGTAAATAATAGCCATTTCCTCAAAAATACACTGCGGTGATTTGTCACTTTTTGTAAGGAATTTAATTACAGCACGGTGCTCAATTTTCGTAATATTCGTTGGTAATTCACACATGATGTACTTTTCCGTTGAATATCTCGAAACAGAATAATAAAAACGTGACATGTTATTTTTTAATAATTTGTTTTTAAATGGCCTTTCTAGTGGCCAGTATCATAAACGCATATATAACCGCGAAATACCTTAGGCTTAGAACTTTTCAGACGCCCCTCGTATGTGTTTATACGTCAGTGCAAGCGCAATCGTAGTGCGCACCTGGCCTTAGTTAGCAATTGTAACACAATCAAATACTTCGCTGACCGCACTTTGAACGAAAACTATCGCAGTTTTAAACGAAGTGCACATACAGGTGACGAAACGTGTGGAGTGACAGATTGCCTCACGAGGCCTTCGACTCGGACCTGCTCCACCTGCTCAGATCGTTTCGAAATTGGAACTGGATGAGGAAATGACCTTTTTGAACGACTTCAAAAGTGTTTTTTTTATAAATTCGGGTCTATAGGCTCAAAAACACTAAAGCCGTCTTTCGTATTGATATTAAATAGTTAAGAGTTTAACGTGCGTAAAAAATGATTTTTCTCAAACATGCAATGAAATATTGACGTTGTGTTCTTCATAATGGGCTTCGAAGTGTCACGTTTCGGGCGCAGCAAGACGAGAGACCCGTAATGGCATTTCATACAAAATTGGAGGCCTAGGTCTGCAAGTAGGTCTTTTTTAATTTCCATTACACAATTTGTGGCACAGGATCACGCCGTTCAGCCATGAAAATTAAAGTTTAATTTCTTGGAGTTTTTTTAATTTATTTCATTGCATGTTTAAGAAAAGCACTATACATACCTCGGCGTGAAAAGGGGTTGCCAGCCAACTATCCGACCTCGCTACGCTCGGCCGTCTATATGTACCTACTCGGCTGGCAACCCCTTACTTCCCGGCCTCTGTAGTAATGTACTATTGCGTCGCCGTTTATGAGTCCAACCAAAACATACGACGCCAATCTAAAATATATCTGTACACTATTGGGTTGGGCTATATAGTAAACTCAATAAGGCTTGTGTTATAAATAATAAAATAAAATTAAAAATCTTTTATTTAATGTAACACTACACATATTTTGTTAGTATTATGAATAACTTAAAAACTAAGTGGTAATTTACTAAGGAGGTTACCATTTGATAACACTAGTGGGAGCATGCAATCTTCCACAGTGTAACATATAGCGACACTCTGCCCTCTCGGCTATCATCTTTAGGATGGTGTCGGGACCGCCCCACACCCGACGCATCAGGGATGCGGCGCGCCCGCGCATTACTGTGTAAAAGCAATCCACTCGCGCCGCAGCAAACATACCCGACGCGCTACAGAAACGGGGCAGTCTCATCAACACCCGGAACGCGTTGTTACATTGAACACGAAAGGCCCCATATGCCCGTTGCGTATACTGCGCCCACAGGCTGCAGGTACAGAGGGAAGTGCAGAAAGCCTTGAATAACGTTGCTTTCACCTCTAAGGAGCATCCTGCAAACCTGTGCGAGCGATCATATTCGCCCGTTATGGGTACTAAACGACGATATGTTTAATAGATATAAATACTGAAATACATCGAAAACATCCAAGACTCAGAAACTAATACTTATTCATGCTCGTCACACAAATATTTCTCCTTACCACCCAGGGCCTTCGATTTCGTAGGGTAACCGGTCGTTAAAACAGTCGTACTTATTATCATTTTCACGCCACTGCTGCTCGGAAATGTGGCAAAAGATGGTCAGAATTCAGGCTTCAAAGCTAGAGTTAGTTGGACAGGCCAATTATGAGTTCAAACTGTCCAAAAATGTTATTGTTGTTATTGTTTGAACAGCGATTCGCTCCATCATGCCCCCCGGCACACGCCGGGCCGCCCCGCGCGGTGTCCCACGACACGGGTCGCGCTTATTGTGATCTTAGGTAAGTACTTAATTTTGACTTACAATTATTTGCAATTTCCTCGCAGTAGGCGTGAAAAGCACTATGTAATGTCTCGGCCAAAAGTGCAATAGATGGACTCCCACGTCCTCCCTCGTCCATCTATTGCCTACTTTCTAGCCTTTACAACAATGTACTATTCTGCCATCAAACAAGTTCATGTTTTGCCGTCGCTACTTAGCCTCAAGTTTAGCCATGATATCATCAGTGGCCGCTACGCAATCTAATAAATTCACGATTATTATATTATATAACAAGGGGCATATGACGTTAGTTTAGTAACAGACTCGTTTCGCGTGTATCTGGAGCGGCCGCGAACGTACATATTCGTTGTAACCTGCTGTAGTCATTTGACATAGCTTCATCACATAGTATAAAACAAACTGCTGAACAGATTTTCATGAAACATGGCTAAGAACACTTGGGATAAAATTATCTATGATACAAAAAAAACCGGATTCAAATCGGTCCATCCGTTTGGGAGCTACGATACCACAGACAGATACACAGATACACATACACGTTATAGTACATTACGTACCTAGGGCGGTGAATTCGTGAATCGTCCAGATCGCAGGTGTTTGAGGTCCGAACCGAAGGTTAGGACCATAAAAATGCGATCTGGGGCTTTACGAATTACCGCCCGTGGTGAGTACACAATTTTACGTCTTCACCTGGCCACAATGCGAGTTTTACCGTACGCGCAGAGTGCGGTATAACTCGCATTATGGCCAGGTGTGACGTAAAACTTACAATCTCTGCGTCGGGGGTTAAAAAAGGAAGCATTTTGCAAAATACGCCCGTCTGTAGGAATAAGGACTCTTTAACGCGGTGGAACCCGAGTAAATAAAACATAGCTGCTAAAACTTATATTCGGCTTTACAAAAAACTTTTGTTTTCGTTGGTTTCGCTCTGTTTTCGAAGTCGGCCAACTATTCGTCTATCTGGAACTCGGTCACCTGTCATAATAATACTCGTACAAGTTACCGTGACGGCTTGAGATGTTTGAACCGTGTGGAATGAATTATACATACCAAGTACACCTATGTATGTACAGTCAGCATCAAAAGTAACTGCGCAATCGAAGACGTCAAATCTCTTATTCCCTTTCAATATTCATATCATTTATTGCACTCATGGAAGTTAAGTATACAGTTCTTAAAGTAATTGTAACAGATTAACATGAACCCTGGAAGGGCAAAGCAATTGAAAAAAAAATACTGTTAAACATTATGTAGATCTTCCTCCTCTTTTACAGACTCTAATTATCTTATACTAATAAAAAATCTTACAAATTGTCTTGTACATAATTATTAATTAGATATAATTTATTTTATATTATTATTTCTCCATCCAGTTCACGCTCTTATCATTAAAAAACTTATCTAATTTAGGCTTTCCTCATAAGGTATGATTTCACTGTATTTTTAAATATTTTAGTATCGTTAATGTTTTTAATTGTGTTGGGGATTTTATTCTATTTTTTTATTGACATGCCATAAGAGCTTGTGTGTATCATTTTAAGTGCTGAATTTGGCCTAACCAATTTGTTTTTCGGTCGTAATTTTTGAGATCGGGAATATTGAGGAAAAATATTGTAATTATTTTTGACGAAAAGGCAGGATATACATGGACACTAAGGTTAGGATTTTTAGTTGTCTAAAGTAAGATTTGCAACTTACCATAGGGTCTATATTTACTAATATTCTGATACAACGCTTCTGTAATCTAAAGAGGTTAATAATGTTGGTACTAATCCTTCCCCATAACACGATGCCATATTGAAGCCAGGCGTGCGCGTAAGCATAGTACGCGCTCGTTGATGTTTTTAAATCTGTGCAAAGAGCGTAAGTAAAGCTGTTTCATTTGGTACTTATTTTGTTGATGTGGTCTTTCCAATTGAGAGACGAGTCGATAATAATACCCAAAAATGTAGTTGAAGTGACTGATTCTAATGTCGTGTTTTGAAAAGAGGTAGTTAATATTCATTGGGCGATAAAGAATTTTGACGTCTTCGTTTGCGCAGTTACTTTTGATGCTGACTGTACGTATACTCGTGGGTCACCAAAACTCACTGAGCGGTAGATAATGCGTCAGGGCTCGTAGTCCTGTCACTTTTTCGCTACTGCATTATAGTTGAACGAGCGAGCGAAGCGAAGGAAGTTCTCCGTTTCAGCTTGAGCAAAAATTTATACGTATGTCCGGCATCTGTGCGGCTGTTCTCCTCTGCAGGTCGCATTTCTAAACCGATTCTCGTGAAATTTTGTGAGCAAGTTCAACAATAGGGGTGTAGACACTAAATAAAATAATTAATAATCTCATATTTTCTCGAAAATGGATTAAAAATGCAGTCAAGTGGAGAAAAAAACAACGCAAAACGCAACTTCATATGAAAAGATGACGCTTGAAGATTGTGACGTCGCTAATAGACGGCAATGTGCAGCGCCCCGTCGTGTTAGGCGCCGCCGTCTACGCGGACCCCGGCGCGCGACGCGTAACGTGACGTCGCACACTGTTTGCGTTTTCTCTCTCTAACAAGCAATATTAAAACGGTTGTAGCTTCGTAATTCTTTGAGATATCTGAATGGGATTTTCGTCACTAGGCATATATTTTTGCCTTCTTTCTTTTGGAGTAATAATAATTTTCGAGTCTACACCCCTATTACTTCCAAATTAAAAAAAAAAGTATTTGACTGTCTTGCGAGTTCTGCAACTCACAGAGCCATTATTCTTTCCGGCTCGAGTCTACAAAGGGTCGGCCGAGCCCAAAACCACAACACAACCTTAAATATTTCGTCTGTGTCCAATTACAGGCTGAACACTCTATTTATCATCAGCACTTGCGCAACTGATAACTTTACAAACACACATTAAGTTTAACTAAGTCTTCAATGGCTGACACACTTCGTGCTCAGAACATCTCCATTAAACATCTGGACCAATTGCTCAACGCACCAACCTATTTGCCGTTCGCAAACAGATATAATCTTAACCATTCCATACAACCGATGGTTTAACGACGGCAAAAACAATATTGTAAAACAAAGCTACATTTGCGGTTGATGATGTGACAGCATGTATTACAAAAATGCATTTCGAAGCGTAAAAGTATGTTTGTAATGTGTTTGTAGCGTGGCCGTCAGTGACGGTGTTTATGTTGACAATCGCAATTAGTCAAGTTGATTTGTCGTTGGGAAATATTGTGTTCGGTTGGACAGTGGACTAGATTTAATATGGCAATCGTATAAGATGTCAGGTTCCTAATAGTAGTTAGTGGATTTTATGTAAACTCTATTTAGGCCAACTTGAGTAATGATGAAGAAAAAAAAAAGACCGGGTTGCACTCCGGGAATGCCGGCAGAAGTGAAAACTTAATGACATTGTAACAGTTTTTCGTTCAGGTCACGTGTCCGTCTTACGAATTTTCAACCTGTCGAATCTTACGGTCACGTGACCTGTTGCGAGTATCTCTCGAATCTCACGGTCACGTAAGATACCTTCACGTGACCTGTGGCGACTTCAACAATTTTTCCCCATCACAAAAAGTGCACAGCGCCGCTAAAGAAGTTTTCACTACAAGAAAACTATTATTACGACTGAAGGACTTTGTATCCAGGGGGGTAGTCGGGTCAAAATTCTTTTCGTTGTCTTAAAGTTGGTCCCCGAATCCTTTTTTTTTTAAGTACTTAAAACACAATTTATACTACTAACTTGACATATTATATTTGAATAGAAGGTATATATAACAATACTCGGGGGGATCCAAACGTAAAATGTGTAGAATTAATATAAAAAGAGTTGTGACGAAGTGTACAGTTTTCGTGACGGAGCTGTTTTTCATACTAAGAAATGATGTCCCAGGCGACTATTGAGACTATTTCACAACATGTCTTTAGTGTTTTTTTATATGGAGATACTTAAAGTGGTATTTTCTATAAAAACTACAATAATGTTCGCAAATTAATACGTGACTTTAAAAAATCTACCTCATTTATACGTATTTGTATTAAATTAGAAGTTTGTGTCCAAAATCACGGTGTGTATTTGTAGCTATATTCTGTCACGGTGTTCGTAAAATATTTGGTTGTAGTTAAGTTACTTTTGTGTGTGTGCGTGATGAACCAAAGAATGCTGCCGCCTCCCTCGCCCCGCTCAGTTCGCTAACACCGTATTTGGCCTTTTAGTCGGCCGCGAGTATTCAGATGGAGTGCGTGTATTTTGTTGCTGTCGGCTCGATCACGTAAGTTTTACCTATTTCCTTATTACTTGCGTAGTTACTTTTCAAAAGGCTTTAAGATTAGTGTGGTTCGTTTCTAATGTGACATTATGATATACTATATTTATTACAGTTATGTTTTAATCATGCCAAACGTTCAAAATTTACAACTCCGTCACAGCACAACTTTGTCACAACACATTGTGACGGAGTGTTCGCTGGTCGTGAAGGAGTTGTTAAATTATGATTGTAGAGAACCCCCATTAGAACAATACCTAAGTATATTATGTGTACCGACTGTCTTTATATTTGTTGACAGACAACATCATAAGCGTAATGGCTATGACTGCTGCCGAAAGGCAACGGCGATGCAGAGAAAAACGCAAAAATGATGCTGCAATGATTATAGACTGATTATAATTAAAAAATAGTTAAAGTAGGTTTTTGTTGAAACGTTCGTTGATTTTGTTTAACATTTATGTTTATTTTGAAGTCTTTTTATGTAAATACCACTCTGTCACGGAGATGTTAATACCTACTCCGTCACATTTTGTCCCTAGTGTAGTTAAGACGACTTTACATTTTAAGCGTTCAAGTAAAATCTCAACGTAAAGTGAATTATACGTAATGTTAGAGTTGATTACAATAGTTTTGGGGATGTAACTTTTTGAGATGTAACGCTAATCATTTCACAAGAAAACAAATCTTTTTATTCGTGACATGCTGTTTCGTGACATAGTGGTAAGCCTAATAATTCAGAATATTGTATGATTTCCAAGTTATGTCGTTGATTCTTAAGAGTAATATTATTTAAAGATTCAAATGTTTCAAAAACATTTTATTAATGTAAAATTATGCTTTAAAAAAAATACAAAAAATAAATAGTTTTGTGACAGAGTTGTTTAATTTTCACGCCTATGGTTAGAAAATGAAAAAATACGGAATTGTGTATTTGTAAACCTCGCTGCTAATTACGTTATTATAATCACAGTGAATCAACTATTCCGTATTGCTGGAAATTAATGACTTACAAAAACTTTTAATTTTCAAAAAAGTGTGTTCAATTTAGTTGAAATAAGACAACGAAAAGAATTTTGACCCAGTCACGTAACGTCTCGTACGCGCGTTAGGACAGTTTAACTGTAATTTTTTCATATAAAATTTGACATTTGGTCATGAAATAAATCAAAATAAGTTTCTGTCAAAAAAATAATTTCTGGTACAAGCTTTTATTGCCGACTGTACTTTTCTGTATGCCGTCAGCAACTACTCATTGAGACGATTCTAACAAGCCAAAACTAAAAGGGGTTACGTCGGTTAAGTCCTGAATTCCCATGGCCACCTTTTCCATCACCAGATTAGTTCGATGGTATCATAATATGGAATAGTCATCCAAACTATACCTTTACCCAAAATTTCAGCTCAATCGGATAACGGCAAATGACTGAAAAATGGGTTGCAAATTTTGACGTTCAACTTACATACTTATTATAATACATACGAACGGTGCAAGTTAAATAAAAGCTTGTAAAACGCCTGGTTCTGAAAGTCAAGGCAAAACTTGTTATTAAGCTAGTCATTTGATGGTGTATTAGAATAGATTGTTATAAAAAAATATGTATAGGTTTTTTTCGTGTGCTATAAATATATAGTTGTAATTTAATTTAGAAACATTCCGATGTACCATACTGTAATAACGTGATTTCAATAAATACTTGATATAAATCAATACAAAGAACTGGAAGTACAGTTAACTGGAAGAGATCCCTTACAGGGATAAGTTCGCCTTTGTACCGAATTAACTTTTTTTTGTCTGTATTTTTACCTGTGTCTTGAGTACAATAAAGTATTACATAGTAGTAGTAGTACATTCCGATGTACCATACTGTAATAACGTGATTTCAATAAATACTTGATATAAATCAATACAAAGAACTGGAAGTACAGTTAACTGGAAGAGATCCCTTACAGGGATAAGTTCGCCTTTGTACCGAATTAACTTTTTTTTGTCTGTATTTTTACCTGTGTCTTGAGTACAATAAAGTATTTACATACATACATACAAAGAAAACATCTAGTAGTGTTTTCTTTGTATTGATTTATATCTATGAACTATATCGTCGCCGTCATCTAGAAACCATAACAGACCTTATTGATATAACTATGCAACAAATTCTATTTGTGTACTCTGTTGGTGTTGTCCCCTAATTTAACGAGTGAGCGAAGCGAACGAAGAACGAAGCTTCAGAATTCTTTCCTACCATCGTACCTCAACCGATTCTCGTGAAATTTTGTGAGCTGACCCCGTATCATGGTCGGCCTTATCACACGATAAGTGACAGGATAGAGCACCTATCTTGCACTTATCGCGTGATAAGGCCGACCATGATACGGGTCAGGTTCAATTAATACACAGTTTTTTTGTCGATGCAGATTTACGAAACGTTTTTGGGATGGAGAAAAATTGCTAAATACGCGACAGATTTTTGTGACGTCAGATGTGAAGGAGGTCACAAACTTTTATATTTTGCTGCTAGCCGATTCGACTTCATTCAAAACTGAACGCTATTCGTAAGAGTATAAAGCCGTTAAACACTTTTTGCAATGGCATATTCTGCAAATAAATTTGTAATTTTGTCCACGCGTCCTTCACCGTTTTGCTATTGAGCAAATTCGAATAGTTCCAATTTGGACGTTATTCTTAAAGAGATAAAGCCTTGAAAAATATTTGGCAACGGCAAAAACAAATTGGTATTTTGTTCGCCGCCGACGTCCGCTGTTCTTGCAAATTCGGATAGTTTGAATTTGGACGTTATTCCTAAAGAGATAAAGTTTTGGAAAATATTTGGCAATGGCAAAAACAAATTGGTATTTTGTTCGCCGCCGCCGTCCGCTGTTTATCATAATAAACCCTGGTTTTTATAGTAGGTACCTAATTGATAATTGTTTATAAATTTGCGCCAAATTCATTTTTAGGGTGACACCGTAAGATGTCACGTGACCTGATCGAAAAACTGTTACAATGTTATTGAGTTTTCACTTCTGCCGGCACTCCCGGAGATATCGCGATTTTCACATCTCACAGAGCCATCAGTGTATTCCAGATTAACCAATTTGTTAGTACCTATAGATTATTTATTGGACACGTGATGCTTGTTTGTTTTGTCCCCTCGCTTCAACCTTGCACCAACCTTGGAAAACTGGCCGCATCAGGGAAAATCGTTGCTCGCGAATCTCCGGTAAGGTTTTTTCGAAGGTCATTTGTGCATAAGAATACTTCAGTATGAAGACGGTATAAGTGTATTATCAGGTATTATTAATCTTCATTAACCGACTTAAATAAAGGAGTTCTCAATACGGTTGTATTCTTTCTTTTTAATGTTTGTTACCTCAGAACTCCGTCGTTTATGACCCATTCGTACAATTCTTTTTTAGATAGGTCCCATTGTTTTTAAAAAGCCAGTTGGATGAAGGGATCCATGAGGAAATGAGGGTACTCCTCAATTTTAATAGGCACGCGTATTTTCAATTATAACTCGTGTATTACATCCGGAAACCACAAATTTGGTGAAGTGGAACTGATGATGAAGACCACAGATGACTTATGGAAGTACTCGATGATGTAAAGTACGTCACAAATTCTGATATGATCATATGATTCCGTTTAAGTAGCAACTAATGAAGTGCCAATGGTGATTCTGAGACTCTTGAGGAATCGTCGGAGCTCCTCAAATATTATCGGCCTAGGTACATACAGGGTGTACCAAAAATGGGGTGTGAACCGATTAAGGGCTCAACTGGTATCGTGTTCTGATAAGAAAAAACAGAAAAATATTTTTTGACGCGATTTTTTTTTACCTTTGTATGAAGAGTTGGCCGACTGGGGCAACAAGCTCCATAGAAATGTAAAAAAAAAATAGCGTCAATTTTTTTTTCTGTTTTTTCTTATCAGAACACGATACCTGTTAAGCCCATGGGCTTAAGGCGCCGTAGGTTCATGGTCTTCTCTCCCTCTCACTGAGCGTAAGCGTGAGCGAGATGGAAGTGCGTGCTCGGAAGCGCAGATATCATGTTTTTTTTTTTTTTTTTTGGCCGTTTATATAAATTAAAATGTAATCACTGATTTCCCTCAAACATAATATTGCCGATATTTAGAAGCAATTTTAATATTTATAGCTTTTGTGCATAATTTGTTACGAATATTTTAAGTGTATTTTTGTGTATTTTAGACCTATGTTCGTGATTTTTATCTATAGAGCGAAATTTGCTTAATCATGTTTCGAATCACTGATTTCCCTGCAGAAAAGCCTCAAAATTACTGTTCGTATTTTTGGAAACCATATTATTATAAACAGACGCATTATATTGTTTCAAAAACTCTGTTCGCTTAACTTCGCTGAACCTACGGCGCCTTGACAGGATCATACCCCAAGATCAAGATCGGTTCATACCCCATTTTTATTACACTTTGTATAGCGACTTGGGTTGTTTCTGTTATAATCAACGCATTTTTTGTCGGAAAGCACTTCATGCAGTAAAGTGGAAAGAAAATGTTTTTGCTTGTTCCTTGGCGAAGTACTACATTGAAGTCGGTTTAAACACTTTAAACTTTGTTTTTAAAGTAAATTATTTGCTTGCTAAGGTAAATAAAATTCTGCAACATGGGAATCACATAATTTTACTGCATTTATTATTTTTTGCATAGGTAGGTAAACTTTACAATATAGCATATCTCTTTGTCACTAAACGAAACAAACTATATTACTTTATTACCAATATCAATAAAACAACAATATTAAACCTACGTTCTCAGAACGGCGCAATATCTACTACTTATACTACAAATCTTCACAACACACAGTCGCAAAGATGTACACGCTTTTCATTCTTATCTCAACTGAATAAGGTGGAAAATTGTGTAGGTACATATGTGTGAACTAAACTGAACATGTGACGTTTGCGTATATCGAGTAAAACAGCGAGTGCGCGGGCGCTTGTGGTGTCGTGACGTCACACGGTTCCTGCGCTGTGATTGGCCGACGCTGTCACCTTGGCTTGCCCACGCGCCTGTACTTATTTGTTTTTTTGCAATAATCTAAATGTTTTCGCACTTTTTGCCCGATGAAGTATGAGGATACTGGGTTTTGTTTGTTTTTGCTGCAATATCGACGTTGGGTGCAAAAGGACAATCAATTACATGCCCGCAGCTTTGTCCCCGCAGAACTTACCGTTATCCTTCTTTGATATTCAAATGATTTCCATACCAACCGTCTACCTACTTGAACTGTTAGTGGTTCCGGCCCTTAATCGAAACAAACGGATATGCCGATCTACCTACATCAATATTCAAACTTTATTTGGCATCAAAAGTTGTCTTACAATTAACGAACCTGCTCACAAAATTTCACGAGAATCGGTTGAGAAAACAGCGGGACAGACACTGGACGGCGACTGACCAAAGATTTTCGGCCAAGCTGAAGCATAGAGCTTCGTTCACTTCAGTCCCTAGTTCGATGAAGAGAAAAAGTCTGTGAGAGTAGCTTTGTAAGTTTATAAGTTTGTATGTAATGGGTAATCTCCGGAACCGCCTATCCGATTTCAAAAACTCTTTTTCCAGCTTGTAGAATGGACTCTCTGTTATTCCGCGGGTTTTCCTGCACTCTTTGCAACACGCGGGCGAAGCCGCGCGGGCAGCTAGTTACGTAATAAATTTAATGACTAAGTAAACATGCCGCAACATCGCGGCATCTTGCAGTCGCTGCTCAGTCATCGATCAATTTCCGGATTCCGCATTGACCACGGTCAGCTTGACACAGCCTTGAAGACTATTCAATACTGGGTGCAAATAACTTAGTAAAGATAACTAAAAAAAAACAAACAAGCGCGAGTCGGAGTCGCCCACCGAGGGTTACGTACTTAATTACCAGTGTATAGTTTTCAGATTTCTCCCTGTACTTGTAGTATAAGACGATATTACTTGCCAAATTTCATAGTTCTAGGTCAACGGAAAATACCCTATAAATGATTCCGTTCCGAGAGTCGAAATATACGCAATGGCAACAAAAACAAAGACTGTAATGTAAACAAAATTAAACATTTTAATGTAAACAAAACAAATCAAAAAACAAAAAAAAGACCGGGTTGCACTCCGGGAGTGCCGGTAGAAGTGAAAACTGACGGCGGGCACCGCGCCGGGCCGCCCTGGCACGCGAGCGGCCGCGCTACACAGCTCCCCCCGCCCCCTCCCCCGGCCCGCCCCCGACGATACCAATATTTAAACTCTGTTTTTTTTTAGCATTAGAGAGACCTTTGCAGAACGAGATATAAGTAAGGTTTTTTATCGGGCACATTCTGCGGATCGAATAGTGAATACGAGTTAATAAATATCACGTATTTAATTTTGTATTAAGCAGTTACGCTGCTAACGAAGTTATACATTTTTAAAATAAAGGAAAAATTGTAAAATTTCATGCTCCGAGCCGGATTCGAACCGGCGACCACAGGCATTCACGGCCCGTCGCTACTAATCAACTGAGCTATCGGAACAATCCGGTTCGGCCACCAAATTTTTCAATCAGTTCCTTCCTACAACGCCTTAGGGAGGCGTGTAGCGACATCTATCTCCTTTATTATCATGTTTTATTAATACATACATTACTCAGTGGTGTGAACAGATAAGAAACATAATATTAGTTAATTTATATTCTAAGATGAAAAGATAAGAATGTTAATAAATTGCGTTTGCAATTTTTCATGGAAAGGTTGTACATTAAAAAACCTAAAGAGGCAGAGTTCTCACACAATGGTCTATTTTTAAACGTCACTGTCACTATCTGTCAACTATCACTCATGTGGGTTTTTCATTCGAGTTCATATTGTTGTCGGTTGAGTCGGTTGTGATTTCTATTTATTTTATTTCTATTGCCGCCATCTTGCTTATAAACACTTATAACTTACAGTTTTACCAACAAATTAGTAATAAATGTGAAAACTATGCGTTCAGCTATCGGTAAATATCAAATGATATGTACTCGTATGTACATAAGTTCCGAGAAATTCAGTGGTATCGGTCGAAATCGAAGAAGGAAGGTTTACGACCACTGCTATTTTGTTTACCCGTTTGACAAATAATTCTAATCTTAAAAAAAATATAGTACAGCTCCCAAGTGAGCCACTAGTTTATATTTATATGTATGAGACAGATTTTTCAATAAACATATTCGTTGAAATATGAGTATAGGAATTTCTTTGTAATATATGAATTCCTATATACGATTGTCGAACGCAACTAACTGCCTACTACTACGAGTATGTACAAAATCGATATACACCAATTTAATGTCGTAAAATTGATAAAGTTGGCGGACATCTTACACACAATTCGACCTAGTCCCAAACTAAGCAAAGCTAGTAGGTACTATTGGGTACTAGACGATATACATTATACACAATTTACAACATAAATAACACTTAAAGTTATTACAACTCGTGCGCCGATGACGACACACGTCACCTTGTCACCCACGCATAAAACACGAAAAGGTGTGTTTCCACAGTGCACCCACAACAGTTACGTCCCTTTGCCGGTGAGAGCGTAGCTGTAGGTGCACTGTGTCGTTGTTGTAAATGATGAGTTGTGAGCAACTTGTGCAAGCAAGGTTGCTGAGGGTCGTTCTCAAGAAACGTGGGGTTCAGCCGCTGTCTTTGGTTGGGTAATATAGTGACACTGTCATGAGAATAGGGATGATGATTAAGATTTTTTTGTGACGTCATTTTAACCAGTTTTTGGAGAGGAACAAATGTTTTTATGGGAGCAACTACAATTAAAGAACATAAATACCTAAAAAATTGAGACAAAGATTCACCTCGCTGGCGGCAGCGCAAAACGCTTTATACTGTGTGTCTGTCTATACAAGTATGACGTCAGATTTGTAAAATCAGGTAAATTGTTGTTTCGGTCGCGAAATACTGCGTTTAAGTACATAGTTGTCATACAATTTTGTTTCTAGAAAAGCGTAAGGATTCTATTAGTAGCTTTTTATTTACTCTTGGTCGATAAAAAAAAAATCATATTTTTTTCTAAACTTTCCAGGTTCACTTTTTATGATTTTAATTATATTTTATAATTTATTAACCCCCGACGCAAAGAGAGGGGTGTTATAAGTTTAACGTGTCTGTGTATCTGTGTATCTGTCTGTGGTATCGTAGCTCCCAAACGGATGGACCGATTTGAATGCGGTTTTTTTCGTGTCATAGATAATTTTATCCCAAGTGTTCTTAGCTATGTCTCATGAAAATCTGTTCAGCCGTTTTTGAGATATTGAACTTTGAAATGAAAATGTCGGGGGTTTTTCAACTTTTCTAACTTGTACTTTATTACGATTGCTATACGAGTACCTCTGTGTAGCTGTAGTTTTTTTTCGAAAAGGTGACTCGGCATTTAAATCCATACTTATATTATAAATGCGAAAGTGTGTATGTATGTATGTATGTAAGCACTTTATTGTACACAATAACAGGTGTGTCTATCTGTCTGTCTATCTGTCTATCTGTCTGTTACCTTTTCACGCTTAAACCGCTGTACCGATTTAGATGAAATTTATTTATTTTGAGATAATTTGCATCCCGGGAAGGACATAGGATACATTTTATCCCGGAAATTACCCCCTAAGCGGGTGAAATGGGGGGTGAAAGTTTGTATGAAGCTACGATATAAACGAGTTCCACGCGGACGGCGTCGCGGGCAGAAGCTAGTTCTATATATAATCGAACGAGCTAACGAAACGAAGTTCTATATGCTTCAGCTTAGGCCGAAAACGTTTGTCTGTCCGGTTGTTCTCCTAAGTCCGGTTGTTAAGCCCATCACCGACTGTGTCAATAGTAAAATTCAGTATTGACCGCCACCGCAGGCCGCGGCAGTGTGATTCAGTCCTTACAGGTCGCATTTCTCAACCGATTCTGAGCTTTTGTGAGCAGCATGTCGATCACGTAACGCATTGTACGTAGGTACGTTAGGTAGATCTAAATGTAAATTTTTAGGGTTCCGTAGTCATCAAGGAACCCTTATAGTTTCGCCATGTCCGTCCGTCTGTCTGTCTGTCTGTCTGTCTTCGGCTTAGCTCAGTAACCATTACTACTAGAAAACTGTAATTCGGCATGGGTATATAAATCAATCACGCCGACAAAACAGTATAATAAAATCTAGAAAAATATTTTTTTTTAGGGTACCTACCCTACATCTAAAGCGGGGATGTAAATTTTGGTGTGGGGTATCGTTGGATAGCTCGTTCAAAATATTATGAGTTTCCTACAACCATTTTTCAAATCAGTGATTCGTTTGCGAGATATTGAGCTTCAAAGCCCTAATTTTTGTTCGAGTCATGTGTCCCCCCCCCCCCCCCTGCCGGCTAAATGGCTACTACTGGGGATGTGAAAAAATTCGTGATAGTAGTACATATAATGAATTTAAAAGGAAAACTATCACGGACAAGTAGGCATACCTACGTAGTTACCGAGTAATAGTCGACCAACTTAATGTGTACTTGGAAAGGCCGATTTTCGTACAAATTCGGCCGACGCAACCGCACCGCACGTCGATGTAACTAAGACAGACAGGTAACTACGGAACCCTACACTGCGCGTGGCCCGAATCTACCTAACGCGCGTTAACGTTACGTTATACGTACGTTACGTTACGTAAGAAACGCCCTCGAATCCGTTTCCAAGCTACAATGCCACTATGTTTAATAGAAAATTTAAAGCATTTCCCCTTAATGACTTCATAATGCATTCCCCCACAAGTGCGCAGTGCTGGTGAATAACTTGCATGTCAAGTGGCTTAGTGGCGAGCCAATATACATACTGGGTTCTGCGCGGAAATTAACTAGCAATATTCATTTACTGACGTGTTATGTAACGCTTGGATGACTGTCAGTTCTTGAAACCTTGTATGCTGCGGCAGCATGTTGTACCTATATGTGCAGCATGTTGTATCCTGATGGTTATATTATACTCGTAGTTGAAAGAGCGAGCGTAGCGAACGAAGTTCTCAGTTTCAGCTTGGGCCAAAATTCGTTCTTCTCTTCTGTTTCGTTCTTCTTCTTCTCGTTCTCTTCTCTTCGTTTGTCCGGCTGTACTCCGCTACAGGGGTGTTATTCGCAAAGCGCTAATACGGCTCACCCCGCCCATCACCTTTCACGAAACTAGACCTCTACCAACGCTTAGTTAGTACGCATCGCGGTGCCAAGATATACTTGTGGGTGAGCGTTGAGGTGAACTTAAAACAAGTTACAGAATAGGGGGGCAGGTCGCATTTCTCAACCCATTCTCGTGAAATTTTGTGAGCTGGTTAGATAATTACATAGATTTTTTTGGCGATTCCGATTTTGGAGATTAAAAAAACTCATTTCTACAGCTCATAGAGCCACTAAAACCTAGTTAAAATTAATGTGATGCTAACAATAGTGACCGCGACTGGTAAATTATAAAGACAATGTCTACAAAGATAGGTACAATTTCGTGTCCTTTTAAACGAATGAAAATGCCGCAGTTAGTTTGGCGATTTCAGTATTTTCTTTAGACAGGCAGGCGCGCAGCTAGCAAGTGTTTCAGTTTTATAACTTTTCGAAATTATTTTTGTATTATACCTATGTTCTAAAAGTAACACAAGTACCCCGTAACAAATGATTCCTAACTTAATTATTCCACACATTCACTTAACATAGTAGCCACTCAGGCTGTCATCACCTAATATACGACCTCGCCTACCAGCTATTTAAGTCTCGCACCCCAAGCCATTCTCACCCCTCTGGCCTTCACATTAGAGTCCAGGGCGTGTCTCTCCACAGACCGCCTGTCTTCTAATGGGGTTCTTGTGTGGTAATGAGGCCTCTTGGTGGTCCGCGGTGGGTGGAACGTATTGACGTGTAGCTGGATTATGAACTTGGAAGTTATTCGCTACGGGCTAATGTGGTTCACCCCGCCGTCACCCGTCACGAAACTAGAGCTCTACCTACGCTTAGTTACCTCGCATGGCAGTGTCAAGATATATTTGTGAGTGAGCGTTGAGGTGAGCTTAAAAAAAGTTACAGAATACGGCTTGACTGGTAGGTATGGCATAACGACTTGATATGCTATGACTCGGTATACGTCAGACGGGTATTCATGAACGGGTGCTGTTTGTGGGTTCCGGTCAGTTCATGTTAAAATAAATTACTATGTCTATACCAAATTTCAGCTTTCTATGTCAAATGGTCTTCGAGAAAACTGGCTGTGACAGACGGACAGCCTCCGAGTGATCGCGTAAGTGTTCCGTTGGACCAATTTTGGTACGGAACACTAAAAGCAACAAGTAACTTCATTCTGGTGTTCAACGTAATTGACATGAGGGATTTCACTTGGGTTTCACTCTTGGGTAGAACACATGGTAAATGTTCTGTTTCTTGCTCAAGTGTAGCTGGGATTTAGACAGAGATTGCATGTAAACTAAACTTTGTTATTCGAAACAGCGAGCCAATTAACCCCCGACTCAAAGAGAGGGGTGTTATAAGTTTAACGTGTCTGTGTATCTGTGTGGCTTTGTATCTGTGTATCTGTCTGTGGTATCGTAGCTCCCAAACGGATGGACCGATTTGAATGCGGTTTTTTTTGTGTCATAGATAATTTTATCCCGAGTGTTCTTAGCTATATTTCATGAAAATCTGTTCAGCCGTTTTTGAGATATAGGACTTTAAACACTAAGTCATCATTCAGTTTCATTAGTAAGTAGGTATTTACACAATTACAGTGTGCAACTGTGTACAAACGATCCTGTACGGCCTTATATATCTTGCATTAAACAATATTAGAGCTTATTCCATAGCGGTAGGGTTCTAAATAGTCACTATAGTTGCTTCTGCGGTACCATACAATAGAATGATAAAAATGCAATTTTCCTTATTAGGCTCTATGTTAGCGGAACTCCATATTCGTAACTAGGTACGCTATTAGACTACATTTTGTTCCACATTTAGTGCTTCAAAGACCATCTATGTAGGTACCTACAGCACTATTTATTTATAATTTTAATAGTAGGTGTCCTAAGCACAGAGTATTTCGTTTTTAGGGTTCCGTAGCCAAATGGCAAAAAACGGAACCCTTATAGATTCGTCATGTCTGTCTGTCTGTCCGTCCGTATGTCACAGGCATTTTACTCGAAAACTATAAGGTGTATTCGAATAAAATTTTCAGGATAGGTGTATTTTGTTAACCGCTACATAGTTTTGTAACTAAATAAAAAAAAAAAAAATTTTTAGGGGTGCACTCCATACAAAAACTGAAAGTCAAAAATTTTTTTTTCATTGCAAGCCCACGTGTGGCACATCAATCGATAGGCCTTTCAAAATAAATATAAGGTTCCTGAGCATTTTTTTTGATTAACCGAGTAGAGTCGGAGATAATCTCCTCGAAAGTCACTAAAATTGTGTCCCCCCCCCCTCTAATTTTTGAACCATGTATTTTAAAAATATGAAAAAAATCATGCTCATAGGGCTTATTAAATTCTCTCAGCGAAAATTGTTTTGAACAAGATCGGTTCAAAGGTTTTTGAGATATTTCTAAAAAACTGCCTTCCTTAAAGAAAAGGACGTAAGTGCCATAAGATTTCAGTAACGATACGACCTTTTTAATAGGCACGGAACCCTCGTTGTGCGTGGTCCGACACGCACTTGGCCGTTTTTTATTATTATTTAGTAACAAAGTGATAATTTATCACTGATGAAATAACTACAACTTAGAAAAGTTGAAAAACCCCCGACATTTTCATTTCAAAGTCCAATATCTCAAAAACGGCTATACAGATTTTCATCAAACATAGCTACGAACACTCGGCATAAAATTATCTATGACACAAAAAAACCGCATTCAAATCGGTCCATCCGTTTGGGAGCTACGATACCACAGACAGATACACAGATACGTATCACATTTTGTCGATCTTTTATACCCACATTTATGCTAAAAGTGTCACTGGAACATAAGTTTAATGTGCTCTGCCGACCCCTTTTGGGAATTAAGGCGTGAATCTATGTATGAATCTATGTATGTAATAGTAATATTTACTGTGACTCTGTGTACAGCAAGGCCACGACTCCATAAAACTCTTTGTGTCGCGTGATAAAGACATGCTCGCACAATGGCTTGTATCGAATTGTTTAAGATAATAGGCTGTACTATATTAGCATATCGATTTTTATTCAAATCGAAGATTGATAAGCAGTGTAATGGTGTCAGGCATGACACGATAGACACCCGTTAATTTTAACTATTCAAGATCAATCCTGCGTAGTATTTGTTTGTTATTGAAGTAGAGTCGTATTGCATACTTAGCATAATTTCGAATATCAAAATAACTGACGTGACCTTCCCAATGTTTGACATCTCAAGGTTTATTGCCGAAAATACTAAAATCGCTATAAGTAATTATGTTACTCTTGAATTTTTGAAGAGTTCCCTCAATTCCTCATGGATCCCATTATCAGAACTGGATTTGATAATGGGTGACAACGGGACCAATCCAGAAGTATATGCTTTTAAACAAAGAAATATTTTTACAGTACTTGTGCGGAAAAGAGCACTTTTCGTGCATATGTCGAAACTTTAAAGAGCCATATGTACCGTACACGTGCAAATAGGTTATTCGCAACTCGTGTCGATTTAAAACACTCCCTTCGGTCGTGTTTTAATTTATCACCACTCGTTGCGAATTTCCTATTTTCGGCACTTATATCGTAAATAACTATTTCAATTCGTTTCATAAATTACCGAGTTATCGCGTACACAAACAAAAAAAAATACAGTGCAATTGAGAACCTCCTCCTTTTTTGAAGTCGGTTAATAAACTAAATAGTATAGCTGATGCTAATGCTAATATGCGCACTGGTGTATCGTCATAATTACTAGCCGACCAAGTCAAGTAGCCATGCAAAATACGAACGTTGTTCTGCATTACCTGCCTACTTGGTCTGGTCGAGTAGTAGGTTGTATAGGTAAGGTGACACCTGCCCCTCTATTCTGTAAATTGTTTTAAGCTCACCTCAACGCTCACCCACAAATATATCTTGACACCTCGATGCGTACTAACTTAGCGTAGGTAGAGGTCTAGTTTCGGTGAGCCGCATTAGCGCGTAGCGAGCGAACAGCCCTGACGTGACCGCACGCACCGACCTTGTCATGCGGTTACTCTTTGAAACGGTTTCTAATGCACCGTGCACTAAAATAGATCGAAACTGTGATGATTCTTTTTACAGCCGAACCATAAACTCCAGAATACTTACTATAATAGTAAATTAGAATAAATGCCCAATACTATTCTTCTCTTTTTTCTGTAGCTCTATAACCCTTTGCGGGACTTGGCCGCCTCAACGATCTTCCACTTTGCTCTGTCTCTCTCTGTGTGTCTCAATTCCATGCCTCCCTCCTGTAGGATGTTTTCAAACACAATAAATCTTCGAATTTAAACTTTCGTGAGACATGTTGAAAAAATGCTAATAATTACACGGTTCAACTAACGTATTAAGTGTCCCTACGGGCGACATGTTTCGAACTCTTGAGGGAGACACACTCAATACTCATCCTGAAGAATAAATCTTTACGTCACACCTGGCCAAAATGCGAGTTTTACTGCACGCTGCGCGTACCGTAAAACTCGCATTGTGGCAAGGTGAAGACGTAAAATTGTGTACTCACCACGAGCGGTAATTTGTAAAGCCCCAGATCGCATATTTATGGCCCTCACCTTCGGTTCGGGCCACAAACACCTGCGATCTGGACCATTCACGAATTCATCGCATCGCGGATCTTCCTCTGGGCCTTTCCTGTTGTTGTGGAGGCCATGTGAATATTTTATGCCCATTGCGAATAGGTACTCATGGATTTGGAAAATTGTAACTTGTAACTAGTTCTGCTTGTCAATTGCGGATAGGTAAAAGACTAGGTGCTTAAAGTAATTACCCTCTTACCGGGTGACGTGTTCGAATAGGCATTTGTTATGTTTGTGTTAAACTATTTAGATATATACGGCCGTATTCATAAACGTACTACAAGCCTGTTTTAACTAAAATGGCGTTAATATTCGTTTGTCCTTATCTGTCACTTTGACATTTGTGTTCGTAAGAAAGGGACAAAACACATTTTATTTAGCAGAGGCATTTTAAGTTTTATGAATAAGGCGGTTAATGTCTACTCGAATACGTCACCACTTGCTTTGAACGTGAGTCACGCAGATCTAAATGTATTTTTTTGTGTGGAAACATGACAGTTGAGTTGTCCTAACGTGTGTTGGAAAAGTAACGTAACCCGCCCTAGAGCCAGAAAATATGCCGTCGTCTACGTAGCATGTCATACGCATCATCGAAAACATTGGAAGGCGTAGCGACACAGAAACGCGACTACACGTACTAGCCTTGTCAAGCGGTCAACACACAGAAACGCGACTACACGTACTAGCCTTGTCAAGCGGTCAACACACAGAAACGCGACTACACGTACTAGCCTTGTCAAGCGGTCAACACACAGAAACGCGACTACACGTACTAGCCTTGTCAAGCGGTCAACACACAGAAACGCGACTACACGTAGGTACTAGCCTTGTCAAGCGGTCAACACACAGAAACGCGACTACACGTACTAGCCTTGTCAAGCGGTCAACACACAGAAACAGAAACGCGACTACACGTACTAGCCTTGTCAAGCGGTCAACACACAGAAACGCGACTACACGTACTAGCCTTGTCAAGCGGTCAACCCTAACTTAATTACTCCGTGCTTGACCAGAGGTGATCTAGCACAGTTCATGGGCACACAGAGGTCAAATACCATGTCCATGTGTTAAATAGATTGACATGTTAAGGCGGTATTTGACTTTAATTTTGACAGCTCACGACATCGTCTATTTTGTGACACAAATGTTTTAATGACCGTCTTAATGAAAACAATGTTTTTTTTTTTCAGGTATGATCATCTTATGAGACATTCTACAGGTACGCAAAGCCCTCTTCCCTTTGCCCCTGCTTACTTGACTTAAGTACTTGGCTTTTTATTATTTTTGAAGTGAAAACTTCTTTAGCGGCGCTGAGCACTTTTTGGGATGGGGAAAAATTGTTAAATACGCGACAGAGTTTTGTGACGTCAGATGTGAAGGAGGTCACTTTTTGCTGCTAGCCGATTCGACTTTATTCAAAACTGAACGCTATTCGTAAGAGTATAAAATAAAGCCGTTAAACACTTTTTGCAATAGCATATTCTGCAAATAAATTTGTAATTTTAACCAACGCGTCCTTCACCGTTTTGCTACTGAGAAAATTCAAATAGTTCGAATTTGGGCGTTAATCCTAAAGAGATAAAGCTTAGAAAAATATTTACCAACGGCCAAAACAAATTGATATTTTGGTCGCCACCGCCGTCTGCTGTTCTTGCAAATTCGAATAGTTCGAATTTAGACGTTATTCCTAAAGAGATAAAGCTTTGAAAAATATTTGGTAATGGCAAAAACAAATTGGTATTGTGTTTGCCGCCGCCCGTCGCACCCAACGCTCCCGCCGCCCGTCCGCCTAAATAATTGATAACTGTTTATAAAATTGCGTCAAATTCATTTTTAGGGTGACACCGTAAGATGTCACGTGACCTGATCGAAAAACTGTTACAATGTTATTGAGTTTCCACTTCTGCCGGCACTCCCGGAGTGCAACCCGGTCTTCTTAAACAATTTTTTTTTAACTGTCTATGTAGAATAGGAGTTACGTTTCCCTGAAGCTGACTGTACCTATATCGGAAGTTATATTTGAATACACATTATTGCACGACCTCAAAAATAACACAATACAGAACTTAAAGCTTAAACTGGACGTAAACAACAGGCGGTCTTATTGCTCAGGTGTTATTCCAGACAACCTTTGACTATCGGAGATAATGACGACCGCTTTAGCCTAGTTGGTAGTGACCCTGCCTACGAAGCAAGAGGTCCCGGGTTCGAATCCCGGTAAGGGCATTTATTTGTGTGATGAGCACGAATATTTGTTCCCGAGTCATGGATGTTTTCTATGTATTTAAGTATTTATTTATCTATATAAGTATGTTTATCGTCGTCTAGTACCCATAGTACAAGCTTTGCTTAGTTTGGGACTAGGTCGATTTGTGTAAGATTGTCCCCTAATATTTATTTATTTATTTATTATTTAATGCAACTTATTCATCAATTGACTGACTTACGTAAGTTGGCGTGTAATTAAATTGTTCTGAACTCAAATCATTTGATCAGCAGTGACAGTTATAACGACTTGTAATTACGAGGAATGGTCAAGGCGAGCCGGCGCCGGCGCAGACATGCGACAACAGCGACCAAGCGAACGACAGCGATATGATAACAGACAATTCCGTGTAACAACTAGAGGCTATGTGAGGAGTAGAACCGTCAAATCTGTTTCTTAAAAAAAATAGATTTCCAAAAACTGAATCGACAAATACGAGTCTATATAAGTATCGAAGCTGCTTACAAAACTTCACGAGAATCGATACTTATATAGATTGTTTTTTGTCGATTCATTTTTGGAAATCTTTTTTTAAGAAACAAACTTGACAGTAGAGGAGAACAGCCGGACAGCTGGACATCCGGTCATACGAACTGGCAACACTTTGGGCGCTTGATCACGGCTATCACAAGACGGCGCGCGAGCTCTCTCGATTTTTCTCGCACTATACCTCTCTTTCTAACTTACGGATAGTGCGAGAAAAATCGAGCGAGCTCGCGCGCCGTCGCCGTCGTGATAGCTGCTGTAACAATTCTTCTGACCTGTGTTGCCAGCAGACTCGTAAAATCATAACCTTCAGCCTCGTGAAATGGCCCCCAGCCGTGGCTCCCTCTCTCCACCAATCCCAGATACAACTGCGATTCAGCGAGGAAATGCTGCCAGAATCCTCTTTAATATGCCAGCCCATTTCAGAATTCGATTTATAGTTTAGTTTGGAGTCTGGAGGGTGATTGTGCCGACCCACTTTTGTCGACATCTCTCGTCTGTATATTCATCTTGTATTAGTTTACTTTAGATTAGTTTATCATGGTTGTGTCGAATGTGTCCTACCTACTGCACACTGTGCATTATTCACTATGTAGGCACATACCATTCTGTTTATTATTATTGTTTTATATCATTTTTTTTTGTTTTCTTTTTTGTATCATTGCTCTTTTTTTTTTAGTATTCATTCTTTAACACACACACGTGGAGCTGTGGTCACCTGTAAGTGGCTAAGCATCTTACAATGATTTTTGTACTAGGTTAGTTTTTTAGCATATTGATGTATTATCTGTTGGTGATCCATAAATAAATAAATAAATAAAATAAAATAAAATAAAAAATTACAAAATATAATACCCACATTTTTTTATACAAGGATGGCAAACGAGCGTACGACCTGCCTGATCGGAAATTGGCAACAGAGGCCTTTGGACTTATAAAATTGTAGCGTGTAGTTTCTGAAATTAGACCAGAGTTTGAGTTTGTATATCTGATATCTGTAGGGTACCTAGACAGAACACAAATATTCTCGCCACAATTACTTTACAATTGTTCATTGTTTTTGTCCTTTAAAAAAATCCTTGGCAGCAACAAGCAGTACAGTTAAACCATTTAAAATCGCCTTCAATTATCGCGAGAATGTTTGGTTATGCAGAAATGATCCTTGAGGCGAGGCCTAGGTGGTTCCATGAAGACGTCTGCATCACATTAGCATTAAACGTGTTGAGTTAAAAAAGTTATTAGGTTAAAGAAAAGGTTAAAAAAGCTACACCATTAGAAAACAGTTTCAAACCATACAACACACATTACTCTCTACTCTACGTCTTGACGTGCCAAGTCAATTTGTTGAACTAATTAACTCGAGGCCACGATTACAAGAACCATGCTTAAAACTAAACTAGGAAACAATCCAATTACTACCTTGCACACGCCATTTTACTTCCAAATAACGGACCGGGGCTTATTTAAAACCTAAATTCGCTGTTTTCAGTTCATTAATATTTAATAAACTGATTTAAGTATGCAAGTTGCATTCGGCATGTCGACATGCAAGGCAATTACTGCCACGCGAAGCCTAAATGAGTGAGATAATGTCCTTCGTGGAATAACAAACAAATTAGCGAGCCTTCTATCGTATTATGTTATCCTGGTAACTGGGGATCTATCTGAGACATTAATTTCGTATTCCAATTTGATTTAAGTGTAATTATTTATTTGACTCTAGTTTCGATCTCTCAGTTCGGGTCTGTTTACACTTTGATTAGTGATTGATTACTGCGAATCCATACAAAAGCTACGAGTACTCACGCTTGCAGCAAATCACACAATCACTACTCAAGATGGAATATAGAGGTACATACGGGGGTGAAACTTATTTTTCACCTCACCGGCTCGAAAAGACTTGCTTTATCGTTCAAAATCTGCGCCCAAAAGCCCATTATATCCGCTAGCGTGGAAAGAGTTTTTGAATTTGGAACGTGACGGTCAATCGCCAGATCCAACTTTTTTCTATACAGAATGAGAGGTCATTATCCTGCGTTCAGAAACTGATGGTGTTTGCCAATAATTAATTGTTATTATTTTGATAAAATTAAATTAATAATACTTATTCTTTCTTAATTACATACGAAATATCAATATTTAGACTGACTTATAAGGTTACAATACGAATAAATATTTTTTAAATAGTTTTATTTTTCAAAAATTTTCGCTTTTTCCAAATTTGGAACGCACCGTTTGAAAAGTTAATTTAAGAAAAAAACATATGTACCTACATTTAATTTTGTTTTGTTTTAAAGCCACAGTAAAACCAAAATAATGGTGGTTATTTATAGATTTTAGTGCAGAAGATATACATATATGAATTTTAATGCCTGCTAATTTAGCGGAAAAAGTGAAATAAGCGTATTTGAGCCTTAGTTTACCCGTGCGTGATTACCCAACAATACTTCGACTTTTTTAGTGTAGGTAAGCGTGGAGTTATTTAAAGATGCAAAAATGTTTATGTTACATTTAATAATTATAATATGCTATATCTTTATGAGATGTTAACAAACCTTTATTGAAAATGAGTATAAGGTTAAATTACTTCCATTACATTTACAATTTTTCTCGCGGTGGTGAGGTGAAAAGTTGTGTGTTTCGCTCGGCAGCAAAGTTGTTTGGCGTCTCGTGCCTTGAAAGCCTCGCTATTCTCAGGATTGTACTTTTGAACCATTCGCTTCGCTCATGGTTCAATCTTACAATCCTTCGCTAGCTCGGCTTTCAATACAAGCACTTGCGCCAAACAACAACTTTGCAGCCTTGCATAACAAATAACTATTTCCAGACCGAGACCTAACCTATAAATGTCTGGGAAAATTCGTTTTCTCTGTATTTTCTCTATTTTCACCCGAGCAGAGCTCAGTCGGCCAGGGACTAAATATTATATATATTTGCAATCACGTTCTCGAAAACGGCTCTAACGATTTCAATGAAAATTGGAATATGGAAGTTTCCGGGAGCGAATTATCGATCTAGCTAGGTCTCATGTCTGGGAAAATTCGTTTTCTCCGTATTTTCACACGAGCAGAGCTCGGTCGCCCAGGCACTACAAATAAGAAAGAGTGCAGGAAGCACTGAAAACAATTTGAAATGCTAAACGTTTGCCTAAAATCAACCCCCTGGTAAGTCACGCAAATCATTTCTACGCGTATTGTCCTGTGTGACTTGTCCACACATGCTGTGGAGTGCTGGATTTTATGCCGCCATTCGCAAATATCGTACCTAGTTATAAAATTATTTCATTACTTTAAACTCTTGCACCTGTACACATAATAAATTGAAATTGACCGTGGAACGCAACTTTCATCTCATAACCACAAATCTCAACTCCAATTCGTACACAGGTGACTGACGAGGCATATTCGCAGTGAAGTGAATACTCTCGCAGGCCACCATTACCTCAGACATGACGTCACGCCATGATGGCGGCCCACGCTGTCAAACTGTCATTGTCGACCCGCTGCCGACGCGGGTCCCAAAATGGCCACACAAGGTCCATCGACCCGGTACCGCCTTGCAGAGGTCGACTGGTGACAAGAACCTTAACATTTTTGATAAATTACGAATTCTTGCGAAATTGGGCCTTAATAAGCATGTAGGTACCTACTTATTTAACCTTAACAATAAATTACATGCAAGGATCTATGTATAGAAATTATAGAATCTCGAGGGGAGTAACTATTCCAGATAATCGTTCTTGAAAGAAAGTTCTTAAGGTTTCACGCCACTGCTCGGAAATGTGGCAAAAGATGGTCAGAAAACAGGCTTCAAACTCTTCAAAGCTGGGGTTGTTGTTGTTGTTGGGTAGTTGGACATCGCACGAACAGGTCAACTTTGCTACTGCTTCGAAAACGATTGTGGTATTTTCACGGTTTTTTCGAAAAAACTTGGTTAAGGGGCTACCCGAGGTTTTCATCGATTTTTGACAAGTTTTGAATCGTATCTACTACTTTTGCACTACAGATAGAATCATAAATCAAACGGCTATCGGTTCTTCAATCTTTTATCTCCATTTTGACTGACCGGATTTTGAAACAAATTAATACTTAATTTTGTATGATTTTTTTAAACATTGTCTAAAAAAACACTTATTTCGCATCTCTATTGACGTGAAAGATCTAACATATACGAAATCTACAAATTTGGGTTCGTCTATGACGTCTCTAAAAACTGGTAGAGGGTTTTAATTTTAAACCAATTAACACAAAAGTTATGGCCAGAAAACCAGTTTTTTGGCCTAAAATTGTTCAACTTTGATGCCAAATATCTCGAAAACAATGAAGTTTGAAGTAAATATGGGATACTATATTGCTTAAAGCCGTTGTTGTTAATATAATAAGCTACAAAAAACATTCATTCATTCATTCTACTGACATGTATATTTATAACACCTGTGTATGTTTTTCATAATAAATCATTTCATTTCATTTCATTTCATTTCATTAGAAAACTAAGGGATTCAGATCGAAGGTCATTGGCGTATGGGAGCCTCTTAATTTAATTATCTAAAAGCAATGTCAGCTACGAGTATTCGCATCGTTTAATGGGCGGGAACTAAACTTGTAAGTAAGTAGAAGACTTGCAAAATACTGCAAACATATCAAACACTTTTTATGTTGCGCAGCTTGAAGTTCAAGACTGAATTCACTTTTATTTTCGGCTTATATGTTTTATTAAATTTATTTTTTACATTTTGTGATCCCCCTTATCTTCGAGTCTCGGAAAGCGATGCGTCTCCGCATCCGAAATGCGCGATCAAGATGCGCCCGAGCCGATATTATGTAGATCTCTTGCACAATGACTAAACTCTTGTATTCTGTGCACGTGCGTTAGAACTGCTTTTGTTTTGCAAAATGAAACTTTTGTGGTTTTTTATTTAATCTTACATAATTCGACCTAGTTAAAAACATACTACTTATGACAAAAGGTACAATAGTATCTATCCATACTGTACAAATATTTACACACTTTATCCGACGGAGATACGTTGTACTTATTCTTAGGTCTTGTATATTTTTTTGGCGTACTTTTTTTAAATTGGCAAAGGCTACTCGGATCGGGATGTCTGGAAACGGAGGGGGGATGCCTTTGCCCAGCAGTGGGACACCACAGGCTCCTAATAATAATAAATATAGTTTTTTGAAGTGAAAAAGCGGCGCTGAGTACTTTTTGGGATGGGGAAAAATTGTTAAATACGCGACAGAGTTTTGTGACGTCAGTACGTCTAGCACAACTTGCTGCTCAGTCGCTTCGCGCGCGATTAAGCGTCTCCTGTCTCACTCGCACCGTGCAAATAAAAGGCATAATAAAGCGGAGGGTAGATCTTTCTCTACTCGCGTCACGGCGCGGCGTCAGTTGTGCTAGCCCCGCTGATGTGAAGGAGGTCACTTTTTGCTGCTAGCCGATTCGACTTCATTCTCAACTGATCGCTATTCGTAAGAGTATAAAGCCGTTAAACACTTTTTGCAATAGCATATTCTGCAAATAAATTTGTAATAATACCAACGCGTCCTTCACCGTTTTGCTATTGAGAAAATTCGAATAGTTCGAATTTGGGCGTTATTCCGAAAGAGATAAAGCTTAGAAAAATATTTAGCAACGGCAAAAACAAATTGATATTTTGGTCGCCACCGTGCACCGCCATCTGCCGTTCTTGCAAATTCGAATAGTTCGAATTTAGACGTTATTCCTAAAGAGATAAAGCTTTGAAAAATATTTGGCAATGGCAAAAACAAATTGGTATTGTGTTTGCCGCCGCCCGTCGGCGCGCCGGACCCCCGGCACCGTTGCGCCGCGGCGGCGCGTTGGGCCCGTCGCACCCAACCCAACGCGCCCGCGGGCCGTCCGCCTTAATAATTGATAATTGTTTATAAAGCGTCAAATTCATTTTTAGGGTGACACCGTAAGATGTCACGTGACCTGATCGAAAAACTGTTACAATGTTATTGAGTTTTCACTTCTGCCGGCACTCCCGGAGTGCAACCCGGTCTTTTTTATTGTATAATGTTACTCTTTAGGCTGCGCATCGATCATCTATGTGGTTTTCAAGAAGTGATCCCTATAACAGCTATGTTTGCGCTGTCTCAACATAAACCTTTACTGCCTAGCTTCCTATAATGCTCTAGTAGGTATCAGACTTCAAAAACGGAGGAGGTTCTCAATTCGTCAGAATCTTATAATTTTTATGAATGATCCCCGATTACTCGAAGACTACTACTTGCTCTGTAGTAGTGTTGTGTTCCTGGAGGTGAGCAAGGTCGCCAGAGCTCCCGAGGATGCGTTGTGTTGAGAGCGAGGGAATTTGTTCCATCAGCACTAAACACAGCGAATCCTCAAACATATCAAGGGTCGGCAACGCCCATGGATTGTTTGCCACCGTCGTTGTATAAAAAAAAAAAAAGACCCCTGGACCGATTTGGAACATTATTTTTTTGTTTGAATAGGTATCCTTCCCCGGTGGGCCCATGGTCATCAGGTCAGGATCTGATCATGGGATCATAGAGAAATCGAGGGAACTCTTCAAATTTTATAGGCACACTTGAAGCGCATTACTGAATTGAATTCGGTTCCTACTTTGTTTTTAAAGTGAGCAAATGCAAACGATTGTACACACTACCAGCTCCGCCCAATATTTTTATGTTGGCCGAACGGGCCTGGAATTTAAATAAACCTTTGTTTGGGATTTTGGCAATAATTCAATGCAATACGAATGGAAAAACTCGTTAGGAGGTCGCGCTCGCCCACTGTGAGGAGGGGAGGTAGCTTGAGTTATGATACGCGCGTAGTACCCAACGCCTCATTTTACCATATTTAGTTCAACCTTTTAATTTGATATTAATAAGAGTCTGTCTACCTTTTTACAAGCCTTTTAATCGTTAAATAAGTTTCTGTCAAAAAATTCATTTTTGGTACAAGCTTTTATTGCCGACTGTACTTTTCTGTATACCATCATCAACTACTCATTGAGACAATTCTAACGAACCCAAACTCAACGGGGTTACGTCGGTTAAGTACTGAATTCCCATGGCCACCTTCTGTCTCCATCATCGGATCAGCTCGATGGTAACATAATATTGAATTGTCAGCTAAACTGTACTTATACCCAAAATTTCAGCTTAATCGGTCACGGGGAAGTGGGTCAAATTTAACTTGCAAGGTTTGTTCCATACTAACATACAATACAATACAATACAAATATTATTTATTGCTCACCAGACATAGTCAAAATAAAATAGAAAAATAAAGGGTAAATTAAACATACTAACAGGGCAAGATAAAAAAAATCTATAAGTAGGTGTAATTAATTATTCAGCCTGCTCGCAAAATTTCACAACAATCGGTTGAAAAATGCAACCTGTAGAGAACAGCCGAACCGCCGGACATCAGTTCACTTCGCAGCCTTGTTTAGTAATTTTCTCAAAAATGGCCCGCAAAGTGAACATAACTCGCTACATATTGGAAGGTAAAGTGTATAGTTTAAGGTCAGATCTAAATTAAAAAATTAAAAACATTGCAGACCGCCTGGAATGTTATATATAAATTCCTTTATTTGTCGAGTATCAAATTTTTTAAAAAGTAGAAACTGGCATATAAAAGACGGCACAGCTCGTATTCAGCCAATTCAACTCGTATTTTTCTGTTGCAAACACGACGTTTTTGTATGTGTCTCAAATAGTTTGCGTTTTTTTGGTGTAAAAATACACTTGCGATTCTGTTTAAAAAAAAACGGCGGGAAATCGTAAATATTTTCACGTTGTGCAACGATATTATAAGTTTATATAGTTTAGTATTTTTTATTTCCCCATTTTTGAGAAAAGCACTATATTAGCCTCAGCCGTAATGGCAATTGCAGGCTTCGTATTGTAATTAAACGGACTCGCAAGCTCGTCCGTTTAAACAAATACTCAGCCTGCAATTGCCTCCTTCCCGGCCACGGCAATAATGTACTATTAATTAATTGGTGAGTGTACTTCTATACATTTTTTAACACGTTTGCTCGTAACGTACCTCTTATTATGTCACTTTTAGGCTCATAATCCTGGGTATTAAGCACGCGTGTTTATTACATTACGATTAAGTCACGTTGGCACCTTGCAGCAAGATGTATGCATGAACACGGTGCATTCTTAAATTAACCGGGTTGTACAGAATGTACATTGTTGTACCAGCTGACTAAACAAATTAAATCTTTTTTGTTAATTAGTTGACTATTTCCTTATGGATATGATATAGAAACGTTTAATTTAGTAAAACTATTCACTTTTCATAACATTTTACATGAATTAATAGAGATAACATTTTAAAACGAAAATATTTATTTTATTTTGTTTTGGGTGTTTAGAGATTTCATCTAAGTCTGGCTTAACACATGCGCGCGCACTGCGTTTGCGAAAAATAATTGTTGCGCGCCATTATAGGTTTTTTCTCAAATATTTGTAAACATTGTTATAATGCGTGTTTGGTTATTATCAATAATGTTGACTCGTGCTGGTGACTCGAAAAGTGATAAATAGAATAGACGCCACTGGAAATTCTTGGCGATGAACGACATGTGAGTAAAAACTAAAAACCTTTTGCCATCATTAAGTAAAGAAAATAACTTGGCAGGCCTATAAAATTTTCATCTTATGAAAAGGATTTTTTCCGGGATCCCCTTCATTGGCATAATTTTTTTAGACTAATTTAGTTTCGCATAATTTATTTGGCATAATTTCTATTGGCATAATAATACTGTCGCATAATAATACTTTGGCCTACTACTTTGTTTGGCATACTATGGTTTTAGAATAATTTTACTTAGACTAATTTGTATTCGACTAATACTCATTATGCATACTATTGTATGGGCTAATAATTATTTATCATATCTGTTTTGAAGCATAATTTCTGTTTTCTAAATAAATAAAACACAGTTTCGTTGTTAGCATGCATTTACACTTTTCGTGGACGCGGATTATTGGGTCGTGCATTATCGGGGCGGATAAAAATGGCTTGTCATAAGCGAACTCTGTCTTAGGTCGATTAGGTTAGGGTTAACTTGTGTTCCTCAGACCAGAAATAGACACCCCGCGCAGCGGGGTGGCGTCGACTCGCTGGAGATTATTAGTCCGCACAGATGACCGTCCCAATGTACATGGATTATCAGGCTGTACATTATTGGGCCGTGCATTATGCTTTTATTGCTTTGTGTAATGCATGATTTTATTTTTTAGGACACAATATTTATGCGTTTTGTAATGATGCCAAGTAATTATTATGTCTTTTTGTATTTATGCTATCTGATGTTAGTCTTTGTGATGATTATGCTATTTTCGTATATTCTTTTTAATTTTATGCCTAAAAATTTATGCCATAACATGATTACGCTTAACGCTAATTCGGCTATAAAAAATTATGCGTTATTATATTATTCCAAATGATTTTATGCGATCCAATAGAGAACCATTTTTTCCTCGCAAAATGTGTTGAAAAACGTATGAAACGCGTGAGCTTTAATAATGACATCCTCGGCTCTCTTATCACGCGAGCCGCAGGTGAACAATTCCGCCTTTGATGTAATAATGTTTTAAAACATGGTCAATTTCCGGCTCCTGGTTTTTCTCACCATGACCTAGTTTTCGCCTCTTATAAAATTAAACCCGCCAAATATAAACCTGCGTTTGTCGTTATGCGTAGTTTTGCCAAAACTTATCCGAATTTATTGCTCCGCGATGCTGCGGCCATTGATTGGTCTCCTGTTCTCTCAGCTTCATCCACTGAAACCAAGGTCACACTCTTTAATGCAGCCATTCTAAAGTTATTTGACAAAGATGCCCCCTTACACAAAGTTAAAGTCAAGCGGCCTCCTGCACCTTGGATTACTGAGGGTGTTCGCATGGCCATGCGAAGGAGGAACCGTGCGTTCAAACTCTTTAAGCGTGACCGCAGCGACGAGAACTGCAGACTTTTCAATAGGGCCCGCAACCGTTGTAATCAGATGGTACTGCAGCATTAATTGCATTCATCCTTGCAGAACTATTTAATTCGTATGACTGTTTGCTTTATATTGCAGCACCATCTAGCGCATTATTACTGAAGTTCAGTAGTCGCACAAGGCGCGTTTCCGATGGTGTGCATTTTCCTTATATACAACTTTACCGTCGGGTTTGCCTGCTTTGGTTTTGTCTGGTTTTTATGAATGAAATTGGAAGAAGTTTTTGAAATTTGAATTTGATTGTTCGAGAATGATTCTTGTTTATTGTCAAATCATCAGAAAAGAAATGGGAGTCAAAGAGAATAGTTCTTGGAGAGTGAAGTGTAGATTTTTTCCGTTGGTCTATTAGCTGAAAGTGTGAAGCGTGGTGTACCGTTTATAGGGTACAGACCCGAGTTCCTCGTCCACAGTTTTGTTGTGTTAAGAACAACAGTTTTCGCGCTAGTGCATCAGCGTTTTCTCAAGCCCTGAGACGAAGCTCGCCGGTGGTGGAACCAGTTGTGGTTGTTGTCTCACTGAGGGAAACGGAAGTGTTTCCGCTTTTTTCTGAAGGCCGGGTGCTGTTTTAGCACACTGGGTAAGCATTTTCGCCTATCGGTTGTGGTTGATTTTTGGCTTTTAGTCTAGACAGTGGAGTAGAAGTATTTATTGTGAAATTTTGTTTCATAGCTTCCGGGTTTAGGCCCCAAGCCTAAGTTCGCGGTGGTTGTTGCCCGAGGACTGATGCCAGTTCGAGTGCGCTGAGAGCCATCATCCGGAGTCTGCGAGCCGGAGGGAGAAGCGATCGGACTGTCCCGCTTACCAGCGCTTCCGGCTCTTGATCGGGAGAACCTCCGTCGGAGACGCCGCCAGGAGTTAAGTCGCGTTGAAAGGACTCCCGAGAGTTCGGCGTGTATTCCTTTTTGTTTGACCTTCGGTCAACGTTAGGGTCTTTTTTTAATGTGACTATTACCCGGGATATTCTACCATACCGTGCCGCCATTGGATTGTCAAACCTCCGACCTTAAGATGGGATCGATGCCCTCCGTTCTCCTGTAAAACCCTCAAAATTCAGAAAGGCCCTTTACCGCCGAAGTTGTCAGAACGATCGTTTAGATTTCATTTAGGCCCCATACACTCAATCAACACACAACCTTTACCAACACTTAACATCTCGTCGAACCCAGTCGTTTTACATCCCTTTTTATTGTCGTGCTGGTTTGTCGACCGTAAATCACCATGTTTTGTCTATCATAGTCCAATCGTGTGCCGCAGCAACGGCCAGAGCACGGTTATACGTTCGGTATTGTATTGCAAAGTGTTATTTAACATGATCTTATAAACCTGATCGCGTTCGGGTCGTGATGTTTTCTATGCCGCTGTTATATGTAATAATTTTAGGAAAATAAAAAAATAAATTACGTTCGTATCCTTGTGTGAACCTTTTATTCAATTTTCACTACAAATCGTACAGCGAAGCGACGGTTTATCCACCAGAATGTGTCTTCATCTTCCATGGCTGACGTTCTGAAGTTCCTCAAATCACTTGGCCTCGGGAAACCTTCCAGTCCATTTGATGGCACTTCCTTTTCTCTTCAGGACCTTAACTCTCATTTCTCTTCTGCCCGCTGCGTCGACAACAATGTCAGAATCAACACTCTTAATGAGATCTCTTCCCTACCCCTCTCTATCACAGACCCGTTCTCCTTTTCTCTCACTTCTCAAGCGGATATCAAGGCTATTATTAAAGCTATCAAATCCAAAGCCATTGGTTGTGATGATATCAGTCGGTATATGATAGTGTCGGTTCTAGACTGTGTGCTTCCTGTAATGACTGATATCATCAACGCCGAGGCAATGGCGAATTCCCTTCCCTATGGCGCAAGGCATTTGTTATTCCCCTTCCAAAAACCAGCAACCCCACTGTGCTTAGCAACTTCCGACCAATTTCAATATTCCCCTTTTTATCGAAAGTTGCTGAAGCGGTGGCTCATAAACAGCTATCTCGTTTCATTTTCTCACATAATCTTCTGAGCCCCTATCAGTCTCACTGCTCTGAAACTGAAGGTCACGGAAGACATCAGACGTGGCATGGAGAGTCAATTGGTCACGGTTCTTATTCTTATTGATTTTTCCAACGCATTCAACTCTGCTGACCATGAGATTCTTCTTGCTCTGCTTGGACATTTAAATGTGTCGTCTGTTGCCCTTGGGTGGTTTTCTGCTTACCTTCGAGAGCGCCAGCAAGCAGTCCGTGTCGACCGAGCCTTATCCGACTGGTGTGACCTAGTAACTGGCGTCCCTCAAGGAGGCATTCTTTCTCCACTCTTATTTTCCATCTTCATTAACTTCATAAACCCGGAGCTTCGCTGTTCTTACCATCTGTACGCCGACGACCTACAACTTTACGATCACTGCAACGTGGGTGACCTTAGTGTTATCATTAAGAAGCTGAATCTGGATCTCTTACACATCCAGCGGTGGTCAGAGAAGTTTGGCTTATTTGTTAATCCGTCCAAGTGTCAAGCTACCGTCATTGGTAGCCCTCAGCAGCTTGCGAAACTTAATTTTAATTCTATTGCTGCAGTTGAGCTTAATGGTACTCCTATCCCGTACAGCAAAAGTGACACGTACACGTACGTCCTCGACAACACTCAGTTGGAGGCCACAGATTTCTCAGGTTAGTCGGAAAGTTCTAGGTTCACTTCATGCACTTAATAGGCTAAAGAATTTCTTGCCAATCAAAACCAAGATTTTATTAGTGCAGACATTGATATTGCCCATAATTGACTATGGTGATTTCATATCCTGACTTGAATGGTGAGCTTCTTGATAAGTTAGATCGTCTTCTAAATAATTGTATTCGGTTCATTTTCTGTCTTCGAAAATACGATCATGTTTCTTCCTTCCGCTCCCAATTGGGCTGGCTGCCCATCTGCCTACGCCGCAAAATACGTTTGCTCTGCACTCTCTTCTCCATTCTAAACGATCCTAAATCTCCCGAATACCTCAAAACTCTTTTTCAGTATTACTGTGTCTCTCGGGTCCGTCAACTTCGCTCCACCGGCAACCTTTCCTTATCTATTCCGGCTCACCGTACTGGTTTTATGTCCAATTCCTTCTCCGTCCAAGTAGCTCGCCTATGGAACAGTCTCCCTGTCAAAATTCGGCAATCTCCAAACAGGCTTGTCTTCAAAAAGTCCTTACAAAATTTATTTACTGGCAGAACTAAAAAATAATATATCTGATTTGTAAGTTTCATCTATATTCATATGTATGTGTATGTATGTATTAATAGCTAGGTATATATTTATATATCATATTATATTATATTGTATTCTACTATATTATTCATCCCATCTTTAGATGAAGAGTTTTTGTTTTAAATTAAGTTGCACTGCCCACATTTTATCTGCTTTGCCTTAAGGTTGACTGGTAGAGAATGCTATATAGCATTAAGGCCGCCTTTTGTACCATAATATATTATTTTGTGCAATAAAGAATAAATAAATAAATAATTATCAACATACCTCACTTGTATCACAATGTACTATGTTTTATTGGCATCAGGCGATCGCTCCGGCCGAACTCGAATGTCATCAAAATACAGTTGAAGCGCGTAATGCGCATTTTAATAAGTTACAGATATGTCCATCGCTATTACACTCCCCATGGCAATATATTTTGTTGACCATTATAGTCATCATCATCTTCAACATTTTGATCATTGTCGTCATTATCAATATCATTATTATTTTAACCAGCCTGTATAGTATATACGCCCAATTGCTGGGAGCAGACAGCCGATATCCTCTGAAAAAAACTTAAATCGTGGTAAATATAGGTACCAAGAAATTAATTAAGAAGATGTAAAATTATCTCAAATGGATCGATCGATATCTTGAGCCAAGAATTTTTTCTCTTATTTCGATCTTAATTCAAGATGATTTCTGTTTCATTCAAGATCATAATCTTCGCGGTCTTCCTAATGAATTTCTTGTTTCAAGTTTTTTTTTCTGTGTCCTTTTATGGACGAGGTTGTTCAGTCCGTGTAAGAAATACCAAGTTTGCCGAAAACCTTTAGAGGGCAAGACGCCTAAAAGCGATGCGTGTTGTTGATGTGCTATGCCATGCTATGCTATGTTTTCATACATTTGAAACGATACTCCAGCTACAGCTACGGTTCTAATGTATGAAAACATAGCATAGCAAGCATAGCACATCTCTGGTGGAAAGGCACCCTTAGTGTCGGACGCAAAGATCCACTTTGGATTGTTGCGCCACAGCAGTAAGTAAGTACCTACTTTCTTCAAGCCCATATTCGGTTAGTATCTAGGGCTCCGTTCGCCGGCAACTAGAATGTAGCCCTGCGTTTACGGCCGGCAAGGACGCGGCCTTTTACGGCGTGCGCGGGCGCAGCAATAGCGAGTTGCGGAGGGTGTTGCTACACTCGATCGACAATCGATGGCTGGATCGATCGAAGCCACCACATAGACTAAAAATAAACATACCTATTTGATTCGCGGTAAATATTCTTGAACCGAGAAATGAATTGAGAAGTTGACAAATTATCTTGAATAAAGCGAAATTATCTTGAGGCAAGATTTCTTTTGTCTTGGTTCAAGAGAATCATCTTAATTCCTAATAATATATCTTGCCTTCAAGATATTAACGGTCCTCATAATTTATGTCCTGATTGAAGTAATATTTTCTATGAGTATGCTCTATTAATACCGCAACTAATTTTATTCACCTAGAACTTATAGACAAATAGACTTGTTGTATACATAAATGTGCTGTTAATTACAAAAATAAATAATCCGTAGCACAATTCTCATAAATTATTTTCTGCACAAGCGTCATCCAAATCTGCTTAGTACTTTCATACTCCTTATAAAACAATGTCAAGCTCCTTTTTGTCTGTTAAAAAGGAGTAAAACGCCAGTGATCTATAAACGCGGGTAATCTCGGGATCGCGCGATAATTAAAAGCGGCAAGATTTATGCGCGCGCGCCGCCGCGGGCCCCTCGTTACGCGCAGACTAAAACTGGCCAGTAGTATACTCATAATTATAAGGTCGCTGTTATAAAGGTGAGTATCCAACAGAGCGGTTCGAGGGAGCAGACCCGTGAGGAAAAAATCCAACAATAGCAACGCTAGCCTCGCTCACGCATATGTTCCTCCACAGAAAAAAATACGTCCTACTAATATTATAAATGCGAAAGTTTGGATGTTTACATGTTTGGATGTTTAAATGTTTGTTACTCTATCACGCTTAAAAGGCTTAACCGATTTGGATGAAATTTTGCACGAAGATAGTTTATAGCCTGGATTCGAATATAAGATTTTATCCCGGGTCCACGCAGACAAAGTCGCGGGCTGAAGCTAGTACTTGATAAAAGTAAGAGTACTTACCTTTTGAAACAAGAATTTAATTACCTACTTATAGGAAGATAGTCAATTATTTCGAATGTTGCGAAATTATCTTGAGCTAAGCATTTTTCCTGTTGGTTCGAGATTCAAGAGGATATCTGTTTAATTCAAGATATTGAAGGTCTATCTAATTTGTTAATACACACAGAAAAAATACCACTAATGTGATTTTATTCCTCGCACACCGCTTCGCTAACGCGCTACTAGGCAAAGCCCTAGAAGATACTCACTCACCCTTAAACTAGGGGTGAGTAGTATTAAGCTGGCAGTTATAAAGGTGCGTTTTCATTAGTCGATAGCGGCATTCGGGTGCGGGAGGTATCTAAAACGTATGCCATGGGCTCCGCTTTCGGGCAACCGTTTTACACTGTTCGATAGCTTTAAGGCATTTTTATTGGGCTACTATTTAAAGACAAAAAAATCCTAACAACCTAAAATCGTTCACCAAAACTCGGTTTTGATGTGCAATTGTAAAGGTTTTGATGTGCACGTCAGTATTTTTTGATGCGCAGTCAGTATTTGTTTTGGTAAGCGTTTTATCCCCCTTTTCATTGATTGTTAATTTGGTGAATATGTATACAGCATGTGGGTGTTTCCCGCAGACGGGATTACGACTATTGAAAATCATCTGTCGATAGCACGCCCATTCTACAGCTGGTGGATGTTCCTCGCAGGCGGTATAACGACCTATAAGATCCATAGGTCAATTAAAAGCGTGCGAGAATTCAGTTCGGCGGGGAAAGGGTATGCATGAACATACATACAGAACTCCCACCCGTGGATATGGCCCGGGGGCGCAATGATATGCGTTTTGAAAGTCTCCCTCATCACGAACCCGGGCGCTATACACCAATGATAACTACAACTTAGAAAAGTTGAAAAACCCCCGACATTTTCATTTCAAAGTCCAATATTACAAAAACGGATGAACAGATTTTCATGAAACATGCCTAAGAACACTCGGGATAAAATTATCTACGACACAAAAGAAACCGCATTCAAATCGGTCTATCCGTTTGGGAGTTACGATACCACAGACACGTTAAACTTATAACACCCTCTCTTTGCGTCGGGGGTTAAAAATGCGTCCTAAGAAAGACGTACAACTTGAGCTTATTTTCAATGTTATAAGTACTTTCTTTGTTTTGCCAGGTCCCTAAAAATTATACTTGTGTATGCCAAATACCTATCTCGCTCTACCTAACCTAACCTAACTAAAACCGGCAAGTAAAAGTATAAATAATTATAATCATGGAAACCACGTCTGATTCTGTATCGATCGCCTGGCACCTGTAAACCTATTCACAAAACAAAGTCCACTTATGTGTGCTCTCCGGTTAAGTGGACCCTCAGAACCATATCAAGTATACGTGATCAGAGACCAGCTATACTGGTCCACTAGTTGTGAGGTGCCCCTGTTGTAAACAACCGCGCTGTCCGATAACGCATGATGTATGCGTGCGCGCAGCTAGTTTTAAAATGAACGCCACAACTTGCCGTCGAGTTATGCCGACATTTCTGGCAGGCTACTTTTAAATGACTTTTAGATGTTTTTATGGGAAAAATATTAAAATTTTAATGTGGTCTTAATGATTTCTGCCTAGCATGACCGCAGTTATGTCAGACATAAAGTATTCGTTGCACCATTCGTCGTCTTTTTCGTTTTAACCTCCGACGCAAACAAGTGGTATGTGTGTCTGTCTGTGGCGTCGTAGCTCCCAAAGGGATGAACCGATTTGAGGGCGGTTTTTTTATTTAATCGAAAATCTACTCCGTCGGGATGGTTCTTAGGGGTTCCGTTTATTGCATCGACGAACGCTTCACCGACTGCATTTTTTCTCAGAATTTTAATTTCATGGCTTTTTTTCAGAAATCGTATTTTTTTGGGGTAGCTAAAAGGTCATCGTGTAAAACCAATTATGTTAGAGGTTTGCTATAAAGCAAACACAAACAAACACAAACATCAGTTTCTAATTTAAAAAAAAAATGGATGAAATTAAAATTCTGTGAAACATCGATGAAACATTTGTCGGTACGAGTAAAACAAGGGTAAAATCATAAGTAATAATCGATCCTCATCGAAGACCCAAAAGTACTCATCATCCTCCTAGCGTTATTCCCGGTAATGCCCCTAAAGGAGCCCGGGGTCCGCTTTGACATCTAATCCCAAGATTTGGCATAGGCACTAGTTTTACGAAACCGATGCCATCTGACCTTCCAACCCAGAGGGAAAACCTTACTGGGATTAGACCGGTTTCCTCACGATGTTTTCCTTCGAAAAGCTAACGGTAAATATTCCGTACATAAGTTCCGAAAAACTCATTGGTACGAGCCGGGATTAGAACCCACGACCGCCGCTTGACAGCCGCATGCCTGAACCACTAGGCTACCGTAGCTCTAAAAGCCCCAAAAGTACTTTATTAATAAAAATAAGACATCCCCGACACAGCAAACATAGCTAAGAACCGGTTTAATTACTCTAATTACGGGATTCCCTTGACTAGCCTAATAACTTTTTGCCTAATTTCAGTTTGTCTAACAACATTTACTATGAGGAATTGTTAGTCTAAAGTCAGTTTGTATTCTTTAATTTTTCACAATAATCATTTGTTCGAAATACGTTTATCCTATACATGCCAATTTTAATAACTCTTAATGTTTTGCCGAATATTTTCATGAAACATGCCTAAGAACACTCTGACATAACCTATAAAAATAATTTTGTCAATCCTTATTTTAACTAATCATCACATAGCCGAATAACGTTTTTACTAAGTTTTTATGTCAATTACTGAATCAACAGAATATTTACTTGTTAAAAAAAATGAAATGAAACGAAAAATGAAAAAAATCAATAAAAAGAAAATATTCTTAAGTATATGAATTATTCACGAAAAAAATACTTAATTCAAAACATAGTGGCCATGGTTCCACACCAAATGAAAATAATTTAATCCAGAACAAGTCCATATAGCAAATACGTAAGAATAAACAAAATAAATTAAATACAAATAATACGAATGATACGAAATTAAATAAATCACACTTAATTAATTATTACAAATTATTAAAACATATGGGCCGGGCTTGTTCAAAGTTACTAATAAAAGCACTAATTGTACAAAAGAAGCATATACCGACCAAATACTCCGTATTCTACTGTAAGGCAGGTCGGTGTAGGTACGACGACGAGCAAAGCGAGGAGGAGTGTAAGGAAGAAGTTAGTTTCTAGCGAAAGCCCAGGCAGAGGGCGGGGAAATGGAATGCATTTCCGAAACTAATGTAGGTTTAGAAATTGTTCGGCTTAACCTTTCTTATCCATTGTTCCGGATCCGCCCAAAACGGTTCGAACTTACAGCCTAAACTTCAAGGTTATGATTTGATTGTTTTTTTTTGACATCGGCGGCATACGAGAGGTTAACAGTGATTAGAAAAAGTAAAATTATGCGACATGTATGTTATACGAAATATAAGTATTTCGGTCAAACAGTAGGTAAGGTCAATGAGGGCATTTCCGTCATACTTTTTGATTAGTTCACTTTGGCTGGTCATAACTAAGAGGATATTTACTTTTTAATAAACCTGATCACTGTAATAGATTGGGCATTTATTTAACTATACAAATGTACTCATATTAAATTGCTAGTAATGCTAGTTATTTAACTATGTTTTTCTTTTTAAAACATGTCAGTTGACGGATTTTCCCGACGGTTTGGGGCTATTCCGTCAACCAACGATTTTTCTTGTATCGTGACGTATTACAAACATATACGTCAAGTGAACAAATACCACTGAACTCTTAATCGAAACTATACTTTAGCGAACTCAATTTAAGGTTTATTTTAGATTTTATTGCCAAATATATTTTTTTGGGGCAATTTCGGCCTATTTTTATAATCAGGAGTAGTAAACCTTTTAAAACAAATTCCGAAATCCTAGGGAAAATCCGTCAACTGGCATCATGTTTTTAAAATAGAGGGCTACTGTTTTTGTGTTCACCAGATGGCGCCACTGTTGAGTAAGATTCGAAGTACAGTGGCTAACTCATTGTTATTATGGGCGCGACAATATTTTTAATATAATAAAAATATAAGTAAATTGGTCATTTCATTTCAAGTATTGAACGACCAATTTAGCTTAAGACCCTAAATGCTCAACAATCGAAGAGCTTGATTACAATCATACTGCTATTTTGCCTTTATCAATCAAAATTAATTATTTAACTTTGCAACCGTGCTTACAATTTTAATATTGAAATCGTATAATGATATGGACTAATTAACTCGCGCTAAGACGTATACACACCAGATGGGTATACGTATACAATGTAAACGTAGCTATCTTAAGTATTCCCTCCCAATACAAGTAATGCCTTTACATACAACAATTTTAGTACCTTCTAAGTTTTAATCGAGACTAATCTCAATCCGACGAGTTGAAAAACAAATAAAAAAATCAAGCAAAATATAAAAATAAACTTGATCCTCTGCAAATTAAACTAAGAATCGTTGAAAATAAATTATAGTATAATAATCATAGTTATTATTTAACTAAGTCAAATCAAAAAGGTTGGCAATATATGAAATGGGGAAATTCCGGCACATGACGGTTTTTCCCGTTTCACAAGTGACGGATTTGTCTACTCGATCATTTCGTTAGTACCAATATTTAACCACCCATAGTTTCTCACCAACAGATTATAATTGAAAATTAATAAAACTACCATGAAACATGCATATCGAACTATATAACAAACGCATTTAGTAAGCCCTAAACGTACATTTTTTCATCGCACCGTCACGAAACACAGCAGCACACTACACTCGCATTCGAGTTCAGAGCGCAACTAAACTTTGAAAGCGTGGTTTTTCCGTTCACTGGCTAGACAGCGCCATCTGTTTTTGACTGCGGGTATAAAATTTTCTCTCTGTTTTACCGATCGAGTCATTAAGCGCGTACTGTTGTTTGAATAGCCACAAACGCCGTTTGACGGAAATGCCCCGCTGACGGCTTTGGCCACCCTGACCTTAATCAAAGACTAAAAATAAGTTGCTTAAAATTAGGTTAATTCAAATTAATTATGTGAACCAAGATATTATGCCACATAATTTTAGTTTAAATAAAATTAGGCGAAAAGTTGTAAGGCCAAACACAGGTAACCCTGTAATTACGTTTTTTTATATGCCATGAAAATTGTAGGTATCTACTTGTTTATCTTCAAACTGATTCTCATGATTTGTTCATGATCATGACTCTATATTTAGATTAATCAGTACTGTACAGTGAACACAGACCATAATAATGGTGTTTACTTAAACCTATACTAACTACACGGACAACAAACATTTGCAGGCCGTCCTCATGCCCGCGCCATATCGAGCGCCCACGAGTGACGTCACCCCTACCGTGACGTCACCACCCATTTGCAGTGACAGTAATGAGTCTACAGCCGTCTGATAGTAGGTGTCGGACATACGATACTGTATAATGTAGAGGATGTTTTGGTAGCCGACCTTTGCATTGGCAAAAAAGTGTTATTTTACTACGCCTGATAGTAAGCCTATGCACGTTCAAACGTACAAAATATTCTATATCATTAAACTAGCAATATTTGTATATAATATATTTGAAATCACGTCCTCGAAAACGACTCTAACGATTTCAATTAAATTTGGAATATAGGTGTGAGAAATCAATTTAGCTAGGTCTCAAGTCTGGGAAAATTAGTTTTCTCCGAATTTTCAACCGAGCTGAGCTCGGTCGCCCAGGGACTACATCCTACTAATATTATAAATGCGAAAGTTTGGATGTTTAGATGTTTGGATGTTTAGATGTTTGGATGTTTGTTACTCAGTCACGCTTCAACGGCTCAACCGATTTGGATAAAATTTTGCACGTAAATAGTTTATAGCCTGGATTAAAATATAGGATAGTTTTTATCCCGGGTCCACGCAGACGAAGTCGCGGGCGGAAGCTAGTATTATATAATTAACGAACCTGCTTACAAAATTTCACGAGAATCGGTTGAGAAATGCGACCTGTAGAGGAGAACAGTCGGACAGACGGACAGACGGACATCATCATCGTCATCGACCTATATACGTCCCACTGCTGGGCGCAGGCCTGATCTCAAGAATTAGAGGGAACGGTCAATAGTCCTCACGCTGGCCCACTGCGGATTGGGGATCTTTCAATTTCTTCTCAGATGCATGCGGGTTTCCTTACGATGCTTTCCTTCACCGTACAGCTAACGGTAAATATCAAATGATATTCCTTACACAAGTTCCGAAAAAATAATTAGTAGTTACCTACTGCCGTTTGACAGCCGCATACTTGAACCAGTTGCAGACGGACATGAAATATTTTTTGCCTGAAACTGAAACGGATAACTTCATCGCTTCGCTCGCTCGTTCCATCAGTAAACCAGCACACCACAACCCATCATGGGTACCCAACTTGTACTCATATTTACTGCAATTCAAATAACCTTAAAATATACAAAGTACCAGGAAACCAGAAATGCAGAGGATGGCGCGTAAAGGCCAGTAGCGCCTTGACGCGCCTTCCTACGTCCACCCACAGCGAAATGCTTCGTTATATTGGCATTAAGAATTAAAATTTATTAATGAGTCACGATTATCAGGCTTTAAGGTTCTTTTCTAGGCTAATATCTATAATACCGATATCTGTGATACCGATTTTACATAGCCCAATAAGTTTCTGACAATTTTTTTTGAAGTGAGAACTTCTTTAGCGGCGCTGTGCACTTTTGTGATGGGGAAAAATTGTTAAACTCGCCACAGGGGTCACGCGTGGAGGTATCAAGCTAAAATTTATATCAAATACTCAGGTGTACCGTCCCTTGCAGCTGTGAAAAAATCAAACTTCTAAGCCAACGCAATACAGCTGTTTATGCCGCAAATTTCCGCAAATTTTCGAAACTCGCAAGGGAATCAAAACCTACCTCGTAGGGTACTTCCCGCGAAGCAACGTTCTTATAGCACAGATAAAGGAAAAATTGCGAAAACCGTAAATTTTTAGTAACATCATATAATAAAAATACCATAACATAACTATAACTCGATTGTCGTGATGGGTCAACTTTTACTTATATACCTACAGGTTTGTACGGAACCCTCGGTGCAGGAGTCTGACTCGCACTTAGCTGGTTTTGTTTTGTATTGTAAAGATTTTTTTTTGCATAATTGTCAAATAGGTACCTGGTGCTACCGATAAGCCCAAACAAAACGGGTTTATCTTCGTGAGTTTAGGAGTTGACCTTCTATGGCCACATTATGTCTACATCATGATGCCATAATATTAAGCTGTAATGGGGCTTCTAAACGGGCAACATTTTTACGGCAATGTGTGGGTAAGTATATGTGCATCTTGCTCTAGCGCAGAGGCGTCTCTAGCCCATGTCGCGCCGGGTGCAATCATTACCGTAGCGCCCTCTAGCACCCCCCCTAGCCAGCGTAAGACAGCAATAATTACGGGCCAGAAATTGCAGGAAAATGTGGCCCGTTTAGAAGCCCCATAACCCCACTTACATAAGTATACATAATTTCAGCTCAATCGGATATCAAGAAGTGGCTGAAAAATTACTTGCAAATGAGGACAACTTACGCATTCCATACGAACAGTGCCCGTTAGGAAAGTAATTTCAATCAATAATAAATGTTTATTTGACAATATATACTAAAATCAAAAGTACCGTAAAACGGGGTGAGTAGGGGCAAAACTGATAATAACATTCAAACCTCGATAACATTTTATTTTTACATTTGCAAACTGAATGGTGTATGTAATAAGTGTTCCGGGCGTTTGTATTTTAGTTTTTATTTTACTTTGGGTTCCATTTCATAACTTTAAATCACATAAATCCCACCTCACCCCGTAGTCCCTCGTAATTGGGGTGAGATGGGATTTCATACGAAGGTGATCTTGGAAGATTGTTGGATCGATTTTTTTTATTATGAGTATTACTATAGCTCCATTTTAAATTGGGATACATTATTTTTGTAGCAGTAGCCTTAAAATCCCATCTCACCCCCCTTTCATCCCTTCTCCCCCCATTCATAACCCAACTCTCCCCGCGAACCCTACTCACCCCATTTTACGGTACACTACCACATGCAATCAAATCGGTAGCTAACCCAGTACAAATACTGCGTAATAGCTAAGGTAGTTTATACATTAGAATGTGCAACAAATCCCTTGTAAGTCTTAATCACTGCGTGCAATCAATTGAACATGTTTTAACTCGTAAATGCACTTATGCAACATGGCCGGTGCGGTGGCTTGATGGACAGTGTGGACACTGATGCAAGCACTTGGCTCTCTGGGCACCCACGTGGCTGTTATGTCATAGCAATCAATTTATATTGCGACATTGAAGAGTGGTCGGAGTGGCTCTGAATAGTTCTAAAAGGTGATTTCGACCAATGACATGTCATAATATGTATGTTAACTATCGAAAGACTGGTAAGAAATACTCATTTTGCTCAGTGGATGTGGCGCAAGCAATATCTGGCAGCATCTCCTAATGAAGCTCTCGACAGGCGAAACACGTCGAAGTTTTGTCATTAATAGTGGTGGTTTGTTGTAATACGCGCGGAGGGAGGAGGGCGCATTAACCGCATCCAAAAATACGCAAATAGATGCATCTCATCATCGCTAATAGATCAGGGGACCGATTTTTGACTTTCGAGCGCTCGACTCTTTCACTCGAAAACTGACAAAAATTTTCGAGCGCTCGAAAGTCAAAAATCGGTCCTCTCACGTTTTTCAGCGGAATAGTAAAGGAAATTGTTATTGTAATCCAAGAAATACTCCATTCCGAAATTAATTACAATTAAGGAGGAATTTCGGTAATGCAAATTAAACATTACACTCTATTCAGCTAATATATGGATACTTTAGTTGAAACAAACTTCATTTGATTATTATTTTAAGGCATCACGAGCTAGGCAGTAAACATGAATTAGAAAACTAACAAAATGGGAAGTTGAATATAATATAAGGCGATGGTTTTGAAATAACTTTTGAGATACACTATTAAATGATCTGATCCAGGTATACTCGCGAGCAAAGTAATGGAATCATTTCGCCATGTACGGCCCTTGAGATGTGATTCCATTTGTTTGCTCGCGAGTATATTTTCAGGCCATAAAAGCTATGCTTCATCACGTCCTCCTTAATTCCTACTATATGGTCAATAGCGTAGGTGGGTACGCCTAGAGAGTGTGCGCTTTCGTGAATTTCAACTACTCATGAAAGGATACTAAACTATTGTAATGTCTGCCTTCATCACTACTTTCACCTTAAAAAACACTAATGATACACAAACCTCACCACTATTTCTGCAACAATACTTCACACATTCGCGACTGACCACGAGTTTTGCAACTGACGACCCGAGACATCAGATCGTTATCTGATGGACCTTTATGTCATGTTGTAGAACATCTCGGGTTTTATGAAACATCGTCTGTATACATGCCGATTTGAATATGTGTATTTGATATTCGCAGGCTAACGGCGTGATATTTTAACCCTTTCATTCGCATTGTCCAGCCGGGTTAACACACTCGTAGACCGTCTTTTTGTGTTTTTTTCCTGACCAGAATCGTTTGAGCTATTCAGGGCCACCGAGACTTGAACTATGGACATTGCAATTTTTTGCGAAATATGTAAAGGGGAAACTTATGTAACAAACACTCATAAATAGGCTTTCCATTTGCGCGAAATTCCCCCTTTCCTAGAATAAACTTGTATAAACTAGAATCATTTAAGAAATTAGTTTGAGACGTGATAATTTGGAAAAACTAATTGTTTATGGAATGCGAACCACCTTAAGGGGGTTTCACTGATAGGTCTATATTCACAATCATAGTAGTCTCTAGTGTCTCTACTCTTTATTGTATCCTCACGCAAACAAACCATTACACAAAAAATACTAAACTATTACATCTATAGAGGGAGAGGTACGCAAGAGGCGGTCTTCTCCCCCGACAAACCTTTAGGTAAGGAGGAAAAGAAAAAAATAGATTACATAGTTTTGATAAGATTATTAGGAGTAACCTATATTATCATTATCTGATACAACACTATACAACAAAATTGCTATAGGCACTAATAGTATTTTATAAAATACTTTTACAATGCATGTGCTCGAAAAGAGCGTTTTCCAGGCACTAAAATCGTGCGGAAAGTGCCACTTTTTCGCACTAGTGCTTTTTACTTTTCAATTTTTTTTTAATTTTCAAGTCCGTCGTCAGCCCGACAAAGAGTTTTTATTACTCGAGATTTTTTTTACAAATATTTCAATTACTTACACGTTTTCTGTCATATAAAAGTTACATAAATACTACTAACGTATAAAATGATTTATTAATGTTTATGGATTTTGAGTTTGATCAATAAATACATGAATTTTTAATATTCACTTAATGTGTTTGGCTGAACGCATATCTTTCTTATGCCTTTTACAATACGACAGTATGGCGGCTTGCACATGCGCAATGCGCATATGTTGACCGCGCATGTATCTAAAAGCCCGCCATTGTTGTTTATTGTGAGTTTTGTGTAGTTATTTTATGTTAAAAAGATCGAGTGAAAGTGAGTAATCAATAATAATGATTTATTGCGTTTCAATAGTGTCAGTATGTTTCTTAGAACTACGACGGTACAGCGTCTTTTTGTTGTTTAATATAATATTGAGTTACTCAAAATTAATTGTGTTCCAAAACCACAATACAATGGTTTTAACTTTTAAGTGAACAAGCTTAACAGCAAAAGATGTGATGAAGTTGTTCAATGCAATTCCAGATAATAAGTAGGTACCTGACAATCTACCTGGGTTCTTCAATTTTAACCTAGATCTATTTTAAACCAAAATTTCAACATTTAATATATTTCCTCACACAAGGCATAGTAAAATGTTGTATGATACACGCGCGTAAAGATGATTTCCGACTCGTGTCGAATTATACATTCGCTCGCTTCACTCGCTCATGTATAAAAATGACACTCGTCGGAAATCACCTACTTTCCACACTTGTAGCATAAATAACTATTTTATACTCGTCGACCTTAATGTTTGAATTAAGACTTCGTACACAAAACTGAAATCACATACTTTTTACTATGGAGCTCCCAACTCAACATTTCATAACTGTTGAGACAACTAAAATGAAATTGACCAATCACGTGGCGCCTTAACTGAACTATAATGTATTTGACCAATAGGACGCCGTCATGAGAAAGTCAAAAGGTAAACATCAACGCACAAAAAACAAAAAGCCGTTGGTTTCACTTCGTTTTCAATAGATACCAAGTTTGTTTAATTAGTTCAGTTGAGTCGTAGAAAAAGTATTGTATACAATAGTTATATAATTAGCTTTTTAAGTCTCGTACCTTAATTAGGCCACTCAGCAAGCTTCGTGGCCTAAACGTGGTACTCGACTGAAAAAGCATACATTATATAACGATTGCATAAAATACTATTTCTACGAGGTATCTATTGAAAATCTAAGCCCTGCTGAAACTAAGTGCAAGTGCCGGCTAAACGTTCGTTGATGTCTTTTCTTCTGTGACCAACGCGACAGTCTATTGGTCGAATTAAATATAATTCAGTAAAGGGGCCTCGTGCCGGCCTCGTGATTGTTCAAATTGATTTTAGTTGTCTAAACAGTTATAAAATAATTTATTTTAGTTGAGTTGGGAGCTCCATAGAAAAAAGTATGTGAGTTTGGTGGATGAAGTCTTAATTCAAATATTAAAATCGACGAGCTTAAAAAACACTTTACTGGTTTATAAGGAACTAGCTTCTGCCCGCGACTCCGTCCGCGTAGAACTCGTTATCGTAGCTCCACACACCCCCCACCCCCCATTTTACCCCATTAGGGAATGATTTCCGAGATAAAAACTAACCTATGTCCTCCACCGGGATTAAAACTATCTCCATACCAAATTTCATCTAAGTCGGTTCAGCGGTTTAAGCGTGAAGAGGTAAAAGACAGACAGACAGAATTACACACTTTTGCATTTATAATATTAGTATGGATATGGATTCGACTAATAGGACGTCGCCTTGGTCATAGAAGAAAAGACATCAATGAAACGATGAGTCAGTGGGCTGCACTTCGTTTAGTAGAAAAAGTATTGTATACAATAGTTAAACAATTAGCTCTTAAATTCTCGTAACTTACTTTAAGCCACTCGGCAAGCCTTGTGGCCTAATAGTAGGTACATTGTGATATTTGTGATACAAGTGAGGTATGTTGATAATTACATCAGAGGCGGAATTATCAATCAATTATATAATTTGATTTAGAGGTCCTCATTAAAGTAAAATTTTGACGAGTCTGCTGTTCTAAACTTTTTTTTTACGTAGTTGCGTTTCAAATTGTTCTGATATATTATATGTTTTTGGATTCTACATCAATGTAGCTTTATAATCATATTTTTTTAATGGCCAAATAGTTACTTGTTTTCACGTCATCGTTGCAAAAAAAAAAAGGTGATTTTTTGAATTTTACCTGTGATTTTTTTTTTTTCTATGAATACATGTTATGAATGTCCCAGTTGGGCAAAGATATTTAAAGTTTATATAAATTTAGTCTTTTTTACTCCCCCATTTTTGAGAAAAGCACGCTCGCAAGCTCGTCCGTTTAAACAAATACTCAGCCTGCAATTGCCTCCTTCCCGGCCACGGCAATAATGTACTATTACTTATTTGATGGCAACAGGTTTTTACTCACATGTTGTTATACATCGCCAAGAATTTCCAGTGGCGTCCATTCTTTTTATCACTTTTCTAGTCACCACGAGTCATTTCTGTTAATAACCAAACACGCATTAACAATGTTTACAAATATCTGTGAAATAACCTATAATGTGGCGCGTAACAGTTTTTTTTCGTGAACTTTGCGCAGTGCGCGCGCATTAGATGAAATCTCTAAACAGCCAATAAAAATAAAATAAATTTAAAAAATAATTAAAATGTTATCTTTATTAATTAATAAAAAATGTTATCAAAAATGAAAAGTTTTACTAAATTAAACGTTTGTATATCATATCCAAAAATAAATAGTCAATTAATTAACAAAAAGGATTTAATTAGTTTAGTCGAGAATTAAAAAAAAAGCTGTAAGCATATCCAAAAATAAATAGTCAATTAATTAACAAAAAGGATTTAATTTGTTTAGTCGAGAATTAAAAAAAAAGCTGTAAGTACATTCTGTACAACCCGGTTAATTTAAGAATGCACCGTGTGCATGCATACATCTTGCTGCTAGGTGCCAACGTGACTTAATCGGGATATAACCATAACACACAAGTGTCGTAATGTTATAAAACACGCGTGTTTAAAATCCAGGATTATGAGCCTAAAAGCGACACAATAAGAGGTACGTTACGAGCAATTGTGTTGAAAACACTGTACCTAAATAGAGCCCTCATTGTGTAACGATTCTATAAAATCTATTTACCGATTGATATTGGTTTGGTCATCTGCATGCAGGTAAACAAACAATGAGTTCCAGAAATATTGAAAAAAAGACCGGGTTGCACTCCGGGAGTGCCGGCAGAAGTGAAAACTCAATAACATTGTAACAGTTTTTCGATCAGGTCACGTGACATCTTACGGTGTAACCCTAAAAATGAATTTGACGCAAATTTATAAACAATTATCAATTATTTAGGCGGACGGGCCGCAGGAGCGTTGGGTGCGACGGGCCGGCTCGCCCGTCGGCGGCGGCAAACAAAATACCAATTTGTTTTTGCCATTGCCAAATATTTATCAAAGCTTTATCTCTTTAGGAATAACGTCCAAATTCGAACTATTCGAATTTGCAAGAACAGCAGACGGTGGCGGCGAACAAAATATCAATTTGTTTTTGCCGTTGGTAAATATTTTTCAAAGCTTTATCTCTTTAGGAATAACGTCCAAATTCGAACTATTCGAATTTGCTCAATAGCAAAACGGTGAAGGACGCTTGGACAAAATTACAAATTTATTTGCAGAATATGCTATTGCAAAAAGTGTTTAACGGCTTTATACTCTTTCGAATAGCGTTCAGTTTTGAATGAAGTCGAATCGGCTAGCAGCAAAATATAAAAGTTTGTGACCGCCTTCACATCTGACGTCACAAAAATCTGTCGCGTATTTAACAATTTTTCCCCATCCCAAAAAGTGCTCAGCGCCGCTAAAGAAGTTTTCACTTCAAAAAAAGGGCTATACCTATGGCTTTTTCTTATTCCAGTTTTTTTGAAGGAACCCGTAATGGATTACGTAATAAACACTGTATTTATTGTTATTCATCTGTTGTTTCAGGGTTCCGCAAGATGAGACTGAAGTTACCCATAACGAGATCGTAGCATAGCCGATGTCATCGCAGACATAGCCAGGTAAATCTAACAAATGGCGTAACACACTTAAAAACAGTCATCTTATTATCCTAACAACATTACATGAAGTAAAAGCAATAATTTACTATAGTGGGAGATTCTGGTAATTCTAAATCTTGATCAACAATTTAAAAATACATCTTGCAAAATAAGAAGAGAGTCTTGTTACTAAAGTAGACTTTAGATTTGATTTGCTTCGTAGAGGAAAGATGATTCAAGTTGGGAGATGATACGACATAATATTATGTCATGCATAATAAGGTATTATTTACTTTTCAAGGTTATATGACGTTATATTGTCACGAATGCAATATTTTTCAGAACCTTGTCACTTTAAACTTATGATGCATTTGCTTGGAAGATCGCTTAAGTAATATATTGCTTAAATGTGACAAAGTACTAAAGCATATTCAATGGGTCGTGATGATACTATTGATAGATAATTGTTCATGACTTTGTAATACTTCAAGATTATCGATATTTTCTGCACGCTTTGCTTTATGTAAAATTAAGAGTTATATCTGACATTTGGAAAAGCAGGGAATATCATCAGTAAATAAGAAAACAATAGTGAATTATTTTATGTTCATCGCTTATTTCAACAAATCTTTACAGATAATACCGATGATATCGAAACTTCAATAAACATAACCAACACCGAAACCGTGAAAACGGTGCCAATAAACAAATGACAGATGAAACTGGCACCACAGACAAACCTGAAGATGGCGATAACGTAAAAAACGAAAACGAACCGAAAGAACCGAAGAGAACAGTTTCATTTAACAGAGACGTACACGTGAAGAGATTCGGTGAGTCTCGGACTGATGACACTCTTGAACACTACCATGCGTATCGAAGCGAGCGTAATCAGTAGAATCAATTTAGTAATTGCAAAAATAATAACATTTGCCATTTGTGTTTGTCTACAGAAATATATATATACGTTTATAAGTACATAGTTAGTACGCAGTTTTTTAATAAACTGATAATTTTGTACGCAAAGCAAAATCGGCAACAAAGACGTAAACAAAAAAAAATCTTCATGTAGGTACCTTATTATTATTACCTATACATATGTTTCAGTTATATGTCACCATTACAGAATAGTAACGAGAAGTGTGTAAATCTTTTCTAAATTTAGACACCTTTCCTAAGTGTTGATGGAGACTACTATTGTTATGGATTATGTATATTATCATCAAGGATAGGACAAACGCCCGTCATTTTGAAAACTTAACCCTGTTCTGTACAGTAGAGACTTCCTTATATTAATAAAAAAAATTAGGTACTAGATAAGAATAGTTTATTCGTGACAATACAAAACAAAGGACAAAAGTAATGTTTTATGGTTTTTTTTTTTTTTTATGTATTGGTTTCTGTTTTTTGTTTTGTTTTTTTTTTTACACGTTTCTAAAGTGACAACGTCAATGCTTGACAAGGATGATTAGAATATTACCTATTTTATCTAAATGGCCAGTAGTAAACAAAGTCATTGAAATCAAGTAGTGTCTAATGCGATGATAGAAGAATAGGTAATTTTGTGATAAATGTGTTGAAGTACATTAAATTATAATATTTTGAGTAAACTTCTAAAAAAAAAATATCATTAGGAAGTCTCTACTGTACAGAACAGGGTTAAGTTTTCAAAATGACGGGCGTTTGTCCTATCCTTGATTATCATATTGCCATTATTACTCTTTCTAAAAGACCGTATCACACGTATAATAGTCCATATCCATACAATTCATGTTCATTGTTTTAACTGAACTCACTTCATACCGAAGTTTCATTATGCTTAGCTGTATTTAAAAAAATCGGTCCAAGACCTGATTAACTCCTTCATATGATCAATATTAATTTGACCGGATGCCTTTTGGACTGCATAATGTACCCGTCACTGGTCTCGGTTGAAAACTTCGTAAATACTTTCAGCAATAGTGTAAACGATGGTCTAATTCGCCGATATTAATGGTGTGTTCAAGAGTTTACCCGGTAAATATAGGTCTATCTATTAACCACTTACATTTACTGAAAGAAAAGAGCGGGTTGTTAACATACTAATTTTCGATTAACGCTCACATCTAACTGGTATGTCTGTGGAAACTATAGCTTAAATAACACCAGGCACTTTCCTCAACTTTTATTTTAATTATATGACGTATAGTTAGTTAAATAGTTTTTTACAATACCAACAAATTTCTTAATGTATTGTCCATTGATGTAAATGCAGTTCATAATTCCTTGAAAACCTTGGAGAGATACGAAAATACATTGGATAAAGATTTCACGTACGAAGAAGTTAATTGTAAAACATTTTGTTCATTTCGTGCACTTTGTTTCGCACATTGATTCGTCTAAAGGTAAGCAATATAAGTAGGGTGATTTTCTTCTGACCTAAATTATTCAACATGATTAGAAATGAACTTAAAATTATAAAAAAAACAATACAACAAAGAAGTGAAGGAACTAATTGAGGTGCAATACAGTTTCATACTAATCAAAATATGAGGAAGTTGCAAAATACTAACACGGTACTTCCTTTAATTGAAGTTCTAGTTTATTGTGTAGACGCACGCATCTACAGCATTGTGCTAACATGTAACGAACGATCGCCGCTGACTCACTCCAGAGTAAAGGAAGCAATCTTTTTTTTTTGTTTTAATTTAGGATCCTGTGTTGGCCTGCGATAGCGGCCAGTAACAGATATATTTGGGGACGCGCCTCTCCGAGGGCCTTATGGGCAATCAATTTGCGCGTAAATCCTGTTTTACACTTAACGCCAAGTAACTTAAATATAACAAGATCAGATTATTTGTGCCTTTACACGACTCAATTAGGTTATGCATTTTTGTCTTATACTAAGTCGTTCTTTTTTATTGGGAAATGGCGATGTTATCAATGAAGCAGGTCCATTAATACCTGATATAATTGCGGATATGGTCGATCTGGGGCAGACAGTAGGTGTATTCGATGCAGATGGAGATAAAGAGCCCATTGTTAACGGATCCGAAACAAAACAAGGTCAAAACGGGCACGAGTGACGACGTTACTGACTTGCCACAATTTTACGGTAATACTTCGGAGCAAATAGATATTTTTTGCTGCATGGAGAATAATTACTTTTGTGGTTAGGTGATTGATACTGGACCAAGAACGATAGATAAATACAAGGTCGAATGCAAATTTGGGAATGCGTTGACCGAGCCGTACTAGCTATATATTGGAGATTGTTCTTTGGTGTATTCATATCATTCATTGAAGTGGACGGATTTAATAATTTCTCCTATTTTTAACTCCCGACGCAAAGAGAGGGGTGTTATAAATTTAACGTGTGTGTCTGTGTATCTGTCTGTGGTATCGTAGCTCCCAAACGGATGGACCGATTTGAATGCGGTTTTTTTGTGTCATATATAATTTTATTCCAAGTGTTCTTAGCCATGTTTCATGGAAATCTGTTCAGCCGTTTTTGAGATATTGGACTTTGAAATGAAAATGTCGGGGGTTTTTCAACTTTTCTAAGTTGTAGTTATATTTGAGGTGTTCAATAATGAGCATTTGTTCCTACAATGATACAATTACATTTCATTGTATTATATTATTTCTTTTGTACATCAAAAAACTTATCAAAAGAAATGTGGAGATAGATTTGTTATCATTATTGTTACGCTTTTACTATCCCCAAAAACAAACTTTTTTTGGACTCCAGCAACGCTTTTACAAATCTTATACATACTAACTATGTACACACTTTAAATTGCCTTGCCCAGACTATATATGGCCAGAATACCAAACTTGGCGTATAAAAATATTTGCCTTCAAACCAGTCGGACGTGCAGGCTAATTTGTTCGCAAAAACACTGATAACAACTCAAACACTCAATTGTCTGCAAAAAACGAGACAATGTCTCGCTGTGGAAGAGAACTTTTTGCGTTCATGATAAAAATGTGCCGTATTACGTAACAAGCGATGTTCTATCGTAAGAAATGAGTAACACGAGATAAAAGAGACAAAAAAAATAGACAAATGATTGAATCATAAGTCGCTGAGACAAGCTCGAAGAAAATTTTATTTCTGAGACAAGCTCTCAACAATGCCCTAACACGATATGAACGTGATATGTAATTTAAGAATTCTCAAAAATTTAAAATACCATTACAATTATTACATAATTACCAAAGTTACATAATTATGCCCAAATCAATCAACAAGTGGTCGTTAAACGGTTTGCAGATCTTCGAACTGACAAATTATAATACAACAAGGGTATCAATATAAAATTTAAGATATTTTTCACATTTCATACATTTTCAGACATCATTCTGCGCGGTTTAATTTTGCGACTTGAGGATGGAATGATTAATCTTTCGGTACGTGTAGCTAATGAGCCAATCTTGTTATTTTGTGGGAATATATTTCGCGATACGATCGCCGTCCGCGCCTGCGATCAATTCTCTGTCGTCACGAGGAAAGGCATCAAATGTATTTAATCTTATTATACTTACATCGTTTTCCATTAGAGCAACCGGCTCTGTTTTTGCCGTCCGCCTCACCGTGTCATGGTTAATTGAAGACGAAATTCGATCCTTTGCCCTGCCTCTCTCAAAACTGCTGTGTGAAATCCTTATTTCACACAGCACACATGACAGCACAAATGATGTCGATTTTCTTGCCGGATCATTACAGAAGATTTATTGGGATCGTAAATAAATAACTTGAGAGATCAAGTCGAATTCAAGGTTGGTTCAGGTAAAATTTGGAGGAATAAATTTGGAATATTATGTGTGTAATAATTCTCATACCCTCTCATTTAGGGATTGAGGCATGTGCCCGGTAGTGGGACGTATATAGGCGGAATATGATGAGGTTTTATACCCGGCTAAGACTAGATTCCAGTCCACTAACAAACAAAAGACCTGTGAAACATGAGGCAAGGGTCAACTAGTTCGGTGCCAGCGCTCTACTACCCATTATAATTTATAACACTGCAGCAAAGTGCAAGTTAAATACCATCGTGATATTTGCGAGGCTTTTCCATGTCAAGAGTCAGTCGGCTGTTACGGTTATGTCATCGACTTGGCTTAGCAGAGTTGCAAAAGTTCCATGCTTTGTAAGATCTTAAGGTTTAAACTTTATCATTCTTATCAATCTTCGTTATTTCCAACACATTTTTGGTATGCAGCACATTAAATGCAAGACAAAGTACGAAAAAATCATCACTATCACTATTTGAGTTCAGAAGCCTGTAAAACATGTTGTTACGTCATATAATTTTGAGCAGAGGTCAAGGTACCAAACTAAAATCCTTGTTTGGCGGGGTAAAATTTATTTCGCAATAAAAATAAGGCTTTGTGCATTTCTCAGAATTATCTTTCAACGGAATATGATTTGGATCGGTCCTACGATTATTAATCTGATTCTGTATTAAGTAGTTATTCCCTGTGACCGTAGCGCCAAAGAACGAGAGAAGTTCTACTTGAAAAAAATCGTCTAGTACACTTTACAACTGGTTTTAATTTTACGCCTAATATAGACATGCTTCATCCATATCTGATACGTCAATGAAAACATCAATCGGAAAAAACCATGTCAATTTTTTCAATGACTATGATAATTGATAACATAATATTTAATAAGTCAATTGAGAGATCATTCACAATTCTGACATCATTAGACAGGTTAGACATAATTATTTGGTTATAGACTTCTATAAGTAGGTATCATTAGTGGGGTACGAGTATGTTGTACCTAACGTAAGCTAGGTTGTAAACATTAAAACGTAAGAAAGAAAGCTTATTGAAACATTGCATTTTTTTTTAAATGTATATTTGTTAATTTAAATGTGGAAGATACACTATAATTTTATTGTGGCTTAGCTTATTGGCACGCAGTAGGTAATCCAAAGATACCGAGTTCGATTCCCAGTCTGTTCCGATAGTGTGAGCGTTTTTTTCTATGGGTTAGATCTTGGAGCAATCGTTAATTTGAAAAACGAAAACAATAAAATGTGTCTTATGACTCCCGTGATTAAGACAAACCCTGGACGATGGTATCTATAGGCTAGCTTGTCGTAAAGTGTGGGTTGATGAATTCTTTTTTTGAAGTGAAAACTTCTTTAGCGGCGCTGAGCACTTTTTGGGATGGGGAAAAATTGTTAAATACGCGACAGAGTTTTGTGACGTGTGTCAGCAGTGTCTTACAGTGTCGACCACCACCAGTATGAATCTCCGAATAATTTGATTCAAAACATTGCATGCCGTACGTAATGGAAGTCATTACACACCCATGTATCTTCTAATGGTTTGGATAAATCACAAATTAATTCACAACTGTTAGGCACACTAAAAGCATTAAGTATTTCAATGACCCAAAAACATTGCCAAAATTGAATTCTTTAACTGATTAATCGTAAGATCGCAATCGTATCATTATAAATGGTAGATCATGATCATCGAGATTTGTCCGGTGCTTTTGCAACGATGACCAGAAAAGGAATCCTGCGCAGGTCAATGCCAAGACGGCATACGTGTAGCGGCTTAACATTTGTGAATCCGCATTGCGTTTTTGATTTTACTTCAACTTTGGACTCTGTTTCCAAAGAGGAAGGTTAATTTTTCAACTGTTTTCCTACATAAGATAGGATTACTGCAAAGTTTCTAGTCAATGTGTGTCGGGTAACGTCATCGTGGACATTTTTGGTAATGTCTGAGTAACAAGAAACTTGGAACGCCCCCGCGACGGAGGAGAGTGCCGCAGGGTGGTGAACTGGGACCTTTTATTATCATAATTAAATAAATAAATAAATATTTGCGGACGATCTTACACAAATCGACCTAGTCCCAAACTAAGCAAAGCTTGTACTATGGGTACTAGACGATGATAAACATACATATATATAGAAATAAATACATAGAAAACATCCATGACTCAGAAACAAATATTATGCTCATCACACAAATAAATGTCCTTACCGGGATTCGAACCCAGGACCTCTTGCTTCGTAGGCAGGGTCACTACCAACTAGGCTAAAGCGGTCGTCAATTAGTAATTTAACGTCGTTTGTTTGTATTTAATGATATAGTATTGTTTTGTTAATTTTAGTTTTCTGCTAGTTAACTGGTAGTAATAATTGCATTTATTTACCGATAGCATGGCCTCCCAACTCGAACAACGTATAATTATTACAAAAAAGAACTCATAGATGGCGACACAGGTACCGAGCGAAACATTTGAACCAGTAATCGTGAAGATATAATGATTTTTACACCTTAATAAATTCAACGTACCTTAATTATATCGCAAACATCCTTCCTTACATAAAATAAAGGTAAATTGTATAAGTTTAGTAAATGCAATAAAATTGGTACTAAATACATTACGTGTGAGTTAAGTAAGTTTGCTAAGTTTGCTACACGTATTATTGGGACTGTCATTAGATGGCGCCATCACTGGTCGCGACAGTTCTATGGTACCACAGGCTCCAAGCGTTTGGTTATATATAATTTTGTGTGATGTGTAATATTGTCTCGAAAATACTACTTTTATATCAAAAAAATCAAAAATACTCTATTTGTTGCTCGGGAAGTCAATGCCATCTGGTGATATCTCAATGTATTACTAAAACTATCAGGTAGGCTGACAGCGTCATAGCCGTGGTAGCTCGGATACTGCATCTACTGGTGTAGCTACGGGACTAAAATTGTATACAGAATTGCCTACATTAGGACGGTACGCTTTTGCTCTATGAGATTGGGTATCTGTACTTGTATTCTTTAAACTGTGCCGATAGTAAAGAAACTAAATCGTTATAGGCCAAACGGTTTAACTTATTTGTAGAAATATGGCTACCCAAATCACCTAAGTCGTTCGTACAAAGGTAGATTCTACGAACATTATTACATGAATCTATTTCAACGTTTCAAGGCTCATAAACCTTTATTAACGATCTAATTATTAGTTATGAATCATAGAAGTATATACAGGCCATATCGCACGACGCACACGCGGCTGTTGTTTAATGTACGGCTATTGGCTAGTGTGTCATAGTGTGCTCAATAATTAACAAGAAATCTACTGAAACAGTTTTTGTTGTAATACCTATTATATCTATACTGGAAAACAACTATGAATAACAATGTATTATTATCCATCCTGTCCTGTGTAGCTTCTGCTAACGAAACGGTAAATCCGATGGTTCTGAAGTAAAGCATGATATGATATTTCAAAATATAAATCTACCTCATTGAGGCGCGATTAAATATTCCATTACTAAAGTATATTTTTATACACTTCGTGAAAACATCGTGAGTATCAGTGACATGAAACTCTGCCGACTTGCCGCGGCTAGTCCGGGAGCTGGTGTTGTCTTGGACTTACGATCAGACTGAAGAAGCCATCAAGTAAAGAGCTACCTGCACCCTTCAACTATATTGCAAGTATACCAAGTTGGTTTTATGTAAACATAACCTCTAAAATGCACTATGTAAACAAGACGAAAATTATCAATTGACTGTAATTCCAGCGTAAGGAAATATTAAATTAATGTAACCGTTCATAATTTAACACTTAAATTATTAGTAGTCTACAACAATTAAAACCCTGTTATTACATTAGTTCATCTATAAACATTGTCCAATTCTGACAAAATGATTCCGGCTTGATATTCCGTAAGACATCGCTTGTATTCATTATAAATTACTTCTCGAGCGGAACCGCGTATATTGTTTTGCTCATTGTATGGAATTTAATTGCATTTGAATGTTAATATCCGCGAAATTTAATAAATACGGTAAATTAACAACACAAAATGACAATACGTCTATGGACGTCTACTAGCAAAGAAAATATAACCCAAATATGACCGCTAGCATATGACAAGTTTAACGAAGTTACCAGGGTTGACAAATACCTATTTGTTCCGTTTCTAGACTTTTTTGCCAAGTAGTATGTATGGTATTATGTAGATATTTTTGAATTGTTGTCTTTTGTAGATATCGAAGAACACGACTGTACAGTAGCGAATTTAAAATTGAAAACAGTTTTTTTTCATAGCATTAATAAATCCTTTGAAGTTCCCAACAATGAGCTTTAACATGATCAAAGGTTAAGTTTTTTTTTCGGTTTGTAAATCAAAGCCGTCAAAATCGATTTCGCCCGACACCAACGTAAAAAACTCGATAATTACTCGATTGCACCGGATGAGCGTGATTATGCGGTAACATTCGGCTCGTCCTTCGCATTCTTGTCGTGACAGACCCACACCACGTGGGTGCCCTGCGATTATTTGTTGTGAACAGGTTCCTAACATTCGCTATTAGAGTTCCGTCGGCCGATGAGAACTCTCCCAGAAGGTTTATTCGTTGCTCTTTTCCGTTTACTTATCTATGTATTACTGTTGGTAAAAAATCCATATTAGGTTAGTAGTTAGATAGGTATATTATATAGCTGTCAAACTTTTTTTACACATTTTTTTTTCAAATACGTTTCTTAACGAAGTTCTCGGTTTCAGCTTGGGCAAAAATTCTTTCGTATCTCGTCTGTCCGGCAGTTCTCGTCTACAGGTCTCATTTCTCTCGTGAAATTTGTGAAAATATTTTGGTTACAAATATTTGCCCTTATCGGGATCTGAACCCAGGACCGTCAGCCTCGTAAGCAGGGTCACACACAACCTACAATTAGTTATATTGCACTCAATTTATGCCCACTGGGCTTAACCGGTCATCAAACTAAAGTTTATTCATGTGACGTTGACCTGCGGGACCCACGGCCCGCTGACCTTGACAGCTGGCTGTATGCGCGTACGCAACCGGGGCATTGTTTCGACCGTCATTTTCTTTAACTCAACACGAAGGCGGTGAGAGCGCCGCGGCTTTCAAGTTCAACTCATATCAATAAATTCTTATATATAAGTTTTTTTTACTAGTGTAAACAATTTTCTACCAGCTTTTAACTTGTTCTGTTCAAATAAGTTGTCCCTTTGCCGGTATCCGAATGAGGTGTAATTTGGAAAACTTATGTAAATTCGGTGATAATGCAATATTTTGGCATTTAAGGCATCGCCGAGCTGATCTAATGATAGAGGTTAGTAGCCATAGCGACTCCTGGTCTACACAAAATAAACCTATCGCGTTGGAGCTCATTGGTAGCCTCTAGACGAGTTGTTGATGATCTGAAAAATAGCAGACGGCAAAAAAAACTTGGAGGTAGGTACCGAAAAAATGTTTTACCCGTTTGCCGAAGGAGAGGAGGGTTATGTTTTTCGAGCGAATGTATGTATGGATGTATGTATGTGTGTATGTCTTATTCTTTGAGCTGCAGCCTAAACCGTTTGACGGATTTGGACATATGAGGTGTCGTTGGATTCCTCTTAATCGTAGGAGTGACATAGGTTATAATATTTGTAAAACAAGTTTCTGTCAAAAATTATATTTTTGGTACAAGCTTTTATTGCCGACTGTACTTTTCTGTATGTATCATCATCAACTGCTCATTGAGACGATTCTAACGAGCCCAAACTCAACGGGGTTACGTCGGTTAAGTGCTGAATGTGAATACCCATGGCCACCTTCTGTCTTCATCATCAGATCAGCTCGATAGTACCACAATATTGGATTCTCATCCAAACTATACTAATACCCAAAATTTCAGCTCAATCGGTTACCGGGAAGTAGGTCAAATTTAACTTGCAAGATTTGATTACAGACAGACAACGGGACAGGTGAAAATAAATAAAAAGTTGTAAAAACAGTCGGGTTTTACGACAAATCTTGTGATTTCACTTGTTTGACAGAAAATTCATTCACTCCGCGTTTTACACAAAACGTAAACGTAGCCGCGGGATAAGATATAAGTATCTACAGATTATACAGAATAAAAAACAACACCAACTGTATATACTTAGGACGGCTGAATATTAGTACAAGTAGAATAATACATACCGTAAAATGGGATGAAAGGGGGCTGAGATGGGATTTTAAGGCTACTGCTACAAAAATAATGTATTCCGATTTAAAATGGAGCTATAGTAATACTCATAATAATAAAAAATCGATCCAACAATCTTCCAAAATCACCTTTGTATGAAATCCCATCTCACCCCAATTACGAGGGACTACCGGGTGAGGTGGGATTTCCAGTTTATCGTCAAAGTTATGAAATGGAACTACCCAAAACGAAATAAAAACTAAAACACAAACGTCCGGAACACTTATTTACAACATTCCGTTATCATATGTAAAAATAAAATGTTATCGAGGTGTGAATGTCAGTTTTGACCCTACTCACCCCGTTTTACGGTATTAGTATAGTAATAGATTGACATTGAGAAGCATTCGGAAGCATCCGTACATCCGTGATCTTGCTATTCGTGTCAAATTCATTTACCTATCTAATATTGGACATGAAAACCGGCTCTACGGTGACGTACATATCAATAAGTTCTGAGAGTTTACAAGTATTGTAGACCTTGTTGCATTCACATCAAGGTTTATTTTTGATGAAATATTACTCATTCTTGTCATATTTACTTTATTAGAACATGTTTTCGTGACGTTTGTTTACAATGGTGCTGTTGGAGCGGCTACACGAGTATAGGTACTTAAGTACGATTTTTCCTTTCAATAGTCTGATCAGACTACACAGAATAATTTACTTTAAAAACAAAGTTTTAACCGACTTAAATTTATTACTCCGCCAAGCCACGAGGACATTTCCACATTTCTTTTCCAATTTACCACATGTACTGATTTCCGAGAGCAAATGCGTTAATTATTAGAGAAAAAACCTAATCGCTGTATGTGCCCCGATAATGTTTGAGGACTTCCGTCGATTCAACAAGGATCTCACCTTTGGCACTTCATTAGTTGCTATTTCAACGGAATCTTATCAGAATCTGTGACTTACTTTTGTACTTTTAAGTACTTACTTACATAATTGAGGAATTCCATAAGTCATCTGTGGTCTTCATCATCAATTCCACTTCACCGAATTTATGATTTCCGGGTGTAAATACACGAGTTATAATAGAAAATACCAAAATCACTACACGCGTGCCTAATATAATTGAGGAGTTCCCTCAATTCCTCATGGATCCCAAAAATGGGACCCACCTAGAAGCATATACTTACAAACAAAAAAAAAATACGAATCGGCTCATCAATGACGGAGTTCTGAGGTAACAAACATTGAGAAAAAAAAATATATATATATATATATATATATATATATATTTAACCGAATTCAGAACCTCCTCCTTTTTTTTGACGTCGGTTAAAAAATAGTACATACTTCATTCGAATACCTAAATATTATTAAACCAAGAAATTAATACAATAAAGCAAAATTATCTTGAGTCAATTGGTTTTTCTCTTGATACGAAAGAATCATCTTAATAGGGATGATGACTAAGATTTTTTTGTGACGTCATTCGAACCAGTTTTTGGAGAGGAACAAATGTTTGCATGGGAGCAACTACAATTGAAGAACATAAATACCTAAAAAAATTAGATAAAGATTGACCTCGCTGGCGGCAGCGCGAAACGCTTCATACTGTGTGTCTATACAAGTGTGACGTCACATTTGTATATTTGTACTAATCGTAGTATGGAAAATCTGGTAAATTGTTGTTTCGGTCGCGAAATACTGCGTTTAAGTACATAGTTGTCGTACAATTTTGTTTCTAGAAAAGCGTAAGGATTCTATTGGTAGCTTTTAATTTACTCTTGGACAATAAAAAAAAATGCATATTTTTTCTAAACTTTCAAGGTTCATATCTTTTTATGATGTTAATTATATTTTATAATTTATACTTTATTACGATAATTTGATGGTTTACTATCCATTTAGCATCACTATGTTATCAATTTGAACATGAGGCATCATGCCTATTCAATAGGTATTTGTGTCATTCAAGATATGGGCGGCTTCCTAATTTATTTCTTGATTCATATAATCCCGACTTTGTCAAAAAAATACGTACAAATGATAATAATTTACTTTAAAAACAAACCGACTTCTATTCAGTAGGTACTCCGCCAAATCACATGAACATTTCCTTTCCACTTTACCACATGAACTGTTTTCCGAGAGCAAATTATGCGTAGATTATTACAGAAAAAAAAACCGGCCAAGTGCGTGTCGGGCCACGCGCAGTGTAAGGTTCCGTAGTTGCCTGTCTGTCTTTGTTACATCGACGTGCGGTGCGATTGCATCGGCCGAATTTGTACGAAAATCGGCCTTTCGAAGTACACATTAAGTTGGTCGACTATTACTCTGTAACTACTTATGCCTACTTGTCCGTGATAGTTTTCCTTGTAAATTCATTATATGTACTGCTACCACGAATTTTTTCACATCCACAGTTTAGCCGGCAGGGGGGCGGGACACATGACTCGAACAAAAATTAGGGGTTTAATTAAAGCCCAATATCTCGCAAACTAATCACTGATTTGAAAAATAATTTTGAAAAATGATTTTGAAAAACCGATAATATTTTTGAACGATCTATCCAACGATACCCCACACCATGGGTTTAACGAGAAAAAAAAAATACATCCCCGCTTTAGGTGTAGGGGAGGCACCCTAAAAAAAATTTTTTTTCAAGATTTTATTGTACTGTTTGGTCGGCGTGATTGATTTATATACCCATGCCGAACTACAGTTTTCTAGTAGTAATGGTTACTGAGCTAAGCCGAAGACGGACAGACAGACAGACAGACAGACAGACAGACAGACAGACAGACAGACAGACAGACGGACGGACATGGCGAAACTATAAGGGTTCCTTGTTGACTGCGGAACCCTAAAAACCAAACCACTGTATGTGGGCCGATAATATTATAGGAGTTGCGTCGATTTATCAATAATCTCAGAAACACCTTTGGTACTTCATACCTAGTTGTTTTTTTTAACGGAATCATACCAGAATCTGTGACGTAATTTTTATAATTTTAAGTACATCATTGGGGAGTTCCAGGAGACATCTGTGATCTTCATCATCAGTTCCACTCCACCTCATTTGTGATTTCCGTGTGTAAATACGCGAGTTATAATAAAAAATAGCGAGATCACTAGATACACGCGTCCGTACCTAATATATATATAGGTATATTATATACTTGTATCGAGCGTGTATTTATTGAATACGATGCGATAGTCGAATCAAACTATAGCAAGCAAAACCGAACGTGTACTGCCGCTGGTAGATGCAGGAAATCTCCAAGGTCCACCCATAATGACTGGACTTAGCGCCAATGCAAGGTCTTCTTACATAGCACCTGAGAGTATCTGTAACATCGTGATACAACAGTGTTTAAGGTCTTGACTTTGAAATCAAGCGGTAGCATTTAGCTAGAATTAGTGGTGTGTACAAAGTTGGAGACGTTGGAGTGCTTCCACGGTACTCTGCTACTAATAATTTGGCAACACCACTCTTTAAATGTCATATTTCTATGTAATTGAAAATGATGATGATTGATGAAATTTAAAGGAAAGAAAGAAAAAAATATTGTCTCACGGACAGACACAAAAATAACATAATAATACATATAGATAAAAACTGGCCAAGAGCGTGTCGGGCCACGCTCAGTGTAGGGTTCCATAGTTTTTCGTCCAGAAATTATTTTGTAATTTTTTTCAAAAACTATTCAACCTAAGTATCAAGTTCAAAATAATTTTCCTAGAAAGTTTTTATAAAGTTCTACTTTTGAGATTTTTTTCATATTTTTAAAGCTTATGGTTCAAAAGTTAGAGGGGGGGGACACATTTTTTTTTTACTGCTGGAGCGATTATCTCCAAAAATATTAACATTATCAAAAAATGATATTAGCAAACCCCTATTCATTTTTAAATACCTATCCAACAATATATCACACGTTAGGGTTGAAATGAAAAAAAAAAACACTCCCCACGTTACATATAGGGGAGGAGGTACCCTAATAAAATAAAATAAAACACTTATTTTACCACTTTGTCGGCGTGATTGATATTAGTACTAAATTTCAGCTTTCTAGTGCTAACGGTTACTGAGATTATCCGCGGACGGACGGACAGACAATGCGAAACTATAAGGGTTCCTAGTCGACTACGGAACCCTAAAAAGCTTATTTGTGTGACAAAGGCAACGAACTCAATATGATGTGCTGATGCTGAGATAGTCATTGCGGCTGCACAGCGTTGGTTATCAGTTCGCACGTACGAAAAAAACATAGAATTAGCTCCTTACAAACTACCCAAACACCCGGCTGCCTGTCGTCTAGCACAATTTGCTGACAAGTCGCTTCGCGCGCGACTGAGCGTCTCCTGTCTCACTCGCACCGTGCAAATTAGATAGAGGAGGGTAGATCTTTCTCGACTCGCGTCGCGGCGCGGCGTTGGTAGTGCTTGCCCCCCTGGCTTCGTTTTGACACCCCGCCCCCAGCCCGCATATAATGGCAAAGGCACTTCTTCGTTCGCTGTCTCCATACAAAATGATCGGATAATATCCCACGTCCAAGTCGTGGGGTCATTCGAACCTGTGAATCCACTGTGAAAGCACGAACTCCTGAAAAGCAGGTGTATGACCCATCAGGGGGGCACTCGGACAGGGAACGTGTTAAGGTGGTGTTGCCATATTATAAGACTTAGGCGGGCGGATTTTAACATTTTTAACCATCTTCCTCTGGCCAGTAATTGGAAGTTTCTGCCCGTAGTAGGCGATAATTTCTGCAATTTGTATAATACACGAGTGTTTGTAGTATCACAGCTAGGTACATACATAAGAGGGCTTACTTAAGTTTTTTACTTAAGTATAATAGTCATCAAAACAACACCCACGGTGTACAATGTCACTAGTAATGAATGAGACAATATATGTACAGGTGTTTGCAAATTATGAATGATTATTTAATGTAAGTACTATTCAAGTACATAAAAACACATCCACCGTTCGTAGTTTAGCACTCTTTAGGGGAGGCCTGTGTCTAGCAGTGGACGTCTTTCTACTGATATGATGATGATGATGACGATAATGATGATAATAATGAAAAAAAACCATCAAGGTATCTCCTACATGGCTATTTACTCGTAAAGTTTAATTCTTCCATGCGTCTGACTGAGAGGTCGCTTTTCTCAAGCGATTCTCGTGAAATTTTGTGAGCAGGATCAATAATTATATAGCTTTTCTCAAACATGCAATGAAATATTGACGTTGTGTTCTTCATAATGGGCTTCGACGTTTCGGATGCAGCGAGACGAGAGACCCGTAATGGCATTTCATACAAAACTGGAGGCCTAGGCCGGCAAGATGGTCTTTTTTAATGTCTATACCACAATTTGTGGCACAGGATCACGGCGTTCAGCCATGAAAATTAAAGTTTGATTTCTAGGAGTTTTTTTTTATTTCATTGCATGTTTGAGAAAAGCACTATACATACCTCGGCGTGAAAAGGGGTTGCCAGCCTCATAACTATCCTACCTCGCTACGCTCGGCCGTCTATATGTACTCGGCCGGCAACCCCTCTCGGCCTCTGTAGTAATGTACTATTTTATAGCGATTAAGTTTTTGGAGATTTAAAAAAACTCGTCATTTCTACATCTCACCGAGCAACTAGTATTATAGGACCTGGAATGATCAAACACTAGCTGATCCTGACATAATCAAATAATACATGATTGAGATTATTTAATGTCGCCGACTCTATAAGACTGCCACTGGAATTGGAATCTTCGACCTTAGACGGTACATTCGCTTTTTGAATCGAGAACTTTAAAGCAATCCGGCCAACTCAAATGATCACAAGTATAAGTAGATTACTAGTTTAACCTGTCTACAAACTATGAAAAACTTAGAGCTGCCACGTTAATTTATTATACAAATAAAACTGCATTCTAGGCCAAAAACTGTAGATGTGACAGCTACTTAGCAGGCATAATGGATTGGTTAAATTATTTAGATAAACACAGTAAGTATGTAATATAGCACAGCCTGGTCATAACGGCTAGATGTGACCATAGTTGAGGCATATGAGGCATATGGTTGCATCGGCAGCACGACGCTGAGGTGGAACCGTTTCGTGGCAATGTTGTCTTCTATTTTGTGTTTTGATTTATGTGCACGTATGTGTTGTTGTTATGAATAAATGTTATTCTATTCTATTCTATTCTATTCTATATTGTTATCTTACTTCCTTTGGAAAGGAATGTGCCTCGGAAAGTACAAGATGACAATTTTATTAAGAATTGTGGGAATCTCGGATACCTCACCAATGAGACCAGCCAACACCAACACGAAAAGTGCCAGACACATACGTTTACGTCTCAGAGTAGTTTAATTTCTCACAGGGTTTAAAGAAAAGTGGCAAAGAGTATTTTTACCCGAGCAGAGCTCGGTCGCCCAGGGACTCATAATTAAAGTAACACACGAGCACTAAGTTGAACAAGCCTCCATGCATATTAATCTTCTATTCCCACATAAATCCTTTAACTAACGCGTCATCCTCTCTAATTACGAAATGTACACTCATTCACTGCCAACAATTTCGTAGCGCTACGCTCGTAGCCGAAAACACGGGAAAAACCGTATCTAGAGGAAACCGCCTACGAGCAGAGCGTCCCTAGCGGGTTCCTCGCACTGAAAGTGCTAATCAAAAGCCTATAATACGCCTGTAGCCGCCCCAGTCGCTTGCGGCGTTCTTTTCCTAAGCATACGAACACGCTTCACTGACCAATAATATACCTTATCTCGTTGTAATAAGACTCTTAAACAGTCAGTTATCATCTAATCGCGGATGCGCAAACAAAGAATCGCTAATGAGAGCGCCCACGCATGCTACTCACCCCGCGCGGGGCAAAAAATACTTAAGACAAATGACAAGCGGTAAAAGAAGCAGGGTCCCGTTTTTACGCGACTGCCGAAGGAGAGGAGGGTTATTTTGATTTTGAAGTGAAAACTTCTTTAGCGGCGCTGTGCACTTTTTGTGATGGGGAAAAATTGTTAAACTCGCCACAGGTCACGTGACCGTAAGATGTCACGTGATCGTAAGATGTGATATGACCGTAAGATTCGACAGATTGAAAATTCGTAAGACGGACACGTGACCTGATCGAAAAACTGTTACCATGTCATTGAGTTTTCACTTCTGCCGGCACTCCCGGAGTGCAACCCGGTCTTTTTTATCTGTTAATGGACCAAAGCTTATTAGTTGGAATACGAGCGATACCACGAAATAAAAGATTCAGTTTTCATTGAACGACCACCATTTATAGGCAAAACAAAACATGTGGTGTCCCGAATTATTAATCGAACGAGCGAAGTTCTATGCTTCAGCTTGGGCCGAAAATCGTTCGTATGTCCCGCTGTCTGTCCCACTGTCCCGCTGCCCGGGTGTTCTACTCTACAGGTCGCATTTCTCAACAGGTTCTCGTGAAATTTAGTGAGCAAGTTCGTTAATTATAAAGAATATTTGCCACGTCACTTTTTCGAAAGTAAAACAACTTAGAAAAGTTGAACAACCCCCGACATTTTCGTTGCAAAGTCCAATATCTCAAAAACGGTTGAACAGATTTTCATGAAACATGGCTAAGAACACTCGGGATAAAATGATCTATGACACAAACCGCATTCAAATCGGTCCATCCGTTTGGGAGCTCGGATACCACAAACAGATACACAGATACACAGACACGTTAAACTTATAACACCCCTCTCTTTGCGTCGGGGGTTAATAACTACAACTTAGAAAAGTTGAGAAACTCCCGACATTTTCATTTCAAAGTTCAATATCTCAAAAACGGCTGAACAGATTTTCATGAAACATGGCTAAGAACACTCGGGAACACTAAGAACATCTATGACACCAAAAAACTGCATTCAAATCAGTTAGCAATTGCACTGCTAGCCTCGCTCACGCTCCTTTTGGTAGCTTTTTAACCGACTTAAAAAAAAAGGTTAGTTTTTTTTTTTTTTTTCAATGTTTGTTACCTCAGAACTCCGTCATTAAAAAAAAAAATATATATATATATATATATTAAGGGACAATCTTACACAAATCGACCTAGTCCCAAACTAAGCAAAGCTTGTACTATGGGGACTAGACGACGATCTTGATGAGCCTATTCGATTTTTTTTTTGTTTGTAAGTATATGCATCCAGGTGGGTCCCAGTTTTTTTTTAATTTAGTTGGATGATGGGATCCATGAGGAATTGAGAGAACTTCTCAATTATATTAGGCACGCGTGTAGTGATTGTGGTATTTTCTATTATATCCAGAGATCGGAAATTCGGGAGCTTTTATACCTAAACCTAGCAAAATCCCGGAAAAAGCGAAGCAAGTATGGAGTCGGCTTCTTAAAAATAATATTTTAATTATTTAAGTTCCGGGATTGTATAAAGCATTATGTAAAGCCTACCTTTTTTTAGGTTATGACTATTTTCAACGATTTTTGTCAACATACACGTTGGTAAACAGTTTTAACGACATACATTAGACAAGGACGGAAATGCAAAAATACCACGTGTGTCGCTGTAGGTTGATTACCTATTCACTTTTGTGTGGCTATGTACATTTGTTTTAATTTATTGATTGAACAGAGATACTTACGTTTGTACCATTATTTTTAATAAAAGTTACAAAACAATTTTGGTTTGATGTTATCTAACTGTTAGTTAAATGAATATGTGAATTAAATAATATTTTGTAAATAGGAACAACTAAAATAGTTTATTTAAATACTTTAATACGTATGTGTTCATGTTATCCTAATTTTCGGTATTCCGGGAAATCCCTGGAAATTTAATAGTAAAATTTAATTGAGTCCGCCTCCATGCTACTCAACAACAACGCGGTGTAGGTACTGGGGCCGAAGTTTAGGTATAAAAGCTCCCGAATTTCCGATCTCTAATTATATCTCATGTATTTATCCGGAAATCATAAATTTGGTTGAGTGGAACTGATGATGAAGACCACAGATGACTTATGTAATTCCTCAATTATGTACTTAAAGTACAAAAGCACTTCACAGATTCTGATAAGATTCCGTTGAAATAGCAGCTAATGAAGTACCAAAGGTGATCCTTGTGGAATCGATGGAAGTCCTCAAATATTATCGGCCCACATACAGCGATTGGGTTTTATTCTCTAATAATCAACGCATTTGCTCTCGGAAATCAGTTCAAATGTGGTAAATTGGAAAATAAATGTGGAAATGTTCTCGTGGCTTGGCGGAGTACTAAATTCGGTTAAAACTTTGTTTTTAAAGTAAATTATTCCTCGCACACACCTGCGCTAGAAACTTATTAAGTTCCCGACCAGCTTTCATCTTCAACAGCGATTTTTTTCTTTGAGCATCCACCACCACCCTTAATTACCACAACCTTTCAGAATTACTACACAAAATCCCGCAAAAAAACTTTTGTAAAAGCTTTCAAAAGCAACCAAAGGAACTCTAAAAAGTCGAAAGGATCAGTCAATGAACGTGAGTGTGATTCAGTCAGCCTGGTGTAGGCGGACTGTTCAAGAATCAATCACGGAGTGCAAACAATAGCACGGCCTAGCACTGAGCATGACACAAGTTGTGAACGAACCGAACATTCACGAAGCGAACGAAGTACCGTAAAATGGGGTGAGTAGGGTTCGCGGGGAGAGTTGGGTTATGAATGGGGAGAGAAGGGATGAAAGGAGGGTGAGATGGGATTTTAAGGCTACTGCTACCTAAATAATGTATTCCAATTTAAAATGGAGCTATAATAATATTCATAAAAAAAAATCGATCCAACAATCTTCCAAAATCACCTTTGTATGAAATCCCATCTCACTCCAATTACGAGGGACTACGGGGTGAGGTGGGATTTCCTGTTTATCGTCAAAGTTATGAAATGGAACTACCCAAAATAAAATAAAAACTAAATTAGAAACGTCCGGAACACTTATTATATAATATATACACCATTCAGTTTGCATATGTAAAAATGAAATGTTATCGAGGTTTGAATGTCAGTTTTGCCCCTTCTCACCCCATTTTACGGTACTCTGCTTCAGGTTGAGGCAGAAATTCTTTCGTATACCGAGCGTTTTCCGGTTGTTCTTCTCTACAGGTCGCAATTCTCAACATATTATATAGAATTTATAAATCAAATCAGTTTTTTGAAATTTTACAAAGAGATATTTTCTTTAAATAGACTCTGGACTGCATTTTTAAATTGAGATGTAAAAGAGCCCTTGACGCCTACTAGCAGAATAAACTCGCTCAGTAGGTACGTGGTATTGGTTTCCTGACCCCGTATCATGGTCGGCCTTATCACGCGATAACTGATGAGATAGGAGCGTCGTCTCGTTCTATCGAACGGTGTCAGCCGGTGACGGACGCTCTATCTTGTCACTTATCGTGTGACGACTCTGATACTGGGTTTGGTGGTGAGTAAGGTCACCAGGGCTCCCGACGACGTGTTGTTTTGAGAGTGAGGGACCTTCGATAGTCTCTAGCTATCAACACAACGAATCATCAAATCAATAAGTGGTCGGCAACGCGCTTGTGATTATTCAGCAGGCCTAATATGGTTGCCATTTTACCACTTATCCCTGTCGATAAGACGTTTGTCACGTTAGACACAACAATAAGTGACAATAAGTTTCTGACAAAAAGTTCATTTTTGGTACCAGCTTTTATTGCCAACTGTACTTTTCTGTATACCGTCATCAACTATTCGTTGAGACGACTCTAACGAGCCCAAACTCAGCGGGGTTACGTCTGTTAAGTCCTGAATTCCCATGGCCACCTTATGTCTCCATCATCAGATCAGCTCAATGGTACCATAATATTGAATTGTCATTCAAACTATACTTAAACCCAAAATTTCAGCTCAATCGGTTGAAGATATCTGCTTCCAAATTGAGTTGCACACCACCCGAACAGACATAGTTACATACATTGCAAGTCAAATAAAAGCTTTTTAAATTGCGACCATCTTAGGCCCATAGCATAGGCCATAGGTGTCTGCTTACGATCAGTCACACCGTCATACTATTAAAACGTTTTGAATAAAACACAATGGATATAAAGCGCGTTCAAGCGGCAACGATTACCAAAACATAGCTGGCAAACATTTTTTGGGCGAGAATTCAGTTTGACATTTAGACCCGCCACGTTCACCGGACAAGACCACTCGTAGTGTCAATAACACGGAGACTAGACAAGCAAACAACTACACGGTGGACGTTCGTATGTCCGATGTCCAATGTCCCGCTGTTTGGCAGTTGTCCACTACAGATGGTCAATCCCGCAACGCATTGTACGCGCGTCAGGTAGATCTAAGGCGGATGTCACACTGTGCCGCATCTCCGGATGGAGGTGCGTTTCTCATTGTATGCAAGTACCTCAGTTTGTATATAAATTCCGTGTGACATTCACCTTCAATTTATATATGAAATAAAGCGGCCAAGTGCGTGTCGGACCACGCACAACGAAGGGTTCCGTATCTATTAAAAAGGTCGTATCGTTACTGAAATCTTATGGCACTTACGTCCTTTTCTTTAAGGAGGGCAGTTTTTTAGAAATATCTCAAAAACCTTTGAACCGATCTTGTTCAAAACAATTTTCGCTGAAAGAATTTAATAAGCCCTATGTCCATGATTTTTTCATATTTTTAAAATACACGGTTCAAAAATTAGAGGGACACAATTTTAGTGACTTTCGGGGCGATTATCTCCGACCCTATTCACTTAATCAAAAAAAATTGCAGAGTAACCTTATATTTATTTTGAAAGGCCTATCGATTGATGACGTGGGCTTCTAATGAAAAAAAAAATTTTGACTCAGTTTTATGTATGGAGTGCACACCTAAAATTTTTTTTTTTTGTAATTTAATTAAAAAACTATGTATCGGCTAACAAAATACACCTATCCTCAAATTTTTATTCAAATACATCTTATAGTTTTCGAGTAAACATGTGACATACGGACGGACAGACAGACCTGACGAATCCATAAGGGTTCCGTTTTTTGCCATTTGGCTACGGAACCCTAAAAATGACAGTTGCATTGTACTAACGCGCATTCGGAAAGTGATTCCTTCGAATGTCCATTTGTCCAGCTGTTCTTCCTCTACTGGTCGCATTCCTCAACCGATTCTCGTGAAATTTTGTGGGTTTGTTTTTGTTGATTCAGTTTTTCATAATCATAAAGAATTTTGGCCCAAGCTAAAGCGGTTCGCTCGCACGTTCAATAATTATCATATCAGCGGAAAGACGTCCAATGCTGGACATAGGCCTCCCCCAAAGAGTGCCAAAGTAACCGGTCCTGCGCCACCCGCATCCGGCGGACTCCCGCAACCTTTACCAGGTCATCAGTCCACCTTGTCTGGGCCTACCCACGCCACGCCTTCCGGTACGTGGTCGCCACTCGAGAACCTTTCAGCCCCAACCAACGGCCATCGGTTCTACGTGCCATGTCCCGCCCACTGCCACTTAAGCTTAGCGATTCGGAGGGCTATATCGGTTACCTAGGTTCTGCTGCGGATAGCCTCATTTCTTCAATAATAATACCGCATCTAAAAAACATGGTATAAATTATAATGCGCAAGCGCTGCACATCCCTGGTGCGCCGGGCGCGGGCCAGCCCCAACCCCATCCTGCGGTCGATAGCGGACAGGTTAGATTGCCCGTATATGAGGCACTGTTGTGAAACTTGTGAAATGCATGTTTCCAACAGTGTATATTTTATATAAGAATTTAATTTAATTTTTATACAAAATCTAATTGTAAGTAATATGTAATTTTCTGTATGAGTCCTGGTCCTGGGTTACTTGAAATAAATGTTTTCATTCATTTCATTCATTCATTCATAATTCGACGAATTAGTTTTATCTCTCCTTAAGGTCATGTCATTGCTCATGGCTAGCTAGAATTGCGTTAATCACTGAACACCCTCACGGCAGAGTTTCGCCGAACGAACGGAAGCGACTGATTAAGTACGCCCACTTGCTCTGATTCATAAGAAAAAGGTTTTAAGACGTATTAGCTTCCTACTGAATTACTGCGTTTCGTTCCCAAACGATGTCATTAAGCTTTGATCTCTATTTCGATATAAATAAGAGCGGTCTTTGAGTGGAATCTCTTAATTGCCCACGTTTCGGGTGCCGATATGGCCAATGACAGTAATTGATTTTCCAACAAAATCGGGATATTAAAGCGTGAAACTTTTTTGCGTGCGCCTGAGTTTGCACGTGGAAAGTTTTTGTTAGTCTGTTTGTCTATTAGATCAGTGACTTCTTCCTTTCTCTTTCTTTAGTTCTTTGAAGACTTGGGCTGTTTCACTGCCTAGTTTCCCCCGGTTGTATCATATACCTCAGCCACACTATGCACCTCGCGCTACCGCGATGTCGCCTTCTCTGGCCACATACCGTAAAACGGGGTGAGTAGGGACAAAACTGACATTCAAACCTCGATAACATTTTATTTTTACATATACAAACTGAATGTTGTATAATAAGTGTTCCGGACGTTTTTATTTTAGTTTTTTTATGATTTCGGGTAGTTCCATTTCATAACTTTAACGATAAACACGAAATCCCACCTCACCCCGTAGTCCCTCGAAGTTGGGGTGAGATGGGTTTTCATACAAAGGTGATTTTGGAAGATTGTTGGATAGATTTTTTTTTATTATGAATATTACTATAGCTCCATTTTACATTGGAATACATTATTTAGGTAGCAGTAGATTTAAAATCCCATCTCACCCCCTTTCATCACTTCTCTCCCCATTCATAACCCAACTCTCCTCGCGATCGCTACTCACCCCATTTTACGGTACCTATATTCGCGCGATTAATCGCCACGCTCCGCACCAGGGGGGCTAGCATAACTGACGCCGCACCGCGACGCGAATTGAGAAAGATCTACCCTCCTCTTTCTAATTTGCACGATGCGAGTGAGACAGGAGACGCTCAGTCGCGCGCGAAGCGACTAAGCAGCAAGTTGTTCTAGACCTGCAGGTTACTTATTTATTGCCGCTCCTTTCACTCGCGCCAAATAACCGACAAAACAGGAAGCTGTGCATGGGCATGACGAGGACCACGATGAGCGTCATGAGAGTAACGATGCCACACTATGTCTCTGCCTCCTATCCTCGCTATTCCCCACGTCACTCGTGGCAGAGGGGTATTAAAGGAAACTTTGAATTCCGGCCGGTCACCGTCGGCGAAACGACGGGAGATGGAGCAAACGCGTTCTGGAATGCAGCCTCACTCGAAGAGATTGGTCGGCAGACCCCGGCATGATGCTCGGAAGACGTAAAAACCGCAGGGCCAATCTGGGGGCGAGCTACGGCAAATCGAGCTGAATGGAGGAAATTGGAGAGGCGTATGCCCTACGGTGGGAATACTCGCTGAGGAAGATCTTAAAGGAGCCCGAGATCCGCTTGGTGAATCTAAGATTTGGCGTAGGAACTAGCTTCACGAAAGCGACTGCCATCTGACCTTCCACTGGTTTAAACTGAAATGTGGCAATGGCGAGTTCAAGTTCTTTTTTAGTCTAGTTTTCTCATAGTCTCGACAGGTCTGACAGCGGCGTACATCAGTGACCCTTATTACCTAATGTTTCCTAGTAAATCAATGACGGCCTCAGCAAACGAACCGATGGACAAATCAATTCCAGATTTGTTGCCACGTATCTGTTAGCTGATTATAACCCGGTAACAAAATCATAAAAGTTTTAATAGTAAATTCTACGCGCTATTGTTAATAAACTAAAAGTAATTAAATATTTTACTCATCGTATATTGAAATCGTTAATTAAAAGTCAGTTATGAGAAGACATAAAAACTCAGTGTCCCGTATCGGATCGTGACTTGAATTCTGGTCAAGTGTGAGCTGGTTTACGTATGTATATTCGTGGGATGGATCCTACTTTCAATGTATCATAAGGCAAAGAGGCTGTTCAATAAATATTGTGATCTACTGATATTTATCTAATATTAGGATATTTATTGATCGTTTAGTCTAGAATATTGATATATGTCAATATTTGTTACAGAAATCTAGATTCCACTAAAAACATTACATGTAAAGTGATGCCAAGACTCCGTAGCTCATACAGCTTTCAGCGTGAAAAAGATATCAGATCGCGACTAACGCCAAGCTCTCCACACGGCGTAACTCTACCACTACCAGCCACGCTCTACAAATTCTACATCTTGGCTAAAAAGTATAGCTTTGTTGGGCACATCCCGGTCGCCGCATAGACTCTCGCGCCGAATGAATTTATGATGACTTTTTAGCCAAGATATAGAATTTGTAGAGCGTGGCTAGTAATGGTAGAGTTACGCCGTGTGGAGAGCTTGGCGTTAGTCGCGATCTGATATCTTTTTCACGCTGAAAGCTGTATTAGCTACGGAGTCTTGGCATCACTTTACATGTAATGTTTTTAGTGGGATCTCATTCCTTGTTGTAAGGTAATTTCCCCACCACACACAGGGTATTTTATTATTTATAACAAGGAGTCCCTACATAAATTTTCAGACCCCTAGCATCAAAATTTGCGGAAGTCTCATACCAACTTTCACCCCCTAGTTTAAGGGGTTGGGGGGGTAAAAGTTTCAAGTTTTAAGATTTTTTTGTTGTTTGTAACTCTATACTATATATACTATTACTAGCTTACATACCAAATTTCAGCTATTATTATATTGATGATCATCAGTGAGTCAGTGACGAAATCGGGGTATTTTAGATATCAACGAAATCTAAAGTATAAGAGCTATGCCTCGATCCATACCTAAACACGACTGAACTCTACGAAACACTTTACAGTACTGAACTGACGTGATCCATAGGTATTTAACGTATAGCCTTGCCATTGTACTGCGTAAACAGAATGTAATCCATCAGTATTTACCACATTGATGGGCTGAAGTATGTATTGTACGTCTAATGATCCTCGTCTATACTTGCCGGCTGTACACTCTCGGCCGAGACCTCTCGCCGAGAGTCTCGGGGGAGAAGTTCTCGACGAGAGCACACCATGTACACTCTCGTCATTTGAACAGCGGAACAACCCTTTGACTCGGCCGCATAAACCGACACGCGACCGAGACGTACCGAGGCGAGACCCGAGCGGGCGAGACAATGCGAGAGCATCATGTACACTCTCGTTCTCGGTGTGTCTCGGGGTGTCTCGCCGAGAGTGTACAGCCGGCATATTATAAAGAGGAAAAAGTCTTTGAATTTCTATGTAGCGGGTAATTTTCGAAACTGCTCATCCGATTTCAAACATTCTTTCACCGGTATACATAATGAACCTTTGAAATGGTCATAATTTGCTCTAATATGTCCCGCGCGCGCCTGAGCGGGCAAACTAGCTAGTTATCATTACCATCATCATATTTATCAGCCGAAAGACGTCCATAGGCGGAGGCCTACGCCCAGCAGTGCTCCCCCAAAGTTATCATTACCATCATCATATTTATCAGCTGAAAGACGTCCATAGGCGGAGGCCTACGCCCAGCAGTGCTCCCCCAAAGTTATCATTACCATCATCATATTTATCAGCCGAAAGACGTCCATAGGCGGAGGCCTACGCCCAGCAGTGCTCCCCCAAAGTTATCATTACCATCATCATATTTATCAGCCGAAAGACGTCCATAGGCGGAGGCCTACGCCCAGCAGTGCTCCCCCAAAGTTATCATTACCATCATCATATTTATCAGCCGAAAGACGTCCATAGGCGGAGGCCTACGCCCAGCAGTGCTCCCCCAAAGAGTGCCACAATGACCGGTCCTGTGCATAGCAGCTAGTTAGTTAACAATACCTAATAGATCTGTACTTATTACGCTATTTTTCTCTTCTTGTAAATATGAGGGGTAATCGCGTAACGGTTGGAACGCGCGTCAGGACAGTTTAACTGTCATTTTTCCATATAAAATTTGACGTTTCTATGTAACGTGCGTACAATGCGTTATGTAATCGAACTGCTGTTCCCAGAACATCAAACTTGTTTTAATTTAAATTCAGAGCAGAAAATTGACAACCAAATGAGAATAATTAATACAAAGTAAAGCGCAATTTCCATGTGCAATAAATTGGATGCAAGTTTCACCATCAATTTATAAGGTGGCGGGAGTCCGCTGGATGCGAGTGGCGCAAGACCGGTCACTTTGGCACTCTTTGGGGGAGGCCTATGTCCAGCAGTGGACGTCTTTCGTCTGATATGATGATGATGATCATGAAGTTTCATTACATTGCGGGTTACAATATTCACAAATTGTTTAGACAATATTCCCGACGGTAATATGACGAGCGCTTTAGCCTAGTTGGTATTGGTAGTGACCCCTACGAAGCAAGAGGTCCTGGGTTCGAATCCCGGTAAGGGCATTTATTTGTGTGATGAGCACGAATATTTGTTCCTGAGTCATGGATATTTTCTATGCATTCAAGTATTTATTTATTATATAAGTATGTTTATCGTCGTCTAGTACCCATATTACAAACTTTGCTAAGTTTGGGAATAGGTCGATTTGTGTAAGATTGTCCCCTAATATTTAAAATATATATATATATATATATTACTCATACAAATCAGGAACTTCCTTACCATCCTCCTCCGATCCCCCCGACCACCCATTCCCGTTTTAAGAAAGCGTCTGCCATCTTCCAACCCAGAGGGAAACTAAACCTCTTTGGCATTAGACCGGTTTCCTCACGATATTTTCCTTTTCCGAAAAGCTACTGTTAAATATCAAAGGATATTTCGTACATAGGTATTTTTAAACACCTAGTGGTGCTAGCCGGGCAGGGGTTGGAACCCGCGACCTCCAAATTGAAATTCGCGTGCGTTAGCTACTGGGCTATACGGGGACTTCTTTACCGCCCTTGTTAACTAATGGCTCTGTGAGCTGTAGAACTCGGGAACCAGTTTTTTTTTTTAATGTCGTAAAACTGAATCGACTTTAAAAGTCTATATAATTATTGAAGCTGCCCACAAATTTTGAATCAGTTGAGAAATGCTGGACATCCCCACATACAAAAGCATTTTGGCCCAAGCTATAACGGAGAACTTTATTCGCGTTGCTCGATCGCTCAATCACATTTTGCGTTGCTAACTTTGTAACCGTTTTCATTGCTGACCTGTTATATATTGCTAGTTTTAACGAACCTTTACCATCAATTTAAATTAATTCAAGTTGAAAGCAATCATGGCTTTGGTATGAAAAAGTTGCAAAAACCCAATATACGGTCACAATACGACAGATACTTGCAACACTAATTAATCAATGATCGATTTAAGCAAAGCTCCGTTTAAGTTTCAACCTTATACATATCAATCCACGGTTAAATATTCAATACAATCGTTTTCACGTTGTATCGTTGTATCTGTAGGACTCTGTTTGCTGATTACGTCACTCTGCGCTCACGGCTATTTTTGGACAGTTTCAGAGAAGCCTTAACAGCTAATGCGTTTTATGGGTTTAGTACCCTTAGTTTTTGGAGATTTTTTTACACCATGTTGGCAGTCAAGCGACCCTGGCGGTGAGCGGTCTACTAGCGGTGAGGTATAGAAGCGTGCTGTTCCAGCCCCCCTATTCTGTAACTTGTTTTTCAACACAATTGCTCGTAACGTACCACTTATTGTGTCGCTTTTAGGCTCATAATCCTGAATATTAAACACGCGTGTTTTATAACATTACGATACTTGTCTGTTATGGTTATATCCCGATTAAGTCACGTTGGCACCTTGCATACGCAATGCATGCATACGGTGCATTCTTAAATTAACCGGGTTGTACAGAATGTACAGCTTTTTTGAAGTGAAAACTTCTTTAGCGGCGTTGAGCACTTTTTAGGATGGGGAAAAATTGTTAAATACGCGACGGAGTTTTGTGACGTCAGATGTGAAGGAGGTCACTTTTTGCTGCTAGCTGATTCGACTTCATTCAAAACTGAACGTTATTCGTAAGAGTATAAAGCCGTTAAACACTTTTTGCAATAGCATATTCTGCAAATAAATTTGTAATAATACCAACGCGTCCTTCACCATTTTGCTATTGAGAAAATTCGAATAGGTCGAATTTGGGCGTTATTCCAAAAGAGATAAAGCTTTGAAAAATATTTGGCAACTGGCAAAAACAAATTGGTATTGTGTTTGCCGCCGCCCGTCGGCGCGCCGGACCCCGGCACCGTTGCGCCGCGGCGGCGCGTTGGGCCCGTCGCACCCAACGCGCCCGCGGGCCGTCCGCCTAAATAATTGATAATTGTTTATAAATTTGCGTCAAATTCATTTTTTGGATGACACAGTAAGATTTCACGTGACCTGATCGAAAAACTGTTACAATGTTATTGAGTTTTCACTTCTGCCGGCACTCCCGGAGTGCAACCCGGTCTTTTTTTTTTAATTCTCGGCCAATGGATTCTTACTCCACTAAACAAATTCAATCCTTTTTGTTAATTAATTGACTATTTCTTTTTGGATATAGAAACGTTTAATTTAGTAAAACTATTCACTTTTGATAACATTTTACATGAATTAATAAAGATAACATTTTAAAACGAAAATATTTATATTATTTTGTATTGCCTGTTTAGAGATTTCATCTAATGCGCGCGCACTGCGCAAACTTCACGAAAAAAAACTATTGCGAGCCATTATAGGTTATTTCACAGATATTTGTAAACATTGTTAATGCGTGTTTGGTTATTAACAAAAATGTTGACTCGTGGTGACTAGAAAAGTGATAAAAAGAATGGACGCCACTGGAAATTCTTGACGATATATACAACATGTTAGTAAAAACCTGTTGACATCAATAAGTAAAGAAAATAACTTGGCAGGCCTATACAATTTTCATCCTATGAAAAGTATTTTTGAAAAGTATTGAGCGTGATAATTCCGCCTCTGATGTAATTATCAACATACCTCACTTGTATCACAATGTACTATTAAGCTCACCCCGCCGCATTAACGCACCTCTACCTAGGTACGCTTAGTTACTTACTACGCATCGCTGTGTCACGATATATTTGTGGGTGAGCGTTGAGGTGAGCTTAAAACAAGTTACAGAATAGGGGAGCTGGGGCCGTAGACAAGGTTACAATCGACAAGCGCTAACGCCAATAGAAAACGAATAAAATGTAGGGGAATGACAGATGCCGACGAACATCTGTCATTCCCACACATTTTATTAGTTTTCTATTGGCGTTAGCGCTTGTCGATTGTAATCTTGTCTAGGCCCCCTGAAGTGCCATGGGCGCTATGCGATAGATACAACGATATGCCAGGATTAGACTTTTCTAGCAGTCAAATATCGGGTCTAAGGTAACCCATATTTACCGTTACGGTGACCTACATAGTACTAATATTTATTTAGTGTCTAGCTTCGTAAACGTTACTATACCTACTACCAAATTTTTATACGTAGAAGACAGTGGCGGCGCGTGAAAATTTTCGATGAGCAACCCGGAGAAAAAAAAAACGAATGAGTTTAGAGTAAAGAAAATAAAACGGAGTTGCTTTCCGGGAGTGCCGGCAGGAGTGAAAAGTCAATGACATTGTAACAGTTTTTCGATCGACGTGTCCGTCTTACGAATTTCAATCTGTCGAATCTTACGGTCACGTGACATCTTACGGTCACGTGACCTGTTGCAAGTATCTCTCAAATCTCACGGTCACGTGACATCTTACGGTCACGCCGCTAAAGAAGTTTTCACTTCAAAAAAGTTAAGAGAGTAGAAATTTTAGACAAGCCGGTGGAAATTAGCTTGTATGGGCGCTCCACCATTGGTAAACACTCATGTCCACTTGCAAACTAGACGCTTCCTCTTTGACAGTTAAATTGGCTCCAACCAAAGCGTTTCTCCAATAAAACAAGATTTTCTTTGTTAGATACAAGACCACACGTTTTTACTAAACTTTTTATAGATCTCATGTTTAGTAGAACCTAATTGATTATCTATTTTACAACGAGTCGTTTAGTTACTGTAATTTTTGTGTAAGGTCGAATTAAAGTTATAACACTGCATGGACTAACTAAAGCTATAAATAACATTTCCTGTTCTATAATTAATCGTTGCTGGGGTTTAATTAACTGCATATTCAACTAAAAAAGTTGAATGGATGTATAATATAATGTGTGTGTGTGTATCACATTGATACTAAGATCAAGCACAAAATAATCATCAATGCGTGTGCATATGTTATTGTATTGTATTTGTACTCCCTTTGTCTCTGTGTGTCTTTTGCGTAGTGAATAAATGCCTTCTTTCTTTTTCTTTCTTTCTTTTATATGAGTTCGAGATTTTTCTGTCAATGTTAAAAACCAATATTTTAAAAATATTTAAGATTTAAATATTTTTTTACAGGAAAGCCGCGCGAGCGGGGAACCTCAAAGGAACCACCACCATCTTCTGTGCGGAAGGAACCTTTCACCCACCTCTCAGAACAGGAACTTATCGACGAGGCCAACAGAGTCCGCGCGCAAGCGGACAGCGTCACCTGCACCTCCGACAACCCAGAGAAGTTCTTCTCACTCCCACACAGGCGGAAAAAGGAAGACAGAAACAGGAGGAACAGTGATGATAATAGCGACAAAACCAAGTCACCCTTAGAACGATCTGTGAGCGATGTAGGTTCCAAAAAGAAGAAAGAACGCACGTCAATTTCAACGCTGTTTAGACGAGCTAAGGAACAAAAAACTAAACCTGATGTTTCCGTTGTAGTGACTGCTAAACCTACTGTTATAGTGAAAAGAAGCAAAAGTGATGTGTCGGACTTAAAATCAAAAGACACTAACTTGAATACACAACCTAAACCTATCCGTAAAAGATCTGGCAGCGAATCAGAAGAGTTTTTAAAATCATTAAGAAACAAGAAGACTCAACTGTCGCCAATCATTGAAAGTTCGCCAAGAGACGATTACTTTAAGAAAACTCCGCCGCTAGAAGTGTTTCAAAAGCAAAAACTGTCTCAAAAGGATAGTATCAAATCTGATGAACAAAGTCCTAGCGAAAGCTCTAAAGTTAACCCAATCGAAAAACCTCCGAGATATAAAATACCTGAGAAAAAAGATCCTAAACCACCAGCTAGAACTAAACGAGGCAAGTCCCTCGAAGATGATAAAGACAAATCGCCGTCCATAAAAGAAACGCCTAAAAGAAAAACAGAAATTAAAAAGACTCTTTTAGTTGATGAAATTGATTCTATCAAAGCTAAGGATATAAACCCCGTCGAACTTAAAGATAGAATCAAGGATAGTATCAGAAAGATTGAAGAAAACGTTTATGCTGGTAAAGATATGATACACAGCAGTCAGCAACCTCCGGATAAGCCTCCGCTGACTAGAGGGAACACTGTAAATCATATGGTAAAGCTTCTTAGAGAGGACCAACACGTTCTTCCTCCAAAAACACATTTAATAGCTCCACCAAACGGAACCAATATAAATCAACCATTTTCTTACACTAAGCCTAGTGTTAGCCCGGACCCAAATTTGTTTGCACGAAATACTAGTCCAGATAGAGTGCCTTCGCCTGTTAATAAAATGACGGATAGAGGCGTCGTTTATGCTCACGTAGTGAGAGATCTCGGAGACACTAAGTCCAACAATGTTACCAAACAAACTGTTCACAAAACCTTTACCCCTCCTAGAGACCGATATGCTCAGCACTCCGATGAGGATGAAGGGCTTGGGTATGAGGAGAGGTACAAATATTCTAATAATCGTCCATATGAGTCCGAGTATAAAAAGAATACAATAAACAAAAATTCCGAAACGTATAAAATTATTGATTCGCCAATAAGGCCAAGGTTTAGAGAATATAAACTGACAAGTTTTGAAGATATTGAACCAACCTACGCCAACGAGTATTCGCCTGTTAAAGAGAACAAATCGAGAGAGTTCATAGAATCTTCCAGAGGACAAGCTGATGGTATGGACACTAAAAGAAAACCGTTTGAGAGTGAAGATAAGGTTAATTTAGATTTTAATGAATTAAGTCACAGACGAGAACTGTTAGAATCAAGATTAAATGCTCGGAGATACGATCGCGAGAGACTCAATGTAGGTGAGCCGATAACAAAATATCTAGTCGAAACTGATCCAATCTATGAAGCCGAGAAACGCAGGCAAGCTACTGAGAAATACGTAAATGAAACGGCGAAGTATTATCGTCACACCGTAGAACGAGACGGTTTTGCTGAGAGTAGCATTACTGAAGATTATAACAAATATGATTCTGATAATCACAAGCTTAAATATAACACAGAATCAAGAACTTTTCACAAAGTTTCCAAAAATGAACTCGATAGACGTGAATTTATCGATAAGTTGAAGCCCAAGAAAAAACTAGCAGAGAATAGAAACGGATTTCCGCCAGAACCAGAATACGAACCTCCAAGTTTAGAGGTTAGTGCAGAAAAACCAGTGCTCACTCCCGACGAGTATAAGGAGCAGAAATATAGGGTTAAGAAACAATTGACTTCTAGTCACGACGTTCTTCAGAGTGGTCATAAGTATAAGAAAGACGATGGCTTCGGTAAAAGAAAAGGACATTACGCTTCTAATCCGGAAATCGCCCAAGAAAGAGAAGAAGAATACGCGAACATTCGTTATGACGCCAAACAAGCAGAGTCCTACCACAACTCTCTTCGTCGAATAAAAAATAAAGATAAATACTACAAGGATGACTACGCAATACGTCGTCACGATTCAGGGGATAGTCGTGATTATTACCGCGAAGAAACTCCACGTCGATTCGAAGTTGATAATCGACTAGTCGATTCCGGGATAGAAAATGATTTTCGTAAAGATTCCTGTGGTGAAATACATAGATCTAAACGACATGACAGCATAGATGATGTTCGTAACACATCTTTGCTTTTGGCTAGCGAGCGACAGCATACTGAAGACAACTATCACAGTGAACAGATATACGCCAACGGTGAGTATATGGCTCGCTTCGAAGACCATAGGCCTGATGGGTATCGGAAAGATGGTTACGAACCCAGGGAGAGGAGCGCTGACGATGGGTCACATTTCGAACCCCGCAGTGAGAGGTACGAAAAGAGTACAAGCCGTGATGACAAAGTTAGTGCAAAACCGCCTAAAGTTACGAAGAAACTATCTGGACTGGAGAAGGTAAACTATAATTTCCATTACTAAGCTAGAAAAGATTTGCTCAAACTGTGTTATTATGTAGTACAAGATTTGCATTTTACAATTAAAATGTTCCTCAAATAAAAGCAACATATTTCTGAAACCTTCACCGACCTTGGATTTTTCACTGATGTTGTAGATGAAACAGTTGTTCTCTCGCGACTCTTCCAAGAAGAGCAAGAAGGAGAAAGAGGTCCAGCCGAAGCCACGCACCAGGGTGCTCAAGAGCCCGGAACATCTTGCCGGAGATGACTCCGACTACAAAAGGTTAGTAAACTAAAACCAGACAAGAACAGAGTAGACGAAAACATTCCTTCAATATTTTGAATTCAAATTATTTTGATAACCGTCATTGAAACCCATTCCCCTCAAGGTCATTAGAAAATCTATATTCGGTCGCCATGGTACTATTTAAACCATTCCTTCTAGATATACAGACCCTGAACCGAGCGACATCGACGTCAAAAAGAGAGACTATGAACCCAAGGAAGAGAGGAGATACGAGCCTAAAGATGACAGGAGATACGACAAAGAGCAATATACAGGGTCTCGTGAGAAATTGGACCGCTACCGTCCATCGGAACTACGAGACAGTGATCCTGAGCGCAAATACAAGGAAACAGAACTAGAGAGGAGGTAATTAGTTTTTTTTTTTTCAGAAATCACATAAGATTCTGAGACCATATGTATAAGAGCTGATGATAATGATATTTGTTGTACCCTTCGTCTAATTATTTTCTTCTATTACAGTAGATACGAAAAAACAATAAAGGAAGAAAGGAAACACCAGGAGCGCAGAGAAGCGAGGCGTTACAACTCTTCAGACAGAGAGAGCGAACTGCGGCCTGCTGACGACGCCCGCAGGCGGACTAAGTCTAGAACTGCCCCGCCTCCTGATTCGCCGGCGTTGGTAAGTGACATCTTTTTAGATTGATGGAATACTAGTATTCATGAAGTATCCATGCAATAAGTTGATGATATCCAGTTTCATGATACTAATTAGAAAATATCTCTTATTTTATGGTTTTCGTCAATGGGGACGGTATTTGACTTACAAAATGTGATTGTGAAGTGCCCCCATCATGTCCCTCGTTTTATGTCTCTGTCATTCTCATTTTCAAAGACACAGAGAAGTTGGGGATATCCGTGGGGATATCCCTATAACATGCTCGGGAGATATGAAATTATGAAATTCAAATCGCGTTTGCAAAAAATATGTTTGATTGATACATCTCAGCTTGGTGTATCGGAACCGAAGTCGGATTCGGAAGTTTTATATGTCGTTTGTCGGAGTCGTAATCGGAACCGAAGTCGGAGGCAGAGGTGGAAGTGGAAGCGCAATAATTTTGCGCACGTGTCATGTGGGAGATGAACGACGGGAGTAAATCTGTTTGTTTCTGTTCTAAGCCTCGGCCATAAGTTACCATTCACCTTGCAATTTCTCACAACAACCTAGAGACGCATCTATAAGATGGAAAGAGACAGCAAACATTAAATTCATTCACTTTAAAGGCAGTTGTTGTATCAATGTATCTAGAACGAGTACAGAAATATTTCTTGAAGATTCTAGTACTCAGGTATAACCTCGGACGAACATAATAAGTCATACTTTAGTAGGCTGAAAAAATTTGGTATTCCTACACTGGAAGCCCGCCGCAAAATGTACGACTTTTTATACTTACATAAAATTTTGCATTCTAACATCGATTCAACTAGTCTGCTTTCAGCCTTAACCTTTAACACGCCCCGTTTCAGAGGTCGCGCTTGCAAAGTTTTTTCCCTGAGAGTATACAGAAACAACACATCTTTCTATAATCCAGTCACAAGGATGTGTCGTCAGTACAACGACTTGGCTGCTAATAATAATACTGACCTAATTGATATATTTGATCCACGCATTACTAAATTCAAAAAGTCCTTAACGGACGTCCTCTTCTCTACTCACCCTGAATAATACTAAGTTGTTACTCTAACTTTTGTTTTAGATTTGCTTAAGTTCGTTTCAGACGTTTTTAACATTTTGGACTTGTTTTTGTGATTTATACTTACTGCATATGATATTAATATTCAATGCAGATTCGTCGCTGTTGCTTGCATACGCGCTAACTTGCTGATCATGCTGTGTGCACTTGCCTTGGATGTCATGCTAGTCTATAAGCTATTCATAAAGAACCATTGTATCTCATAATGTATGATATCTGTAAAGTGTACCTAATAAATAGATAAATAAATAGAACGCTTTTGACCTCGGGTCCAATAGTATCGGAACCGAAGTCGAAGTCGGAACCGTTATATCAATCGGAAGTTCCGACTTTTCGGAGGCGGGACCGAAGCTCTGTATATCCCTAGATTGAACGATGCAAATCCTTTGACGAACATAGGGACGTACATTTTGAGGAGCATTTTGCCCTCCCTGCTCATTTCTAACCCCCCACGCAGAAAGAGGGGTGTTATAAGTTTGACGTGTCTGTGTCTGCGTGTGCGTGTCTGTCTGTGTCATCGTAGTTCCTAAACAAATGGACTGATTTTAATGCGGTTTTTTTGCCCGAAAGCTGGCATGATGATCGAGATGTCTTGGTTACGTTTTGAGATATTAAACTTTTAAATTATAAAGTCTGGGGTCCAACTTTTCTAAGTTGTTAATTATCAAGGCACTAGCTTCCACCCGCGACTTCGTCTGTGTGAACTCGGGATGAAATCTATCCTTTATTTTAATCTAGGCTATAAACTATATTCGTGAAAAATTGCATCCAATTCGAGTAACAAACATCCAAATATCTAAAATTCTAAACTTACGCATTTATAATATTAGTAGGATTGCATGCAAACAAACCGAAGTTTATAATGATTAGTACCTATCTGATTACCAAATTCCGAAGCATCATGTTCCAGTAATTTAAGTTGGGTTTTTCTCGGAAGGTGCTAAGTCATGATCTTGACCGCTGACCGAGGATCGCAATAACAATGTCATCTTGTCAGGTGACACGACCGTTTCTGCGACTGACTTTTACAGTACCCAAAATGTATTATTACTTCAAAAGAAAGAAGGCAAAAAAATATGCCTAGTGACGCAAATCCCATTCGGATATGTCAAAGAATTACGAATCTACAACCGATTTAATAATGCTTTTTAGGGAGAGAAAACGCTCGCAGATCGTGACGTCACGATCTGCGAGCGTCATAGTAAATGACAATCGTTTCATATGAAGGTGCGTTTTGCGGAAAAGGGACAGAATATGCTCTTAAAACTTTGGACACATAACTTTGTGATTATTATAGTGCTTTACTTTTTTCTCCATTTGAGAATGTCTTTCCACTTTCTTCTGTCTCATCTTTATCTTTATGGCCGCTCCTCACGACCAACCTGACCCATCATACAGGACGCGGCGTAGTACTCTTTATTATACTGTGACGCGGCTATGCCGTAGAACAATACATAAATATGTCTTACTCCCTTTAACGCATAGTTGCGTCCTGTATGATAGGTCAGGATGGCCCATCGCCTGGAGCGGCCATTACCCGCGTTTTAACGTTGCTGTAGTATCTGGATATCTACATAACGAGTCTTATGCATTGTGGCGGGATAAATCCAAATCCAAAAAAAAAAAAAAAACTAATTTATCCAATAACTTAGATTGAGTTTTTTTTAGGTACTGGGGGGACGATATACAACAATTTAACATTGATTGATAGATTAATACTTCGTCTAAAGAAATAAATTCACACTGTCTTGATGCATATTGAAAACGTGTATTTATAGCTATGACTGAGTCCATGGGCACATTATTTAATTTGAGGTACATTACGTAAGTACTCGTACTTTCACGTGGTCTTTTTTCCTCGTTGTTTTAGCCTGCAGTACCGTAAAACGGGGTGAGTAGGGACAAAACTGACATTCAAACCTAGATAACATGTTATTTTTACATATGCAAACTGAATGTTGTATATAGTAAGTGTTCCGGACGTTTGTATTTTTTTATTTTTTATTTTGGGTAGTTCCATTTCATAACTTTAACGATAAACACGAAATGCCACTTACCCCGTAGTCCCTCGTAGTTGGGGTGAGATGGGTTTTCATACAAAGGTGATTTTGGAAGATTGTTGGATCGGTTTTTTTTTAATTGGAATACATTATTTAGGTAGCAGTAGCCTTAAAATCCCATCTCACCCCCCTTTCATCCCTTCTCTCCCCATTCATAACCCAACTCTCCTCGCGATCCCTACTCACCCCATTTTACGGTACTCTCCAAACAGACCGATCTTCTGCCTTCCCCTAGAAGCTTTGGAGTTAGACTCCAACATGGGATAGTGACACTAAATCTAAAAACAATCTAAAATTGCGTATTAGAGCGCCATCCATCATCGAGTAGTCAAGCATTTTCTCATCGAGAACATTCCTAACGCTCTCTCCCCGACCTATGCCTAAAGGTTGACGGCCAACTATTGGTACTCGAATGAAAGTCACTTTTCAATATGCCATTTGGAAACCCCTTTGCCACCGATTTTTCACCTTTACAAGGCCAAAGCTCTGAATATAGTGTGTCATTTTCTTAAACAATATATGGAATTAAATGAAATAATTAATTCGACATAAACACAAAGTATTAAACTAAAAACGATGTACAGGGTGAAATATTATTCACCGTTAACATTTTGGGAGGTGATTCGGTGGGTCATCTCGATCAAAATTGATCAAATAAGTTGTATCCAAATCGCGAAAAACAAATCAGCTGTTCCATACAAACGGTGTGAGCACAGCCGCCAAAATGTACACCGTGATAGTGTGTTCGATTTTTTGTTCATAAAATTATGCAATTATCTGTGAGGACTGCGTGTATACGAGTGATTAGTCTTGCCGTACTATTTAAAATCCGCTTTGCGTCAGGACATTGCACTGTTAAGTAAATAATTGCTAATAGTATTTGTATACGATTAGTATTCTCGGAAATTATGTTACCAAAGGCTATTGACTGATAAATAAAATTCTATGAAACATGGCGCTTATCAGACAGTCATATGTCTACGCATACAACAGATATATAAACAGATCCTCTGTTTCCTTTGCTTTGTTGGGTCAGCAACGCGCACGTAACGCACTCCGTGTGAAAAATAAATTGTACATTAATATAAATACTACTACAGAAATGCACGAAAATCGATGCCACTCAGCAAATGATAGCGCTGCCTGCTAAAGGCGCTGGTTTTGAAATAAGTGTTATGAATATTACAAAAGGTCTAAGTTAAATATGTAGGTGTAATAATACTAATAATTACACGGTTCAACTCACGTATTAAATGTCACTACGGGCGACATGTTTCGAAATCTTCGGGAGTTCTTCTTCAGGATGAGTGTTTTCGCGGCGGTGTCTCTTGAATCACTGCCCGCGCCCGTTTCGAACGCCGTGCGGCGCGTGACGCGCGCGCCGACAGCGGCAGGGGTTTCAAGCGACACCGCCGCCGCGAAAACACTCATCCTGAAGAAGAACTCCCGAACAGTTCGAAACATGTCACCCGTAGTGACATGCGTGTAACTATTAGTATTATTTCAACATGTCTCACGAAAGTTTAAATTCGATTATATAGGTGTAGGTGTAAACTGTGATGATTATCATTTACAAGTATGTATTGTACAGGTAAAAAAATATACATTTAATCACGAAAAAACAGTATTCTTTTACAACTTTGTATCAACTTCCACCAAACCGACGATTCAAAAGCTATTTCGATTATGGGTGTTGTTACAATGGTACCGCGGCGGGGCAGCGGCGGCAGGCTCGTTCGATGTCGCAACCGAATATTCGCACAGCGCGCCCACCAGCCATAACTCAGACTTAACGTCCGCAGGTTGCCAGTTACAGGAATCTCTGACTTTTGGTCAAAACTAAATGTATCGCGGCGAGTCTTGATCAATATGTCAGCTGTCTCTGTTCAACTTACATACGTCATAGATTCACGCCTTTATTCCAAAACGGGTAGATCCATTGCCACTTTTAGCATAAATGTGGGTATTAAAGATCGACCTGACTGATATCGCCGTGATAGGTTGCCTAGCCCATCGCCCACATCAACCTTCAGCACGTCTATCATGGGACGGCCGCGACATACTCTCGATTTTTCTCGCACTGTACCTCTTGTTCTAAGTGTACTAATAAGAAAGAGACGGATAGTGCGAGAAAAATCGAGAGAGCTCGCGCTCCGTCGCATGATAGCCGTGCAGCCCTGCTCCCTTAGTCGACTTTAATGACACTCACTGGAAGAAAGGGGGTGGTGAAAACTAACCCTACACCACAGGACTCTGTACAATTTATTACCTTAAAACGTATTAAAAAAGTTGAAAAACCCCCGACATTTTCATTTCAAAGTTCGATATCTCAAAAACGGCTGAACAGATTTTCATGATACATAGCTAAGAACACTCGTGATAAAATTATCTATGACACAAAAAAAACCGCATTCAAATCGGTCCATCCGTTTGGGAGCTACGATACCACAGACAGATACACAGATACACAGACACGTTAAATTATAATGCCCCTGTCGTCGGGGGTTAATCAAATCAATCAAATCAAATAATTTATTTTCGGAAGTGTTTCCATAATTCGTTAGTAATAAAGGTCTTAAGAACTATGTTAGTAGGTATTATATTACTATTTACAAGTCAGTTGGATGCCCTATGCAACCTATCCCAGTGGAATAGGAAGGGACCATCCAGGCGCGCCGCCACCGTTTGCAGGAGGCTGTTCGGGCTGCCGCGCAGGCGCCTCAGCAGGGACGCGACACGCTTACGCATTATGGCGTGAAACCCATCCGTGTGCGCATCGCAAAACATCCCTGATGCACTGCAATGGCGAATTAAAAATGGACCAAGATTCGCCGCGATACGTATAATGTCATTAATCCGCATCTGGCACTGTAGTGCATTTCAGATAGCTTGTGTTCGGTGACACCTGTCATTTAGCTGTCATCCCAGTATGATTTATAACATTAAATTGTAAAAGAGGTTATAAATGTACTGGGGTGACGTATGTCACCGTACCCATGCAATTTGAAAAGGACCATAGTTAGGCGACGTACTTACTCGCCATTCAGGTAATTCTTGAAGGGATTTCGCTGTGCAGTAGCAAGTTAATGTAAATGTGTGTATGTGTGTGTGTGTGTGTTATGTTTGGGGTTCCGTACCAAAATTGGTTTAACGAAACACAATCAGTGTCTGTTCGTCTGTAAAGGGTAGCTTTGTATGTAGGGATTGCAAACCGGACTGATTTTGAATCCGGCCGGATCCGGCCGGATTTTGGCCGTAATCCGGCGGATCCGGCCGGGTTCGGCCGGATTACACTGGTTAGTTTTAAATAATTAAATGTCACGTGTTTTTTTTTTTTAATCATAATTTGAGAAACGACGGATATTTTATCCTAATGGATTATTAAAACTGCAGTTTTAAGTTTCAATTATTTTTAATAATCACAATCTGAGAAGCCTAGGAAATATTATGTTATTTATAATCAGTCATCAATTGAGATCTTTTCTTAAATATCTACTGAAGGAGTAACAAAAAATAAATCTAAGGTTATCTTTACCAACTTAACATAAAATTAACATTTTTAAGTAATCACATATCACAAATATCACAATCAAATAGTATTTCATAAAATTCCAAACTATAAACTTTTATTTCTTTCTTTCTTTCCATATAACCAGTCTTTTTTTAGTTATCTGAAGTAATATAATTTTTAATTATTTATTATAGTTGAGTCATATAAAGTATAGTCAGTCTCACTCACAAACAAAAACATAATTCTAATAAATTATAATCCAATCAGCTTTGTTGTTTTTGTAAGAATGAACAAAAATAACATACACATTCACAGAAATCATTTCCCTGTCTTATTTAGTAGTATAATCACCTAAATTTAAAGAAACAACACAACACAATGCATTCAGTACTTACGGTGCACGAAAAATCCAACACTACAACACATCCTTTGCCGGCAGAAGACTAGCGTCGACTAATAAAAGTTATATGAACTGTTTACGGCCGGGAAGGCGAGGCGGTAAGAACGGCAACGTCGCATGACTCGCATCGCGCGCGTCAAGCCAAGCGACGTTTGAAAATCGACGGAAACATTCAATCTTAGCAGTGCTTTACGCTAATATTTTGTGTTTTAGCTGGGTGATTGACTTTACCGGATCCGGTGAATTTTACCGGATCCGGTGGCCACAAAAAAGCGCCGGATCCGGCCGGAATTCCGGTCCGGCCGGACCGGATTGCAATCCCTATTTGTATGTTGCTCCACAACCACCCACCAGTTCCACGAGATGTGGTGTCGGCCTCAACTTTGTTTGATGGTTGAGGACCAAACTTGGCCAGTGGTTAGCCTGGTTAGTAGGTTAGTCATACAAACTGAAGAAGTGAACAAAGTTCCTTTGTGACACGAAAATTAACCATACAATTATATACGGAAAACGTTCATAGAACATTTAATTGGGTGAGTTAAGCTGGACAAGAATTTGATCCTTACCCCTAATAATACCTTCAGTGCAATTCGACCAAATAAAGAAACACGACCTCGTCTTGAAATATAGTAGATTACTGCAGAGGCCGTGAAGTAAGGGATTGCTGGACGACATTGGGGTAGACGGCCGAGTCGTAGACGAGGCCGAATACAACGAGTCCAGCAATCCCTGTTCCGGCCGAGGATTGTATAGTACTTTTCTCAAACGATGTGAGGAAATATTAAAATTAAAATAAATACTTGGTAATCAATTAAATAATAGGTCATTTGCGCCTTTTTTATTTTTTAAACATGCCATTTGAACAAACCGTTCGAGCACCATGTTTAACCGCACATAAAGTATAGTACCATAGATTTTTTTTTTTTTTTTATGAAGCAAGTATGCTAACAGTGTCTAGTGGTGGTTGGCAGTATGTAAATTTTCCTTTGTCAGTTTAATATTAGTAAGCAAATTTAAAAAGTTAGAGTAACGGACAATAATGGTTTTACTTAGGGTTTTCATACATTACTTCTTGGCCTAAGGCCAAGAAGTAATGTAGGGAGCCATAAACAAGAAGCTTCACGTCTTCATTTCGTGATATTAACGCGTACATTTCCGAGCATGTTTGAGAAATAGTAGATTACTGCAGAGGCCGTGAAGTAAGGGATTGCTGGACGAGATTGGGGTAGACGGCCGAGTCGTAGACGAGGCCGAATACAACGAGTCCAGCAATCGCTGCTCCGGCCGAGGATTGTATAGTACTTTTCTCAAACGATGTGAGGAAATATTAAAATTAAAATAAATACTAGGTAATCAATTCAATAATAGGTAATTTGCGCCTTTTTTATTTTATAAACATGCCATTTGAACAAGCCGTTCGAGCACCATGTTTAACCGCACATAAAGTATAGTACCATAGATATTTTTTTTTTATGTAGCAAGTAGGTATGCTTACATTGTCTAGTGGTGGTTGGCAGTATGTAAATTTTCCTTTGTCAGTTTAATATTAGTAAGCAAATTTAAAAAGTTAGAGTAGCGGACAATATTGTTTTTACGTAGGGTTTTCATACATTACTTCTTGGCGTAAGGCCAAGAAGTAATGTAGGGAGCCATAAACAAGAAACTTCACGTCTTCATTTCGTGATATTAACGCGTACATTTCCGAGCATGTTTGAGAAAAAAGAATTTCGAAAGAATTAATCGATAAAAATCCATATAATTATTGAACCTCACAACATTTCATGAGAATCGGTTGAGAAATGCGACCTGTAGTAGAACAGCCGGACAGACGCCAATACGAAATAATGTATCATCATCATCATATCAGCCGAAAGACGTCCACTGCTGGACATAGGCCTCCCCCAAAAAGTGCCACATGACCGGTCCTGCGCCACCCGCATCCAACGGACTCCCGCGACCTTTACCAGGTCATCAGTCCACCCACGCTGCGCCTTCCGGTACGTGGTCGCCACTCGAGAACCTTTCCGCCCCAACGGCGATCGGTTCATCGGCTCGGGAAATAATGTATGCCCAAACTTAATTATTTTCGCTCGTTCTATTATTTATGGCTTACTATAGCTTGACCACAACCGCTGTGCCGCTCCTTAGGTATGCGAGCGGCGAGACGGGGGGGCAGAGCATTTGTCATTCCGCCGTCCCCGCCTCGCCCCGTCACCCCCGCCGCGTCACCCCGCCTCCCCGCGCATACCTAAGGAGCGGCACAGCGGTTGTGGTCAAGCTATAGCTTCTGCCCGCGACTCCGTCCGCGTGGAACTCGTTTATATCGTAGCTCCATACAAACGTTCACCCTCCACTTCATCCCCTTGGGGAATGATTTCCGGCATAAAAACTATCCTATGTCCTTCCCCGGGACTCAAACTATCTCTATACCAAAATTCATGTAAATCGGTTCAGCGGTTTAAGCTTGAAGAGGCAACAGACAGACAGACAGACAGACACACTTTCGCATTTATAATATTACTAGCTTCTGCCCGCGACTCCGTCCGCGTGGAAATCGTTTATATCGCAGCTCCATACAAACTTCAACCCCCCATTTCAGCCCCTTAGGGGGTGATTTCCAGGATGAAAACTATCCTATGTCCTTCCCCGGGATTCAAACTATCTCCATATTAAATTTCATCGCAATCGGTTCAGCGGTTTAAGCGTGAAGAGGTAACAGACAGACAGACAAACACACTTTCGCATTTATAATATTAGTATGGATATTGATTAGTATGGATGGATGGATATAGTATATAGTATAATAGTATATAGTATATATAGTACTAGTTTCTGCCCGCGACTCCGTCCGCGTGGAAATCGTTTATATCGCAGCTCCATACAAACTTCAACCCCCCATTTCAGCCCCTTAGGGGGTGATTTCCAGGATGAAAACTATCCTATGTCCTTCCCCGGGATTCAAACTATCTCCATACCAAATTTCATCGCAATCGGTTCAGCGGTTTAAGCGTGAAGAGGTAACAGACAGACAGACAGACAGACAGACACACTTTCGCATTTATAATATTAGTATGGATATAGTATACTAGCTTCTGCCCGCGACTCCGTCCGCGTATAAATCGTTTATATCGCAGCTCCATACAAACTTCAACCCCCCATTCCATCCCCTTAGGGGGTGATTTCCAGGATGAAAACTATCCTATGTCCTTCCCCGGGCTTCAAACTATCTCCATACCAAATTTCATCGCAATCGGTTCAGCGGTTTAAGCGTGAAGAGGTAACAGACAGACAGACAGACAGACAGACACACTTTCGCATTTATAATATTAGTATGGATAGTATAATAGTATATAGTATATATAGTATGGTATGGAACATACGGCGCGAGATGGATAGGCTTTGGAAGGACCTGCTGGTCGATTTCGTAATGATTCGTACACATAAGGTAGGTCTAAATGTATTGTTTTGTATGGAAATATGGCAGTTAATAATTATCCTAATGCTCGTTCAAAAGGAACGGAAGTACCCCTCTGGTCAGCGAGAATATGACATGTTATCAACTGTCAAAACATCGTTATACTGGTGGCTCTGTGAACTGCAAAACGCGAGATTCTATATTCGTTAAAATGAAATGAGAAACTGAATAGACAAAAAAATAACCGGCCAAGAGCGTGTCGGGCCACGCTCAGTGTAGGGTTCCGTAGTTTTTGTATTTTTTTTTCAAAAATATTCAAAATATCAAGTTCAATTCAAAATAATTTTCCTAGAAAGTTTTTATAAAGTTCTTCTTTTGAGATATTTTTCATATTTTGAAAATTTATGGTTCAAAAGTTAGAGGAGGGGGGAACCATTTTTTTTTACTTCTGGGGTGATTATCTCCGAAAATATTAACATTATCAAAAAATAATTTTAGCAAACCCCTATTCATTTTTAAATACCTATCCAACAATATATCACACGTTAGGGTTAAAATTAAAAAAAAACACTACCCACGTTACGTACCTATATAGGGGAGGTAATCTAATAATAAAAAAAAACACTTTTTATTTTACCACTGTCGGCGTAATTGATAAACATATTAGTACCAAATTTCAGCTTTCTAGTGCTAACGGTTACTGAGATTATCCGCGGACGGACGGACAGACAAAGCGAAACTATAAGGGTTCCTAGTCGACTAAGGAACCCTAAAAAGACCGGGTTGCACTCCGGGAGTGCCGGCAGAAGTGAAAACTCAATAACATTGTAACAGTTTTTCGATCAGGTCACGTGACGTCTTACGGTGTCACCCTAAAAATGAATTTAGCGCAAATTTATAAACAATTAAGTAGCAATTATTTAGGCGGACGGGCCGCGGGCGCGTTGGGTGCGACGGGCCGGCTCGCCCGCCGCCGGCGACGAACAAAATACCAATTTGTTTTTGCCATTGCCAAATATTTTTCAAAGCTTTATCTCTTTAGGAATAACGTCCAAATTCGAACTATTCGAGTTTTCTCAATAGCAAAACGGTGAAGGACGCGTTGGTATTATTACAAGTTTATTTGCAGAATATGCTATTGCAAAAAGTGTTTAACGGCTTTATACTCTTGCGAATAGCGTTCAGTTTTGAATGAAGTCGAATCGGCTAGCAGCAAAATATAAAAGTTTGTGACCTCCTTCACATCTGACGTCACAAAAATCTGTCGCGTATTTAACAATTTTTCCTCATCCCAAAAAGTGCTCAGCGCCGCTAAAGAAGTTTTCACTCAAAAAACGACATTATAATTATTGAATCGGCTCACAGGTTTTCACGAAAGTCGGTTGACAAATGCGAGATAGAGTTGCGATGCGATGTAGAGGTGTTTTAGGTGAGGTAGGGCACACCGAAATGTCATCCCGCTCGAATGTAGAGCAGCCCAATAGGGATGATGACTAAGATTTTTTTGTGACGTCATTCGAACCAGTTTTTGGAGAGGAACAAATGTTTGTATGGGAGCAACTACAATTAAAGAACATAAATACCTAAAAAATTGAGATAAAGATTGACTTCGCTGGCGGCAGCGCGAAACGCTTCATACTGTGTGTCTATACAAGTGTGACGTCACATTTGTATATTTGTACTAATCGTAGTATGGAAAATCAGATAAATTGTTGTTTCGGTCGCGAAATACTGCGTTTAAGTACATAGTTGTCGTACAATTTTGTTTCTAGAAGAGCGTAAGGATTCTATTGGTAGCTTTTAATTTACACTTGGACAATAAAAAAAAATGCATATTTTTTCTAAACTTTCAAGGTTCATATCTTTTTATGATTTTAATTATATTTTATAATTTATACTTTATTACGATAATTTGATGGTTTACTATCCATTTAGCATCACTACGTTATCAATTTGAACATGAGGCATCATGCCTATTGGGGAAGTACCTCCGCCTTGCAGAAGACCAGGGCCATAATAACACTACTACTTGCTCTGTAGTAGTGTTGTGTTCCTGGAGGTGAGCAAGGTCGCCAGAGTTCCCGAGGATGCGTTGTGTTGAGACTAGAGCGAAGGAACATGTTCCTTCAGCTGTCAACACGGCGAATCCTCAAACATATCAAGGGTCGGCAACGCCCATGTTACTCCTTTGGAGTTGTTGTTATAGGCTGCGGTATCCGCTTACCATCGGGCGGGCCGTACGCTCTGAAACATACAATACAACTTAGTTCGCTTCGCTCGCTCGTTCAAAAAGTATGATTCTAAAATACAAGTTTTACCAGTTTTCTCAACCTTGCAATCAAAGGATCAATTACGGAACCAAAAGTTCTAAGTATAGGACTCCAACAGTGAAATCAAGAGCGCTATTCAGTAACTTGTTTCTACCTCACCTCAACGCTCATCCACAAATATATCGTGACACCGCGATGCGTAGTAATTAAGCGTAGGGAGAGGTCTAGTTTCGTTAGAGGTTCCGGGTGGGGTGAGGCGCATGCGCGCGTAAAGAATAAGCAGTACACTATACAATGTTGTTAGCTAGAAACCAGTATGAAATCGTGCAGTCTAAGGCCTGCGGCGGCATGCAGCTTACTTTCACTGGCCGGCCATTTCGGACCAGGTGCTTATATCGCTCCAGACAAATCTAATTAAATAGCTACAGTCAGCATCATATAGTTAGTAGCAGCCAAAGTAGCCAAATATATCGGAACACGACTTTATTAGTATAGGTAGGAGTAAGGAAGTGTTACGATATATTTGGCTACTTTGGCTGCTACTAACTATGTGATGCTGACTGTACTTGGGTATTTGACCATTTAAACCATGTCCACGTCCTTGAGAAAAAAAAGACCTGCTTGCACTCCGGGCAGGGGCGGCTTTACCTATAGTGCAGGGGGTGCGTTGCACCCGGGCGCACGGTCCTAAGGGGCGCCGAGGGCCACAAACTGGGCGCCACTCGGCTCGACTCGGGCGCTAGCGCGCGCTAGGGGGGTGCTAGAGGGCGCTACGGTAATGATTGCACCCGGGCGCGAAATGCGCTAGAGACGGCTCGCCTCTGACTCCGGGAGTGCCGTCAGAAGTGAAAATTTGAATAATAACATAAAAAAAGGTGCGAAAATGTCGTGGTTATCCGAGTGCTCAAAGTTAGCACAGGTCTTTCGAAGCTGCAAACTTGGATATACGAGTACTGGTAGCGGTCCTAATAACATATTAAAAAATCACAACTTAGCCGTTAGCTTGTTGCGATTTTTCTGGTCAAATATGATTGGCCTACTTACTCACCAGGAACACAACACTACACACGTACAGAGCAAGTAATGGCGTTATTACGGCTGTGTCTTCCGTAAGGTGGAGGTCCTTAACTACTTACCTAGTTGAGCTGCTCCAATATGAGCGAATTGACATTCCACTGTGCCCCTACTTCTCTAAAAATCACGATCGTGTCACAAGAATAGCGATGTCACCAACTGTAAAAAAGCAGTGACGAATGTGGCACTATTCCTACACCCGCCCACAGCCATCTCGTTTACCTAACTGTTACAAAGCTGCTCGGTGGGTGTGATTATGACATTATGTTTGACTCCACGACGTAAGCTCCTGTCAAGGTCTAACAGTCACACATATGGATTTCGAGACTCGGTAAAATTTATTGCTTCGCACTTCTCAGCACCATCGAATACTTAATCAAAATACAATCATGAAAAACATCGTTTTTCCCTTTTTGGACCTACATGAAATTACAAGATTTTTGCAATAATATCATCATCATCATATCAGCCGAAATAGTCCAGGCAATGAACTGACAACTAGTATGGAAAAAATGTAAATTTTGGAAATAATTTATAATAGCTTATTTTTTATGTATAACGGATATATTATCAATTAAATAGTTACCCAGCGACAAAATCGGGCAAAATTTCAGACATCGAAAAAATGATAAATTAACTGGCTTCTAAAAAGTCAGTAAAAATATTAATAAATGTTTTTGTCTTTATTTTGGTTCATTTACATTTGCTTTATAATATTCAAGATAAATCGTACAAAAAAAGATAATGCATGCTTCATTTAAATCTACATAATTACTTCCGGGTGGAAAGTTTGTCGGATTCTTGACGAAATCATCTTAGAATAACATTTTCAAATGAAATCAACAAAAAAAACGCTATTATAAATTAATGTTTTTCAAAACCGTATTTTGCCTGGAGTAAAAGACGTCCACTGCTGGACATAAGCCTCCCCCGAAGAGTGGCAAAGTGACCGGTCCCGCGCCACCCGCATCCAGCGGACTCCCGCAACCTTTACCGGGTCATCATATCATACTACACATGAACACAATAGTAATAGCTACTTACATGATAGAAATCAGTGGCCCTTATTCTGCGGGGTCGACTTATAAAGGCACCAGACACAAGTGTTATCTTATAAAGGCACCAGACACAAGTGTTATCTTATAAAGGCACCAGACACAAGTGTTATCTTATTGGCAATAAATTCTATACAAATAAGCACATTCTACTCGCACATCTATTGAGGACGATAGATTTGAATAACAAAGTCTGTGGAAATAGCCGTCCACTGTTACATAACGCGGCGCGCTTAGGTAATGTCGCGAAAACATCGCAAATTCACAGATACGTCACATTCATCCACATTAACGCAACGAAGTGTATTAACGCTGTTGTCCACGTTAATCCCCTAGCCTGATCCCCCAGGGGAAAAAAACGGTTAGGTTGTTAGTTGAACTGCGACCCTACAGCGCGCGAGCCGAGCGAGCGAAGCGAGCGTGACGCGGCAGCGTCCGGCGAAGCGCCATAACCGAACATTATCATTTTTTCCTAGTTGAATATAAAATAATTGCCGCTAATTCCCCTGGGGGATCAGGCTAGGGGATTAACGTGGATAACGTGGTATTAACCAACCCCAATTTTGAAAACCACTTTGAACCTAAATGGTCGTTTAAGCCACAGTCAGCAGCAAAATTAGCTACGCGGGTCAAGTGCTAAAAATGAGCTACACTCGACTCTAATGTCAAGAGGATACGGACTGTCTAGATTATTTTGAGCGTGTTATTTCACGTAGCGACTTCTGCTGCTGACTGTACCTCGGTTCCAGCGATTTTTTTTGCCACCGCTCCGGTTTTCGAATACGCTCCCTGCCCCGGTTTTCCTGAAGGACTACAGTTCCTTCAAGAAAGGAGTTACAGTACAGGTTTTTAAAGGGTGGTATATGAGTCCCGCGCAGGGCTAGCACAACCGCCGCCGCGCCGCGAAGCGAGTCGAGAAAGATCTACCCTCCTCTTTCTAATTTGCACGGTGCGAGTGAGATAAAGAGACGCTCAGTCGCGCGGGAAGCGACAGAGCAGCAAGTTGTGCTAGACAGCCTGGGCTGTTAATCTTATCTTACCGCGCTCATGCGTCTCACCTCACCCGTCACGCCTTAATGAAACACACAATGAGCCTTTAAATAAATATGGTGTTGCTTGTCAGCGTGATATTGGTCTGAAGCTGTTTATGGATATCTCTACTGCATTCACATTCAGACATGTTAATTCGGGGTGCTTACATAAAACAAACGATTACAAATCGTTATTAACAGTTCTCTGAGATTTCCCACGCCGATTCACATAATGTGAGCTGAATTCAATGTTAGCGTTAATGTCGATATCCACAGCCTTACACATTTTAATGTTTTACAAGCACATAAATGAGGCGATAATCTGTTAGGTAATATTACAAAGAGTCAAAATTTGTGACTTGATAATTGGTAAGTTTAAATTTGTATGTTGATTTAATCTCCGGAACTACTCATCATATTACAAAAATTATTAAATCAATATAAAGAATGGTTGTTTGAGGAGCCGGTTATCACATTGCACCGCATCTCACCCCGTATCATGGTCGGCCTTATCACGCGATAAGTGACAAGATAGGAGCGTGACGCCAGAGACGGACGCTCTATCCTGTCACTTATCATGTGATAAGGCCGACCATGATACGGGGTCTGGTGGAGGAGCGGACCGACGGGTTTCTCTTTGTGTACCTTGAGCTGGCGCAGTTACACGAAGTAGGTAGGACTTGGGTGACACAGATACATAGACACGTGAAGCTTATAACGACCCTCTTTTCGCGTCGGTTAAAAATGGGGGAGGCTACACCCCGCGTATACCATCATTGGGGCAGATTTCCCACAAATCTTTCCTTAAAATCGAGCTAAAATATTGATTTACACAATAATCCTAAAACAAAAGTACCTGTAAAAGACATGAAATAAACGTTAAAATATAACGAAAACTAGACATCTAAATTTGGACTCGTAGGTAGCGTACCTCTACACATCTCACGCAGGTAGAGCGACCAGATGTCAGGAATTTTCCTGACATGTCAGGAATTTTAGACATACGTCAAGAATGCGGCCGGAAAAGGGAAATGTCAGAATTTTTTGGCAAATAAATGAAACAATACAATTTTATACACTGTAAACTTTAATTTTTAATCACAATAACAAAAGAGGTAAAGGCACAAGTACTTTGGAGTTTCATAAATTGTATTTGTAACTTATAAATAATATAGAGCGCGTCAAGCTCGTGTCAGGAATTTTGACCGAACATCAGGAATTTTGGCAGGACTTTTGAAATTTGTCTGGTAAAGCACCACGCAGGCGGCATTCCCGCGCATGTCCGTTAAATAGGTTTTAACTACGTTGTAGGTGCATGTGTGTACCTTGTCCATCATAAATCATAATAGTTCATGAAATCAACCATGAAACTGTTTAATACGAGTACGAGAACGCAGACGGCAAAAGGCGGGCAAAACAGCTCGCACGCAAACAATAGCAGCGCAAACATTACATACTGTATGTGTCAGCAAAGTTCAAACTACGCGTGAGTTCCATTCGTCATTTGTGCTCATGCGCAGATACAGTCACCAGCATTAATACCCGCTTTGTCTACACTAATATTATAAAGAGGAAAGATTTGATTGTTTGTTTGTATTGAATAGGCTCCGAAACTACTGGACCGATTTGAATAAAGTAGATTTTTTGCATTTTCCCGCGGTAAAAAGTAGCCTATATTCATCAGGGATTATGTCGGTTTGTTATAGTAAAACAATTTTTCAAATCGGTCCAGTAGTTTCGGAGCCTATTCAATTCAAACACACAAACAAACAATCAAATCTTTCCTCTTTATAATATTAGTGTAGATATTTTTTTTTAAGTGAAAACTTCTTTAGCGGCGCTGAGCACTTTTTGGGATGGGGAAAAATTGTTAAATACGCGACAGAGTTTTGTGACGTCAGATGTGAAGGAGATGAGGGAGGAGGATGTGTGTGTGTGTCACTTTTTGCTGCTAGCCGATTCAACTTCATTCAAAACTGAACGCTATTCGTAAGAGTATAAAGCCGTTAAACACTTTTTGCAATAGCATATTCTGCATATAAATTTGTAATAATACCAACGCGTCCTTCACCGTTTTGCTATTGAGAAAATTCGAATAGTTCGAATTTAGGCGTTATTCCTAAAGAGATAAAGCTTAGATAAATATTTACCAAGGGCAAAAACAAATTGATATTTTGGTCGCCACCGCCGTCTGCTGTGCAAATTCGAATAGTTCGAATTTAGACGTTATTCCTAAAGAGATAAAGCTTTGCAAAATATTTGGCAACGGCAAAAACAGATTGGTATTGTGTTTGCCGCCGCCCGTCGGCGCGCCGGACCCGTGCACCGTTGCGCCGCGGCGGCGCGTTGGGCCCGTCGCACCCAACGCGCCCGCGGGCCGTCCGCCTAAATAATTGATAATTGTTTATAAATTTGCGTCAAATTCATTTTTAGGGTGACACCGTAAGATGTCACGTGACCTGATCGAAAAACTGTTACAATGTTATTGAGTTTTCACTTCTGCCGGCACTCCCGGTCTTTTTTTTTTTATTAGTTTATTTGGGTAAACAAACAGCCACTACAACGATTACTTAAAATAAGTTTTATAGAAAATGTTTACAGTATGTGTGGCCCACACCGTTTACCACTGGTTAATATTACAATATTTATCATTCAGAGAGTGGGCACCGTCAGTTTTAAGAACGGGCGGTTAACAACAACAAATAAAGCGAAGGTATACATACGATACAAAGCACACGTATGTTACCAGCGCAGAGATATAACAAAACGGGCAACATTATCAGACACGCTCAGGTCGAAATAAAATGGTGTCAGATATTTATGCGCGCTTAGTTACGGCAGATATTAATGCTGGTGACTGAACAGCGTCAAAGCTACACCTTGCTCCGCATTTGATTGTAATAACACAATAAAAAGCGGCCAAGTGCGTGTCGGACTACGCACAACGAGGGTTCCGTGCCTATAAAAAAGGTCGTATCGTTACTGAATTCTTATGGCACTTACGTCCTTTTCTTTAAGGAAGGCAGTTTTTTAGGAATATCTCAAAAACCTTTGAACCGATCTTGTTCAAAGCAATTTTCGCTGAAAGAATTTAATAAGCCCTTTGAGCGTGATTTTGTTTCATATTTTTAAAATACACGGTTCAAAAATTAGAGGGGGGGGACACAATTTTAGTGACTTTCGAGGCGAATATCTCCGACTCTATTCACTTAATCAAAAAAATTGCTGAGAAACCTTATATTTATTTTGAATGATGCTTGATGTGTTACACATGGGCTTGCAATGAAAAAAAAATGTTTGACTTTCAGTGTTATGTATGGAGTACACCACTAAAAAAATTTTTTTTAGTAATTGAATTACAAAACTATGTAGCGGTTAACAAAATACACCTATCCTCAAAATTTTATTCAAATACACCTTATAGTTTTCGAGTAAAATGTCTGTGACATACGGACGGACAGACAGACAGACAGACATGACGAATCTATAAGGGTTCCGTTTTTTGCCATTTGGCTACGGAACCCTAAAAACGTATACATTTCGTTGTCGTCGCCGTCGACTATACATTTAGCGCACGAACTTTCATGTCAGTAAAGAAAATCGGACGAAACGTTAGTTTTTGGAGACAATTTTTCGTTGAGAGGATTCTAGCGAGGATTTTGCAGTTCCTAAGAGCCCATTCGGTCTCTATCATCTAATTTCAACAAACTAGTTCCGTAGTATTGTATTGACATTTAACATACTTGACACCCTTAGGATATCTTTAAGTGTTGAGTCGTCGCGAGTCGAAATTCTTTATAAAATTACACGAGAATTTGTTGAGAATAGCGACCTGTAGATGAGAATAGCCGGGCAGCGGGACATCTGGACATCCAGATATACGAAATAATTTTGGCCCATACTGAAGCAGAGAGCTTCGTTTCGGTCGCTTGTTCAATAAAATCTATGTTATGCGTAGCCGACTGTACGATATTCAGATTCAATCTGCGCATGGATCGCGATAGTCACGGGACTACCGCACGCCGTGACACGCATTATTGCCGCCGCTTGATTGCAATCAGAGAATGTAGATCCTCGTGATTGGGTGACTGATCGTCTTTCGACGTGGCTATGTGACGTTTCTATCAACTACGTAGGAGTAGGACGCGCGAGTCCGTCTTCTTGACATATTTATTTTTATTTCGACTTATTGAATCGGCAAAAAAGAGATATTAGTCGCTCTGCTCACAGCTCACTGTAGAATCCGCAAGCCTGTCCATTAAAAAAAAATTAAAAAGAACCTTGACATAAAAAAAAGACCGGGTTGCACTCCGAGAGAAAACTCAATGACATTGTAACAGTTTTTCGATCAGGTCACGTGTCCGTCTTACGAATTTTCAATCTGTCGAATCCTACGGTCACGTGACCTGTTACGAGTTTAACAATTTTTCCCCATCACAAAAAGTGCACAGCGCCGCTAAAGAAGTTTTCACTTCAAAAACATTAATAAAACAAACTCAAAGTTATTATAACCCTTGTAGCTTAGTGAAGCAGGGCAAAAACCTTCCCAATTTGCAATAATTTACAAGACACATAAGAAACCTCATAAAATTTTCGTCGCTTACCAGTTCACATCTCGAATCCATGGGTTCTTTTAAAAGTGAGTTTTGCTCGTGCACAATTAAGGCTGAATTTAGAACAAAAGTTGAGAAGGATGAGTTGAGTTCTTTGAACTTAAATGTCACTTTTGTGCATTGAATATATATTTAGTTTATTGAACTCAGGGGCACATAAAAAGGGTAGTATGCATGTGAGGTAATAATACCTACAACGTAATATGCCCAAATTATACATATTATCTGTCCACGCGTCTCAGCCCGCGTACTACATATTGCCGCAGTAGCAAATTTGAAGCCAAATCAGCCTCCTTTCAAGATTGTACTATTTAATATTCCAGCGTAAATTCAAGAAAGTCTAAACTCAGATTTTTTATAAAAAAAAATAAGGATTTTTATATCACCAGCCAATTTAAGAGCCCAATTTCAAAAAGGATCATTTGGCATACTATATTAGGGTGTGTGCACCAGAGCTGTGCAAGGCAGCGGAGCGGTGTGCGAAGGAATAATCCACCTATAGCATAGCTAGCCTCTCTCACGCATCTTTTCCTTTTTATCACCCTTAAAACGCTCCGTAGCAGCCGAAGATGCTACGTTTTCAACGCTATCTCGATATTTCGGAACCTATCGTTTTACAGTCGATGGGTTTCGTATTACTTACTCTACGCCTCTAGCACACTAAATGCGATAATCTGTAAAATGATTTTGAAGAATAACTTACATATTAGATATTCGAGGGCGATACGTTTGGAATGGAATAGCTGTCAGTTCATATAAACGTTCACGTATCTACATATACCTACGAACAGTGCAGCAAGTTAAACAAGTTTCTGTCAATAATTTAATGTTTAATACTAGGTTATACTGTCAACTGTACTTTTCTGTATACCATCATCAACTACTCATTAAGACGATTCTAACGAGCCCAAACTCAACGGGGCTTCATCGGTTAAGTACTGAATTTTCATGGCCACCTTATGTCGCCATAATTATATCAGCTTGATAGTACCGTAATATTGAATTGATTCAAACTATACTGATTCCCAAAATTTCAACCCAACTGGTTGAGGTTACAAATTCAGTTCCAAGATTTGTCCCTCACTGAAAAACTAAAACGGACAGGTCAAGTTAAATAAAAGCTTGTAAATGTGTTAATGAGGGTTTTTTTGAGTCTGAGATTATGTTTTTGATTTTTTATGAAGATATTTTATATTTCTGTTCCTCATCTCGCATTTGACAATTAGCACCTCGCATCCGTTCGTGTGCCGTCGTCTTTATTGTTTAGGTGCGCTGTCCGCGGTCGCCGACCCGTCGTCAAATATTATAAATCATAGTCGGAGATGCGCGGGCGCCGCGGACCGCATTGTTTTCTCATTGTACATCGATTGATTAGGATCTACGCTTCTTTACAAGGCTCGATACGATATCGTTCGTATCCCAATCACTAATCCAACTATGTCTTTATAAAGAGGCCTTGTTTGTAATTGGTAGCTTTGTTTTGTATGTAGGGGCTAATCTCCGGAAATAATCATCCGATTTCAAAAGCGTTGACGATGTAGGACGTAGGAATGCTAAGAATGCAAGCGAAGCGACAGGATAAAAACAGCTTATATCCATCCCTAAGGTCCATTCTACATACAAACTTAGTAAGTACTAACAAACTCACAGACTTTTCTTTTAATGGTATTAAAGTATAGATTAAGTTCTGAATCGTCTTGTCGCCCTCAACCACCTCCGACTTCACTCATCATTATCATCGTCTTATCGGCCGAAAGACGTGCACTGTTGGACATATGCCTCCCCCAAAGAGTGCCACAATGACTCCCATGTGACTACTCGGACTCGTCTGCGGGCCCTTTATCTGAAACACCATCAGGAAGTTTTGTCTCTTTCACTGCCAATTCACATCCAGGAGGGTTAATTTTGAATAGGGTCACAGTAGTATCCTAGGCTGCGGTGTCTACTTACCTTCAGGCAGGCCGTATAAGTACTTTTTTGCCATCACGGTTTCATGGTATTAAAAAAACACATACATACAATGTATGCCCATTTTTAGTAGTTTCAGAAACTGGCAAACAGAACCCTCCGAAAATAAATGGAAGCAAACAATACAAGTTTTTGCCGCGGCATTACCTCGCCCGCCACCACGTACGGTGTACAATTACAGATAAAAAATTAAAAAGATAATAAACAACTCATCGGCAGACGCGCAAAAAGCGTTTTTGGCAACTAAGGCCGTGGTCGCGGAACAAGCGGAGCGACGAGCAAAAGTGTAGAACAATTTATACTCATTTTAATTCCCTTCAAAGAACGATAAATAGAGGTTAGTTATTTAACACTAACTTTTAAAATCGGAGGAGTAGGTAATATCATCGAGTTTTCCCGGAAATAAGACATTGTAAGAGACGTTTTCTAGAACCCAATCATGAACGATTAACTATACAAATTGTGCTCGTTTAATTCGTAAAATTCGTTGTAGAATAAATCTGATTATCAGTGCTTAGTACTGAACCTATTACATTACGTTCGACAACGCGTTAGCAAGATTCAACACGTGCAACTAACTAATTGACATTGAATGGGAAATTATAATGTAAGAAGTCATTCTACGCCATCGGTCTGAACCTGGGTCTAATTACCCCCGTAAAAGAGCTAGAAATATATGATCATTATCAAGAGGGCGCTTTTATTCTCATTTACATGGCAACAGTTGAATGATATCTTGATTTGTATACCTATCAGCTCTGATGTTAATTTGGAAATATTTCCTAGCGAAATAGATCCATTTCCCGAGCGTTTTATTTCAGTAATCAGTAATCAGTCATTTATTCGCTTAAACATGGTACAAATAGGTGGTTCAATAATATACAGAGCTACATGTTTGGTCACAAGGACATGCAAATATATATTGAATGTCGTGTGTATCGCATGCATAAGTTGCTAATACTAAGAATTTAGGTCATTAAGGTATTCTTGAACGGAGTAATAGGCTTTGGATGCTAAAAAGTTATATAACGCAGTCTTAAATTCTTTATCGCTTTCTAATTTCAAAATATTTGCTGGCAGTTTATTGTATATTCGGGGTGACATACCTATTATGCTTTTTGATAGGAAAGCTGTTTTTGAAGCATTATAATTAATTTTCTCCTGATGCCGCAAGCTCTTAAATCTAGTATATTGGTCTATGTTATATTTGACATACAGTGATATTTCGTACACATACAGGCAAGGTAGAGTCAATATTTTAAGTTGTATGAAGTGGGGTTTGCATGAATCGATCGGTTTAATACCGCATACAGATCTTAAACATTTCTTCTGACTCTTCAACACCATTTCACGATCTGTAGCATTACCCCAAAAAATTACACCGCTCTTGACTATGAACAGTTTTGGGCATATTTTTTCATTTATCATTTTATATTCAAGACTTTACTATTAATCAACTAAACAGCCACAACGACACTGACAACAGTGACAACTTGTCATTAAAATTATTGCCGGTCTAAGAAATTAGTTCCAAGGAAATCGCGCAACATAGTGCATGATTATATATTTCTGGTCAGGCTTTAATAGAGTTGGTATCGGTTCAGCGCTTTAAGTACCGCAGGTACCGCATGCGGGATTATCCCTCGTGGTAAGACGTGTCCTTAGCCGAGCTGGAGTTTAATGGATATCATCACACCGCTATCAGCCTAGCCACAGAAGAAAATGGTAACTTATACAACAGTGCGTAGCTGTATTCATTACCGTCGTGGGCCGTTAGGATACGTAACTGATTTAAAGTCAACATAGCTATGTATAACTGCCGGGCTAGTACACTAGCACTTTGACAGCTTCTATCGTCATGTTTTACGTCCAAGACAGACGTAAAATTTTTTAACGTCATGGGCTAATATGGTAGACCGTCATCTACGTAAAATGTAACCATTCATACGTCTTGCACATAAAACGAAAAATTAAACGTCAAGTGCTAATATGCTCTTGATTAAGACATATAAAATTGCCGGTATAAACCGATGACGGGCGTAAATTTATGTAGGTCGCTCGAGACCCCCGGTAAAATTTAACACTATGAAAACATCTTCTGTCACAAGTTCACAATACATACGGTTCAGTTTCAAAACTAAATTCGTTTGCTGTTTTGTCTATCTACATGCTCGGATTGATTTAGTTTTTTACGACATTTCGCTTGATCATTGGACTTCGATATTACCGCATATCACGACGACCCTCGCTTACGTATATTGGACAAGGTTTCGCACCGGGACTTACAAGGTGATTTACTATTATTTATCATCATCGTCATAGGCCTTTACGTCTATTACAGACGATTTAAGCATTGCTGTGTAAACATCGTTTTTGGTGACTGTGAAGACCGATACGAGACCGGCATTACAAATATTATGATAAATGGACTCATCAAAAACTTACATTTGCTCTGCATTCATCAGTATTCAGTCAAAACTCGCGCAAGGAGAAAAGTAAATAGATACACTAGCCTTCACAATAATCTAGAGACACAGCTATAAGACGGAAAGAGACAGAAAACACAGGCTTTTATCCATAGACTATAATTGAACGAATGAAATTAATGTAATACTTGGTAGAATTACAGTTTTACACATTGGCAACACCATAGTTTTTTGGGTACATATATTTTATGCTAGGGCATAAATATACGTCACGTCATTAGTGTGGTAACTAAGTAACGTAAAAATTGACACATACATAAGGTTATACGGCGGAACGTAAATATATGGCCGATTAGTGTACTAGACGGGCTGGTGGCTATGTGAGTTGTGGAACTCGCAAGTGACGTTAAAAAAAACCAGACAAGTGCGAGTCGGACTCGGCCACCGAGCGTTCCGTACTTTCCTCCTACCTCGATGATTGATAAAGACTAAGTATATTTCTTATGATTTAATTACAAATGTAGGTATAGCTTTCAGATTTTCCTTGTACGTGTAGTATCAGACGGTATTACTTGTCAAATGCCATAGTTCAAGGTCAACGGAAAGTACCCTATCTAGGAACCCTTATAGTTTCGCTTTGTCTGTCCGTCCGTTCGCAGATAATCTCAGTAACCGTTAGCACTAGAAAGCTAAAATTTGGTACTAATATGTATATCAATCACGCCGACAAAGTGGTAAAATAAAAAGTGTTTATTTTATTTTATTAGGGTACCTCCCCTATACGTAACGTAGGGAGTGTTTTTTTTTTTTCATTTCAACCCTAACGTGTGATATATTGTTGGATAGGTATTTAAAAATGAATATGGGTTTGCTAAAATCATTTTTTGATAATGTTAATATTTTCGGAGATAATCGCTCCAGAAGTGAAAAAAATGTGTCCCTCCCTCTAACTTTTGAACCATAATTTTTAAAAATATGAAAAAAATCTCAAAAGTAGAACTTTATAAAACCTTCTAGGAAAATTATTTTGAACTTGATAGGTTGAATAGTTTTTGAAAAAAATTACAAAAACTACGGAACCCTACACTGAGCGTGGCCCGACACGTTCTTGGCCGGTTTTTTACGTTGACTTAGAATTTTGATTTTTGCACAGCTTCAAGGGACTGCAGTCTTGAGTATATGGTTTGGCTCGATACCTACACGCGTTCCCGAAATAAAGGGTCTTGACAGACAGACAGACAGACGGACAACAAAGTGAGTAAGGGTTCCGTTTTTTAACCCCCAATGCAAAGAGAGGGGTGTTATAAGTTTAACGTGTCTGTGTATCTGTGTATCCGTGTATCTGTGTATCTGTCTGTGGTATCGTAGCTGCCAAACGGTTGGACCGATTTGAATGCCGTTTTTTTGTGTCATAGATAATTTTATTCCGAGTGTTCTTAGCCATTTTTCATGAAAATCTGTTCAGCCGTTTTTGAGATATTGGACTTTGAAATAAAAATATCGGGGGATTTCATCTTTTCTAAGTTGTTTTTTTTCCTTTTGAGGTACGAAACCCTAAAAACATATAATTATCGAACCTGTTCACTAAATTTCACGAAAATCGGTTTAGAAATGCGACTTATAGAGAAAGAACAGCTGGACAAATGGACATTCGAAAGAATTTTGGCCCAAACCGAAACAGACAACTTCGGTTGTCTCGCTCGCTCTTTCCATTATAAATACGAAAGTAACTCTGTCGTCTGTCGACCTTTTCAAGCTTAAACCACAAAACCCACTAACATAGGCATGGAGGTAGTTTGAACTTGGGAAGGATGTAGGATAGTGATTATGCCGGAAATCATCCCCAAAGGGGGTGAAATGGGGGGCGGAAGTTGGAATTCGGACGATATAACAGAGTTCCAAGGTTGTAGTAGAATGAGCGCATGGATATTTGTGATGCAGCACAATGCGGTGCCACAGTGAGATTAGCACGCGGCCCACAGCATTCGCTGTGTTCGGTCATCGGCGCCGGCGCTTGCGCGGTGCTGATGCCTATGTTTGGCGCCAGTAGGTAGAGCAGCTGGCACAGTTAGGACAGGATATTAGCAAAACACTTTGATTTATTTATTTATTTCATCTTTAATGCACAAGACCAGAACTTATCGTACAAAAGGCGGACTTAATATCGTAAGCACAAGGTATATTCTGTTAACCTTTGGGCAAAGCAGACAGATTGTGGGTAACAATTGTTTAATATCTCGTAGCAGTGTCATGAAGCTGGCGGTCCTGAATCCGGTAATTATTTGGGCGAATATGGCATGGCAGGCGCTTTTGTAAAACTAGTGCCTACGCGGAAATCTTGGCATTGGCTGCCAAATCGGACCCCGGGCTCCTTTAGGACAGGAACTGTCGGGGGTTTTTCAACTTTTCTAAGTTGAAAAACCCACGAAATTTTCATTTCAAAGTCCAATATCTCAAAAACGGCTGAACAGATTTTCATGAAACATGGCTTAGAACACTCGGGATCGCATCAGCTTTCGAATAAAAATCCGCATTCAAATCGGTCCATCCGTTTGGGAGCTACGATACCACAGACAGATACACAGATACACAGACACGTTAAACTTATAACACCCCTCTCTTTGCGTCGGGGGTTGAAAACCTTGAAATCGCTAGAAGGATGATGATTTTTATAAAGCGTTATGTCCTTGATTATAGAAAACCCCAAAATACCTACAGCAATATTGCTGTACTCAGCTGTCCAAACAAGTCTTGTCAAATATAGAAGTTTTGAAGGTGATCGAAATACGGCCCTAGCTGGGTGACCATGCGATTTTGGACTCACTGTAGATAGTATTAAGAGTCTTGAAACTGAGGGCTTGTAGCTCAGATCGGCAAGGTCGACGGCCATATGGCGTTGGCGACTGACCTTTCTTGGATTTGTGTCGCCAGACATTGCCTGTCCTTTATAATTTCTTTATTTGTGGCTATGTCCATTCAAAATTGGTCCTAGGATGATCTTTATTTGTATGTAAAGCTGCTAAGTGAGCAGTTAAACCATAATTTATTTAAATTGTGTACCTAAAGAGTGGCAAAAAGGATAACCAATCGTAAGATGACACTTGAATACCGTGTCTTAAGACTTCTAAGTACGCTTGCAACTCGACGGGCTGAGATTAGTGCGGGGGGACGATTCTGAACATACATACCTACGCTTGCAACTCGACGGGCTGAGATTAGTGCGGGGGGACGATTCTGAACATACATACCTACGCTTGCAACTCGACGGGCTGAGATTAGTGCGGGGGGACGATTCTGAACATACATACCTACGTTGCCCACCCATCGATTTATTGTAATTTGTTTTCAATGCTGTGCTCGCTCTCATTGACACGACGACCATCGACGCCATTAAGCATACACCTGAATAAAATTTGGTCATTAAGATATCAATACAATACAACTAATAGAAGCATATGGTCAGGTGGCCTTATTGAAATTCCGAACGCCATTTACCGCTTAAGTTTACCGAAAATTTGGACGCAGATTATTTAATAAAATACATAAATAGGTTAGGTTAGTATTATATCAGCGGATTATACAAAAATAATATCAGGGGAACATGGTTTTCGGAATTATGAAATTCGAAAAAAATATTATTTCGGAAAAATTACTCTTCGGAATTATGTAGTGTTGTCAGCGTCATATAGTTAGTAGCAGCCAGAGTAGACAAATATTTCGTAACACACCCTTATTATTACAGTAATAAAGACGTGCACCGAAATATTTGGCTACCTTGGCTGCTACTAACTATATGACGCTGACTGTACCTACCCATAACCAGTACGATATCTTCATTATAATTGAGTCATAAAAATGCATAAAGCTTCGTCTTCCATGCCACCTGTTCTCTTTGCAACATAAACAGCAATTAGGAACTGGCTGTGAATTACTGCAGTATGTGGCCGTTACAGCTATATCGACGTCACATAGCTGACAACCTACAACTTGTTGTGCAGATGATTGGAAATTTGACATGCGTGGGCAGTAATAACGGATAACAACACAATTAAATGGCATTCGCCACCACACTGACACACTACCACAGTGAGAGCACGTCAATTAAGAAGGAATTCGTTTTTGACGGTTGTTAAGGTTTGAAGTTATTATGTTAGAGATCATCGTGGGCAGACTTCACCTTTCAGTGAGGTGGGGCACAGCAGCGTGTCCACTGTAATGTCCATGTCCCTCCGCCGTACAGGCAGAGGCACCTGTGGTGCAGGGTATGCGTTGCACACGGGCGCAGCGGTCCTAGGCCGCCCAATACCATTCCATTTTGACCGCGCGCTTATTAGGGGGCGCAAGAGTAATGTTTGCACACGGGCGCAGCGGTCCTAGGGGGCGCCGAGCCGTACTTTGTAACCATTCCATACCTATAGACCGCGCGCTTACTAGGGGGCGCTAGAGTAATGTTTGCACACGGGCGCAGCGGTCCTAGGGGGCGCCGAGCCGTACTTTGTAACCATTCCATACCTATAGACCGCGCGCTTACTAGGGGGCGCTAGAGTAATGTTTGCACACGGGCGCAGCGGTCCTAGGGGGCGCCGAGCCGTATTACTTTGTAACCATTCCATACCTATAGACAGCGCGCTTACTAGGGGGCGCTAGAGTAATGTTTGCACACGGGCGCAGCGGTCCTAGGGGGCGCCGAGCCGTACTTTGTAACCATTCCATACCTATAGACCGCGCGCTTACTAGGGGGCGCTAGAGTAATGTTTGCACACGGGCGCTACATGGGCTAGTGTCGCCTCTGCGTACAGTAGACCGCAATAAAAACGCGACTACTTGCACTGTAGGCAATATGATGTTGTGGGCCACAGCCTCTTTTACGAATCGAATAGTTACAATCTTACAAGCCTTAACAGGCAATGCAGAGGTATTCCCCGTATTGACTTGCAATATTCTATCTTCTAGCTACGCGAAGCAGGCCACTAATGACAAAGGTCGCCCGAGTTTCCCAAGACGCACATATGGTGGTAATGAGGGGCAGTCTGCATTTGCATAAAGGATCGGCAAAGTTCGAGCTCAGGCGTCCATGGATCATGGTGTCTGCTACCATCAGGCAGTCATCTTATACTTCATGAAGTTAGCAGTGCCTGTACAAAAAAATCACAATAGACCCCTTCAATTTTCAATTCTTATTCACTGAACAAAAACCCAAGAACCTGACAAAATGCGTCCAAATTATACACACATCCCAGTATCACTGGTGATAAATGTCCAAATTGAATAGAAGACTTGGCAAAGCCTCGGGGTAAACGCCCAGTGACGTCACCGCGCACTTGTTTAGGCTGCGCGTGATTGTGCGTGCGGTGAGCGCGCGCTGCCACGCTAATCGTGGCTGGCTCACTTGACTTAGCATCTGCCAAAATATCGCTTTGCATCTGTTTTGTTTCCTATGATAATGAAAGCGATGCAACACCATTGCTTGCATTTACTTCAGCATTTTCAATTTTTGCCTGCGGGCGTGGACGCAAGTCGCAACGTACAATTTTGTATGGGAACTCTCACACGACGTCGCGCTGGTAGTGTGGGGTCTGTCTAAGTATACCATATATGATTATATCCTAGCACCCTCATTGACTATACCTCATTCCATATAACATTAGAATTTTAACAATTTCTTCGTTTATCTTGGATATCAAAGGGAATTATTGTACTAGTTATACTTATTTCGATCATTAAGTATTCTTATATGGAATAGGGTACAAGCGTTCGTATCTATTCTCCCAAATATAAATCTAAAAGGTCTGTCAGTTAGTATCGGTAGTTTTTGATTCAGCTCTGTAATTTCTTTATGGTTGAAATTAGAAGTTTTTTAACGCGTTGCAGACATTGAATTTGAACCATGTTGGTTGATGCGTTCGCATTTGCGATAACACGTAGTCAATGAGTGAGACGCACTGATAAATAATGATATTTACCTTAGAAAACTCAAAATTACGTTCCTCCTTTTGGAGATACCTAGCCAAAGTTAAGGGCCGCCGAAAATTAGAGGTGTTACAATTTTTCTTGTGAATGTGTATTATTCGACCGCGATTATATGGCAAAACTGTTACCTCCAATCCCGTACCAATTGCAGCTTGATAACATAATTACGTGCGTCTGTCTAGCTCACATTATATGCATAGATGTTGAATAGTGTCTGATTCTGTTCGTTTGCGCAGGCGCAGCGCTACCGCGAGCGGCGGCGCCTCGCCACGCCGAGCCCGACGCCGTCGCCGCCGCGCGCGCAGGGCTGGTTCAAGTCCCTAGACCGGCTGTCCAGGAAGAAGAAAAACGTCAAGGTATTATATTCTCATTCAATTTCTATGCATTACCTTAACTAAGTTGACAGAAACTTCGATAAGTTTCATTTACCTAGGGTGTTGTACCTACTCGTATATGCCCCGCTGGCAGCGGAGCGGGCACTTGACTCAGCCCGAATACTAGTGGTCCATACCGACCGAAATCCGTAGATTTGAACACCCGATTAGCAAATAGAATAGAAAAGAATGGAATACATTTATTATCACTATTCGTAGATACCTCATCCATTTTCTCCTGTCCTAATCGTTTCAATCACCTATCCCCAGACGGAGAAAGAAGTCCCGCCAGAAGACCGTAACTACAAACCCAAACTCAATTCCCCGGCCAAAAACCTGCGGTTCTTCGGCGACACTGACGCGGAATCCGACGCCAAACACAGCACCGTCAAGCCCCACGGAACCCTGCGGAAAACCGTCTCCAACTCCACTTCAGGGCTTGACGAAGTAGACCACGCTGAATTGAACAAGAGCTACTCTTTATCCAACCTGGATAAGAGCGATAAGAAGTACTACAAGCGGAATCTCCACAACATCTCTGAGATCCAGTCGGAGGAGAATCAGCGTGGGCTGAAGCCGCCTATGAGCCCGTACGATCGCTCCAGGAGTCACAGCAGCTCGAAGACGCTGAGGAACGGCAGAAAGGAGAGGGGAAGCTCGTCGGAGCTGAGGAGTAGCAAGCAGGACCTCAATAGAGATTACAAGTAAGTCAAGTGATGTACCTATGATTAATTTTTCAAGACGACTCTCGTCACCATCTGCTTAATATTCAAGAAAGGATTGTACAGATTTTTAAAGGGTAGGCAAAGCGCATTTAAGTGATTCCCTTGTAGTTACACGCGTCCATAGGCTACGGTAACTGCTTACATGCAGGCGGGACACACGCGTTTTTTGCCATCGATATCAACACTGGTATAATAGTGAAATTCAAGCAATCTATCAATTGTCGTTGGGATTGGACTCGACTGCATCCACAGCGGCTTAGAGCTGCTAAACTTTGCCTTAACCTTTAGCTTCCAGCGCGACTCTTACGATCTGCATAAAGTAAAAATAACCCTGCTTAGGTAGATCACGCAGTTTTTGTTATTAATAATGTCTCGTGCGCAGGTACCGTCGCCGCACCCCTGCTCACTCAGGTGAAAGCAGCACAGAGGGCGAGTCCAGCCACCAGTCGCAGCGCAGCGTGGTCTACCTTCATGCCACTACGGGTAGGTTTACTCAGGACTGCAATTACCCTTAGGGAGCAGTTACCGCACTCAGACCAGTGTAGCACAGAGGAAGGGCGACTGAGGGCACCAGTTGAAGTGCAGCTCGGTTATACTTGCAGGCCACCACGGGTTGGTTTACTCATGACAGAAATTACCCTTGGGGCAGTTACCTACCGCACCACCAATCAGTATAAGATGGCCATTCTACGGCACCCTGTACTTAAAACTGAGACTACAAGGACATAAATCGGTGACTCCACCGTGACCGTTATATTCCAATTTACATCATCTTCTTGTATATCATCAGCCGAAAGACGTCCACTTTGGGACATAGGCCTCTCTCAAAGATTCAAATGCCAATTTTAATCTCACACTTAAAACCTTATTATGATCGAACGTTTATTTTCCCAGTGGGCGACATCCCGGACCCCGGGCGCGTGGCGCGCAACCGTTCCCGCGACGATGTGTCTTCCGTCAACTCCTCGAACCTGCAGGTCCGGAGCACCACCAAGAGTTTCTCCCTCTTCGCCCCCTGGACCCCGCGGCACCCCAGCGACCACCACGACCTCCACTACGCGCAGCGACCAAAGCAGACGAAGCCCAAAATCGAACGACCGGCGACGTTGCAGAAAAAGTCGTACAGTCAATCCACTTTGACGAGGCGGCCGGTCAATAATAGATTGACCAGCTCTAGCACAACTCTTCATAGGAAACCGGAGAGGAAGGAGGCGATGCGTAGGGATGAGAAGCGGAGTCAGTCCAGTGAGGTGTTGAACAGAGACAGGGTGTCGAGGTCGATTTCCATGCCGAAGGACGACAAGAAGGCTGGCTGGTTTAAGCTGTCGAATAAAAAAAAACAGGAGACTACCAGAGTCCGCTAACACACGCTTTTTATCTTTACCATTAGTTGACAAATCTAACATAATATGCCGGTAGCCGACAGTCATGACTAATTCGAATGAATGGCGGATTATTTTATAAGGATTTCAAAAATTTGTGATGATGAACCGTGAACGTTATCTACTGGCTTTGTCAATGACTGGTATAATTACATTAATGTCAACACTGACAAGAATTTTCAAATGTTACAATATTTAGATATTACATTCCTAACACTGTGGTGCTATATTAAATGCCTTCATTTTATATTTTACGTACAATAAGGCTCGCCGCATACAGGCTGAATTGCGTCGCGTAATTCCGCTGGGCCCGCTACATCCAAGCGGAATTCATGCGTAACGGAAATAAAACGCAACGCAGGTATTGTTGATTAAATAATCAAGCCAAGCCGGCCAAGAATTGCTACGCGCTCCGCTCGTAGCCGATTCCGTGGTTTTCCTCGTATGTAGCGGAAAGCGACTACGGCGGTCTGACGCATACGTGTTGTCATTGGCCCTGAATGTGTTGTGGCCGACATCTTGTAAAACGGTCATTGGAACCTTGGACTGTAGAGTTGCTTTTTGAATGACAACAATTCGGCCAACTCAAATAATCTAAAGATAGCCGATAGGCCGCCGATTTTGGACGGATTAGGACTCGGTGATCGGAAATCACGCAGTGGAATTCGGCGATGGAATTCGGTCGCGGAACTTGGCCTGCATGAGGCGAGCCTAACCTAACAGTGTCGATTAACCATAAGTGCCATTGACGTGTTTTGCTAACGTTACCAGATGTCATACTTAATGCCTGCAATGCAGAATAATCTTTATTTTAGATAAAGGAAAGGGGGGATTATGAACTGTATTCTTTTATGGGGGTCACTTTAGTCATTTATTTCAATATTTTAACGCGCTTTGTACTAATAGTTTAGATATTAAGTTTAATGATATATGTTTTACTTGTGATTTATTTTGCTACTGATATTTGTAATAACTACGCTTTTTAATAGGGTTTGAATTAATATTTTAAATATGACTGTACATTGAAGAATGGGCGTGAATAATGTAATAAAAACTTTGTCTAATTAAAAATGTTTTAATTTGTACCACCTTTATTACCGCATGCCTCTTTCTTCTAATGTTAGAATGTCGAGTAACATTTTAATTAGGTAAAACAAATTAATTACAGCAGCGTAGGGAAGTCAAACGTCACTCAAGATTTTTCTCTTACACAACTTGAAAGAAAGATAGTTTATTTCTCTTTATGACTAGAAGTCGAAGCTCTGCCCTGCTTTAATAAAGAAACATTTATTTTTATACAGGATGTATCACAAATGTGGTGTGAACTGAGCAGCTTAAGTTTTTATTATTTTTGTTTATATTGATATTTTTGTTTTACATTACAGTTTTTGTTGACATTGCTTGTGTATGACAACATTCCCCCGCAAGGGTGAAGGGTGGGAGGGTTTATTTAATTTTCAAACGCTGCGCGCCTACCCACAGGCCAGCCAAGATCAGCAGCAAAAGCCCTTCATGCAAAGAGCCAAGAGAAAAAAATAATGTTTTGTGTATGTTTTTTTGACACGCAGGTGACAGCTTTTACGTTTTTGATGTCAACAAAAACAAAGACTGTAATGTAAATAAACACAAACATTTCAATGTAAACAAAAACAAATTTAAAATAAAAAAAATAAACAAATGCATTTTTGGAATCGCAACACGCTACCGAACATGCCCTTGATCGGTTCACACCCCACTTTTGATACACCCTGTATAATTACTATTATTTTCTTTATAAGTATTCTAGCTTCTGCCCGCGACTCTGTCCGCGTGGAACTCGTTTATATCGCAGCTCCATACAAACTTTTGCCCCCCCATTTCACCCCTTTAGGGGATGATTACGGGGATAAAAACTATCCTATGTTACTCTCCATCCCTTCAACTATCTCCACTTAAAAAATCACGTCAATTCGTCGGTCCGTTTTGCCGTGAAAGACGGACAAACAAACAAACAAACAGACACATACTCTTTCGCATTTATAATATTAGTATGGATGCAACTCCTCGCATCGCATGTGCTAGGTGTCAATTATATGAAAACAGCTTCGCACTTCTTTGGTGGATATTCACCCTAGGACGGTGTATTTTTTGGGAGTCAAATAAATGGCCTCGATGTGGCTGGAAAATTAACTTATACTTAGACGTGTGTTTATTTAGTCAACTATATCAAAAGTTACCTACACCTACAATAAATCTCTGAATTAAAAAAAAGAAGCAGCCAGTATCATTTCAAACAAAGTATTAATCTGTGACTTCAAATATTGTTTTGTCACGAAGGATGAACGGAAGAACTTGAAACATTTTTTAGGGAGGACACATGATTCGAACTAAAATGAGGACTTTCGCAAACGAGTCACTGAGTGCTGCGTCGGCCGAATTTGTACGAAAGTTGGCATTTTCAAGTGAAATTTAAGGTTGTCGACTATTACTCGGTAACTAGTAGGTACTAGGTAGTACTTAGCCGTCATAGTTATTTCCTTTTAAATTTAAATTCATTATATGTATGCCACGTTTTTTTTCACATTCACAGTAGCAGCCATTTAGCATTTAGGGGGTGGGGGGATACATGACTCTAACAAAAATTTGGGCTTAAAGCCCAATATCATACAAATGGACCACTAAGTTGAAAAATGGTTTGTAGAGACTCATAATATTTTTCAACGATACCCCACACGACGACACGACGGTTTAACAAAAAAAAAACATTTCCGCTAGGTGCAGGAGAGGTACCAAAAAAAAAAACATAATTTTATTCTACCATTTTGTCGGCGGGATAGATTTATGTACCCATGCCGAATTACAGCTTTCGAGTAGTAAGGGTCACTGAGCTAAGGCGCAGGCGGACAGACGGACATGGCGATGCAATAAGGGTTCCTTTTTGACTACGGAACCCTAAAAAGGCGTTCGGAGTAAGCTAATAAAAAAAAAGCGGCCAAGTGCGTGTCGGACTACGCACAACGAGGGTTAGAATAGAGTCGGAGATAATCGCTCCGAAAGTCACTAAAATTGTGTCCCCCCCCCTCTAATTTTCGAACCGTGTATTTTAAAAATATGAAAAAAATCATAGACATGGGGCTTATTAAATTCTTTCAGCGAAAATTGTTTTGAACAAGATCGGTTAAAAGGTTTTTGAGATATTTCTAAAAAACTGCCTTTCTTAAAGAAAAGGTCGTAAAGTGCCATAAGATTTCAGTAACGATACGACCTTTTTGATAGGCACTGAACCCTTCGTTGTGCGTGGTCCGACACGCACTTGGCCGCTTTTTGACTTTCGAGCGCTCGACTCTTTCACTCGAAAACGGTAAAAAACGATGAAATGCTATTTTTGAAGTACGAGCGGTAGAAAATTGAAAAACGAGTGGTGTTGAACTCGTATTCAATTCTTTCGGTAGAAAATTTTGACACTTTACTTTATCTGTTTAATTTTGGACTGACTATTAATTTAATAGATAACCTATTTAAATAAAATATATTGATTCGATGCTAAGTGATTGGCTGGTGTACGATTATATAGGTATAATTTCTTGCCGAATTTTGTGGTTGAAAACCAAGATCGTTAGTCTATTGGCGGGAACATAAGCGTTTCGTTTACTATTTATTACTTATCACTGTAATGGCCGGTTCCAATAATCAATCCACTGGATCCGATTCTACAGTGGCCTCTAAACTTCCTAATTTTATTTAGGTGTCGCTAAAACACTTTGCTATTCTATGAGCAGCTGTCATAATCAAATGACAGCGCTAATTTGAATCTGACGTTTCTTATTTTAGGCGGTCTATACAACTTACTTAGCTGCCTAAATGCTATTCTAAATATGTCGTTGTTAATCTGCCGCCTAAATTATGTCTAAATATTAGACAATTTAGTTTTAGGCTAGTTAAGCCATGTGCACGTAGAATCGGGTCCATTGATAGTTTTCCTTACGTTGGTAAGGACGATCACAGCGTTTACATGTAACTGTTGAGTTACATGTAAACGCTGTGATCGTTGTTGTCGTGATTCGGAACACGGCTATTTTCTACGGGTAATGTATCAAAATGTAACTGCCGGTAAGGAAAACTATTGGTGGATGATCATCGGAACAGGCCATTAGTAAAAGAAACAACGGATCGGCCATAATTCATTTATTCTCTCTGTTACTCTCGCTGAAATTTAACTCCTGTCCCTTTCATTTCTCTATCGCTTTCTTTCTTAGGTCACGCTCTCATACTGTCTCTTTCTCACACAATTACGTTTCGTTTTACAATTATTAATGTTTGCACCTTACAACTTACTACTTACTTTTGATTTTTTTTCTGTTATGAAACGCATAATATATCTAAAATTAATCAATTTACTATATTATAGATACACAACTTCCAATAAAATACTATTCACTATATTAGATATGTTGCAAATTAAAATTTGAAAAATCGGTAATTATTCTATCTACTTTTTGCATACAACGAGACGCAAAAGTATCGATAGCCAATCACTAGCTTTCGAGTGATGATTTCAAAAATAGCTATTATTGGGTTCATGCCAAAATAATAGTGACATCGTGTGCGAATATTTTCTACCGCTCGCTTTTGATTTCGACCGCTCGAAAGTCAAAAATCGGTCCCCTGTATTTTCAAAGAATTTAAAAATTAGAAATACAGCCATCTATTGTGCAGTAGCCCGTAATGGAATTGCTAATTTAATTAGATAATAGATGGCAGCACAAGGAAACTATTTGGCTACCCGACACTAGATGGCAGATGTATTTGTAACTGCTATTTGCCACTAGATTTCACTTACACCATAATATGATTTTATTGTAAATAAATTGTACAATGTATTTTAAGAATAATATTCAAAGTATTTCAAAGTTTCTACATTTTTTGTATCAATACAGAAGAATATTTTGATGGATCTTTAATTAATGTAATGACCCATCTGCACTCATGTATCATACATTGCATCATAGATAAGAGTGTAATATACTGAGATAGATCGGCAACTTCAAGCCGTCAACTGTCACAACTAGTGCTGCCATCTAGTTTGCTTGCCGTATTACTAATTTCACCATATACATATGCATAAGCCAATATATATACATATAGCACCCGGTTCGTTCGTGGCTCATGATTTTTAAATATTTGATTTTCGGCGGGAAAAAACTCCGCGCCGAAAACGGGAATATTTATGGGGACAGGTAGTTCTGTAATCAAACTAAATTTATGAGAAGTAATAAAGGTTGTAATATGTATTGTTTTATATATGATATTCACAAATGTCTCCAAATTAAGTTGAGCCTATCTTAATTTACAATCTTGTTATGTTTTCAAATATGGGAGATGAGTTTTTTTTGTTGAATGCGAGCAGACTTTTGCCACTTAAGTTCATACATAACTACTTTTATCATCTATTATGCAACCTGTGTAGGTATCACAAATAAATGTTTACTTACTTACTGCTTCCAAGTTACAAGCGGAAGTCTCTTTCTATCAAAAGGTATTGAAAAGAGACCTCCGCTTGTAATTTGTAACTTGTAGCATTGTGAAACGGGCCCCTGAGCTTCGCTTTGTAAATGTTACAATCTAAAATTACTCACAAAAATGAAGCCAATGACAAACATTTGCAATTTGTAGAAATGTAGGTATAATTTGACTAGCAATTTGTCTTAAATTGTACAAATATTAAGTAAAACTTGTCAGATTGCATTATTTACTAAACAGGAACCAGCTCGTTTTTTGCAACGCTCCTTGACTAGCTTGTTTCGCAAATTCAGTTAAAGAAACAATTACTTTTATGAATATTACTGGGTTAAGATTACCACGTTTTTGTTCTTCACCTTATCTACACTAACATAATAAAGAGTATGTTTATTTGTAATTTTGTGTGTAGTAGAGCGTTATCCCCGGAACGACTACTACCTTTGGGTTATATATCATTGCTTGAAATCTTTAACAGACCTCGTGCCCTGGCACGGTTCTGAAAACAAAAACATATACAAGTATAATTTGCCATGCCAATAAAACTGGCGAATACACAATTGACAATACACGGTTTTATATTTTACTAATATAATGTCAGTGGCCCGTTTCACGAAGCTACAAGTTACAAACTACAATCGAACAAGTAACAGGAACATAAAGTTACAATTTACAAGTACAAGTGTTTCTCGATGGTGGCCTTCCATGGTAGAATAATAAAATTGTACGATATTCTCGATTACAAGTAAATGACATCTCGATTTAACAAGTCTCTGTCACGTCCATATTTAAAAAAAAAACTTGTTGATGTTTTGACATGTTTTTGACGTTTGTTTATTATTTTCTATGTACATGACTTTTATAATTATAACGTTTTCAAAAGAAGAAAACTATTATTGTGTAGTTTATTTATGTTCGCCGGAACATAAACATAACCCGAGACTGCCATTTCTCTATTATTATAAAATAGTACTTGATAGTACTAGATATAAGTACAGTCGCCATCAGATATATCGTAGCGGCCAAGGTCCCTCACAAATATCTGAACACGTCTAATGCCTCGGCAATAGAGACGTGTTCAGATATTTGTGATCACTTTGGCCGCTCGCTACGATATATCTGATGGCGACTGTACACACCGTAAGGTATAGAAAGCAAAAAAAAAGACCGGGTTGCACTCCGGGAGTGCCGGTAGAAGTGAAAACTTGAATAATTTTGCAAAAAAAAACCTTCGTTGAATTCATAAACAGAGGTTCGGAACCCAGTACTCATTCTGGTCCGGAAAATTGTTGGTAACCGCTGGCGGAAGCTACTAGAAGCCGCATCATTATCTTCGTCACCAGTAGAGTCCCACGAATGCCACATTTTGCTCGAATAAAATGTATTTACAGAACAGAACAGAACAATTTACAAGTTTACTTAGCTCGGAAGCTAGGTAGTTTTTTTTACAATGTGACCAATACAAGTTGACAATTTAACAAAATCTTGGAGAAACGTTAGTACGATTTAAGCAATTTCAAACAATAAAATAATAAAAAATGTCTGTGGTTCAAAATTTACAATTGTAACTTGAGTTTTACAATTTGTAGAAAAGTAGTTTCGAGAAACGCTTGTAGTGACTTTTTCAACCAATGTTGCTAGTTTAGACTTGTAAAATTGTAACTTGTAGCTTCGTGAAACGGGCCACAGGAGCATGTTTATGGATATATTCAATATTACTAACAAAATAAACGTAGCTATTTACTTTTTAGCCACGTCAGTAGGCATACAGTATACATTATTTCGAATTGGCTTGTGTTGATATTTGAAATGTTGCTACGTACCATTACAATTATCTAGGATATTCATTCATCAAATTATAAATACAGATAAAATAATGTTACATTATATTCACTATTGTAATTAGCTTTATATGCCCCGCCAGGTATCTTAAGGGCCACCTTCGAGACGGTGGTGCTGTTGCGATACAAAATAATATTTTGTTTACACTACAAAGGTGGCAAATAATCATGCTGTCTGCATGATGGTAAGCAAACACCGTAGCCTATGGGCGATTCATTGCGACTCCAGAAGAAATAAACGCGTTGCCGACACTTAATCGAGTAGAGGATTCATTGAGTTTTAGAGACAAATGAGAGTCCCTCACTCTTTTATTTATTTACATAATTGTACATGTTACATAGCAATTTAGATATTGTACAACTTGGTATGCTAAAGAGGACACACAACATAACTTAAAAACTAAATACTTATTCAATAACACTCTTAATCCCAACACACTATCCTCGGGCAGGAGCTCTGGTGACCTCACTCACCTCACCACCAACACAATAAATACCACATACCTACAAAGCAAGTAGTGGGGTAAGGTAGAGGTAGGTACAGTCAGCATCATATAGTTAGAAGCACCCAAAGTTGACAAATATTCAAATATATCGCAACACGTCTTTATTACCTGAAGTGTATTAGTATTTGGGTTTTTTGGCTGCTACTAGCTATATGATTCTGACTGTACTTGTTTTCGCGCTGGAGAAAGTAGCCTATGTCACTCTCCAGCCTCTAAACTATCTCCATTCAAAAAATCACATTAATACGAAGCTCCGTTGCGACGTGAAAGAAGGACAAACAAAGACACACACACACTTTCGCATTTATAATATTAGTAAGGATTTAAAATCTAATTTACTCGAAAAAATAAATTGTGAGGCGTCTCACAGACTGGCGGGGCCTGGCCTGGTTCAATAGTAAACTTGTCTAGCTGTCATATTTACTATTGACCCCCACCGCAGGCCGCGCCCGTGTGATTCAGGCCTTAGGGACCAAAGTCATTTTGTTAGCGGTGGCTTTTTCCAGGGGCCTATACTTTAATATTTGTAACTTACTGGGGTTGAATACGACACTCATTGGTTCTCTAAAAAAACAACAGTAAACGCTAAAGCAGCTTCGATGGCATAGAACATTATAAAGGGAAAGGTACTCTCGCGTCAACCTATAACAGATAAGAACAAAGATATCATGATTCAATCTGCTAGGATGCGGCCCATTTATTCTAGTTTAATAAAGTCATAACGTGGGGATGAGTTGGGCGTGCCGTTTCGTGTGCCTTTTGTGTGAGACAGAGGTAAGTGAGACGAGTAGTTTAGTATTTAATTTACAGTAGTTTTAGTTTTAGTAATTTACATTCATGGTTAGACATCAATAAAAATAAAAAAACCTTAATAATATACCATCACGGACAAAATTCAACAAAAAAAAGACCGGGTTGCACAAACTCAATAGTGCTCAATAACATTGTAACAGTTTTTCGATCAGGTCACGTGACATCTTACGGTGTCAACCTACAAATGAATTTGAGGCAAATTTATAAACAATTACAGTGAGACAGAACTGCTCTTAACTGTTCTCCGCTAGAAACAACTTTACGCTGTACCCACATACTTACAGTTTTAGACTTGTGCTACTGAACGACTAACATTTTACTAAATATTACCTAACTCCAAATATATACAATCACACACGCACACGCACACACACACACACACACACACACACACACACACACACACACACACACACACACACACTGGCAGAACACCTACCTGCAAAATATATAATATAATTATAGTAATGTATACCCGTTTGTTAGCCCTGCACGAAGACATGTTAACTAGTATTGTAAGCTTGCACTCTAATGGGTCCTGTAACACAGGGAGTCCTAGCTCAGGACCCATTGACAATTGTATTCCGTGTAACGTGTTTTTGTGAAATAAATATTTCTTATTCTTATTCTTATTCTTTCTAATTATCAATTATTTAGGCGGACGGGCCGCGGGCGCGTTGGGTGCGACGGGCCGCCGGCTCACCCGTCGGCGCGCCGACGGGCGACGGCAAACACGATACCAATTTGTTTTTGCCATTGCCAAATAATTTTCAAAGCTTTATCTCTTTAGGAATAACGTCTAAATTCGAACTATTCGAATTTGCAAGAACAGCAGACGGCGGTGGCGACCACAATATCAATTTGTTTTTGCCGTTGGTAAATATTTTTCTAAGCTTTATCTATTTAGGAATAACGCCCAAATTCGAACTATTCGAATTTTCTCAATAGCAAAACGGTGAAGGACGCGTTGGTTAAAATTACAAATTTATTTGCAGAATATGCTATTGCAAAAAGTGTTTAACGGCTTTATATTCTTACGAATAGCGTTCAGTTTTGAATGAAGTCGAATCGGCTAGCAGCAAAAAGTGACCTCCTTCACATCTGACGTCACAAAACTCTGTCGCGTATTTAACAATTTTTCCCCATCCAAAAAGTGCTCAGCGCCGCTAAAGAAGTTTTCACTTCAAAAAAACGTAATATTCCGTGAATTACATCGTGCATTATAAGGAAAGCGCCAACTATGGACAGTTAGTTAGTGGTGTTGGCTTCAATCAAAATGGATGTTGTTGAATGGCGTATTCTCGGTTTTCGCAGCGACCTCGACGTGTTGAGAGAATTAGCCAGTTGTGTGTCCAGGATGAAGTGCGATGCTGTGCGAGCGAGCGACGAGCTGACATTGTCTGCCTGGATAACATAATATTTCATTTGTTTTACAGTGTCCAGCGATGTTGCTTATAATAGGGGTGTAGACACTAAATTAAATAATCAATAATGTCATATTTTCTCGAAAAAGGATTAAAAATGTAGTCAAATGGAGAAAAAATCAACGCAAGAGGTTAAAAAATCACGAAGTTATGTGTCCTAAGTTTTAAGACGTCACAAACTACAAGAGTCATCGTTTCATATGAAGTTGCGTTTTGCGAAAAAGGGACAGAACATACCCCTTCTGTCCCTTTTTCGCAAAACGCAACTTCATATGAAACGATGACTCTTGTAGTTTGTGATGTCACTAATAGACGGCAACGTGCCGTGCCCCATCGTGTTCGGCGCCGCCGCCGACGCGGCCCGCCGCGCGCGCGGCTCGCTCTGCGGCAGACTCGCATATTGTGACGTCACACACTGTTTGTGTTTTCTCTCTCTAACAAGCAATATTAAAACGGTTCCTAGATATAAGAATGGGATTTTCGTCACTAGGCATATTTTTTGCCTTCTCTCTTTTGGAGTAATAATAATTTTCGAGTCTACACCCATATTGGGTAGTTTCTAACCCCCTTATTCATAAAACTTAAAGTGCCTCTGCTAAATAAAATGTGCTTTGTCCCTTTTTTACGAACACAAATGTCAAAGTGACAGATAAGGACAAACGAATTTTAACGCCATTTTAGTTAAATCAGGCTTGTAGGACGTTTATGAATACGGCCGTTAATGATTAAATTCATAACGTAAACCGTTATGGATATTGACCCATCAAATTTTCACAATGATGTTTAAATTACAAACCAGCAAAACCATCATAGAAAGAAAGAAAGAAAGAAAGAAAGATATATTTATTCACAAACACACAGGACACACATATTAAATCATCAATTATCATCGTATTAAGGCTTGTTAGAATTGAACATTGTATGTATAAAATAAAATTATGTTTCAATAAAATAAATCGTATAATAACTAAACATGTACCAAAACGTAGTGTTCCACGACCGAAACATAAATTCCTTATTTTTCTATACCTACTTACAACGTGTAGTGCGGGGCTGCGCGCAGTTATACAAAATCGGTAGAAGGCAGAATGGTTTTAGATTCTAGACAAGACTACTATTTTAGTAATGAGTTTAAATACATATTTAACACAAAGTACTTATTTCCTTAAGTATACGCAATTACTCCACCGACAAGAGGATAACTCTTAAACTCTTAAATTAAGAAGAAGATACGCAATTAAAAAAATAGTTAAATATTATATATACCTCCTCCTGGTGTCTCCTCGGTTTTCAAGCAGGATGAGGACCTCGATGTGCTGAGAACTTATGTCAGTAGTTATATTTGTATTCCAGCAAGAGTCTAAAGCAGTTTCATCGGTCGACTGGCATCCCCTGTCTACGGCTGCAAAATATAACATAGATGAAAAAACCGGCCAAGTGCGAGTCGGTCTTGCGCACGAAGGGTTCTGTACCATTGTCTAAAAAAAAAAACGTTTGTTGTATGGGAGCCCCCTTAAATATTTATTTTATTCTGTTTTTTAGTATTTGTTGTTATAGCGACAACAGAAATACATCATCAGTGAAATTTTCAACTGTCTTAACTATCACGTTTCATGAGATACAGCCTGGTGACAGACGGACGGACAGCGGAGTCTTAGTAATAGGGTCCCGTTTTACCCTTTGGGTAAGGAACCCTAAAAAGTATTTTCGGCAATAAAACATCACCAAAATTACATTTTGGATAGAAACTTATAACTTTTATCTTTCGGCGACTGAATGTGAAATCGCTTCCATTCAGGAGCGTAGTAGAAATTTTAATATACATTTTCGATATATTCTTTTCCCACGACGAATTCTTAAATCAATAAAGGGTCGGCAGCGCGGTTGTGATTTCTCTTGTCTCCGTAGTGTCCGGAGCGTCCACAGGTGACGGAGACTACTTACTACCAGGCAGGCCGTATCCTTGTTTCGTCGTACAAATACTTAAAAAACGCTATGCTGCGATTGTATATTTAGTTTCATAGCCTTCTACTTAACCTATGGCTATACCTAGACAAATATTAAGCTGGATACCCAACTATATTTTTAAATAGTAGATAAATATTTTTTCATCACACTTGCTCGAAAAGGGCTTCATAATGCGCAGACATGCAGAGCTGTAATAGCCTGTGTTACGCCCACGGGCGTAATGGTTTTTTTCTTAAATTGTATCTGTCACTCTTGCGGCAGTTACAAAGCAAAGAGGTTTTATATCAAATACGATGTCTGAAAACGTATTTATAAATAAATTTAAACTTAAAAAAACTACTTAAAGATGTTTAACTGAATTATTTACAGATTTAATATGTTGTTAATTAGTGTCTAAATGTTTTCAAATCGTGGCTGTATACCGAAGGGTCTTTGCCATACGCGCCTCACGTCAAATTCAACAAAATGGACGACTGACATGTTGCAGTTTTTATTACGATTTGTATTCATTTCATCTAAAATGTATTTGTTTTCTCGCAAATGTGATGAAAAACATTGTAACACGGGCGTAAAAATATTGCAAACTCGAGTCATCAAAAGCCCTCCGCCTTCGGCGTCGGGCTTCTGATAGACTCTTGTTCGCAATATTCCACTTACGCCCCTCGGTAAACAATGTACTATTACGTCACACCTGGCCATAGTCCGAGTTATACCGCACGCTGCGCGTACGGTAAAACTTGCATTGTGGCCAGGTGAAGACGTAAAATTGTTTACTCACCACGGGCGGTAATTCGTAAAGCCCCAGATCGCATATTTATGGCCCTCACCTTCGGTTCGAGCCACAAACACCTGCGATCCTTGTTTCTCTTTTTAACTGCTTTGTTTGTGTGAGGTGTGCAATAAAGAGTATTTGTATTGTATTGTATTGTATCTGGGCCATTCACGAATTCACCGCCCTAGGTACGTAATATACTATTAAATAGCTTTTATTTAACTTTTAATGTACCTATGTAACATGTTTGTTCGGGTGGAACCTTGCACCTCAATTTTTAAGCAGATATCTTTAACCGATTGAGCTGAAATTTTGGGTTTAAGTATACTTAGTTTGGATGACAATTCAATATTATGTTACCATCGAGCTGATCTGATGATGGAGACAGAAGGTGGCCGGCCATGGGAATTCAGGAGTCAACAGACGTAACCCCGTTGAGTCAGGGCTCGTTAGAATCGTCTCAACGAGTAGTAAATGACGGTATACAGAAAAGTAGTTGTCAATAAATGCTTACACCAAAATGTTTTTTTTGACCGAAACCTTTTTTGTTTACACTTAGAACTTTCTTAAAAACTACAATTTCAACCTATGCAAAATTGTATGGACCGAAATTACTGACATTGGAGTAAAATTTATGAGTAGGTACAAGTTTTCAATCCTTGGGTAATGCTTCAAATTTACACCAAGACGATATTATAATGCCATGCAATGTTATTGCAGAACGACAGTTAAGCACGGGTCATCTGTTTCACATTGTAATACTCATCGAACTATGTAGATTCCAGAGATCTGATTTGAGCAAATTTCGGAGCAAAAGTAAAGTACAGTTTCACAGTGTAACAAAGTAGTTAATGAATATGAACGGGCGGAAGTTCGCCCAACTTCGTCAAATCTGAAGCTCACCCACATATATTATCTTGACACCGCGATGCGTAGTTAAGTAACCATAACCAAGTAACTGAGCGTTGGCAGAGGTCTTGTTTCGTGATGGGCGGGGTGAGCCGCATTAGCGCGTAGCGAATAACAGCCCTGAGTAATAAGACGTCCTACTCGAACATGAGTTACTAACACTTTTTGTTGAAACTAGGTACATCGAATTACAATACGAGCCACCGACGTTTGCGTCTGTAAAGAGTGTGAAGTTATACTCCAGGCAAAATACGGTTTTGAAATACATTAATTTATAATAGCGTTTTTTTTGTTGATTTCATTTGAAAATGTTATTCTAAGATGATTTAGTAAAGAATCCGACAAACTTTCCACCCGGAAGTAATTATGTAGATTTAAATGAAGCATGCATTATCTTTTTTTTGTACGATTTATCTTGAATATTATAGAGCAAATGTAAATGAACCAAAATAAAGACAAAAACATTTATTAATATTTTTACTGACTTTTTAGAAGCCAGTTAACATCATTTTTTCGATGTCTGAAATTTTGTCGGAATTTGTCGCTGGGTAACTATTTAATTGATAATATATCCGTTATACATAAAAAATGAGCTATTATAAATTATTTCCAAAATTGTAATTTTTTCCATACAATTTGTCAGTTTATTGCCTGGACTATTAGCCTCAAGTCGCACACCTGTCGAGACGCAAATTTATGTGGCGCGGACTGTAAATGCGTTGGTCAAAATATTCGAATTTGTGACCAATTTGAAGCATTACATAAAAAAAAAAGTTTTTGTCAAAAATTATATTCGACAAATTAATATTGAACGCATTTTTCCTTATAGTGCTAAGAAAATGAAAATGTTTCAATTCTGAATAACGCCTAGGTAATCAACAACTTTTTTCTTGGTGGTATTCTGAGGGGCTACCGCGAAGTGAAAACGAACTTCGTTCGAGTATCTCCCTCTCTGTCGCTCGAACCAGCAAGTGCAACAGAGAGGCTGATACACGAACGAAATTCGTTTTCATTTCGCGGTAGGGCCTCTGTCCTGTAGGCCAAGTGAAATAGGTTTTGAGAAGTCATAAAGTACAAATGTCTCATTCTCTGGGAAGAGGTAACTTGGTGCACTAATATATATAAAGCTATAAAGTCGAAAAATAACTTTATCACAAGATGGTTTAAGGTCTCGTTTCCTGGAGAACGATTCAAATGATTGTGATTCATTTCCAAAACAACACATTACCACATGCTGAACCAGTATGTGCTACAGGTTCAGACGGTCTGGATGTGGAAGGTATTGCCTCGTCGCCACTAATCACTGGAACTTGTCCTCGTGAAAGCCTTTGCCCTCCTGATATAAAAAAACAGCCAATTATAAATAATTCATTGGCAGTCCTAACTCATGGTATGGGAATATTCGATATTTCTTATTCAATACACTATTTTATGTGTGCCTGTGCCTGTTTGGATAATATGACATTTGGGAGATCATCAATACATACATATAATAAAATCGTAACTGATCGCTGTCTGTACATGGCAAATATATTAACAAACTTTTATGGGGGATCTTCATCTATAATAAATCATCCTCTATATACGTCCCACTGCTGGGCACAGACCTCCTCTCATGGATGAGAGGGTACGGGCAGTAGTCCCCACGCTGGCCAGTGCGGTTTAGGGACTTCACATACACCTTTGAATTTCTTAGCAGATGTATGCAGGTTTCCGCACGATTTATTTCCCTCACCGAAAAGCTAACGATAAATATTAAATTATATTCCGTACCTAAGTTCCGAACTCATTGGTACGAGCCGGAATTCGAACCCACGACCGCCGTTTGACAGCCGCATGCCTGAACCACTGGGTTACCGTAGCCGTAGATCATCTATATATCCTACTAATATTATAAATGCGAATGTTTTGATGTTTGGATGTTTGTTACTCAATCACGATTAAACGGCTCACCCGATTTCAACGGACTTTTAAACGAAGATATGGTCTAAGATCTCTTGAAGAAATTTATACCCTCATCTGCTATTTGATAATGACCAATAGTAATGTAAAAAATGAGGTTATTTACGCTTAAGGTAAAATAGTAGATATAACTGAGCAGTGAAATAAAGATAAAGATGGTTGAAGAAGCACATCATCCATACAGTAGAAAAAGATGTTGATGTGGATGGTGGTGGGATGATCGGAATAATTTTGATTCATTTCCAAAGCAACACCTTACCACATGCTGAACCAGTATGTGCGACAGGTTCAGATGTTCTGGATGTGGAAGGTATTGGCATTGGCACATCGTTGAGGCCACCAATCACCGGAACTTGTCCTCGTGAAAAGTTTTGCAGCCAAAAAAAACAAATGGGCATTATAAATAATTCACTGGATTACTATGTAGGGCCGATATTTCTACAATACATAACATATGGCGATTATTTAAGTATACTACAGGATGTTAACGGGGTCATGATCCGGAATGACAAAAAGCGAATAAGATGATCATACTGAACAACCTGTCCCATGGGACCAACCACGAAATCGCAAAAAAAAACCAGGTATTCCATACATTAACTCTCAATTAAATCGCAGTTAACTCACAGTTAACTCTTAATTGGCTCTTTTTTTTTGCGATTTCGTGGTTGGTCCCATGGGCAAGGTTGTTCAGTATGATCATCTTATTCGCTTTTTGTCATTCCGGATCATGACCCCGTTAACATCCTGTATAAAATAAGTATTTTGTTGTCAGTGAAAATTACAGTTGTCTTAAAGTATTCACACAATAAAGAAAATGATAAATATTCAATATTGACTTTGCTACGTTTTTGCCAGAGGCTGTTTCTAGGGCAGTAGAAAAATGTTTTTGATGCAATAATAGTTATTTACAATACAAGTGCCGAAAATAGGAAATTCGTAACGAGTGGTGATAAATTAAAACACAACCGTAGGGAGTGTTTTAAATCGACACGAGTTGCGAATTACCTATTCGCACGCGTATCGTACAACGTTTTACTGTACATATGGCTCTTTAAAGTTTCGACATATACACGAAAAGTGCTCTTTTCCGCACTAGTGCGGGAAAGTAGCACCATATGTACTGTAAAGTTTATTTCAATGCGTATTGTACGATTAGAACCTGTAGATTGAATAATATATATTTTTTTACTACAGAGAATCGCACAAATAACAGTTTCAGAGTCCCTTATTCCCTCTACTGACTACCCAATAAAACAAGGCAAGTTAAATAAACCGGCCAAGTGCGTGTCGCGCCACGCGCAGATTAGGGTTCCGTATTATAATTTATTTAATAATTACTAATATTAGTGATATTACATGTTAGATAATATATTGATTGGTAAATCGCACATGGGTTGCCTAGCGAAATCCTGGACCGAAGCAGTTAAATAAGATAAACTAGGAAGTAACTTTTTGGATCCAATTACCCTCATGTGTTATTCATTATGTCTGAGAGAGATTATTATCTGAGAGAATATGACTCAAGGAGCAATAAAAACAGGGATTGCCTACTCTCAGCCTGGACTGCTATGAGGTTGCCAGGTTTGAAGAGAGGCCACCTAGTGGAGTTGAACTATTTAATAAAGTGTTAGGTTGCCTATGCAAAACCCGGACACAAAAAAGGTTGCCTAACTTAAAAACGTGTAAAACTAAGCATGTTTTGTATCGGCAACTTTTCTGTAAACTTGAAAACTACCGAGATAAAGGGCATAGAATAATAACTTTTAGGACTTAGATTTTTTTTCCAACCGAGAACGCATTATTATGACACCCATTTTGATGACCTTATCGTCTAAACCGTGTTAGAATAAACATGTTTTGTATGGACAACTTTTTTGTAAACTGAAAAACTGCCGCATGTGCGATTTGTCAATCTATATATTATCAAACATGTAATATTAGTCATTATAGGTGTGTCCACACCGGACGAGCGGCTCGGCCGTACACGGCTCGCCCGAACGCGTGCGCTCAATGTAGACGTTGTTCGGCGAGCCACGGCCGATGTGGATGGTTGTTTCCTTCGGCTGAACGCCTCACCCAGCGTTGTCGGCTTTTTGCCAAAGATCAAATCGAAAGAGCTCGCGCGCCGCCGCGTGCTAGCCGTGCTGAGATCTCCGACCATCGACACGCGCGTGCCAACTTACGTTACGGTTGCGTCGCCCGAATCGTACACAAGTTGGCTTTTCCGAGTACATTTTTTAAGTTGGTCGATTATTGCTCATTAACTGTAGTTTAAAATATTTTTTTAAATTAATTGACAATTTTTTCTATTCGATTACAGATTTCTTGACATGTGACACATTCTAAATTTAATAAAAAAAACTTATTTTTATTCTTTAATTTTCTAAATCTTAAATTACTTTGACAGTTGAAATTGTTATATTCAATTATTTTGAATGGTTTTATTTTTCCATTAATGTAGTACTAATTAATAGAATGAATATTGTAAAAATGTTTTTGTACGCCAAAAGGCACAACAGTGAAACCAGTTTATCTTAACCCCACTGTAACCAGATATACCTATTTTTAACAAATAAACACTTTTGACTTTGACTTTAGAATATTTGCATGTACTGTAAAAAGTTTCTGTCAAATATGAAAACTTTGGTAAAAGCTTTTAATTATAGGCAGCCAAATATCTCATCTCCATCACTATTTATACCAGCTTTAATATTGCATTGTCATACTCAATTACTGAAGTGTACCAAGTTTTAGCTATATAGAACCTTGGGAAGTTGGTAAAAATATAATTTAACCCGAACAAACTATCTAACATACTTGTACATACACTTACACACTATAAGTGTGAATAAAATTTAAACCTTAATAAAACAATATAAGGCAGCAATCCTATCTCAAGTTTCAAATTAAGGGGAAAAAATCAAACAGCAATTCTCCGTTTCACTCGATTTGAACCGGTGACCCAGCTCCCGCCTAGGAATAGGGCTCGCATAAAATTTTATAAATGACAAAATTAGGTATTGCAATTGTTTCTTGTTATCAAAACTGAATAAAGGAAGGGACACTGCACTTCTGCACTAGCATAAAAAGGAAAGCACAATGAATTTTCTTGGAAAAGATGAATTTTGCTCATCTATGTATGAAGGAGCATAAAAGTTCTATGTAGTTTTTAAGAAAAAATATATATCTGAGCTCTACAGTAAAAGCTATGGAAAATAAAAAAAGTGGTCAGGTTCGAAAGGAAAAATATATGTTATAAAAACAGCAAATTATTAACCTGTTTTAGTTTCCAAGTTATGCTGCTTTGAAAAAGACGTAGTTTTTACAGTTATAACCTTCAGTAATAAAATAACTCAATCCAAGTATCTTATCTTATCTTATCTAGATGAGGGCCCTTTCGGATGCACTTCGACCAAGTGGGATCTTTTGTGCATTTGCCCTCTCCTTTATGCCTACTGCCAAGCTCGCTCCATCATTTCCACATAGCGGATGATGCAGCTCAGCGGAAGCACCTTGAATTCCTTTGGTGTGGATAGCCGTTACCAAAGTAAGCCAGGTCCAGCAAGGGCATGACATTCACACAATAAGTGTTCCATAGTCTCATCACTCTCATCCTCCTCGCCGAGTAAATTGAAAACATAAATTAAGTTTTTTGTGTACTTAGAATATTTTTAAATTCATTCATACTAATATTATAAATGCGAAAGTGTGTCTGTCTGTCTGTCTGTCTGTCTGTTACCTCTTCACGCTTAAACCGCTGAACCGATTGAGATGAAATTTGGTATGAAGATAGTTTGTATCCCGGGGAAGGACATAGGATAGTTTTTATCCCGGAAATCATCCCCCAAGGGGATGAAGTGGGGGGTGAAAGTTTGTATGGAGTTACGATATAAACGAGTTCCACGCGGACGGAGTCGCGGGCAGAAGCTAGTTTACCATATTTTACATACCTACACAATAAAATTCATAATTCCATGAAAAATTTTATATAACTTTCATGGGCCAGTTTACGAATAAAATATCGTTAATCATGCTTTATGGCAAAAACTTTCATTTAGAATATAATTGTGAAGAAACGGAATAATTCGGTTTTCAACTTGCCACAAGAGAAAAGTAGCTACACTTTCTCTCATCCTTGCAATAACAAAATGGAATAAAGTGTGTTAGCGCCGTACTTTTCTTATGGAAGTATGGAACTCAGAATCTAGGTACATTTTCGCAATGATTTCTCTAAAACGACATATGATTATTAAAAATAAGATATACTTAGTATGAGCATATTAATAATTTTCCAAGAAAATTCACCAAGTTTTTTTTTTATGTATGTGGTCCTTGCAACTTATGATTCAAAATGTAATACTTTTTACCTGCCTTTACAATGACCACGGTTTGGGTAGCTTTATATAGATTTAAAAATAAGTCTTTATTAACATGTGACTGTTCCATTTTCAAATGTGCCATAATCACAAATATCTATTCAACTCTAACTGACAGCTCTAGTATCAAAAGGTTTTGTTTGATCATAGAACATCCATACTATCCATACTAAGATTATAAATGCGAAAGTGTGTCTGTCTGTCTGTCTGTCTGTTACTTCTTCACGCTTAAACCGCTGAACCGATTGCGATGAAATTTGGTATGGAGATAGTTTGAATCCCGGGGAAGGACATAGGATAGTTTTCATCCTGGAAATCACCCCCTAAAGGAATGAAATGGGGGGTTGAAGTTTGTATGGAGCTGCGATATAAACGATTTCCACGCGGACGGAGTCGCGGGCAGAAGCTAGTATTACAATAAATACAATACACCATGCTGCATTGCATACTGTACTTTAGTAGCAAATCATATGGATCTTAAAAATACATAATGAAAAAAGGTAATGAATGGTATTATTCAATGTCTGAATTATAGAAGGACGACGGTTATTCTGTTTGAGAAAGCCAAAAGACAGTAGTGCTTAGTTTCTTAGAAAAAATAAATTTTATTATGATAATGAAATGCTCTGCCATAGAATAAATTTATCATTGCTACGAAAAGAATATATTTTTGTGGAATAAATAACACTTAGGGATCAATTTTAAGCCCATTGCTTTTCATATTGTACACAGCTGATATGGTTAAAAATCTTAAGCACTGTAATGCGCACTTGTATGCGGATGATACCCAAATTTATTATTCTTTTGCGCCAACCAACCTAGATGTATCTTTAAATAAAATCAACGAAGATTTAGAAATCATAGCCGACTGGTCTTCCAAGAACAACCTTATATTAAATCCGGCAAAATCACAGTTTATAGTTCTGGGTAATAAATGGCAACGGTCTAAAATCAAGGAGCAAAGTCCTAGAGTTGCTATAGGAAACAAGCCAGTACCCCAAGTAGATAAGGCAAAAAATTTAGGCATGATAATGGACGAACAACTACGGTATACTGAACATGTCAACATGAAGATAAGAAATGCTTTTTATCGGTTAAAAGTGTTGTACAAGATTCGTAAATACCTTTCCATTAAAGTCAGGGAAATTCTTGTGGAATCTCTAATACTTTCACAGTTCAACTATGCGGACATAGTATATGCACCGAGACTTCTAGCAGAGACAAAAAAGTCCATACAGCGGGTGCAAAACGCGTGTGTGCGCTTTTGTTACCATGTTCCCAAACGATCACACATAACTCCTTTCTTAAATGAAAAAAAGCTGCTCAACATGGATAATAGAAGAAAGCTGCACCTCGCCTGCGCAGTCCGGAAAGTATTGGAGTTCCACCGGCCTAGCTACCTGTTCGAGAAGTTAAAATGGGTGAGTGACACGCGCTCTAAATCACTACGACGGTGCACTAAACTTGCGACACCTCTGCACAAGACAGCATTTTTCCGAGGGAGCTTCAAGTTTGCTGCTGCAAAGATTTGGAACGACCTGCCACCACCCCTTCGAGAACCCATAGGGTTTTTAGCATACAAGCGATCAGTCCAAGCTTATTTGCTAGAAATACAAAATAAGCTCTAAATACTCTCCCTTCTTACGACATTGACACACATAACACACTTACACACAACTCATGCACACAGACTCAATCTTGCACAATAGGTACATAATTATATATTCACATACCAACATAATAAATAATAGTAATTAAATCACTTATTTCAGGCATAAAAGTAACTATGTATCCCTTTTCTTATTTTATTTTTGACTGCTTTTTAACTTGTTGTTTTTGTTTGTTTTTTATTATTCTCTTGTAAATATCTACACCTAAGCACTGTAATTTGTTAGCCTGCGACCGACCGATCTCTCGGGACCAGTCTGAAAACCAGCGCTGGGCCTCGCCCAGCACATGCTGAGACTGGGACCCATTGTCCACAATCTTATAATTTTTTATTTTTTTTCTAATGTTTGTATTTAGTTTGTAAGTTTGTATTTTCTCTACTTGTAATTGTTTTGTTATTTTTTTTTATTTTCTTCTTTGTGTGGCAATAAATACTATTCTGATTCTGATTCTGATTCTGACTTAATGCAAGCCTCTTTGGGGGCAAAATATAAGCAACACTTTTTAATTTACAGTTCATAATGTGTGTTCACAAAGTCATTCTGCATTGCAAATAAGGAATTATTTTATTCCTACAGACTATATACAATTCTAGATATTCTTAGACATCTCACTGCATAACATTTTCTACCGCAACCCTTAGCTCTTGCACGGCTTCATAAAAGGTTTCATAAATATCATTTTTTACATGACCCTATAAAAAGAAGTCCATGGGTCACGTTTGTACTAAATAGGTATTCTTCATGGATATCTTGGTACGACAGACGAGAGTAACACCAAATGTTTGTTAGATAAATTTTATCCTGAATAATAATCCTATCAATTAGTGTAATAAAATAGCGAATGTTTGTTTTTTTTTTAATTTTAGTTGGTTCGAGTCCCGGGTGAGGCAAGCGAGTTTTCAAAAATCTTTGAATACAGTTTTGTTTCTTTAAAAAAATAAAGGAATGTGTCCTTTAAGTAAAATGAGCCAACTTAAGGGTTTAAGGTAGTTTCCCTCCAGGGCCCGACTTAATTTTCCACCCTGTATAGTCAGTTCAGGTAAACAGTGCGCCACAGGGGAGAGTGCGCCTCATTCATCAATCAGTCATATAAATCGATATCAGCACTTACCCCGGGGGTGCACTTTCCCCTGTGGCACACTTACCCGAACTGACCGTACTAGGTACTTTTATACCGTCTAGCTGAAAAGCCTCTCTGACTATACACCTATACACACTACTATATACACTATACACTATTATTATTATGGTAATGTACTTTGACATCATCAAAGTTAAATTGTTTTTTTAGCAAAAAGGGAATTCCTAAAGATTCACAGGTATAATGCATCTATAAAAACAGCCACACCCAAAGAGGGCACCATAAATAGTGCAAATGATATGGTATATTTCAAATCAATATAATTGCATTCAGGTATAGTGCAAAAAATATGAAGTTTAATCTTTCAATGTCATAAAAACCAACAGGGAAAACTTTTCTCACTTTATCTCTAGGCAAGTTTTTTATGGGTTGGAAAGTATAATATTAGGTCTAATTTAGTCATGTAGCTCAGTATTAAAAAAATATTTCAACATTGAATAAACAAAGCATTATATGGAGAACTTACCTGGTATATGAAGGGTCGGTATGGCTATTCGATTAAGTTGCTTAGAGGAATACACGACGCTGCATTCGAAGTGTCGATGACAGTCATATCCACTATGTCACCTCCAATCCTCATGACCCACGTTCTAAACCTTTCCAGTACCTGTGGTTTTGTAACATCACAAGGATTTGGGAAGGAATGCAATGTTATATCTGAAAGTTTATTGTTACATGTACTTTTCGGATTCTGATTTAACTTTTAAGTCTGGTTACCGGTAGCCATCGAATGGATCCAGGTAAAATACTTATTAGTAAATTTCATATAATGTAACTTACTGTCCGATGCAGTAACGTTGCAGGAAGGTACACAACATCGTCTATGTTGTGGCATCACGAAGAGTCGTGGTGTTTAATTTGATTGAGAAAAGCCTCACACCCGAAACACTGAACTTAACACAAATGCAATCACCACTAAAGTTTTTAACAACGTAAGTAGTTAGTAATTCATGGAGGCGCTAAGGAGCTGCACTCAACATTAATTACACACAGAAGCACTGAATATAGCCGTACAAATCTAAACGAAACACGACAAGCGCATACGCATAGACCGACGAATTCAGATTGAGGCCGGTAAACGGCAATGGCGGCCATTATTTTAAAATGGTTGTAATTGTTGCCATAATAACTACTTAATTCTACTTATATTTGGGAACTTTAATTATTTTGTTTTTATAAAGCCGTTGTTGAAGCTTATTAGAGAAATAAATAATAAAATGAATGTTTTGATCCTAAAAAAAAATATATAGAAAAAAATAGTAATAGTAAAATATATTTTCATATAGCCACACTGACAAGAATGCTTTACACTGCTATCTAGCGAGTGTTATGAACAACATTTGAGAATCAGTATTTAGTTTGAGGGAAAGCAAATTAGATGGCGTCAAAATTAATTTTTAGAGCCTTCTTCTAAGATACCATAGCATGCATTGCATCTGTCAATGTCAAACTAAACGTCAAATCCTGTTTACCTTTGTTATGTTGTCATATAGATTGCAGATATGTTAATATCTATTTATATTTCATTATATACTGCTAATTCGTAAGCCAACCCAAGACTTAATGATGCATGAGTAATCATGCGCCCACTGAGTATAACGTAGCTGTGTCATCAGTTAGGTGCCACCCGTGACTCACTAAGGAACTATTAAACGAAATGTCTCGCATTGCAACCTACGTGTTTTTCGACCTTGAAACTACTGGATTACCGCACCTGGAGCAAAACAGGACAAAAATTATAGAACTTTCCTTCGTGGCTACTTCAAGAAAAGATATAGAAAAGTGCAGTTACGGAGATATTCCTCCTGTCAGTAAACTAACACTAGTTTTCAACCCGCAAAGACCTTTGCAATCCAAAGTGACGGAGCTGACCGGATTTACCAACAAATTACTGGAATACGCACCGACTTTTAGACAGAAAACAAAAAGCCTGGTAAGTTTTCTTGAAGAGCTAGAAAAGCCAGTATGCCTTGTTGCTCACAATGGTAATATTTTTGATTACAAATTGCTGCTAGCGGAATTTATTGATGCAGCCCAAACCCTTCCAAGAGACCTGCTCTGTGTAGACTCTATCATTGGGTTTAGGAAAGTCTTGAAAGGAACAACTATTAACTATGAAACATTGGGAGTGTTGCCACAGCAAGGAGAGGAGTTGACCACAGATGATGAAGACGAATGGCCTGACATCAACGTCAGCTCGGAAGACTGGCAAGAGATTGACGAGATATGCCTTTCTTTGTCAGATATATCTTGTGAAGATACAGATGAACCTGATAGAGGAAGGGAAAGTAAATCCAGCACAGAAATGAGAAAGAAAAAAACCGAGGCCATTAAAAAAGTGATGGAGAAAAAACCTAAAGTTAAGCGAGAATGCTTTGCATTATCGGCTCTGTATAAGAGGCTTCTGAATAGAGAAGAGCAAAATGCTCATAGAGCAGAAGCAGATTGTTTTATGTTGCTGCACTGTGTTGTAGCACTAAAGAATGACTTTGTGCCATGGATGGATGGTACCTGCAAAATGTTGACTGAAATAGAGCCACTAAAAAGGCGTTAAAATAAGATAGACTTTAGATTACGTTTTTTGACACAAATCATGACTACAAATTATTATTTTTATCAAGTATAAATAATTTTATGTTTACAAGGCAGGGCCTTAAGAATGTTTATGTGATTATTATAATTGATTTGTTTTAATTATGTCACATACATTTAAGTAGATGATTGTCTTATTGTATGTTGATAAAACATTTTAATTGCTTGACTGCCTCAGTGCTACAAAAGAATGCTAGATTTGTTAAACTATTATGTTAAGTTACATACAGTTTATTAGTTAAGTGTGAACAATTTTTGTAATAATCATGTTAAATAAATATATTTTTTAAACAAATAACCGTTATATTATATCTTGTGGACATTCCCTATTTTTTTCACATACTTTGTGCTGCCCAGACTTGAGTCAAGCTATTTAGAAAATAGAACTGAATTTCGATTGTTATAACATTACCTGATGTAGAAGAATTTACAGGTTTTACAAAGTTTTAATTGACATTGAGCGGTGTGATGATCAAATCCATTCTAATATTATAAATTCGAAAGTTATTCTGTCTGTTTGATATATTTTCACGCCTACCATTTGTAATGACTGAAGCTGAAGTCCTATATGATATACTACTTTATTTTTTGAAATCCATCCCTTTGGGCCCCGAGTGGAAGGAGAAATGACAGACCTGATCCCACGCCACGCGGGCGAAGTCACCGGCTAATAGGTACATACATAAATAGTGTCCAAATATGATAGTAAAGAGCTTTTGTCACTCAGAACTTCAATATACATAGTAAGTGATTCTGGCTGGCCACTATAGCTAACTAGTACTGACCAAACATTCACTATTACTTTGCACATATTTGGTTTGCGTTTGCAGCTGTGGTGGCGCTACTTAACATATTACCTAGCCACCAATTTTGTCAGTAGCAGAGTAGTTAAAAAACTTTTGAAAAAAAAATAAAGAAATTCTTTCAGTTACTCACTTAAAAAAAAAAAAAATTGATTGTAAATATAAAAACATTATCAATTTCTGAGACGTGGAAAATTTCTAGTTCTAAGCAAGCAAACCGAGTAAAATATCGTTTTGAGCTTAGCTTAGCTAACTTCGTAAACACAGTTTATGTAAATAAGGTGTTTTATGGAAACGTATAGCTCGCATAATATTCCCTCAAAAATGATTTCGACCGTAGTAAGTCGACCATAATAATTATGCTGATTCTACTAAACTTTATAAGGAGCGGCTAAAGAGCCGTTCTTTACGGCAATGGGTGAAATGCGGAAAATACTTATTGGAACAGAATAGAATATACCAATATATGCTCGGCTTCACTGCTCCAGCAATTGCTCAATAAAACACTTTCTGTCAACGTCATGGTAAATTCATGCCGATTTGGAGAAAATCGCTGATTTCCGTCGTTGCAATTGTGGAAAAGAAAAATGAGTAAAAATAAACTGAAAAGTACTAAACGTTAGCAGTTTTTACCGCCGGCCGAGCGTTTCCTCAGCCATGGCCAGGCGATACCACGACGCAGCTGCGAAACTGCAGCAAAATGTTCAAAAACATTTGAAGGGAATGAAAGAGCTATCGTCATCTGAAGATGAGGCGCCGTACGAGTCGAGCGTTCTTGAGGGTGTACTGCAGAGCTACAGAAATGGCGGCGGCGACGCATACATGCTCAATCGCACGAAGAACATGCTGGAAGAAGCCATAAGTGGCCGTCATGTAACCTGCCTCATTTGTATAGGTTCTATCAAGAGAGCTCATCCCATCTGGACCTGTGACCACTGCCACTCCTACTTCCACCTCTCTTGCATCCAGAAGTGGTCAAACGACAGCATTAGCCTCCGGAGCGAGGAGAACCACGGCCCTATTGCAGTGTTTGTGCCCAAGAAAATCGAATGGTGCTGCCCAAAATGCCGACAATCTTACAGCAAAGAGGAAATACCTCGCAAGTATCGGTGCTTCTGTAGCAAGACTGACGACCCTCCGTTCCACCCGTGGTTGATACCACATTCCTGTGGAGAAGTGTGTGAGAAAAGGTTATCAACGGGGGATAATTGCAAGCATAAATGTATGTTGCTGTGCCACCCTGGTCCGTGCCCGCCCTGTCCACAGACCGTCAATGGAGCATGCTTCTGTGACAAGGAACGGAAGCGCGTTCGCTGCAGTGCTGCCAAATGGTCTTGTAACCAGCAGTGCAAAAAATTACTCTCATGCAAATCCCACAAATGTGAAAATGTTTGCCATCAGGATGCCTGCCCTCCTTGCACCTATACTAGTATCCAGGCGTGTTTGTGTGGAGCAGAGAAGGTCAAACGACCTTGCAATGATCCTCTATGGCGATGCCAGAAGCCTTGCTACAAACCATTTTCGTGTGGCTATCATAATTGTGAAGAAATATGTCATTCCGGTGAATGTGGTGACTGTCCGAACTCAGGCATGCGGTCATGCCCTTGTGGAGCTAATCAGCGCTTTGTCCAGTGCCCGGATGTCATGGAGACCTGTGCGGGGACCTGTGGGAAGACCCAGGACTACTGTGATCATACTTGTCCAGAGAAATGCCATAAAGGGCCCTGTCCTCCATGTCAAGTGCTGATAGAAAAGAAGTGTCAATGCGGCTCACATGCAAGATCATTACCCTGCAGTAAAGAGTTTAAATGTGAAACAAAGTGCCGAGGTGTAAGACTTTGTGGGAAACATGGCTGTGCACGAAAGTGCTGCAATGGAAACTGTCCTCCGTGTGAGAAAATCTGTGATAAGCCACTTCAGTGTGGTCGCCACAAATGCACAACAGTCTGCCATCACGGCCCATGCTACCCTTGCCCTAGAGAATCCAAAGTAACTTGCCGCTGTAAAGAGACCTATGTAACTGTGCCATGCGGTAGAGAGAAGCATACTAAACCACCTAAATGCAGCCTCCTCTGCAAGCTTAAATATAAATGTGGACATGTAGAAGAAAACAGGCATTCCTGTCATTTTGGTGATTGCCCACCCTGTAAAGCAATATGCCATAAGCAGTATGAGAAATGTGAGCATGACTGCAAAGCCGTTTGCCATGCATATGTAAATGTGGTTTTTAAACAGGTTGAGAAACCTGCTACGCCCTGGGAGGTGCAGCCACCAAAAACCAAAGTCATGACTCTTGAATGTCCACCGTGTGAGATTCCAGTCCCTATTGTCTGCTTTGGGGACCATGAGACGGCAGATCAGCCGTGTCACTCGGCGTCCCGACGCCCCTGCGGTCGCGAGTGTGGCCGGGTGCTCCCCTGCACCAAACACAAGTGCAAACTGCTCTGTCATTTACACACACCTGATGCTATTTTCCCAAATGTTCCATCGTCATGCGAGCCATGTAATAGAGAATGCCTAGTACCGAGACCAGAGAAATGTAGCCATAAGTGTGCTAAAGGCGTTTGCCACCCTGGCACCTGCCCATCCTGTGAAGTCATGGAAAGAGTACCATGCCACTGCGGAGTAACTGAGTTGTACTTACGATGCCGTGAACTCAGTGCTGCTACAGAGGAAATGCTGTCGTGCAAGCAGCAGTGCCCTAAGAATTTGGAGTGCGGACATAGATGCCGGAACCTGTGCCATCCGGGCACCTGTGGGGAGCAGGTCTGCACCAAGAAAACAAAGGTTAGCTGTCCGTGTGGTAACTTAAAGAAAGACGCTCCATGCAACCTTGTCAGGAATGGAGAAGGCAAACCTCCTTGTGATTCTACTTGTGAAGAAAAACGTAAAGCAAATCAGTTAGAACGAGAGAAAGAAGAGAAGAGACGCAAAGAGATTGAAGAGGAGAGAAACCGCAAGGAGCTAGCCGAATATGAATGGAAGTTGAGTGGAAAGAAGAAGAAATATAAGGAGAAGAAGGTTGTGACTAATAGAGATGATCGGAATCTGCTGCAAAAATATTGGATTCCATTGATTTCAGTCTTGGTGGTGGTAACGGCGGCTATTTATTTCATATTTTGTGTTTAAAGGGATTTCATTATTTTACCTAAATAATAGCTTAGAGGTCACTCAAAGTACTTAGATGATTATACTTATTAGGAGAGGACAATCAATATTTATAAATAGTTGTCAATATTGTACTGTGGGCTATAAATCTATAATATAAAAAATTCTGTTCATTTGCGGCGCTACTTAGACTTCTATGGTTTTTTCGTTCGCTGACTTTCTATAGTTCAACCTGCCAACCATGTCAGTAGCATACTAACTGAGTCTAGCATTAATGTGTATGGGGCTATAATTAAAATAAAAGATGAAGAGATAATGTCAAAAAAGTCATTTATAATTAGTTTTAGTTGGTCCTAGCCTAGTAGCATGATATGTTTTACGTGACGTTTCAGTACATTTTCGCCGTGAAACGTGACGATAAAGCCTTGTGCTAGCTGGGATAATGTTCTTACATTTTAACTGCACTGCATCACTCGTATTTATTTATGTACTCCACGGATGCTATTATCAACTGAGATTGTAAGTTGTTTTTTTATCAATAAAGGTCTTTATAGAAATACTTTGTTTAGATGCTAGCTTTTGCCCGCGACTTCGTCTGCGAAGAACTACTTTATATCATACCTTACCCAGAAATCATACCTTAATGGATGAAAACTTAAATAATTTTAAAATAAAATAAAAATCTTAAGAATCCGCGTTTTGAAAGCGCAGCTCCCGATTTTTGTATTCTGGCAACACTAAATCTTACGGTCACGCTGGTCACGTGACCTCCTACGCTGAGTACGCTCCTACACTACACCGACCTACGAGTTTAAAAATTTTTCCCCATCCCAAAAAGTGCACAGCGCCGCTAAAGAAGTTTTGAGTTTTCACTTCAAAAATATCTTCAAGATTTTAATTTGGTCGGCGTGATTGACTTACCATGCAGAATTACAGTTTCCCTTCCTCTCCCCGTGACCTTGAAAGTGGAAAGGTGTTCAAATCCCGGACGTTTCCATGTTGTTGTTTAAATTAGAATTTTAATATATAACATAATTGAGTTTAAAGTATTTTGAAAAAAGTGACCCATATATGGGTCAGCGGGAGAGAAAGGGGGGTTACTGAGCTAAACCGAAGACGGACATGGCGAAACTATAGGGGTTCCTTGTTGACTACGGAACCCTGAAAATGTTTGAGGAAGGGCATTATTACCTGTTCTAAATGACAAGTGTCTAAAATAAACCTACGTGAAACGAAACGGAATGATAACATCAACAAACAACCAACCTAACCTTACCATCCGTCATTGTTTTGCGAAGTTTTAGACGTTGTTTACTGTGTTTGTGTTTTTAAGATTTGTAAGAAGTTACAAGAAAGCGAGGCCAACGAGACAACTTTTTTTTAACAACTGCAATAAATCGCTTACGCGAATTGAAACGCGCAGTGTTATCTCCATGACTCACTGGAAATGTTGGACACAATAGGTAAGACACACTGTTTCACTTTCACTTCCTACCATGGCTCCGATAGCCACGTACGTGTTCCTTGATCTGGAAACAACGGGTCTTCCCAGTGAGGAGTTTAACAAAACTAAAATAACCGAGTTAAGTATGGTTGCCGTGAAACGCGAACATGTCGAAGATACTCCATCGGGCCAGACTCCCAGGGTGCTCCACAAGCTTACGCGGTGCTTCAACCCGGGGAAAATGGTATCGGGGAAGAGCTCCGAACTCACCGGCCTTGACAACTTCCTTTTAGAACACGAGAATTATTTCGACTTAACCATTTTCAACATGATCAACAATTTTCTGAACACTTTGACCAAGCCTGTGTGTCTCATCGCTCACAACGGACTTGATTTCGATTTCCCAATACTGAAACGACAGCTGGTAACGCTTGGTGTGAGTTTATCCGACGATGTCTTGTGTGCTGATTCATTGGACGCATTTCGTGATATGGAAGAAAAAAAAACTAATATTTCTGTCTCGGAAACTGCATTGGACGAGGTTGACCTGGCTGCTGACAATTGCTTGTCTATGCAGTCAATGAATGAAACGACGCCGAAACAGGTGAATACGCTGCTCAAACATCCGCATGGTTCAGGAAAAGCCAAGCGAAGCCTCTTTCCTGAGCTAAAGGGTAGCTCAGGAAAGAGACTGAAAGTTAGTTACAAACTTCCCGATGTGTATGAGAGAGTGCTGCGGCGCCCGGCTGTAAACGCGCACAGAGCGGAAACTGACTGTATGCTGGCACTGGAGATAGCCGTAGCATGGTCTAAGGATTTTGTGTCATGGGTAGATGCAGAGACAAATCATCGTCCATTTTCTATGGTGACCCCAATGACTCCTGGAATAAAAATGTGTTCATAGGAGAGAAGAGTAAATTGTGCTGAGAGTGAACTTTCCCAGTTTCAAACTGGAAGTTTTCTTGTGTGTGTGGGAACCTATTTACATAAGTTGATGCAAGCCATAGTGTTGAAATGTGGTGGTTTTACTTAGTTACAAAAATTCTGAGATTTACTTGAATGATTTAGACCACAAATTTAGACTTATTTACAAGATGATAGATTCATAACTTTTTTTTAGGTTGTTAGTTTTTATTTTAAGGTTTGTAAGTACAAGTTTTATTTTGCTACTAATTTTATCTGGTCCCTGAAAGATGTTATTGTGTTATGAAAGCTGGTATGTAGCCTATGTAGGAACAAGTTTTTAATTTTCATAATATGTTTACATTTAGGTACAATTATGTTATGGAATATTTAAAGTTTTCATTATATTTATTTTTTGTATTCAGTAATTTTTTAGATTTTTTTATTATTTTGGTGCGCCAATCATCAAAAAAATTGAAAAGAGAAACCAAGTCATGTTTAAGAAAATATATTTCCTTACTCGATGGAACTATTTTTTATTTTTATTAATTGTACTTTGTTGTATTATATAATTGACAAGGAGCATCTCACACTTCTTAAAAAAAGACGAGGTTTTCTTCATTCATCTAGGTGTATTTTGTTAGCCGCTACATAGTTTTATAATTAAATTACAAAAAAAATGTTTGAGTTCAGTCCATTAAAGTTAGTTCGTCTAACATATGGTAAAGTTGGTTTAAGTACATGTTTGGGAAAAAAGTACCATTTTATTAAAAACGGAGGCACTTGTGCTTAACTTTAGTATTTAATTTACAGAAGGGTTGTTCACGGTTACATAGCAATCAAAATATTGAAGAAAAGTCGTTTTTGAATCCTTTTTATTTTTTAAAACATGACTTGGTTTTTTACTGGTAACAGTGAATACGATAGGAAATGTATTTTAGACTGTAACAAGAACATTAAAAAATCTGGGATTAAATTATTAGCAAAAATACACAGTCGATAGATAAGAAGTAACATGACCAAGCAGGGTGGTACTAAAGATATATGTAATTTTGCACGTAATTTTTCGAAAGTTATAAGTCAAATTAAACATGTTTGTATGGACAAGTGGTTAGATAGAGACACATGTAAGTGGATCCGACATGAGCATGATATGGCAGCAGGTGGACAGTAAACTAGTAAAAAAAGTTATTAGCAGAATGGATGTAAAAAAGGCACTCGGTAGCGATCTCGTGCGCATGGCTGATCTTAAACTGCTAGTAGATAATGTAAGTCCAGTCATTGCTAATTTAATTAATTTGTCAGTAAAAAATAACAAATTCCAAGAAAAGTTAAAAGAAGCCAAAAACCGAACCCGTGACCGAAAAGTGTTCTCAAACTATAGGCCTATAGCGATTTTTGGAAAAATGCGTTGTTAATCAAATTGGAAATTATCTTCACTTCATTTCTATCCTAAATAAATGTCAGCACGGTTTTCAAAAAGGTAAATTAAATTAAATTAAATTAAATAGTCATTTATTTCAGTCTGTTACATCCATATTACCTCACTACACATTACAAATACACATTAGTCAATACAAATAAAATAAAATAATAATAAAAACATGTCAAAATATAGGAGGTTAGAACACTTAGAACTTATTTAAAACATTATGAATATTATGATGGAGCCTTAGTGCAGTGGTTTAGGTAAGCCCCATCCCACCTGCCTGCAAACATTGCTAGGATGCTGTTAGCGATGCTAGGTTAGCGAAAAAAGCCGTGTAAAGGTACACATACTCTATTAGCAAAATTTACAGATCAAATATATAATAAATTGCCATTTAGAAAATGAAAAAACAGCTGTAGTAATATTTTTTGATTAGAAAAAGGCTTTTGACACACTCGAAACGGAAACGCTTTTAAATGGATTGGAAGAATGTGGTATCAGGGAGCCGCTGAACGCTTGGTTCCGGGACTACCTCATGTCACGTACCTATCGTGTGAAGGTGGGATGTGGTCAGCGATGAGGTGGCGGTCGATTGCGGGGTTCCGCAGGGGTCGGGATGTGGTCCAGTGTGCTATCTAATGCACGTCGCTAGCATAGGTGGAGTCATACGTCACAGTACACCGTACATGTTCGCTGACGATTTGTGTATTGTGAGTGCCGGTACCGACCTTGCTGATTTAGGCCGCACCATTCAACTAGACATAGATTCAATTGTAAAATGGTCCCATGACAACGGCATTTTGTTAATCGCAGAAAAAACTAACCTACTTGTAGTTCATTCACCATAATTAAAAATACCAGATCAGAATTTCCACCTAGTTGCCCATTGTTATCAGTGCTTGCATAATAACCTAGTCAATTGCTAGTGTAATATTATAGAGAAAGTAGACTGCGTGAAGTATGTAGGTACATAGGTACATAAAAATGCTTGTATTTTGCAATGGTAGACTCTATACTAGGGTATGCTCTTGATTGTTATGGCCTTACATTTAAAACTTATTTAGATAAACTAGTATCCCTGCAATTAAGACTTTTAAAACTTCTTGTGCCTAAAAAGATTATAAATAACTGTAATATTGGCTACCGAAAACTGTATAAAAGGAGAATGGGCATTTTGTACCCAGAGTGTATACAGTTGAGACATATCTCGTTTGAAAGGTCTTAACCATGGCATTATTTCATTATATGGCACCAATGTTAGACAGCGTGCAGGGGTCTAGTAATTAACCGAAGTATGTAAAACATAAAAACTATTAATTAACAAAATCCAATTGATATAATCACTTACACGGTATGTAACATAAAAGAACATGACAATTAGCTCATGTTAGGCTACCAACACCGACGCTGAAATATTCACAGGGCTGGAATTAGGTAATTAAAGATATGTGTGAATGAAAAATCGGCTACTGTGCAAAGATGCCTACGTGTATACAATGGCGACGTATACTACCTTATAGGCTAGGATATATGCAATTTTTTATTAATTACAACTTTGGTCCAACGCGTGCAGGGGTAAGATTATAATGATTTGTTGGGGCTAACGCTCAATTAACGCTACGCTAATTGATGGTATAAACTTGTTCTACTGGACACTAGATGTCTGTAGTAGTACATACCTCAGTTGATATAATAGCATTTACTATAGCAGCTAAGTCGACAGTCTAGCTCTAGCACACAGAGGTTTGATTTCATTAAAAATAAAATTCTGACACGTCGTGTCAGTCACCATACATGTCATATGGAAATAAATACAATATTTGTCAAGTGATAAAATATTTAAAATGATTAAATATTCTAGGATAAACTATTCTTCTAATGTGATGAAATCAAGTCTAAATTGAATATTTACATATTTTGGTGAGTATCTCATGTTAACCTAAGAATTTTATGATTTTATATTGTATCAACGGAAAAGGGTCATATTGTTCTAAATCGACTTCTAATAATATTAATTCTGCTCCACAGCTCTCGCTGCTGTTTCAGTACAGGCCAAAAAGATGAGTACTTATACCTGGACAACCCATTTCAAAGAAAGATGAGTGTATCAGAACCAGTTCAGGCGCTACTGCAGACTACAATTTTCGTCGGGGACTCACATCAAAATCGCTCACAAACCTAGGTAAAGTACCTACCAATTTATTATTAACCAGCTATAGGTAACATAGTAAGATTACTTAAATGCTCAACTTATTACCAGATTAGAGCTTCCACTCTGCGATGAATAATTTAACTAAGTACATGATATGAGAAGGCACATCAGCAAAATGTCGTAAGTGTCATCACGCTAATTATATTTCCGAGCAACCGCTTTGATAGGTGCGAGGGATATTATGTCTCTAGCTGTTTACACAACGGGCCCTCAAATCAAAATAGGGTCGGCAACGTGCTTATGAATCCTATGGAGTGTCATGAACCCATGTGTAATGGTGTCTGGTTATCGTCGAGAAGGCTGTATGCTTGTTTGCTACCGTCATGGTATAAAAATAGTATTTAATATACTGTAGGTACAATCGAGGTCAAAGAGAGGAGAAGATCTATACATTTTTCGCCTTAATTACAAAGCAACAAGGTACAAAAGTGTTCAACATATCTTCATCGTCTGAGTATACACATGTGGTAAGGTCGTCGCAAGAAGTTAATTTATCCACTGTAGCTTTATAGGTTTGTAAGTATGTAAGTTTGTACGTAAGGGGTAATTTCCGGAACCACAATTCTTTTACCTGTGTATAGAATGGACTTCCCATATGGACATATTCTATAAGGGCATATTTTATATCTACAGTATTTGCAATACGTGAACGAAGACGCGAGTAACTTAATGTATATGCATCCTTATGCTGTCAACATTACCATTTATTCGCAAGAAACGATTTAATTGTACCATTTTCCCTAATGTGAATTGCTAAATATTGGAATAAGCTCCCGTAATTTACATTTTTCATTGACTTTTATGATTTGGGTGCCTTCAAAACAAGAGTGAATAGGTTATTATTGCACCGATGTGCTTCATCTAAGGCTCTATCGTCGCTTACCATCGTGAGACTACGAGCAAAACTAGTCCGGTCAGTCTCTTATAATATATATATATATATATATATACATGATACTGTGAGATCTTGCGATGATGAGAGCTGTCTGAGAGATGACGTTAAGTCAGCCACGCCGTGTATAGCTACATATATGTGTGTGAGTGTATATCTTTGATTATTTTTCCGTCCGTCTGTCTGTCTGCCTATCCGACAAACAAAGCTGCAATCTCGCAGACATTTCCTCTTCATGACATTAGTAAGTTAGGATATGTATGTATTACGGTACTGCTTACGACGGTGCCAAACAATACGGCTTGTCATATCCACACACACATCCTGTATATATAGCTACATATATGTGTGGGAGTGTATATCTTTGATTATTTTTCCGTCCGTCTGTCTGTCTGCCTATCCGACAAACAAAGCTGAAATCTCGCAGACATTTCCTCTTCATGACATTAGTAAGTTAAGATATGTATGTATTACGGTACTGCTTACAACGGTGCCAAACAATACGGCTTGTCATATCCACACACACATCCTGTATACCCGTATAGACCCTCGCGAAGAGTCATACTCCAGAAGAATGACAAGCGCGATGTTGAGACAAACGCTGGGCCCACCCGCTCAACACAGCGCTTCGTCTGGAGTTCTGGTGGCTTTACTCCCCACCACACAACACCACATACCTACCTATAAAGCAAGTAGATAGTAGTGTTATGACTGTTAACTTCTGTAAGGCGGATGTACTACGCCAGTAAGATAGGTCAACATACCAGTGACGTTACATTCAGCTGTGCCCTACGTCTCTAGTCTGTCTGTGTTATCTGTCCCTCGGCGGTCAGGCATCTTCTCTGACTGCGTGTTCTTATACCTACACAATCTACACATCAATGTTTGTGATGATTAAATCTCACTTTACAATATTGTAGCAACTGCATTATGAATTGTATTGCGTGTATTGAGTAGGTAAGTAACCATCGTTCTAGAGCTGGAGGAAGGATTATCATATTATTACCAGTTTCATATCTGTGTATAAGAGCAGGTACAATAACTTTTTATTTTATTTCGCCCAAATGGTAAGTCGTAGCGTATTTACGTACCGCTAAGAGCTAATTGAAAAATAAATACTTAGGTAGGTAATCCTTTCTCGTTCTCGTATAAAAACCAAACGCCGTCGCGTTTATATTGGCCATTAGCATTATTCGTACCTATACTTATAAATATATCGCGTATGAGTTGTTTCAGAACGGGAGTCCTAGTGGGATTTCTCAAAAATTCCACTCCACTTTTTTTTTTATTAGCACCTAGTGTGGACCTTCCAGATAACGTCCCACCTGTATTATGTCCCGTGGAATTGGAATTCTCTGCAAAACACGGACAGAGCCGTGGGACCAGGTACAAATAAAGAAGGGTACTTATTTTCAATACTTAGGTATAATATAGTAACCGTACGGCCTGTCTGATGGTAAGAGGTCACCAAAACCCACTTAGGCCTGCAACCTCGTCCATGTCACATGCGGATCGCGGCCAGTGTGAAAAATACCCTCATTTTGTTTCGTGTCGTGTTTCTTGTTTCATAAACACTATAGTCTAACATATAGTAGGCACCAATTAGTAATATCATATCAGACACAAACTCCCCCATCGAGCGTAGGTGTGTGTAGACAAGAAAATGCTATTTCACGGGCTACAGTCCAAACGGGTACATAGATTTTGACATATGAGTATATTATACGTATAGTATATATTTGTGTGCCATCGTTGTTTCCAAACGGATTAACTGATTTGAGTGTTTTTTTTAATCGGAAGTCTTGTCCAGATGGTTTAGTCGAATTCAAAGCCTTGTATAAAGTTAACTGTTCTTAGCTATGTTCGTTGTGTCGAGGGTGCTTTACATTTTTAGGGTTCCGTAGTCAACAAGGAACAAGGAACCCTTATAGTTTCGCCATGTCCGTCTGTCCGCCCGACTATCCGCCCGTCTGTCCGTCCGTCCGTCCGTCTGTCCGTACGTCCGTCTGCCGTGTGCCTGCAGTGACCGCTACTACTATGCGTTAATTTAATACCTATTATGGGTTTCCTAACACCATTTTTCAACTTAGTGATTTGTTTGTGAGATATTGGACTTTAAAGCCCTAATTTTTGTTGAAAGTCATCAGTAGGTATCCCCTGCTGGCTAAATAGCTACTACTGGGGATGTGAAAAAATTCGTGGCAGTAGTAGTACATACCTATAATGAATTTAAAAGGAAAACTATCACGCCTAAGTAGGCATAACTAGTTACCGAGTAATAGTCGATCAACTTAAAATGTACTTAAAAAGGCAAACTTTCCTACAAACTCGGCCGACGCCATCGCACCATTTAGTTGGCGCGCGCGTGTCGATGTAACTAAGACAGACAGGCAACTATGGAATCCTACACTGCGCGTGGCCCAAGGTCGCGGGAGTCCGCTGGATGCGGGTGGCGCAAGGTCGGTCATTGTAGCACTCTTTGGGGGAGGCATATGTCCAGCAGTTGACGTCTTTCGGCTGATATGATGATGATGATGATCATGTGTTATCCATAGGCGTCCATAACTACGCGAGCTACGGTGACCGCTTATACCATCAGGCGAGCCGTTTGCCACCGACGTGCCACTTTTAGTTCTGTTATTCATATAGCTTGTAATTTCCATAATTACTATTTATGTTAAATGTTGCACGTTAAAAGTGCAATAATACGGAGGTAAGTTACCTACAATTTTGTGAAAAGATAAGAAACATTCGTAATCTATAGGTTCTTGTATATTAATATTAAATAAGTAGGTTGTGAGGTTGTATTTTTATGTAAAGGGTAATCTCCGGAGCTACTTATCTGATTTTTGTTATCACCAGTTTATAGTGTACCATAGGTAAATCAGCACTATACAGGGTGGAATTTCATAAACTGTACATAATAAAAGGAGAAAAATTTCAGCCAATTTCATCGGTGAAACGGTGTTTTTTTTTTTTTTCTAGTCATTAGTTTTTTTTTACAGAATTTTGAAAATTTTTGTAAAAACTCGGGTAATACACCTAATTCAGACGGTATAACTTTTGATCCAATGGTCCTAAAATGAAAATAAAAAATGCAGAGTATTACCAAGGGACAGGTTAATAATTCTTAATAACAATAAAAAACCAACTAGAAGAGAAAATCCGCAAAAAATATTATTGTCTTTGAAAAATGGCTACAAAAATTACGAATTTTAAAAGAAAAACACAATTTTCTAAAAAAAACGCAGATTTAGTTACCATTTTTTTTGCTTAGTATTAATCCTCACTTAATGCCGATTCTAAAACCGTTTTTAAACTGTCTCAGACTTTGAAAAATACCACGCAAATGGGTACGTAAATCAAACCATAATTTTATTAATTTTAATCCTCTTAAAATCCTTAATGACCGTTTGTTCACAGGTAGTTGAAGGGTGTTATCGGGTTTTAGGTGGAGATAACAAATTACGTACTTAGTATTAATCCTCACTTAATGCCGATTCTAAAACCGTTTTTAAACTGTCTCAGACTTTGAAAAATACCACGCAAATGGGTACGTAAATCAAACCATAGTTTTATTAATTTTAATCCTCTTAAAATCCTTAATGACCGTTTGTTCACAGGTAGTTGAAGGGTGTTATCGGGTTTTAGGTGGAGATAACAAATTACGTCCTAAGTATTAATCCTCACTTAATGCCGATTCTAAAACCGTTTTTAAACTGTCTCAGACTTTGAAAAATACCACGCTAATGGGTACGTAAATCAAACCATAATTTTATTAATTTTAATCCTCTTAAAATCCTTAATGACCGCTTGTTCCCAGGTAGTTGAAGGGTGTTATCGGGTTTTAGGTAGAGAAAACAATAGGAAGAAAAGTAGTCCTAAAAATTGCGTAAATAAAATCATGTATTTTAATTAAAAGTCATAAATTCGATTGATAAACCTTTATTAAAGAAAAAACTTATTCTAGTGTTGCAAAGGGCGTTCCCTGTATGGTATTAATTGTTCAAGATGACCTCCTCTTTCTTGAAGGCACAATGTGGCCCGAGCTTGAATTTGTTGCGTAGCCCGTCGAATCATTCCCGGATTATTTCTTATTTCTTGTGCTGCATTTAAAATTCTGTCGTGCAATTCTGCTTCGGTATTGACGATTCTGTGATATACCCGTTGCTTCATATCACCCCAAAGAAAATAATCCAACGGCGTCATATCAGGCGATCTTGCAGGCCATCCAACGGGGCCGTCTCGGCCGATCCACCTATTGGGATATTGCTCATTTAAAAAATGTCGAACTCTTAATGCCCAATGAGCTGGGCATCCATCCATTTGGAGAAACAGGCGTTGTCTCACATCTAACATCACATCTTCCAAAAGCTCTGGGAGCTCGTCTCTCAGTAACAGTAAAAATCTGTCGGCGTTCAAAGTATTCGGTAAGAAGACTGGTCCAATCAATTGATCGTCGAGTACCGCTGCCCAAACGTTTATGGAGAATTGGTCTTGAAAATTAGATGGTCTTACTAGGTTTGGATTATCGTGAGCCCATGTGTGTAAATTTCTGAAGTTACTTATTCCCGTATGAGTAAATCTTGCTTCGTCCATCCATAAAATTCTTCTAGTAAATTCCGGATCCCTTCTGATATTGCCAAGTATCCAAGTCGACATAACACACCTAACGCGGGCATCGCCAATTTGCAAATTTTGTACCCGTTGATAATGAAATGGATGCAGTCCTTCCTTCTTCAAAATTTTCCAGACAGAGAATTTTGAGATTCCGTGCCTCAATGCCAAGCGTCTTAGACTCGTGGTTGGGTCCGCGTACAAGTCTCTGAGAACTGCTTCTTCTATGGCAACATCAATTATGTTTCCTGGCTCTCGGCGATCTCGGTCACCGTATCCCAGGCCAATATTGCACAACCGGCGATGAACTTCTTGAAAGTGGCGAGCAGCAGGTCTTGGAACGTCATTAGGATACTGCTCCAAATAGGCGATACACGCAGCTCTTGCAGATCCATGGCACAATCCATAATAATAGTGCATGTTGGCTATTTGTAACGGCGAAAACTCTCGTAAGCGGGGCATGATGATTCAAACTGAACAAGTACTGGAGTAATCAAAGAAGTGGCGAGCAAAGACAAGCAATTGCGATTTGCGAGCGATTTGAATAGTTGACCTATTGCCCAATGCCTTTATACCCCTCATGTTATCTCCACCTTCAACCCAAAAACACCCTTCAACTACCTGGGAACAAGCGGTCATTAAGGATTTTAAGAGGATTAAAATTAATAAAATTATGGTTTGATTTACGTACCCATTAGCGTGGTATTTTTCAAAGTCTGAGACAGTTTAAAAACGGTTTTAGAATCGGCATTAAGTGAGGATTAATACTAAGCAAAAAAAATGGTAACTAAATCTGCGTTTTTTTTAGAAAATTGTGTTTTTCTTTTAAAATTCGTAATTTTTGTAGCCATTTTTCAAAGACAATAATTTTTTTTGCGGATTTTCTCTTCTAGTTGGTTTTTTATTGTTATTAAGAATTATTAACCTGTCCCTTGGTAATACTCTGCATTTTTTATTTTCATTTTAGGACCATTGGATCAAAAGTTATACCGTCTGAATTAGGTATATTACCCGAGTTTTTACAAAAGTTTTCAAAATTCTGTAAAAAAAAAACTAATGACTAGAAAAAAAAAAAAAACACCGTTTCACCGATGAAATTGGCTGAAATTTTTCTCCTTTTATTATGTACAGTTTATGAAATTCCACCCTGTATATAGGTAAAGTGCTGATTTACGAGCAAATGAAGATAAACTTTAGCAAGCCACTTACTGTTCTCAGATGTCTAACTAGGTATCCATAAATATGACTAGTATTTCCTAGTAGTAGTATACCCCTTTATGGGTAGACTACAAATGGTACACTAATGGCACTAATGGTGGTATGGTACACTCTTTATGGTACAAAGTAAAAAAAAATTATACACGACCTTAATGTTAAGGCGTCAAAGTCGTGTATACATGTTTTTGTAACTTTGGCAGTATCGATCTCTTAGTAGTCGACTGTACAAAATAGATATAGTAGGTATCTATAATTAACAAAAAAAATGTCAAGTGAGTACATAAAGGTTTTACCTTGACCAACGGGGGGAAAACACTGATGCATTACAAATATCATTGCGTTGTTTATACTTCAATCATCATGATCATCAACGTCATCAGCCTATATACGTCCGACTGCCTGAGCACAGGGACTCCTCTCATGAATCAGAGGAAACTGGCAATACCTAATCCCCACGCTGACTCAGTGCGGGTTGGGGACTTCACTTACACCTATTGAATTTATCCGTAGATGCATACGCATACTTTCAATGCCAATATAATACTTATCTCCTTCTATTCTATAGGCATAACTTTTTGAAACTAATTTATGTCTGTATCATTGTATGGTATGTGTAAGTATGGTAAATAAAGCTTTTCCAGGTAAGTAATGTAAAAAAATGGAACTTAGGGACATAGGCTACGATTTACGCAGCAACTTAGCTGAGCGGTGTATAAGACGCGTGGGCAAATAATAATCATATTAGAAGGAAGTAAAGTTAGTGTGTGCGTGGCTTTGCAAGTTTGTAAGATATTTCCTGAAAAAACTACAAAAAAACGACGAACCGCTTCGAGAAAAGGTAGGTAGTGCCCTTGCGTTGCGCTTCGCTTGACTCGTCTTGGCGGCGTCTTACTTATAACTAGTATTCAAAAAAATATTCATTAATATGTAATTATTGCAGTTTCAGGATGCACTACATGCAAATCATTAAAACGAAACACCTGTTTGCTAATATTCGGACGGAGTTAAGGGGACAGTGCGACATGCCATATTACAAAGGAACTTTCAACTGAACCCCTAAAAACAAACCACGTAAGTACCTATCAATGTTCAAAAATATTGGGTTCCACATAAAGTTTGAATAAATGAAAGCCAATTTTACCTAGTAACTGCGAAAAGGGTTCACGTAAAGAACATTGTCTAGTCACATTTTTTTTCATAGATTTTAATCTCAAAATCAGGCCTTTAAATAGCGCTATTTTCGTATAGCGCTATCATTTATAACGTTATTATTCCTAAAACCGCTATACTCAAAAACGATATTTGACGCGCTGTATAGCGATATCCATTATAACGTTATAAATCTGAACCATTAATATAAAACCGATACTTTTTTAACCGATATAATAATGTTATAACGTTATAGGCTACCCCTTTCTCGCATTCAGTATAGCCTACTCGTGCAATGTAAGCGATGTGATTACGTAACGTAGGTTGTTTGTTAGAGTGCACGACGTCATAGTAAAATAGAGAATTTTTCGATTTGCTCGGCTTGTCGGCGCAGGTTGTAGTCTGATACGAATATCCTGACTAATAATTTTCAAATCAGATTGTCTTTAGCTACTCTGTTCCTCATTAATCGGAAGTCATCATCCCATAAAAAACATGCCATGTAAAAAAGAGGTCAAGTCTCGAAACTCTTCCACCGTAAAAAGTTGTGAGATATTTCGTAGAGCCAAGTCTCAGGCATTCTTTTATCTTTATTTCCTTGCTAAATAAAATTTTGTGACTTGGCAATCACACAATACTACATAGCTTTAGGTATGCAGAAATCCATTAATGCAGGAACGTTGTGTGATTGCCAAGTTACAGAATTTTATTTAGCAAGCAAATAAAGATTAAAGAATGCCTAAGACTTGGCTCTACGAAATATCTCACAACTTTTTACGGTGGAAGAGTTTCGAGACTTGGCCTCTTTTTTACATGGAATGTTTTTGCTTGCTAAATAAAATTCTGCAACGTGGCAATCACACAACTTAACTGTATTTATAGATTTTTGCATACTTACCTAAAATTATGTAGTATTGTGTGATTGCCAAGTCACAAAAATTTATTTAGCAAGCAAATAAAGATTAATAAGAATGCCTGAAACTTGGCTCTACGAAATATCTCACAACTTTTTACGGTGGAAGAGTTTCGAGACTTGGCCTCTTTTTTACATGGAGTGTTTTTTATGGAATCTCACTTCTTTTTGTAGGTTAATGTGTTATCCATACATACAAACTATGAATGCAGGCCCATTCTTGCTTTTGCATTTTCCCATTCACTGCAAATGTAACTTTGTAATCCTAAATATTTGTATAGGATTACAAAGTAATGTATACAGTTGGTGTATCTAGAAAACTGGGTTGAAATAGCAATTTTTTATAGTTTTCCCTTTATGTGGCCATTAAATTCTAACTATGTACCAAATTTCAGCTCTCTGAGTTTATGGGAAGTACTAGTTCTATTTTGATGATCATGAGTGAGTGAATGTCATAAATGCGAAACTTTGCTTTCGCTTAACTTCGGAACTTAATGACCTACAGACTTGAAATTTTGGATTTTAAGTATGTGATTATAGCTTACTGGATGACGAAAATTTCTGCATTCTGGTCTTATCCAGAGGTTCTCAAATAGGGGCCTGAAAATGTGGCGAAATGGTTCCAGAAAAGGATGGTACGGCAGTGTTTGCTTCGCGGTCGACTTGGCGGGGGCACTGCCGTTCCCCCAGATATTAATGGCATTGTTATAACATGGTAAATTATTAATAATTTAAATGCCTGCATCAAATGTTTCTGCTTAGTCCGTTGGTTGACTGGTAGAGAATGCCTTATGGCATTAAGTCCACCATAAATACTTTTTTTTGTATTGTGTCACAAAGTTTAAATAAATTAAACCGGTCTCATGGCACCAGCACGCACATTACGGATGGGTGGTCAGCTAAGATGCTTAAATTGAGGTGGAGAGAATGAGAAATTTGATTTATCTATATATGTAAGAGAAGACTTCCTGACTAATTCATCAACGCACAGCCGAAACTACTGGGACTAAAAAGAAGGGACAAGATGGAATTTTTGGAAATCCCATCCCTAAGGGGGTTAAATAGGGGTGCAAAGTTTGTATGAGGGAAACTTTTTTTTTAAACTAGAGACTTGAAACTTTGTAGGAAGATTACTTATTAAGATGCATAAAAAGTTCTTGCAGCGTTTTAGAAAATTCCAGTCCTAAGGGGGTTAAGTAGGGGACAGGGGTGCAATGTTTGTATGGGGGAAACATTATTTTTTGAACTAGAAACTTCAAACTTTGTAGAAAGATTACTAAATACAATACAAAAAAGGACTGTCAGCGTTTTAGAAAATTCCACCCCGAAGGGGGTTAAATAGGGGTGAAAGGTTTGTATGAGAAACACTTTTTTTGAGCTTGAGATTTGAAACGTAGAAAGATTACTTATTAGAATAGAAAAACAGTTAGTACTTTTAACGTGTTAGAAAATTCCATCCCTAAGGGGGTTAAAAAGGTACTAATGCAAGATTAGGATGAGAAACATTTTTTTTGAGCTAGAGATGGGCAACTTTGTGGTACGATTACTTATAAGAAAAAAAAATCCTTTCATCGTCTTGGAAAAATACCACCCCTAAGGGGGTTAAAAGTGTTAAAACGGTATTCAAGGTTTATATGGAGAGCAAGAAAATATAGTAAGATATTTCTAATGTCAGTCTTAGTCTGTATGTTAAAAGACAACAAAACTGATTTCAGTTTTTTTTTTAATTCATCCCCTATAGGCGTTAATGGGGCTTCAAAGTTTATATGGAGGGAAAAGTATTTTTTTAAGTAAGATTTTTTTAATTTTGTTCTTAAAATAGAGAGAGCAGATTAGTAGATTTTTTTATTCATCACCTAAGAGAGTGTTTAAAGGGGATTCGAAGGCCGTATAGGGTGAAGACAATTTTAAAGTAAAACATTAGTGTAACTACGATTTTAGACGGTTTGTTTAAAACTAAAAAATACATTTCAATGTTTTTGAAATTCATCCCCCAAGAGGGTTTCTAGGGGGTTCAAAGTTTATACGAAGAGCAAGATATTTTTAAAATAATAGATTTATTACTTAGGTTTTGGACCGTTTGTTTAATGATTAGAAAACGATTTCAGCGTTGTTTTTATTCATCCCCTAAGAGAGTTAAAAGGTTTGAAGGTTGTATAGAGAGCAAGACCTTTTTTAAAGTAAGACTTACAGATTTGAACAGTTACCAGAAATGTAGGATAGGTGAGGTTAGAACTGCGATGCTCCCGGAATCGAATAGATTTAATCAACATTGGGTACTTATTATTATAACAGTAATGTAGCTTAGTATACATATAAAAATATATTTTTCTTTAATACTGTGTGAAAACGTCTGTTGATGATTCTTAAGATATTTATGTTTGTAAAAACGAAGTTTTCAATTTAGATTTATCAATTTAAACTAACGAACTCATCGCACTGTTACCTTTTACGTAGGTTTAATCCCTGAACGGATTTAGATGAAATTTCCCGTACAGATAATTTGAGACCCTTGGAAGGATATAGGATAGTTTTTGTATATCTTTAAGATGGTAGAAGTGTGTTTGGGACAGCGATAAATAGCTTGCACCGAACATAATTTAATAGCATTATTTTTTCCAAGACCATAACAAGTTCCACGCGAACGAAGTCGTTGGCAACAGCTAGTTATTTGTATAAATATTTAGTGACTAAGGATTAATTAGAAAAGGAGGATGAATCGTAAGAAAAGGAGGATCGATACATATTTATGTGTACCAATCGTCCTTGGTCTCCCCTATCTAGACAGATTATGGCGAAGAACCGAAATCAAAAATTCACACATTCTTTGGTTTTATAATCAGATTTTATTTAACTTGTCGTTTTCGGAATGGCTCTAAATCAAAAATGAAATAAAATGTCGGAAACTAAAAGTATATTTTAATTTTATTACGATTAATGAACAAAAGCACATACCAACATACCTATGCATATTTTTTTGCTCACGGCAACACCGTCGGTCGTAGGGCTTGTTTGGAATAGGTCCTAATACTGGGAGTCTGCGATTTAGTGCCGAGGCAAACAATTAACATAAAAAAATATTGACCCTCTTACATATTGTAATAGTGTATACCTAGGGAGTAGGGGCTATTAAGATTGTCACTCTTTCTTTTTATTTATGAGCAAGTCCACGAATCTGTGGACAGCGTTGCGTTTCCTGCGTCCCATTTTTATTCCGCCATTTATCGTCGCAACCAACCAAATATTCACAATTCACAACCAATTTGCAAATGATCGAGGTAAACAAGCATTAATAAGATTTAGAAGCTAGAACAACATAACGGCAACGTCGCACGTCGCGCTACGGCCCACGTGGTGGCATGTTGAAATTGGCACAGAGCGGCAACGGCGCAGCCGTAGCGCGCGGCTCGCATTTTAAAACGATATTATAACGTTATTATATATCGTTCTGTTATTCATTCTGTTACGGTATTTATATCGTTATGGAGAATATTGATTTTGTTATAACGTAATTTTCGAACACTAACGGAATATACCGTTATAATTCCGGTTCATTTTATAACGTTTTAAAGGCCTGCTCAAAATGTAAAGCGGGTTATGGATGATATTAAAATCACACTTTTAAAAAAGTGGCCGACGTGTCCTTCTATGTATCCTTCAAATACAAAGGCAGTGATGAAGAATACGTGCCGGGTGAAGCAGCGTGGGCAGCTAGTCTATACTAATATCATAAATAGATAAAAGTCTGCGAGATTGTATAATAATAATAATAAATATTATACAATTGGAATTTTATTTAGTTGTATGTAAAGGGAAACCACTTATTCGATTTTATAAATTCTTTCACCTGTGAACAGAATTGATTTTCCGGTTGGACATAGGTTATATTTGATCCTGCGAATTTGCCTGCGTATTGTGCAATACGCGGATGATATCGGGCGGGCAGCTAGTAAAATTATAAAGAGATAGAAAACGTGTGATTTTAGCGTGTCAAAATGCGTGTAGAATGGACTTTCTGGATGGAGATAGGCCATATTTTTACATAGGGATAATCTCCGCAACCACTTATCCCATTTCAAAATGCGTGTATAGAATGGATTTTCAGGAAGTATGTATGGTGTTATCGCCGGAACCACGGGACCACTTTCAACAATTATTTCGTCGGTGTACAGAATGGACTTTCCATATGGACGTATTCTACAAAGGCATATCGAACGAAAACTAAAGCTTATGTACGAGTATTATGCATCCTTATGCTGCCAACGTACCAGTTATTCGCACGAAACGATTTTTACTCAATAATGGAATTAACTCCCGTAATTTGTATTTTATGATGACCATTATGAATTGAGTAACTACAATACAAAAGTGAATAGGTTATTATTGAACCGGTGTGCTTCATCTTAGGCTCTGTCGGCATAGGCACTAGTTGTACGAAAGCGACTGCCATCTGACCTTCCAATTATTGGGATATGACCGATTTTCTCACGATGTTTTCCTTCACCGAAAAGCTAACGGTAAATATTCCGTACATAAGTTCCGAAAAACTCATTGGTACGAGCCGGGATTCGAACCCACGACCGCCGCTTGACAGCCGCATGCCTGCACCACTAGGCTACCGTAGGTTTTTTAGTAGAATTATATAAGTAATTTTTTTTTTTTATGGTACCGCCCCTAATGTATTTTTTTTTTCTCGTTAAACCAATACTATGTGGGATATCGTAGCTTGTTCAAAAATATTAAAACCATTTTTCAATTCAGTGATTCGTTTGCGAGATATTGGGCTTTAAAGCTTTGTTCGAGTCATGTGTCATGTCCCCCCCCTTTAAATGAAAAACTATCAGCTAAGTAGGCATAACTAGTTATACCTAGTAATAGTCGACCAACTTAAAATGTACTTAGAAAGGCTATCTTCCGTACAAATTCGGCCGACGCAACCGCACCATTTAGTTGGCGCGCGCGTGTCAATGTAACTAAGACAGACAGGCAACTACGGAACCCTGCCTACACTGCGCGTGGCCCGACACGCACTTGGCTTCCGTCACTCTGTCTGCCTAACCGATTAACCGTCCGTCGATTTGTAAGTCTCCGTGTCTAGGTATATCTACACTAATATTATAAAGAGGAAAGATTTGATTGTTTGTTTGTTTGTATTGAATAGGCTCCGAAACTACTGGACCGATTTGAAAAATTATTTTACCATTAGATGCCGACATTATCCCTGATGAACAGCTACTTTTTACCGCGGGAAAATGCTTCATTCCTACGGGTACACTAACCGTGCGAAGCCGGGCCGGGCAGCTAGTATATGTATATATATATATATATATATATACATATATATATAAACAGCAAACGCTGTAGGTATATTTACTCCTCTCTCGATCTTGCTGCGGGGTCGCCAAGTCGGCCACGGCGTGTATAGCTACATACCTATTTGTGTGTTAGTCTTTCTCTGTTTAAATATATATATGTTTTATAACTAATGTATGTTTGTATCATGTTATGGTAAACAAATGTTTCCCTGGTAAGTAATATAAATAAAATAATGGATTAGGGACATAGGCTTCGTTTTACGCAGCAACTCTAGCTGAGCGGTTTGTAATATAAGACGCGCGTGGAGCCGTGTGGGCAAATAATAATAATTATAAGGAAGTAAAGTAAGTGAGTGCGTGACTTTGCAAGATTGTATGATATTTCCTGAAAAAAATATACTTACAACTCGTACATAAAAAAAAAACATTAATATGTGACTATTGCAGTTTCAAGATGCACAACATGCAAAGCATTAAAACCTTTTTTGCTAATATTCGGACGACGCCGAGGGGACTGCGCGACGCCAAATTACAAAGGAACTTTCACCTGAACCCCTTATTTAAAACGGACCACGTAAGTATGCATCAATGTTCAAAAATATTGGGTTCCACATACAGTGTGAATAAATGCAAGCCCATTCAATCTAGCAACTACAAATGAAGGGTTCTCGCAGGGAACATTCTCTAGTCACATTTTTTTATAGATTTGCGAAAGTGTGTGTGTTTGTATGTTTGTCCATCTTTCACGTCGCAACGGAGCGTCGTATTGATCTGATTTTTTGTATGGAGATAGATTAGAAGCTGGAGAGTGACATAGGTAGGCTATTTTTTCCAGCGGGAAAACATCAAATTCCCACGGGAAAATTCAATATGTTACAATTTCCTATAACCACGCGGGCGAAGCCGCGGGCATCAGCTAGTTCAAATATAAAGGCAGATGATGAATAATAATTCGTCGCTATAATTTTGAAGGTCTGTCATACTCGTATCATATCTGCCCATATTTCGTGTGGCGCTATAAACTGATTTATTTAGTATTTAATAGGTTGGAGTGCAGCGCGCCTTCGTGCATTGAAGGATATATATAAAATATACCTATTGTGTTCAGATATGCGGCTGTCAAGCGGCGGTCGTGGGTAAGAATCCCGGCTCGTACTTAAGTACCAATGCGTTTTTAGGAACTTATGTAGGCACGGAATATTTACCGTTAGCTTTTCGGTGAAGCAAACATCGTGAGGAAACCGGTCTAATTCCAATAATGTCTAGCTTTCCCTCTGAATTGGAAGGCCAGATGGCAGTCGCTTTCGTAAAACTAGTGCCTATGTCAAATCTTGGGATGAAGTTCTGGTTTTACGGGGACCGGAGATCCGATAAACGGCTGGTAGGATGAATCCCTTTATTTTGACCAAGTGAATACCTGACTGGCGCGTAGCAAGCAGCGTACAAAGTAGTTTTCTGGGCAGAGGCCGCACACACTACAACTATGTATGACTTGAAGGAAAAAACATCGGGAAGCTGATATCAATATTTAAATAGTTGTACCTACATTTACCTATTCTGCGACATAAAACATGGATACTAAACTTAAGCTAACCTGCGAGAAAGCATCAGAAGATTTAATAAACATAAAATTACTGTTTCAGAGAAGAGGGGACTTTGAGGTAGCACATTATTTTTTCTGTGATTTGATTCTAATGATAAAGCGGAACTACGTCGTAGGGAACTTCGAGAAAGCCCACATATTGTTTCTGTGTTAAGGTTCCATTGACAGGGTTTACCTAGAAGTTTCTGTATATATCTGAAATGCTTAAGGGTGTGATGATGGAGCTGAACAAGTAATGTTTAGGTTCTATTGACAGGTTTCACAAAGTAGCTTCTGTAAATAAACTGCTGAGGGTCTGATAGAGCAGAATAACATCACTGGAAACCCTGCCATACCCTGCAAACCCACATAGCAAGTGGACTGTGCATAGGCTCTTTTGGTTCATATTGCTAAATAGCTTCTGTACATGAACTTCTGAGGGTCTGATCATTAAACAAAAGAAGATAGTCTATACTCTACACTAATATTATAAAGAGGAAAAGTGTGAGATTGTAGCTTTGTAAGTTTGTATGTGAAAGCCTAGAAACTCTTCATAAAGATTAGATTACTGTTTCAGATAAACGTACGAGTGCTTCTGTCAAGCAAAATTCCGATGCAAGCACGAAAATACCACGTGTTGGAGTACTTGGAGTTTACCGTTTCTTAATAATAAATAATATACTTACGTAGTTCATGTTAAATATACCTCATTCCATAATGTTACCGTAGCTGTTTAATCTGCGTAATGTAATGATAATTTATTTTATAAAACGAATGTAGCAAACAAGTATGCAGACAATTTAAATATAAATCAATGCATGTTGATATGATCATAATCATAACATATGGCTAACATTATAAGATCAAATTAAAACAATGCTAAATTATATTAAATGTGACGAATAATGGCCAATATGGGTACAGTCAGGGGTATTAATATACGTACATAAATAAGGACATGAATATCTGTACAGGCCCCGTAGCATGGATGGCGTTATCACGCGATAAGTGATAGGATAGAGCTTCCGTCCCTGGCTGACACCGTTCGATAGAACGAGACGACGCGCCTATCCTGTCACTTATCGCGTGATAACGCCATCCATGCTACGGGGCCAGGACTCTATTGTGAATGTCATAAAAATCAAAAATATCTGACACGTCCATAAGGACGTGTCAGATATTATTGCCGGCTTTGTTACGGCAGATAATGCCATGTAATGTTGGCATGTAATGCCATAAGGCATTAGACATAGAGTCGTGTCAGATATTTATGCGTGCTATGTCGTGGCAGATGTTATTGCTGGTGACTGTACACAGTGTTCTAATACTGTGTCTGTTATGCTATTCAGGTGTTAAATAAAGAGTATTTGTAGCGTATCATTCGTATTGTTTTGTAGAACACTGCGCCAGTCCTCAAATTGGTTGTGTCACGCTCTATTGGAATCGATCTGTTATCATCAGAGACGATTATTGTAGTGTACATAGGATACTGACAGATCTATCGAACCGCCAGACAGAGCTTGTTGGCATCACAAAATCAACAAGTATCTTGATCTTGATCACGAGGTAGCCACCATGTGTAATGTTGGTTTGACGATAATTTTCCCTATAATTGTTTAGCCAAAGCGTTCCCCTAAGCGATGAGTCTTGACCAACATCGCAGGAGACTCTCGCTTGATGGGTCAGATACAGAAGGCGGTACCTATATCTACTCCTAGGCACGGCGCGAATAGTCAGAAGGTTTTTCTCTCCGTCGCTCTAAACACCGGTGGCTTTAGGCCCCGCCTCGCTGACGGCATCACCTGTTTTGACATTTTGCATATTTACTTTTGCATTTTACTATTTATTATATTGTAAAAGAAAACCCGCCTAGGAGATGGATTCAAGTAAGGAGATAATCATTCAACTATCAGGTAGACAACAGGCTGAAACAAGAGGTAACGAGTCTTAGTAGAAAGAGTGATAGAATAATTTAGCTATGAAGTTAATGCTGGAGAACGTAATACAAAATGTTGTGTGTACAATGTTCCTCAGAGTGGAAGTGATGACGTAGTGAAAGAAAAGTTTTGGTAGGATTTTGATGCAGTAATAATCGAAATTCCGAAAAACGAAGAAGTGTAGTGTGTAACGAATGTTGGTGGAGATTTGAATGGTCATGTCGGAAGAATGAATGTGGGATATGAAAGAGTACATGGACATTCAATTAATTGGGCTTCGGCAACTGTTGGAAAGGTTAATGAATTAAGTAAATCCCTGGAACATAGTCCTGAAAAACCAGCCGGTTAATATAGGTTTTATAAAAGATTTCCTAGTTTATTATTTTCTTTATAGATTACCTTATTTATTACCTAATTACTTAGGTATTGATAAAATAACAAAAGATGTGATAAGTATGAAAAGTGGTAAGTCTGTACGACCGGATGATATACCAGGAGAAGTTTTGAGGGTTCTAAGTGAGGATAGATGTAAGAGGCTGACTTTATTATTTTATAAAAGATTTCCTAGTTTATTATTTTCTTCATAGATTACCTTATTTATTACCTATTTACTTAGGTATCGATGAAATAACAAAAGCTGTGATAAGTATGAAAAGTGGTAAGTCTGTAGGACCGGATGATATACCAGGAGAAGTTTTGAGGGTTCTAAGTGAGGATAGATGTAAGAGGCTGACTTTATTCTTCAATAAAACGTTGCATGGAGAGACTATCCCTGACGAATGCTGCCTCAGTTTACTGGTGCCCATTTTCTAAAATAAAGGAGATAAATAAGTATACAGGATTGCAACAATTAAAGAGGAATAAAACTCATGTCACATAGTATGAAAAGTGATAGAGAGACGACTAAGAGATGAAAGTGTTATAAGTATTACGCAAAACCAATTCGGTTTTTGCTATTTATAAATATGTTTAATGTATGTATGTATGTGTGTGTGTTTATATTATACGGGTCGGGATCGGCAGCAGACGCCATTTTCTCGCTTCCCCAATTGTGCGAAAAATACAGGAATGCACAGAAAAACCTGCATAATAATGGTGTTTGTTAACCTCGAAAAGGCATATAATCGAGTACCTGGTGTATGTTCTTTGTCGATGATATTGTTCTTGTCGGTGAAGACCCATACGAAACACAGAACAGACTGAAGAAGTGGCGACAAAAACAACACGTTTTGCGATTTCGGCGGTTTTTTATGGTTTGAAAATCCATAAGACCATTGTGAGACATGTCGTCATGTATGAATCGGAGTTTTGGGCCTTAAAGGTGACGGATGAAAAAAAACATGCATGCATGGATACATGTTACGGAGATGAGAATGTTAAGAAGGGTGTGTGGCGTGACGAGGATGGACTTAATAAGCAATGTGTATGTACGGGGATGCCTGAAAATATACGAGGATAAATTGAGAGCCAATCGCCTTGCGTGATATGGGCACGTAATGCGGAGGGATGAAAGTCATGTGACCAAAAGAGTATTAGATATGAATGTGGCTGGATATAAGATACGAGGTAGACCAAGAAAAAGGTGGATTGACTGTGTGTGCGAAGAGAAAAGAATCGAGTGATGAGATGATTTAGGTATTTTAGTGTTGGTTTCTCTTAAGATTGATTGTAACCGTCCCGCCAAAAGCAAAACTTGACTGTGTACTGGATTTAGCTGAAGCGCACATTTTAAACATCTTTTTTTGGTTGAATTGACTCGCCCACCTGTGATTGTGTCGCCGAATCTCGGACTGGCCATCACATATTATAGGAATGCCCTGGAAACCCCGAAGACCTGTTTTCCTTCACAATTGACGCTACTAAATGGCTAAGAACCTTGGATATCAATTTGACGTATATATTTCTACTACTTTAAAGATATTTGCCCACTGGACCGTATCATACCATGACCGTAACCGTACCGTCACATGCCAAAAAAAAATGAGATGACGCCCACTATTTCGTTCCGGCACCGGCCAACATCAGAGAGCGTCAGGCTATTCCCGCCGAGAATATGTTCCATGTGCCGGTAAGCTCCGTGCATGAGACGTGACGCCTGCGCTCCGCGGTTGCTACGGGTTCTGTCTGACCGCGTATGTTCAGCTGGTGTCAGACTGGTCAGTATTCTCACTACGTTTGTCTTTCTATCTTTTGGTTTTCTTGCCCAAGATAATGCTCATAATTTAGAATTGTCTAAAAGATTCTAATAATGCATTTTTATTTTATTACTTCACAAGTTGACGTCACTTTAACGCGATCACGATACACGATTATATCATACGCCTAGCCTTTTAGGCTATACGCGTTAGACTCGGGCATCATACGGGTTAGGTATAAAATGTTGATGATCCGTTTCAGTTGGCATAGCCGTGTTCGGGACACTCCGCTTCGCGCCTGGCACGGTCCTGTTATCTGGTAAAAGATACGGCCAGGTGGGCACATTCCTTAATATACCTAAGGGCTAAGACTACAGTTGATGGTAAATAGAACGAATGAATTCTGAAATGAGTAGAACGAAAATATATTTATTTATAAGTGACACAACTCATGGTTTTTGAAAGAATTGAGTTTATGACGAACTATGAAATTATGATTGGTTAAAAAGGGAGGTACAAGTGAGAATGTGTATCTTAAAATATGTAGTATACTCACTAAGGGATGGTAGGCATGAAAAAGATATTGAAAGAAGAGTTTGTGCTAGAAATCTGGTAAATGGAAGTCCATAGTCTCTTCTATCCCTTTGAAAAACAGGCGTGATGATTATGTAGATACCTACTCGTATACATTTCAGCACATTCCGCTACATAAGTATTTGAATAGACTTTCTCAATTATTTCTATGTCACAGTTGACTGCAACAATTTGAAATAATTTGGGTAAGTACTCGGATCTGTACCAGTGTTTTATCAGCAGGGATCGAGCTGTCAATGCCTGATATTGTAGCGTTTAACTTCCTGTCCGTGATCTGCTTCCGGATCGATCTCAAAACAGCGTGTCGCAACCATTTTTGAAACTGGAACCTAAATACAAAAAAATACGTTTGTTAATAATTGCTAATGGGAAAAAGCCTTGAAATCCTGGCATAATTCAACTTTGAGATCCTATTAGAACATCCTTACAGCTTGCGTAGCGTACAGTTGCTCACGAAAGACCAGCGTTGTATATTGTATTCCTGTGTACCTATACCCAACTAAGGCGCGCGGTTGTTTTATGCGTTAAACGCTGCGATTCTATAGATACCTGCGATTACCGCATCGCAGGTATCTATGGAATCGCAGCGTTTAACACACAAAACAACCGCGCGCCTAGCTCCGACCAACTGGATGCGAGTGGCGCAGGCCCGGCGGTCATTGTGGCACTGTTTAGGGGAGGTCTTTGGACTTTTTTCGGCTGATGTGATGATGATACCAAAATAAATTATCTTCCTCTAATCTTCGGTAGGTCATGGCCTGGCAATTTTTGGTATATAAATAAAAAAAATTGGTTGTGGTTTGGTAGGTATTATGTACTTTATGTTTGCACCAGTAACCATTTACCGTTTACGTATGCACAAACCCGCTGTTCCTTTATTCGGTTAAGAGCTGATGCTGGTTACGGCAGATTCTTAGGGCGAAAGTACCTACCATCGAGAAAACTGTAAATGTTTTATTTTATTAGTCCCAACTTACAATTGGCACTTAAATATTTATATCCTAATAGTCCCATTATAGGCAGCACCGTATACTTTTACACAGTCACATTTTCAAAGATCAGTGTGAAGGTTGGTCGGCCGTAACAGTTTCGACCTGACCTAATGCGCTCTTCGGGCATCAGAAGCTACCTAACGAACCTAACCTACCTAACTTTAGCTATCACAAAAAAACACTGTCAGAATCATAACTTTAGAGAGCGTTAGAGAGCTAACGACGGTTCAACTGTAATTACACTACAAACATATCTGCCGTTTTAAGAATTCACTATTACCAGAATCTGCCGTTTAAATAGTATGCCACTCACCGAAAAATGATAATTGTTTTGCAAATAGTACATCCTTAAGTATGAACTTGCGAACGAGGTCTTTAAACGCCAAGATCTTAATCATCTTCGCGGGATGAAGTTTCGTGCATGAAATCAAGAATTGACTTTTATCATACAAAAATTCCCTGGAATAAGTTCCAGGCAATTTTTGTATGATAAAGGCGTATACTTATTAATAGGCCCTGTCTCACAACTGGTAGCTCCGGACCGAGACTGTTAAGGTTCCCACAGTCAGGGGGTGAGACTGTCTACCTGTATAGCGCCAGTATACGTTCCCTCGAGCAATCTCGATGAGCCTCTTCGAACTTCCCGGGCATGGGCCAATGCCTCAGCAGAACTGCTCGCGAGATGAGTCGGCGGCATGGAACGAAACGGAGTCATATCATAGACGTATATTAATAGGTGCATTATAGTGCTGCCCTTGTTTATCGTCAGGCAGCGCGTGCTGCGGCTCGACACGCGTGCAGTCAGGCCATACTATGGAACGATCATACCCGCACACAAATCCTTTTTTTATTCGTCTTTCTCTTCTCCATAAATCTATATATCTATATGTCTATGAAATAGTAGCTTGATACGTTTGTAAGTTTGTATGTAATGGGTAATCTCCGAAACCATTGAGCCGATTTCAAAAAATCTTTTTTGTCAGTGTATAGAATATAAAATATATATAAAAAAATAAAAAATGCGTTTATTTTCAGACAACTTATAGTTCCACAGCATTGTTACTAAACGAACTTAAAAACTAAAATGAGTTAATAAAAAAATGACAAAGGGAATATTAACTAAAAGCCCTGCAACACAGCCTCGCCGGTTTACCGAGGCACACGCACAACCGGGGCATGTAACTCGTTAAACCGAACACGGCGCTATACTGCCTCCCGGCCACGACCTGCAGGAGACTGTTGGGGCTTCCCTGAACTCGTCTGATGAGCGACGCGGTGAGCGCATAAAAGTCATCCACGTGCGCATCGGCAAACATGCCCGACGCGCTACAGTATCGAGGAAGCCCCACCATCCCCCGGAACAGGTTATTATATAATATGCATATGGTATTGTACGCTCTTTGGGTATAGCTGGTCCATAGACTGCTGGTGTAGAAAGTTTTGCAGTACGCCTTAAAAAGCGTGATCTTGACCTTAAGCGTAGGTACAGCCAGCAAATCTAACTTGGCCCATTTAACATTATTGGTTTGATCGACCAGTACGACAAAACGCTTATGAGTTCGGCAGGGACACCCGCATCCTCGAGCTTCCCCCACAGAACATCATACGACACTAAGTCGAAAGCTTTCGACAGGTCCAGGAAACATGAAGAATATACTTTTTGATTGGTCATAAACTAGTTTATCCCAAGTGTTTGCTTGCGCTCTTTGCAATACCCCACGAAGGGTAGGTACAAGTCTATCATTTTATATGCAATTTAGGCGCTCAATCTCAGTTTAAGTCCTTATTCCTTTTGGTCCTGCCACAGTGACAGTTTTATGAATAATGTAAGATTTATAGGCAAGGCAAATGTAAAACGGCAGGAAATAGACGCCAAGGGGGCTCATACGAAAGACTGGCAACTTATCAGAGTTGCCAATCTTTCGTATGAGCATCGAAATCACTATTTACAGCCAAAAAAGTAGTGCAATCCACCAGGTTTTTTTCCATTTCTGGGTTTGTTTTTCTATTTATGACTAGCATAATATACGTTATTAGAGTTGGCAACCACCGCATGAGTTGGATCATCTTATTATGTTTGATTGACACAGACCAGAGATACTAAGTACAACAGAAGTTAATCATGGCACATGGACCTATGATTACTCAGGACAAGCTATGGTAATAATAATTCCACGACCGAGCAAGATAGTTGTATACAAATCTCAATAAGTGTGACAAACCATTCGTTGTCCTATTTTTTTATTTGCCGCTAGTTAGCACGAGGTTGTGGCAAATAGCCGCCCTAATTAACTAGGTTGTTTATGTTAATGGTAAGTCGTCAGTCATTTTAGGACTAGGTCTTAATTTAGCTGCATAAGAGCCTTTCCGTCCCTTTCTGTAGAAATCTATACTCCAAGTCATGGCAGTAGCATCCGGCTGTCTGACAAATACCTTCACGATGGTTGGTCAAGTACGTTGAAACCAAAAGCAGGTATTTAGGTAGGTACTTGAAAACTTGGTAAAATCAAAAGATATACAATTCTGCTGAAATCGATCCAGATAGACTATATTCGCCGGTATGTATTCGATTCTCATGATTACTTGACCCAAGGCCAGAGACCCCAAGCAATGGTCATTGTAAGCAATACATATCAATTGATAAGTCCGTTAGAGTTAGGGCTATACGAACTTCGATTCTCATGAGACGATATAATCACTTGCCCTAAGGCCAAAGACCCCAATGCCCATTCTAACCATTAAATATAAATTAGTCAACAAATATATAGTTAATAGATTTAATGTTAGCCTTTTAGGTATAATGATTATTTTGAACGCATTGAGAAATAAATATACTAACTCTTTGCAGTATGAAATATCTCAGACGTCAACTGTATCTTGTCAGCGTGTCGAAACGACAATGTGGAGCCAACATTATTTACTAGCGACATCTCGCGTGCAGTAGCACAAACGAAGGAAACGGGATTTTCATATAATTAGGTGTTTTAACATGGACTTTTAACATTTATTCGTTCAAGGAAAAATCTACGATCTCAATCCAGTTCATTTTCAAGCCTTTCTAGCCATACACTAAAATATTGGCGCCACCGTATATGCACAAGTGGCGCATTAGTATGAGAATATTTAGTTCCAGTAAACGCCGCAGTGCAGTTATAAAATGAGCTATTGGAGTTTCCCTGCACGCGATCGGTCTTCGGCGTCATAGAAAGAATTAAAGCTCTTGTTAAGAGCTTTCAAATGATATATGTCTCAACTGTATACACTCTGGGTACACCTGCCATACTAATTTGCCCATTCTCCTTTGTAAAATTCTTTCCGTTTCTCTAAAACATAAATATATTTTGGCAATCAATAACCACGGCAACCAGGAGCATAACCTGTATAGAACCACGCATGGCCACGGTACGAGATCGGTGTCCCTGGGTAAATTTGATGTCCCTAGAATTAAAAACTATTTTGGAGATAGAACTTTAAAAAAGCGCCTGCCATATATTCTAAATAGCGTCCCCGAGGACATCCGACTCTAACCTAATATACGTATTTTTAAGTTTTTTTTTTTTTTTTATTAGATACAACTACCTTAGACAGACATTATAGTATAAGTGTCGAACTAACCTAGGTATTTATTGTATAATTGCACTTGTTATAAAAGTCTTCCTGCAGACAAACTGTATTAAACAGTTTTGCAGGGCTTTATTTGTTTTATATGTAACTTTGTAGTTAGCTTAATAAATAAATAAATGAAAAATTGAGTAATGTATTTTTTACAAGCTTTTATTTAGTTTTACCTGTCTCGTTGTCTGTCTGTAATCAAATCTTGCAAGTTAAATTTGACCCACTTCCCGGTGACCGATTGAGCTGAAATTTTGGGTATAAGTATAGTTTGGATGACAATTCAATATTATGGTACCATCGAGCTGATCTGATGATGGAGACAGAAGGTGGCCATGGGAATTCAGTACTTAACCGACGTAACCCCGTTGAGTTTCGTCTCTTTAGAATCAATTCAATAGAAGAACAAAAAATAATTTTTTTGACAGAAAGTAGAAACTTTTACTAGTGGCTCACAGCTTGGCTTTTTTCAATTTTTTTATTTTTATTCGAAATAGTGATTCTACAAATAAAAACTACATAATTAACGAACCTGCGGCGCTACCACGAACTTCGAAAGTCGAACTTCGCAATACATGCATCCCTGTCACTCGAGTAAGGGAGTGCGATAGAGATGGAAATACCCGAACTTCGACTTTCGAAGTTCGTGGTAGCGCCGCTGCTCACCAAATTTCACGAGAATCGGTTGAGAAATGCGACCTGTAGAGGAGAACAGCGGGACAGACACCGGACACTGGACCGGACAGACAAGCGATTTTCGGCCCAAGCTTTGTTTTTAATAATAAATAAATAAATAAATAGAACTTCGTTTGCTTAAACTCGCTCCTTTGATTAAACATGGCATTTTCATTTCGAAGCGTGTGTGCACGTAGCTACTCGTACTGTGGTTGAACAATTGCTTTGTTGGACCGATGGGTCTTAAGATAAAATCTAGTCTAAAAAATGTTTTCGCACTATATACTTATAGGTACTAACCTGCACAGAGCTAAAATAATTATATTAAAAATTTAATGCAAGTAAATTATATCATAATACATAGGTAGGTACAGCGATAAAAGAATGTCTAGTTAGCGTTAATTAACCTTGAAAACTTATGCTAAAAGTTGCATTGCATTGCATTGCATATGCATTGCACAGTGGCTGTAACTTACGACTACTCATTTGTAAACAGCGGCGCTACCACGAAAATCTAAACTCGAAGTTCGTATACATGCATCCCTGTCACTCGAGTATTGTAAGTGCGATAGAGGTGGAGATACCCGAACTTCGAAGTTCGTGGTTCGTCAGTTATCAGTTAACCTTGAGAACCCAACACGGAAAGAACACGTCCCATTGACTGATAACTGCTCAGTCGAGCTCGGGAGTAGGGCTTGAATTCCGGAATCTCGGATATTTTTTCCGATATTACCATTCCGGATTGAATTTAATGTATTTTCCGAATTTTATGACCGTATATTTTCATACTTTACCATAAAATAAAACTATATAGTTAAAGGGGAATTATAATACGTCAAGCTCAGCTCAAATATCAGTAGAACTACCACTATTAAACACACACACCACATTCACCGCGAATCTCACGATCCTACACGATTTCAGCAGTTAAAAGACCGGGTTGCACCCGGGAGTGCCGGCAGAAGTGAAAACTTGAATATTAACGTTGTGCATTTTTAGGGTTCCGTAGTCAACAAGGAACCCTTATAGTTTCGCCATATCCGTCCGTCTGTCTGTCTGTCTGTCTCTCCGTCTTCGGCTTAGCTCAGTATAATGAATTTAAAAGGAAAACTATGACGGACAAGTAGGCGTAGGGTAGGTGTAGTTACCGAGTAATAGTCGACCAACTTAATGTGTACTTACTTGGAAAGACCAATTTTCGTACAAATTCGGCCGACGCAACCGCACCGCACGTCGATGTAACTAAGACAGACAGGCAACTATGGAACCCTACACTGTGCGTGGCCCGACACTTGGCCGGTTTTTGATATTTCTTCTTCTTCTTATTTAAGAGCTAGGCTCTTGTCGGTGGAGTAATTTCCAACTTGTTCTACATTCTGCCTTTCTTTTTATTTCTCTGTACGATGAAGCGTTTATTTTCTCTTTTATTTGCTCCATGTAAGATATCCGCGGCCTTCCCCTTTTTCTTTTCCCTTCTATTTTTCCCTCTATTATTGTGTTCATCCAGTCGTCGTGGCGTAACATGTGTCCTATCATTTTTACTCTCCTGGCCCCGTATCATGGTCGGCCTTATCACGCAATAAGTGACAGGATAAGAGCGTCGTCTCGTTCTATCAAACGGTATCAGCCAGCGACGGACGCTCTATCTTGTCACTTATCGTGTGATAAGGCCAACCATGATACGGGGTCTGTTTTCAATCATTTCTATCAGATTTCTTTTTTCATTGACTAAATCCAGAACCTCCTCATTAGTTTTCTTTTCCGTCCAACTGACCCTTTCTAACCTCCTCCAACACTACATTTCAAACGCCGCCAGTCTTTCTCTGTCCCGTTCCGTCATGATCCACGTTTCGCAGCCGTAGAGTGCTATGCTCCAGATGTACACTTTAACCAGTTTCTTCCTAGTGCGACTTGCTATTCTGGCAGTGAGTAAATGCCTTTTCGAATTAAAAGCTTTCTTTGCCATGGCTATCCTGGAAATAATATATTTTGATATTTAGGAATGGTTATTTATTTGGAAATAATTTTGCACGAATTGCTTTAATTATCAGTATAAAACCCTCTGCGGTGGCGGTCAATAGTAAATTTCACAGCTAATGACAAGTTCACTATTGTCCGCCGCGGCCAGGCCGCGCCAGTGTGATGCGGGCTTTAAGATGATAATTTGTATTAGTCTGTATAACAGCATCCGCTGAACCAAACAATAAATTTACCTCAGTACTTAAAAAAAAACAGTACTCTTCCGTATTAGAAGTTAATATCGTAACATATTATTATCGTTTTATTGACTATAAAACGATAATAATATGTTTTGGTAAATTGTGACATACTTAAATTGAATTACAAATAAATAAATCCCAATTCCGGAACCAGTTCCGGAATTGAAAACCGATACCACGCCCTGCTCAGTAGCCGATTACACGTATTTAAGCAGCATACTAACTTATGCGCCAGTCGCTCAGCGCACCGCATGCTGCTAACACGAGTTTTGCAATAAACATAATATATTTAATTTCAAATTGAACCATGGCTGCCATAGCCACATACGTGTTCATTGACATAGGAGCGCCCGGTCTTCGCGAGGATAATCCGGCTCCAATCGTTTCTTTGAGTTTATTGGCGGTCCGAAGTGAAGATTTCCGGAACATCACAGACGAAAACCGAGAGGACAGGATCACGAACCCTCCTATTCAATCAGCAAAGTACTTCCATCTTGTAGACCATGCATTTGACCCTGAAGAGGCGATCTTAACATTTCTCAAAGATTTGGTCAAGCCCGTGTGTCTGATCGCATTTAGTGCATTCAACTACGATTTCCCGATAGTAAAATCAACGCTAAGCCCTCGTGGTGCATCGTTCCTTGAAGATATAACGTGTGCAGACTCCATGGCAGCGTTCTACGACATCATATTGAAGCCGGATGATCTCCAGAAGACTTCTAGAGCGGACAGGCTGCTGGGATCATTCCCGTGGCCAAGCTCGCTCTTCGACAAGCCGAGTTTTGCGTTGGCATCGGTTTATAAGAGGGAGATGAAAAATACACAATATTACAAGTGCGACGAAGACAAGCAGGACAATTTCAGCACGGCGAGCGGCCGCAACCTGGCCGGTCTGCGCGTTGCGGTGAAGTTCTCCGACGACTTTACAATGTGGGTGGAGAAGAATTGTTACCGTTTTGCTGAGGTGCCTTTGGTTAAGAAAGAGGTGGTCTAATTGTTTTTATATGCATACATATCTACACGCCTGGGTTCCCAGGGGGGTAGGCAGTGCACATGCAATTAAATTTTCAGTGCCATTCCGTATTCGACATATTATAATAATCATGTAAGTATATTCATTAAACAAAATTAATTTCGTGCAATGTTAAATATTTAATGACGCATTAAAGTGATTATTTTGTCAGCTATTGTTTTATTTCGATATAATAAAATGTGATAATATGCATATGTGAAGTGAAATCATTCAAAAAGCCTATGAACGCTTGCGATACAAAAACAAGCGCGTTGCTGACCTTTTATTGATTTGATGGTTCGTTTTGTTGATAGCTAGAGACAAATGCAAGCCCCTCACACACATCACAGTGCATCGTCGGGAGCCCTAACGACCTCACTCGCGGTAGTGTAGGTGTATGAGAAACACAACACCCCATATACACCTACGGAACAAGTAGTGGTATTATTATATTCCTTATTGGACCTCACACACGCTTACTTCAAGGGCTCACCGACCCAAAGTGGGTCTTAGAAAAAAAAAAAATGTTAAGAATTACTATAATATTATCTCCATCGGCCATACGGACTCCGGTGAAATTACTGGGCTACTTACTACTACCGATCAGTGGTCAATAGAATGTATCCTATAACTTTTATTACTTATATACTTTACTATATAAACTAACTACGTATTCACTTAGATACCTTCTTATTTTTATGTTAAAGGTGGCATTGATTTTTGAACTCGTAAACATAAAAGTGAAAGATATCGAAAAGCATTCAAATATTACTGGTAAGCTTGCCACTCTTGCCAGACACCAAAACAAAGAGGGAACGATCATTCGTAGTCCGTGAGGACTAGGTACGCAGAGTTCGTTGAAAAATACCAAGCTCTACGCCCCTCTCAAATAACCACCGACCGATGGAAAGGCAAATGCACCAGGCAAGTCATTGGCAAAAGTAAAATCAGCTGCAAAAGAAATTGCAAAATATCTGAAATTGCAGAATACGGAGCTCTACACGGGCCCCTGTTCTAGGAGGACATCGGCTACTCTGCTGGCAGATTCAGGAGCAGACATGGCCCAGATAAAACGACACGGCGCGGCGGTTGGAAATCCGATGCGGTAGCGGAGGGCTACATTGAAAATTACATGAGAGCAAGAATACAACAAGCTTTCGTATTAGCGACGGTATAAATTTGAAAAAGTCGTCGAATATTGATGATCCTTGGGCATCCGTGCCACCACAACCATCCACCTCAAAACACATCACACCAAGCCAACTGCCTCAAGTATCATCTTCACCAACCTTCTCAATCCAAAACGACCCTCAGGCGCAAACTGGTTTCAGAATCATTGGGCACTAAGTACCTACTCAAATAAACAACACAATTTCGATAAAAAAAAAAATTAAGCTGTTTATTTCAATAAAAAAATTAAATTACAATAATGACAATTACTTAACTATTAATCTTAAATAGGAAAATATTTTTTTTAAATGTACCATATCGATACCCTAGTTCACAGTCGTACTAATTACGGGGAAAAACGAGGCGTAATTAGGACTGTTGTGCACAAATCATAAAGTTGCAATTTCATTGGCAAAATAAATGTAATTAGTACAATTGTGAGCTACGGTATCGATATGATAAATGTAAGTACCAAATAAAAATATAGGTAGGTAACTTTATTATAGTTGAAAGCCTCGCTAACATGCAGGGCAAGTTTTAAGCTCTCCAAACGACCTCCCTCTCTCTCTTTCTTTAGCACACACACACACATACACACACACAGAGACACATACCCACATACATACATACACACTCTGGCACTTTACTGGTTTGTTTTTTTTATGTTTTTATGTATATATTTTTTCTTGTTATTTGATCTTTGATTTAGTTTTTATTTTTTCTTCTCTGATTCTTGTTGTATATTTTTTTGTACATGTACTGATATTTTGTCTTAATTGTTAAACTTACCAGAATTTGTTTGCTCGTGACCGACAAAAAACTCAAAGGTTCGGTCTGAAAACCTGCGCTGGGCTTTCTACATTACGTACACTTACGGCGGTGAATTCGTGAATGCCTCAGATTGCAGAGGGGCTACCGCGAAGTGAAAACGAACTTCGTTCGAGCATCTCCCTCTCTGTAGCTCGAACTGGCAAGTGCAACAGAGAGATACACAAACGAAATTCGTTTTCGTTTCCCGGTAGGGCGTCAGGTGTTTGTGTCGGTAATGTCAGAAACTTATTAAAATTAGGCATAACGGTGCAGGTCTGCTGGCGCTGACGGGCCTGCTGTGGGGCTGCACGAACCCGTTGATCCGGCGCGGCACGCGCGGGCTGCGCGACGTGCGCGCGCGCAGCGTACCCGCGCAGGCGTGGGCCGAGCTCGCCTTCCTGCTGGGGAACTGGAGGGTACCATGATCACAATACAATACAATACAAATACTCTTTATTGCACACCTCACACAAACAAAGCAGTTAAAAAGAGAAACAATACAATAACATGTAGGTAGAGGTAGACAACAGGCGGTCTTATCGCTGAAGACTTTAATACGCGCTACATAAGTTTGCGTCTTTTAGGGATCGTCCTAATACAACGCGACTACGCGATTATCGCAAGTTCGCGCGATCATATTGGACTCGAATAGGTGTCCTAATTGACAATCGCGCGAACTTGCGCGCGTCGCGTTGTATTAGGACCCGTCGTATTAGGACGATCCCTGAAGATGGCCTCAAGTCGCCTCCCGCACACTTAGTTCGTGTAAATCCGTCTCTGTCGCACTTGCCAGTTTGAGTGACAGAGAGGGAGATACATGAACAAAGTTCGTTTTCGTTTCGCTGGTTACGCGACCACAGTCGGCTAGCGACCACCTGAATTTTATTATTATTATTATTTATTTATTTATTAAGAAAGGAACAATAATACAACATAAACAAGTACAGGGTCCCGCAAAACCGTTGAAGGACAAGGTTTTTCTATTGAAGATAACATTAATTCTACAGACTCAATTGAGACAGTTAGTCGTACATGCATTTTTTGGAAGTTTTAGAATAGAAAAACGGAAAACGAGATAATATCATTTCAGTTCACCGACTCGTCCAAGTGGTCGCTAACCGGCACATGAAATTAGATGGTCGCTAACCGACGAAATGACTCTACGTGAAGTTCCTCGTTAGCTACTGTAGAACGCAATTTAAAAAGTTAAAAGTCTGAAAATTACTGTACAGTTTTACCGGCCAGGAAAGTGCACGAAAACTATGCAATTCCATTACTGTTTACCCACTCTTTTACCTTTTAACTTTGACTAAGACAAATCACTGTCTCTTTCCAACTATTACAAGTTGCTGTGACAAATTGCGCCCGTTTGTAGCCTGCTTAAAGCCTGCATCACACTGGCGCGGCCTGGCCGCGGCTGACAATAGTAAAATTGTCATTAGCTGTCAAATTTACTATTGTCCGCCACCGCAGGCCGCGCCAGTCTGTGATGGGGTATCCACATTATGTGATTTTACCCCAATTTGTCAGTACAACATGTCGAAGTCAGAATTGGGTGTAGCGTACAGACGTAACAATTGCAAACACCGGTTTAAATTTTTTTACAAAATTACAGTGTAAAATATTAAAACAATATTGTTTAGTATATATTTTTTAATTTTCGTTTAAATTTATTTGAATGAAATTAGCGAGAAAAAAAACATTTGGCAGATCATGCCAATTCCATAGTCCAAATTGTGATTTTTATGCAATTAGTCGGACAACTCGTCTTACGGTTGGATCAGCAGCGCAACATGCATCCACACGATAGCAATATATCCTATTTAACACGCACATAAACACGCACAACACAACATAGCACGATATCCTATTTAACTAACCCCATCCAGTACACTGAAATAACGAGAATAAACCAAAAATCCTGAACTGAAAATAAATTCTTATCAGATCCACGATATGTAACATTTGGCGTACCCCAGGGAAGTGTACTTGGCCCTCTGCTCTTCTTGATATAATATTAATGATCTTCCTAAAGCAATCTGTCACCCTATGATCTTGTTTGCCGATGACAGCACATCTATTGTAAAATGTGATAACCCAGTTATGTATGAAAAAGACATTAATAATACATTATCTGACATAATACTATGGTTAAAAAACAATAATCTGAAAATTAATTTGACTAAGACTAACATAATGCACTTTTATCAGCGAATACAACATAATGAGATAAATATAAATTATGAAGCAAATAAAATTGAAACCGTAACAGTAACAAAGTTTTTAGGTCTTAATGTGGCTATCCACATTAAGACCTAAAAACCCTGTTAAACTGTAAAACTTTGTTTTTTTGTTTCAACTGACATGGAAATTTCATATAAATGAAGTTAGTAAAAAGCTTAGTAAATCGGCTTTTGCGTTGCGTAAACTATCAAAAATAGTCGACAATCATGCTCTTCTTGTTGCCTACCATGGTCTGGTTGCTTCAACATTGAGATACGGTGTCATATTCTGGGGCAATTCTACGGATAAAGAAACAGCCTTTAAAGCCCAAAAACGGTGTGTTAGAGCAATGTGTAATTTTAAAATAACGGATAGTTGCTCCTCTTATTTTAAATCACTTGGGATTCTTACTCTGCCGTGTCTGTACATTTTGGAAATATCCGTATTTGTGAAATGCAACCCAGCATTGTTTATTAAAACTACTGATACACGCAGACTGCCGACTCGTCCACAGTATCAGTATATGGTACGGAACTTAGAATGTAAAACTGCGCTAATGCGTAAAAGCATACTGGGAATGGCCCCCAGAATCTATAATAAAATTCCTATAAGCATAAGAACTTTAGACATTGTACTCTTTAAGAAAAACTTGACGAAATTATTAATCAGAAAATGCTATTACAGTACGCAAGACTTTTTAAATGACTCTGACATGTAACATTACTAATTATTAATCATTAATATATTGGCCATTCGACATGCATTTATTTAAATTATACAAAATGACAATTGCTACTTATTTAATCTTTTATTGATGTCTATTTTTTTGTTTATATTGTATTCGCATGTTACTATTTAAATTATGATTCCCGTTTTAATGTGACATTGATATTTGTATGCCAACAGGCAAAACATAGTGATACTAGATTGTAATTTTCTCCAGCTGTATTTTCTACCTATGTTTGACAAATAAATGATTGATTGATTGAGCAATTAGTCAGATTCTGATGAATTGGGGCTGACAAATAATGACATGTGGATACCCCATGAGAGTCTGTGCCAAATATGTGTGTTGTTTGCGTCGCAAATGTCAAAAGTCCTGTTGTCTGGCTGTCTGTAATCAAATCTTGCAAGTTAAATTTGACCCACTCCCCGGTGACCGATTGAGCTGAAATTTTGGGTATAAGTATAGTTTGGATGACAATTCATTATTATGGTACCGTCGAGCTGATCTTATGATGGAGACAGAAGGTGGCCATGGGAATTCAGTACTTAACCGACGTAACCCCGTTGAGTTTGGGCTCGTTAGAATCGTCTCAATGAGTAGTTGATGATGGTATACAGAAAAGTACAGTCGGCAATAAAAGCTTGTACCAAAAATGTTTTTTTTTACACTTAACCGGGGGGTTCTTTAACCGTGCATGTTGGTTCTCCCATATTATTTTTTATTTCTACCCAGGCATCGCTTATCTTTGTTTTAACCTTGTGACAACCATTTTGTGGGTCCCAGATGCAAGGCTGCATCTGATACAATTAGAAATCGTATAACTTTTTCATTCGTCCACTCCATTATTTAAACCGAACCCGTCGACAGACACGACCGCCGCTAGCGAACAAATGAGTGAGTGAACGAAGAGTGGGCAGTAAATGCGCTCTATTCGGCTTATTCGCCTCCTTTGATGTGTACCAAAAAACCGACAAGTCGACGGATACGCGTATTCGCTATTCGTGCTTATGCGTTATGGGGTATACAGATTACATGATTTTACCCCAATTTGTCAGACCAACATGTCGAAGTCATAATGGGGTGTAGCGTACAGACGTAACAATTACAACTACAATTTCATTCAGTGTGGCCAGTTAACAGTAAGAAAGCGAAAATTGCCGCATTCAAACGGTCCTGCGAAGCGGACTGCAAGATTGTTTACTAACCGATGAGATAGAGCAAGACAGTACATCTATCATGGGACGGCCGCGACATACCCTCGATTTTTCTCGCACTATACTTCATGTTCTAAGTGTTCCAATAAGAGAGAGACGGATAGTGCGAGAAAAATCTAGAGAGCTCGCGCGCCGTCGCGTGATAGCCATGCAGCACATAAAAATCGAGAGTATGTCACGGCCGTCTCATGATAGACCATGAAATGAATGACAAGTTTACTATTGACCACCGCGGCCAACAGCCAAAGAGAATATAACCACTACGTACGGCGCGCGAGCTCTCTCGATTTTTCTTGCACTATCCGTCTCTCTCTTATTAGAACGCAATATGCATGTTTTTCTTATTAGAAAGAGATGCATAATGCGAGAAAAATCGAGAGAGTTCGCGCGCCGTCTTGTGATAGCCGTGCAGGCCCGCGCCAGTGTGTGAGAGGCCTTAAGCCTGCATCATGACAAATTGCGCCCGTTTGTAGCCTGCTTAAAGCCTGCATCACACTGGCGCGGCCTGGCCGCGGCGGACAATACTAAAATTGTCATTAGCTGTCGAATTTACTTTTGTCCGCCACCGCAGGCCGCCAGTGTGTTGCAGGCCTTCAGTTTTCCCAAGTTTTCTTTATTTTAATGGTCATAGACAAAACTATGGTATATCACTAACAGAAGACTCGAGAGAGGGGCTAAACCAAACAGACCTTAGAATTTTTACAGATGGGTCAAAAACGAACACGGGAACGGGATGTGGTGTGTTCTCAGAGGACTTAAACATACATATAGCCAAACCACTAGGTGAACATAACACAGTATTCCAGGCTGAATGCGTAGGGATAATTGAAGCCTGCAATGCCATAAAAAGACGACAAGTCGAGAATACAAACATACGGATACTGTCTGACAGTAAATCGGTACTACAAGCACTGAGCAGTGATAGCATCACATCTAGCTTGATATACGAATGCCACCAAATCCTCACAGAGGTGTGCGCAGATAAAAACAACGTTACTATACAATGGATCAAGGGGCACAGTGGCTCAAGAGGAAACGATGCAGCGGATGAACTGGCCAGAAAAGGCTCAGAAACAACGGCATACGGACCGGAGCCAATTATGCCCCTGCCACAAAGCTACATATATAATCAACTGGACCTATACACCAAAGATCTACACCAAAGATACTGGGAGGAGATAGACACATGCAGACAGACTAAAGAGATTTTGTCGAAACGCGACAACAAACTCACAACCGCACTACTGAGGACACAGAGAAGCCAACTACGCAAGATAGTTGGAATAATAACAGGACATAACACTCTGAACAGACACCTCTATAACTTAGGTATCACAGACAGCCCCATGTGCAGAGCGTGCATGGAAGCAGAAGAAACAACTAAACACATTCTACTGGACTGTAAGCAGGTAGAAGTATACAGGAAAAAACACCTAGGGTCTCCGGACACACTATTGAACGCAGTCAGCAACACCAAGGCACTCACAAACTTCCTGGAGGAGCTGGGGTGGTTAGAGTAGCGCTACCCCACCGATTCACGCAAAATAGGCACACTGGATGTCGACTTGCGGAAAAAAGCCCAGTAAAACTAACTAAAACTAACTAACATAGACAAAACGCGTACTTTTGAAAGTGATCGAAGTGACGTTTTTAAAAATGTCTCAAATAGTTTTAAATGAAGAAATAAAAATATCTATCGAAATAAACTTCATAACTAGAGATCGGAAATTCGGGAGCTTTTATACCTAAACTTCGGCCCCAGTACCTACACCGCGTTGTTGTTGAGTAGCATGGAGGCGGACTCAATTAAATTTTACTATTAAATTTCCAGGGATTTCCCGGAATACCGAAAATTAGGATAACATGAACACATACGTATTAAAGTATTTAAATAAACTATTTTAGTTGTTCCTATTTACAAAATATTATTTAATTCACATATTCATTTAACTAACAGTTAGATAACATCAAACCAAAATTGTTTTGTAACTTTTATTAAAAATAATGGTACAAACGTAAGTATCTCTGTTAAATCAATAAATTAAAACAAATGTACATAGCCACACAAAAGTGAATAGGTAATCAACCTACAGCGACACACGTGGTATTTTTGCATTTCCGTCCTTGTCTAATGTATGTCGTTAAAACTGTTTACCAACGTGTATGTTGACAAAAATCGCTGAAAATAGTCATAACCTAAAAAAAAGGTAGGCTTTACATAATGCTTTATACAATCCCGGAACTTAAATAATTAAAATATTATTTTTAAGAAGCCGACTCCATACTTGCTTCGCTTTTTCCGGGATTTTGCTAGGTTTAGGTATCAAAGCTCCCGAATTTCCGATCTCTGTATATGACGCCCACTAGACCGTCCCGGCACCGGCCAACACCGTAGCGTGCCATGTACGGACCGTCCGGCTATTCTCGCCAGGAATATTTTTCATGTGCCGTTACGTTCCGTGTATGACACGCGACGGTGCTAAACCGTTGTGTGCCGGCGACGCGCCGCGTTGATGCCGCGTTCTAACCGCGTATGCTCCGTTGTGAGGTCCAGACAGGTCAGTTGTTCCTTGGCAGTCGACGAATGCAACTGCGTTTATTCTGTTTCTCATTACTCGTGGTGTTTAGATATATACAGATTGCACCTACGTAGAATGTGGACCACCAAAAAAAGAAACAGCATGGAACGAAATTTCTAAAGAAATGAAATCATCAAGGCGGTTACGCTACACCAGTGTTTTTAAACCTTTTTTATGCCGCGGCCCCCTTAGTACAGAAAAAAAAATTTCGTGACCCCCCACCCTACGCTGTTCAAAATACTTACAGCACTTTAACTTTAAAAATATGAGTAGCCGCGACCCCCTTTAGAAGGCTTCGCGGCCCCCCAGGGGGTCGCGACCCACACTTTGAAAAACACTGCGCTACACGAACACTACTGATCTGTGCGTTCGAACATACGCCTTGCATACTGGCGTCATGCGGGTATAAGACAGTGTTTGTCCGTTTCAGTGGTGGTGTTCGCATGGTGGTGTTCGGGTCGTTCCGCTCCGTGCCTGGCACGGTCCTGTTATGGTCATGGTATGATACGGTTTAGTGGACACAGGCCTTTATATGAATGTTTAACATATTATTAACTTTGAATATACAGTCGGCCTCGCAAATCGCTGGGCATGTTTGTTCTCGTTGCGCGGGGTTATCATAATCCCCTTTTATATTCATATATATAGTGTACCTATACCTACTCGTATTGTCGCTTTCTAAAGCAAATAAGCGACCACGTACGAGATACATCGAAGGCAATAATAGTGACGATAAATGATATATTAAAAGTATATCAATGATTATTATATCCTCTCTATGACTGAGCTTGTTGCATCGCAAAATTCGCAGAGGACTTTGATTGCGGCTTATACCAAAACGCACCATCGTAGCGTAAGCAAGGAGATTCGCTGGCATGCTAAAGCATTCCGCCGTAAATCTTAATTAAAAAACGTGCCAAGTGCGTGTCGGACCACGCGCAGTGTAGGGTTCCGTAGTTGTCCGTTTCTAAGCTGTTTCTCTTTGTTACATCGCGTGTGCACCAACTAAAGGTTGCGGTTGCGTCGCCCGAATTAGTACGAAAGTTGTTCTTTTCAAGTACATTTTTAAGGTAGAAAGGGTCACTGAACTCACTGAGCTAAGCCGCAGACGGATGGACGGACGGACGGACAGACGGACAGAAGGACATGGTGAAACTATAAGGGTGCCTTTTTGACTATATACGGAACCCTAAAAAAAGGTGTTACATCCTCTACGACGCCTTAGTGCGTACCTACTGATGCCTGACGGCGTAATTTGTACTAGATAGTTCTCGGGAGATTTTACGTAATAATTTCCGCTGCACTAAAAAGACATGTGTCAAAAGGCTCTTACCTTGCCAGGGGTGACGCAGCCGTCGTGCGTTACGCGACCGAAGTAGAGCTTCTCGCCGTCGGCGCAGACGCCCGCCTCTACAGCGCCCGGCGGCACCGCGCCGTTCGTCGAGAACTGCCACGAGAACATCGCCGGCACCAGCACCTGTCACACACAATATTTTTCACCTCACCGGCTCGGAAAGGCTTGCTTTATCGCTCAAAATCAGCGCCCAAAAGTTTTTGAATTTGGAACGTGACGGTCAATCGTGAGATCTAACTTTTTTGCATTATTTGGCTGTGCATTATCACTCTGAGCAAACTTGTTCGGGGGCAAAATCTATTTTTTAATACGTATGGGCCTTTGTTGCCTGGTTTAAATAAATAAATAAAGACAAAATAATGTCAATAATCACCTCAAATTGATTTATCAGGATTTCCTCTCCATTGTGCGATACGTAACAAGCGTTCTTCGAGGGGATGACCTTGGCGGGGAGGATGTCACCCTCGTGGGGTGCGCGCCCCGCGTAGATCTCCTCGCCGTCCGCGTCCGTGCCCACGCGCAGTGCGCCCGGGGGGATGCTGCGCTGGCTCAGGCACGCCGGGACCCAACGGTATGTACCTGCATGACACGTGCGTGTTCAAGCCAGGGACATTTGAAAGTAGGTACTTAATGCCCGACATTATGGTAAGCAGTTTACGGCCCGTGAGCTAATGGAACAGTCTTTGGCTTCTGGTTAAATCCCTTTTTTTGGCATAAGAACGTCTACCTACGACAGATAAGAACACACCCGAAAAATGTTTGAAGTGCTCACGGAATGTAACAACAATAATTTAAACAACGTGTCATGAAATATGCACGCACAGTAGCAGGCGAGATGTTCTTGACTCTTGAGGCGTTTAAAATGTTAAAACAGTACCTAAGTGTAAACCGGCCCTAATAGGTACTGCCCTTATAAGATAAATAGCGCTATCTCAATTTACAGCAAGTTGTGCTAGATGTAGGTACTGGCAGCTTGTGCGTATTGTAGTTCAATAGAATAGTAGGAGAAATTATTTATAGAAAGATTTAATATTCCCAGAATAAATAACTCAAACCCGATAAGATACAAACTTATCTTTAAGGTAATCTTATTCATCAATAAAAAAAGAAATAAGAGTAAGTATCTTAACAACATTTAAAGCGGCTATTTACAAAGTAAAGTAAAAAAATCTTATAGAAAACATTAACATTTTTACGATCTCCGTTACGGAGCTACGCACATAAAACCGTTCTCGTGTAAGTTCTCTCGAGAGATGATATTAGAATGATTAACTAAGTAGGTACGCTTATTTGAGTTCATGAAAGTTAACTAATTTATGACACAAGAGGAATATAGGTACTCCAAATAAATTACAACTTTGCAAGACAACACAAGTAAGCGACGGCCAATACTCTTTATGGAGTATATCGAACAGTATTCGAGTAATACGATTCATCTTTCAGACACGAAAGGGTGGATTGGATTGGGTGAAAGGAGGAAAAGGAGTCCACAGAGAGGATTGGCCCAACATCGGCAGACAAAACATCCAAGCTAAGGGCATGATAACACCTTTATCTACCTTCATTTCTGAGTAGTTGATGATTAGATTTCACTTTCGAAGTAAATATAAGTCAACTGTAACTTTTCTGATAAGGAAAAACGTTGTCTACAGGCACTGTCATCGATATAACAGAAAGATAATGGATGCGTGATCAAGGATAACGACCTGCCTTTACTGATAAATATTTGATTAATAATTGTGTTTTCGGTGAAATGGATTTAAGGTGGTCATTTTATCGATTTAAGCAGGCTTAAATTTAGGCATACCTACTAGGATTAAGGTTCCTGGCACACCAATGTGTTACCTTGACTTCTTAACGTTGTGGTGTGGATGGTTTTGAATCTCTTTGGTAAGTGACTCACAATCTTAAATCGATCTATGACACCGCAAATTTCTCTCGCACTTAAAGTCTATTACTCAATTCTAGATGACAGACGATCTAATATAAAGGTGTTATCTCCCCACGGCGTGCCCCGAGCCCGAGACTTACTCCACGGCAGCTCGACCGTCTCTCCGGGCAGTTCGGGGACTGCCTCTTCCTCCGGTGGCGGGCCGTCCTCCACTTGGACAGATTCGGGCGGGGCAGGATAAGGATAGAAGTAGGCGGGGTGGACAGGGTATACCATGACCCCGGGGGGGCCGGGGTACATGTGCTGGGGGTGGCCCGGCGGCTGCATGGGCGGCGGGCCGCCGTAACCGTGATACCCAGGATGTCGGCCTGGACAACACAAGTTTATGGAAAAAAATTGACATTCTCGAGAACTTGCTAAACATCAAACAAAAATAGTCATGATGCTTGAAGTCATAATACTCGTACTTATAAATAACCTTTTCTGAAACATGCAATGAAATATTGACGTTGTGTTCTTCATAACGGGCTTCGAAGTGTCACGTTTCGGGCGCAGCGAGACGAGAGACCCGTAATGGCATTTCATACAAAATTGGAGGCGGCCTAGGCCTGCAAGATGGCCTTTTTATATTTCCATTCCACAATTTGAGGCACAGGATCACGGCGTTCAGCCATGACAATTTAAGTTTGATTCTTGGAGTTTTTGAAGTGAAAACTTCTTTAGCGGCGCTGAGCACTTTTTGGGATGGGGAAAAATTGTTAAATACGCGACAGAGTTTTGTGACGTCAGATGTGAAGGAGGTCACTTTTTGCTGCTAGCCGATTCGACTTCATTCAAAACTGAACGCTATTCGTAAGAGCAAGCCGTTAAACACTTTTTTGCAATAGCATATTCTGCAAATAAATTTGTAATTTTAACCAACGCGTCATTCACCGTTTTGCTATTGAGAAAATTCGAATAGTTCGAATTTGGGCGTTATTCCTAAAGAGATAAAGCTTAGAAAAATATTTACCAACGGCAAAAACAAATTGATATTTTGGTCGCCACCGCCGTCTGCTGTTCTTGCAAATTCGAATAGTTCGAATTTAGACGTTATTCCTAAAGAGATAAAGCATCGAAAAATATTTGGCAATGGCAAAAACAAATTGGTATTGTGTTTGTCGCCGCCCGTCGGCGGGCCGACGGGCGAGCCGGCGGCCCGTCGCACCCAACGCGCCCGCGGCCCGTCCGCCTAAATAATTGATAATTGTTTGTACATTTGCGTCCAATTCATTTTTAGGGTGACACCGTAAGATGTCACGTGACCTGATCGAAAAACTGTTACAATGTTATTGAGTTTTCACTTCTGCCGGCACTCCCGGAGTGCAACCCGGTTTTTTTTTTTAATTATTTCATTGCATGTTTGAGAAAAGCACTATACATACCTCGGCGTGAAAAGGGGTTGCCAGCCTCATAACTATCCGACCTCGCTACGCTCGACCGTCTATATATACTCGGCCGGCAACCCCTTAATTCCCGGCCTGTGTAGTAATGTACTATTTATCGCCAGTTTTTGTAAAACGAGGAATTTCTAAAGCTGTAATACCGATCACTGATAACTATACCTACTTAGTATTTTTATGATATTAATCGAAATTGGTAGGTGGTGGCTCAGACAAGATAAGATAAGTATTTTTGTATTTCCAATCGCAATTAACACAACCATGCTGCACCGAAAATGCTACAAAATTTACGATGTCTGCTTGTATAACCAAATGCACTTAAGATATTCTTGTAGGTACATCAGACAGTAGACACTCCCCTAAGTTTTTTCTTCATCAACTATTGATCAAACTTAAAATACATGTAAGTATAGTTCATCTATGTCGTAGCTTAAGTATTTAATTCTTCGCGTCGTTGCACTGGTTGCAAAATGTAGAGCGTTTCAGGTGTGAGTTTCAGCGTTTCACCTATACAATATGAACATACCTACACACATGACATCTGAAAGGCTATGAGTAAGTATTTGCACTGTGCAGTGCCACTTGTAACAATAACGCTCAATACAAAGAAAATGAGAAACAGTCCGCTAAAATGTGCTTATCATGACTCCAACAAAAGAAGGCATGAAGTTAGAATCATTATAAAATCCCCGATCCCCAATACTTCATTCTGAAGTACCTACGATAAGTTGGTATTTACAAATACTACACGTACGTATGTACATGTTTAGTTTATGCTCAGTACCTTTTAATATATTGCGATACCTACTACAGTCGACATAGAAATAATAAATTTCTGGCGATAGGGTAAGATAGGACTATAGGACGGTCGTATTCCGTCTGAAAACCTGAAAATTCAAGCAGTCTCCGAGATTTTATTAGGGTAGTTATAGTTATATTTAGAGATCGGAAATTCGGGAGCTTTTATACCTAAACTTCGGCCCCAGTACCTACACCGCGTTGTTGTTGAGTAGCATGGAGGCGGACTCAATTAAATTTTACTATTAAATTTCCAGGGATTTCCCGGAATACCGAAAATTAGGATAACATGAACACATACGTATTAAAGTATTTAAATAAACTATTTTAGTTGTTCCTATTTACAAAATATTATTTAATTCACATATTCATTTAACTAACAGTTAGATAACATCAAACCAAAATTGTTTTGTAACTTTTATTAAAAATAATGGTACAAACGTAAGTATCTCTGTTAAATCAATAAATTAAAACAAATGTACATAGCCACACAAAAGTGAATAGGTAATCAACCTACAGCGACACACGTGGTATTTTTGCATTTCCGTCCTTGTCTAATGTATGTCGTTAAAACTGTTTACCAACGTGTATGTTGACAAAAATCGCTGAAAATAGTCATAACCTAAAAAAAAGGTAGGCTTTACATAATGCTTTATACAATCCCGGAACTTAAATAATTAAAATATTATTTTTAAGAAGCCGACTCCATACTTGCTTCGCTTTTTCCGGGATTTTGCTAGGTTTAGGTATCAAAGCTCCCGAATTTCCGATCTCTGTTCATAACGAACTGAAATGCATTTCGATTGCAAACCCATTTAAAATAATAATTTTAGTTAATACCTACATAAAACATTTAAAATTGTGACCGATGCTTATGTTTTAATTACCTATTTAATTTTATGTACCTGTGTCAATTGGAACTCGCACCACGAGTCACGCCGTGTACATACTTAAAAAAAAAGACCGGGTTGCACTCCGGGAGTGCCGGCAGAAGTGAAAACTCAATAACATTGTAACAGTTTTTCGATCATGTCACGTGACATCTTACGGTGTTGAATCTTAAATGAATTTGGCGCAAATTTATAAACAACTAGCTTCTGCCCGCGACTCCGTCCGCGTGGAACTCGTTTATATCGCGCAGCTCCATACAAACTTTCACCCCCCATTTCACCCCCTTAGGGGATGATTTCGGGGATAAAAACTATCCTATGTCCTTCCCCGGGACTCAAACTATCTCGATACCAAATTTCATCGCAATCGGTTCAGCGGTTTAAGCGTGAAGAGGTAACAGACAGACAGACAGACAGACAGACAGACAGACACACTTTCGCATTTATAATATTAGTATGGATTATCAATTATTTAAGCGCACGGGCCGCGGGCGCGTTGGGTGCGTCGGCTCGGCTCGCCCGCCGCCGTCGGCGCCAAGAACAGCGGACGGCGGCGGCGAACAAAATACCAATTTGTTTTTGCCATTGCCAAATATTTTTCAAAGCTTTATCTCTTTAGGAATAACGTCCAAATTCGAACTATTCGAATTTGCAAGAACAGCGGACGGCAGCGGCGAACAAAATACCAATTTGTATTTGCCGTTGCGAAATATTTTTCAAAGCTTTATCTCTTTAGGTATTCCTAAATCCAAATTCGAACCATTCGAATTTGCTCAATAGCAAAACGGTGAAGGACGCGTGGACAAAATTACAAATTCATTTGCAGAATATGCTATTGCAAAGTGTTTAACGGCTTTATACTCTTACGAATAGCGTTCAGTTTTGAATGAAGTCGAATCGGCTAGCAGCAAAATATAAAAGTTTGTGACCTCCTTCACATCTGACGTCACAAAAATCTGTCGCGTATTTAGCAACTTTTCTCCATCCCAAAAAGTGCTCAGCGCCGCTAAAGAAGTTTTCACTTCAAAAATAAGTTGAGCGGGAACTTGATAGGTTATTGACATAGGTACTTGGTGTTTTAAGATTATTGAAAATATTATTTGATTTCCTCACATTTTTGAAGAAAAGTAGTAGTAGGACTAGTAGGTATAGTAGGATATCTGACGGGAAAGGCAATTCGTGGATTCGTCTCAAATGTCGGATTCAGCTTCGCAAAATCACAAAATCAACTCATCCACGAATTGCTACTTCCAGGCGTCTGCAATATTAGTACCTACTATTATTTTAATAGTTTCAAAGACATCTTTTATGCCGTTATTCCGGAGTTTTTATTGATACCACGTCGGTGTCAAACAAGCGCCCGGCCCGCCTGATGGTAAGACGGCCACTGCAGCTTATGAACGCTTAGAACTCCAGCACGGCTATCACGCGACGGCGCGCGAGCTCGCTCGATTTTTCTCGCAGTATCCTATCAGTCTCTCTCTTATTAGAACACTTAGAACAAGAGGTATAGTGCGAGAAAAATCGAGAGTATGTCGCGGCCGTCGTGTGCTCGACGTGCTGGGGTGTTAGATGCATCGTACTCGCTTTTCTCCAATTTCCACTTCCCAGCGACCTCTTTTGTGAGGCCGTTTGTTTACGCTCATGTCGGCTTTTACGACATCCAGCCACTACATGAATAGGTACATATTCTGCATGTACTATAGGTAGGTTACATAAATCCCCTGATTGCAACTGCGACGGCGAATAAACTATAATAACCATGCCATGACTCACGGTAGACTGCGGCTTATCATGACAATTTTAGGGATGACGCAACGGGTAAATTTATTACTAAGTGAATATGTTATTAAGTAGGTACATATACATCTTACAATGAATACATTTTTATCATAAGCGTAGTAGTAACAATTAAAAATTAAGAGTAGGGTGAAGTTTGCTCAATTTACAGGCAACCAGAGGACCGATTTTTGACTTTCGAGCGCTCGAAAATTAAATAACAGTAAATGCTATTGTAGTTTCAAAATTACAGGCACTTACTTTCTACCAATAGAATTGAATACGAGTGGTCAATACCGCTCATTTTTAAATTTTATATCGTCATTTCAAAATAGCATTTCATCATTTTTGACAGTTTTCGAGTGAAAGAGTCGAGCGCTCGAAAGTCAAAAATCGGTCCCCAGGTCTCAATCCGGTGCATAATAAATTGATTTAGCACCGCTTGCGGACAACGGACAACGGGACAATGGGTGAGTGCTCGTGCGCCGCCGTGCGATCCGTCTCCTCCGCCAGGAGTGAAATTCCCTAAAACAATGATATATTTGAAAGAAAAGAAAGAAAGAAAAATATATTTATTGCCTTTAAACAGAAAGAATATCAATTAACACAAATATATTTTGTTACAAGAGAAATTTGGTAGTACACAGAAAAGGAAACAAAAAAAAAAAAAACATAATGACACAAAAACTACAAAATAAATATGTTAAACAATAAACCGTTAAAGGTACATAAAGGCAAAAGGAGCACATTCAGCAACTGCTGGCGGCACATAAATGTACCACCAGCGCTGATTTTCAATGTGCCCCCACTCGGTCCAAGATGTTTGCCGAGAAGGAAGGAGAATAATAATAAGCGGATAACAAACAAAACTAACTTAAAAATAGTACTTACAAACTTATATACAGTGTGTTTGTGTATGTTAATGTTTATATATGTGCGCGCGCATGTACATGTGGTGCGTGTGATATATGAAATAAATGACTTTTATCTTGTGATTGTAATTGCTAGGATTTAATTATTTCGCAAGACATCTCCTCACTGGTCAACCCACCTCTCACCTCACCTGTAACCTGCCTGACGCCTCACGCCCAATGCGTCGCATTTCTTTAACTTGACAAAATATTGGCTTTTTACAAGTCGGTGGCTGCGGCCGGCAACGAACAGGCGACATCTTGCGACCAAGTCGGAACAATCTGATTCATCTCTCAAAATCTAACAGGCACTGGACAAAAACTCGATATAATATAACGTCTGACCTGTAAGGAGTTGAAGCCCGACATTCCTAGTAGGTATTCGGTGGGGTAGAGGAAGGGATAGTATATCCGTGCATCTTCTTGTAGAGCAAGAGGAGAAACGTTTTTTTGCACTTTTTTCTAAAAGAAGGGTGTGTGACGTGCAACCTTTGGGTCTCTCAGGGTATACTTGTATAAATAAAACAACCATTGAATGCTATTAGCTCAGGCGCACAGACGCATATACTTATCTAGGCACAGACGTGACCTCGCTCACCGACAGCTAGCCGGCGACTGCCCCGTGCTGTCGGTTAGCACAGCTGCTACCCTCGCGTATATATTTGTGGTGGCAATCCGTCACAGGGTGTATGCATTTTCATGCGCGTTCCAAATAACTGATGCCGATTCGATCTTGCTTCTAACTAATGCGGTGTACAGTCAGCATCAAAAGTAGCTGCGCAATCGAAGACGTCAAAAACTCTTATTCCCTTTTAGTAAAGACTTTTGACGTCTTCGTTTGCGCTGTTACTTTGGATGCCGACTGTACAACAACTGTACTACTTTGCGCTAACGAAAGTCTTTCGCGTTGCGAATTACTTATTTATTTTTATTTATTTATTTAATAAGAAAGAAACAATAATACGACATAAACAAGTACAGGGTCCCGCAAAACCGTTTGCACAGTTTGACTGTGGGATCGAGCAGTCTCTACTCTCTTCTATTTATATTATTTATCTATAAGTACTATTTATCTACTTCTATAGGTACAATAATTATTTTATTTTATACATTTGACAAGGTAACTACGCAGCTTTTTACCAAGATTAGCTTTATTGGCTTCCTGCCTGATGTCAGAGGGCAGGCTGTTGAGTATATAGGGTAGGCGTTTCCGGAGACACCTGTCGCCGTAGTAATTACTGACCCTCGGCACATCAAACTTGCCCGCCGACATCGACCTGGTTTCACAAACATCATTACGGTGTAATTGCAATTGGGTGTGCTCATGACATGACTGCCATGATTATTTAATACTAATAAATATTTATGCTTAAGGCTCACCGGTAGAATATTACAAATTTTGAACAAATTTCTATAATCTTTTTTATTCTTATCTTTAGTTTTATTATTAACTAACAGTTTTAGGAATCTTACTTGCATACATTCTAATTTTTTTATGTTACTTTTAGTCGTTAATCCATAGCAGTCAAGAGCATAACCAATTATTAATTCAACTAGGGATACATAATAAATACTTTAGGATATGTAAAGGCACTTTAAATCTTAAGTAGGTAATAAAATTTCCCTAATAATACTCTGAGTTTGCTATAAATAAAATCGACATGATGCGTCCAAGAAAAGTGTTCATCTACTTTGACGCTTTATAAGTAGGTAGGTACATAAAAGGACCGATTTTTAGTAAGTACTTACCTAGCTAATAATTGAATAAATTTAAATAAATCCCCTGATTGCAACTAACATGGTCAAAAAGCGATAACAATGTCATCAATCGAAATAGCTGCGGCTTATCATGTCAATTTTAGGATGATGCAACGGGGACGATTGGTTACTAAGCGATTATGACGTCACAGCCGTTAAAGATACGTACGTGAATCTCTGAGATTTCCCCCCCCCAGATCATACTAATATAGGTACCTATTATACGGTAAAACTCACTTTTAAATGATATTACATCTTTCGAATGTTTCTCTTCGGGAGTACTTATTCAGAATTTGTGTTTTCGCAAGTGATTCAAACGACAAGCACTGCCGCGAAGAATTCGAAACATGTCGCCCGTAATGGCATTTAATACATGAGTTAATCGTGCAATTATACTATGACTGTCGTTATGCTTCAAAGGGTAATCACACGATTGTATTACAGTACGTGGTGCCCTGGCTGGTGAACCAACTGGGCTCGCTAGCGTACTTGCTGGCGGTGCGGCGCGCGCCGCTCTCTCTGGCCGTGCCAGCAGCCAACGGGCTGGCGTTCGCCGCCACCGCCGCCACGGGCGCCGCCATCGGCGACCATCCTCTTGACAGTGGTAGGTGCTCGTTCTTTCTAAAACATGCAAGTCAATATTGACGTTATGTTCCTTAGGCTGAGAAGAATCACGTTTAGGGTGCGGCGAGACGGGAGGTCAAGGTATATAAAAAAACAAAAACCGGCCAAGTGCGTGTCGGGCCACGCGCACTGTAGGGTTCCGTAGTTGCCTGTCTGTCTTAGTTACATCGTCGTGCGGTGCGGTTGCGTCGGGCGAATTTGTACGAGTTCGAAGTACACATTAAGTTGGTCGACTATTACTCGGTAACTACTTATGCCTACTTGTCCGTGATAGTTTTCCTTTTAAATTCATTATATGTACTACTACCATGAATTTTTTCACATCCCCAGTAGTAGCCATTTAGCCGGAAGGGGGGGGGGGACACATGACTCGAACAAAAATTAGGGCTTTTCAGCCCACACAAACGAACGCAAACGAATTACTGATTCGAAAAATCGTTTTTGAACGAGCTATCCAACGATACCCCACACAATGGGTTTAACGAGAAAAAAAAATACATCCCCGCTTTAGGTGTAGGGGAGGTATCGTGAAAAAAAAAAATTCTCCAAATTTTACTATACTGTTTTGTCGGCGTGATTGAGTTATATAACCATGCCGAATCACAGTTTTCTAGTAGTAATGGTTACTGAGCTAAGCCGCAGGTGGACAGACAGACAGACAGACAGAGGGACGGACATGGCGAAACTATAAGGTTTCCTTGTTGACTTCGGAACCCTAAAAACTAAATTAAAGGTATCAATTGATGACAAAGCATGATGGCGTGCAGCTATTTAAAAAAACTTAATTTCTTTATCTACGCACATATCATTAGTGCTCTTAAATGCGTTCAGAAACCGTAGGAAGTTACCAGCATTATGACAACCAATTTTACTATGAGAACTTTCTTGTCTGTGGTAGTAGGTAAAATCTGTACTGTAATGTTATTACAGTACAGATTTTTGTAAGGTTATGAGTTTAAATTTGGAACAGCTGTCAAAACTCATATGGCTTTCTATTCTAGTATTCATAGATATTAAAACAGTTATCGATGCGAAACGTCGATTCAGTATGTTTTTTTAATATAAACCGCACGATATTTGATGTCGAGTGACATGAGAATAGGGACTTCATTCGTTTGTCTATGATTTAAAAAAACATTCGTCTTGACGTAGGATCGAATTGCCGCCATTACTGTTGTCATTTCTTTGTTGTTACGAAAGTAGAATTGTGAAAAGTTGTTTGTAATTCACATTTTAGTTGAAAATATGAGTAGTAGTGACTCCGAGAACGATATGCACATTCCGCCGGATATCGTAAATGCAGCCACGATTGCAACAAAGATATTTTACAGGTAGCACTATAGTACCAATGCAGGTCATTTCCCTACGGCTTCTGAACCCATCTTAGAGTACTTATGATATGTGTGTAGTTAAAGTAGTGTATGAAACTGTACATAATTTGGCCTTAAAACACTCGTGTGATCCTATTATGAAACTCGCTGACGCTCGTTTCATAAAACCCCACTCGTATTTTAAGGCCTCTGATTATGTATCAGTTGCATAAACTACTATTATTCCATGTTTGAGAAAAGCCTCATGCATAAAAAGGGTTTGCCACAGTTACCTAATCCTATTTTCCCGATTTTTACAGTAATGTGCTTTTCGAGGCAAACAAGCGTACGGTCTGGCTGACGGTACACTGAAGGCTTAATCTATTGACACCTGACATCCCTGGAGACCTGGTACACTTGCTTTGCCGATTTATTGATTTGCGGATGCATTGCGCTATCAGCTACAGATACAAGAGCAACTCTCTCACCCTCAACACGGTGCATCTTCTCAATCGCGGCTGTAGCGCCCGCAAGCTAACCAAAGGGCGATACGGCCGTGAGAACATCATGCTGAAGAAGAATTCCCGAAGGGTTCGAAACATGTCAATAAATACGCGAATTCAACCGTTTAATTATTCATAATCATCATTATATCAGCCGAAAGACGTCCGCTGCTGGACATACGCCTCACCCAAAGAGTGCCACAATGACCGGTCCTGCGCCCCCCGCATACAGCGGACTCCCGCGGCCTTTACCAGGTCATCAGTCCACCTTGTCGGGAGTCTACCTGCAATGCCCCGCCCACTGCCACTTAAGTTTACCGATTCGGAGGGCTATATTTTGACGACCGCTTTAGCCTATACTATCCGCAAAACTATCTGGCTGGTCAGGTCATAAATCATCAGAATCCTGCTATCTCTTTCACACCTGCACGGCTTATGGAGCGGGCCGAGCACCAATAGGGCAGGTAGCGTTACGCATAAAAAGGAATGTCGATAAAGTAATCAAACAAATAATATAAATTACGTGGTGTTTTATATAACAGTATTGTATAGTTACTATCGAAATATAAATAGGTATATTGAACTATTGACATAAAGTATTACAATAAAATAATAAGGAAGTATAAATTACGTGGTGTTTTATATAACAGTATTGTGTGCATTTCTCATTATCTACTTACCTAATCACGTATTTAGCTAATTATTTAAGAAATATCTTAAACATTTAGTATTATTCATTAGATAACTTTAAAAACAATATCAATAATGAATAATGATATAAGATTTCATTTGAAAATATAATAATTATATCGACGTTTACATTATAAGTTATCGACATGTTACACCCCTAACGGTAGCGGACGTTTATTGCCCTATCGGCCAGATAGTTTTGCGGATAGTATAGTTGGTAGCGACCCTGCCTACGAAAAAATGAAAAAATGAAAAAGTTTATTGTTCAAGGGCAACATTACAATATAAATCACGACTCTGCGTCCTGAGCTAGGAAACCCTGTGTTACAGGACGCAGTTTCGTCGTTCCAATTACTTAACCTACTTATCTATTATACAATGCTCCATCTCGACCTGAAATATTTGTATGCCTAATGGCTAAACATAGAGCACACTATTATAAATCCTTGCAAGACCTGTACACCTATGTTTACAAATAAATGTTTTTGACTTTTGACTTTAACTGTACAGTCGACGTCAAAGATATATTTACACTTTTTTACCAACTCGAATGCGGCCGCTAACAATTAGTATGCAAACGCGTTCGATTAGGTAAAAAAGTGTAAACGAAGCAAGAGGTCCCGGGTTCGAATCCCGGTAAGGGCATTTATTTGTGTGATGAGCACGAATATTTGTTCCTGAGTCATGGATGTTTTCTATGTATTAAAGTATTAGGTATTTATTTACCTATTTAAATTTGTTTATCGTCGTCTAGTACCCATAGTACAAGCTTTGCTTAGTTTGGAATTAGGTCGATTTGTGTAAGATTGTCCCCTAATATTTATTTATTATTATTATGAAAAATTTATTACTGTAACATGTAGGTAAAAAAAAACATAATCAGTAAAATACAAATACCATAACCTACCAACAAAGTCAAATAGTAACTAATGAGTATTGAATGACCCGCCCCGCGTCACTCCAGGTGCAAAGGCCCATAACACTATTAGCCGCATTGCCGCGCTGAAATGGCCAACCTCTGCACCAGAAATGACCCAGAGCAAGGATCGAGACTTCTCTCTTGTAAGCGGCGCCCCACTTTCCTAAAAAAGGTTTTGGCCTCCGAGCACCAACACCCAGTAACCTCTACCGCAAGAGGAACGAATAAATAATTTGAGAGGCCCGAGTGTCCCTCTTCCGCACTGCCGCCAGCTCAGCCGCAACTCCGGGCGCCCGCATGGTGCGACCAATGTGCGAAGCAGCAAAAGTGCTGACACATGTAGCGTTCCAGAGGAGACATTTGCCTTTTTGCCAGGGCACCAAGGTCAGGCCGCAGGCAAGGTAATTCACATTTTAGTTGAAAATATGAGTAGTAGTGACTCCGAGAACGATATGCACATTCCGCCGGATATCGTAAATGCAGCCACGATTGCAACAAAGATATTTTACAGGTAGCACTATAGTACCAATGCAGGTCATTTCCCTACGGCTTCTGAACCCATCTTAGAGTACTTATGATATGTGTGTAGTTAAAGTAGTGTATGAAACTGTACATAATTTGGCCTTAAAACACTCGTGTGATCCTATTATGAAACTCGCTGACGCTCGTTTCATAAAACCCCACTCGTATTTTAAGGCCTCTGATTATGTATCAGTTGCATAAACTACTATTATTCCATGTTTGAGAAAAGCCTCATGCATAAAAAGGGTTTGCCACAGTTACCTAATCCTATTTTCCCGATTTTTACAGTAATGTGCTTTTCGAGGCAAACAAGCGTACGGTCTGGCTGACGGTACACTGAAGGCTTAATCTATTGACACCTGACATCCCTGGAGACCTGGTACACTTGCTTTGCCGATTTATTGATTTGCGGATGCATTGCGCTATCAGCTACAGATACAAGAGCAACTCTCTCACCCTCAACACGGTGCATCTTCTCAATCGCGGCTGTAGCGCCCGCAAGCTAACCAAAGGGCGATACGGCCGTGAGAACATCATGCTGAAGAAGAATTCCCGAAGGGTTCGAAACATGTCAATAAATACGCGAATTCAACCGTTTAATTATTCATAATCATCATTATATCAGCCGAAAGACGTCCGCTGCTGGACATACGCCTCACCCAAAGAGTGCCACAATGACCGGTCCTGCGCCCCCCGCATACAGCGGACTCCCGCGGCCTTTACCAGGTCATCAGTCCACCTTGTCGGGAGTCTACCTGCAATGCCCCGCCCACTGCCACTTAAGTTTACCGATTCGGAGGGCTATATTTTGACGACCGCTCCGGGCGCCCGCATGGTGCGACCAATGTGCGAAGCAGCAAAAGTGCTGACACATGTAGCGTTCCAGAGGAGACATTTGCCTTTTTGCCAGGGCACCAAGGTCAGGCCGTCGGGCCTTTTACCGTCGGACCGGCAAAGCCCTGGGGGCTCCAACATACATGGCACATTCGCTGACACGAGCGCCCTCCGAACAATGTCGTTAAGGGCATGGTGACGTGGAAACCTCTTATTATTATTACGAGTATATCGGTTAACTTGGTTCTGCTGCGGATAGCCTCATTTCTGATGCCATCACGCCGTAAAACTCCCAGCATATATAGCCTTCTCCATTGCTCACTGGGTGACTTTAAGTAGTAGCTAAGCGATCACGTTCCAGGGCCATATATTGGTTTTCTTTAAGTAATAGTATAACTTTAAACATGACTTACGAAGGCTTAAATTTAATGCGATGTTTGTTCGGTTCCAGGTTCTATTCTCGGCATAGTGCTGATTGTGGCAGGCACCGCGCTGTGTTGCTGGGACCAAGTGGACTAGGCGGCGCCAGACAATCTTTCACCAGGTGCCGTATTATGGACAATATGGACGTGTTATTAAGATAAGATATTTTACAGTAAGGTGCTACTTGCGGAAAGAGCACTTTCCGTGAACGTATATATATACGTTATATAAGAGCGACACACAATTCTTCATGAAATCGCGAAATATGCGATTTGGCTGATGAATTTAAATTATCATGAGTCATGTTCACGATAAAGTTATAGGCGTTCAATTACAACTGTTTTAGTATTTTTGCGGAAAAGGGACAGAGTAGGTATATCCAATCTTTACAAAATAACTAAGTATATGTTAATTTCGAAGACTTCGTCGGAGTGATGCATATCATTAATATGTAGGTACTATGTTATTTCATAAGGATACTACGCACGTAAAGCGGGTGTATAATATAAAAATAAACATCAAAGATAATGTTTGCATATACTTTATTATATCTCATTTTATTACTACAACTATTTATTGCGTCTAAATGTTTCAATATATATTGCACGTTCATACGTATCTTATTGAATTACAAATAAATAGGCACTGGAAATAATACATCTCGCAAAATATAAAAAATATACTTAGGTATATTATATTAGTAGCTTCGGGAGAAGTCGGGTATATCAAAATTAGTTTTAGTGTTACCTATGGTAAGAAATTCTGGTACATACTCCCGAAAACAACGTATTTAAGAACTACAAATATACTGTTACTCTTTGGAGTTTCTTTTACTATACTTAAAAATACATAGTTTTTACATACAACTGTGTTTTACATAAGTAAATTAAGTACATTAATATTTACATGAAGTTGCGCTAGATTTGCAATTGTGACCTGATATCGTCTAACCGCCCAAAGGCTTAAAAGGTATTTTCCTCATCAATATATACCTACTCGTACCAAAAATACGATGGAGAACAATTATGCACTCTGTAGATGTAGATGGCAAGACGATATAGCTTGTGAATTTCGGGCAACCGAGAATGCCAATACAGTATCAACAGAACAAGATCTTAAACTTCGTATTTATGCGCTCTACGAATATAACGCGCGCAGATTAAGAATGGATCTGAAAATGGCCGTCCGCTCGCATGCTATCTCGCTCACACCCTATCGCTGTCTATACTCACACTTTAACTGTGTGAGTATAGACAGCGATAGGGTGTGAGCGGTTATTACCTTTGCTAAGCCACCGTCGCCTAAAGCGGTCTCGAGTTGATTTGTCCGCGACACCACAGCCCGCTATACTTGTCAGTGCATTCAACGTCAAGCCCGTCAAGGCCACTTGCCGATAGTAGTACGGAATTGGGCCACGACCTTGTATTAACAATAGGGAACATTACGCGTAGGGGGCGACACTAGCAGAGTTGGCATTGTAACTCGTTCCCACTTGCGGTATTGCCTATGCATGCATCCTTGTCACTCATTAGGCAATCAATTGTGCATGTGTGTGCGAGTCCCTATCTACCTCTACTGGTTTACGGTTCGTGCTAGTGCTGCTCTCTGGCGGCAGAATATTGCAGTAATGTTCCCTATTGGGTATTTAAAAACAGTAAGAATTTTACAGGACCAATGAACAAAATGTATAAAAGTTGCCTACAAACTTAATACTAACAGAACGTTTTTGACGTTGCACAAAAAGTTGCTGATTTGACTTTTAGTCAAATACCGTATTAGTTAACTAATTGCTAAATTACCGCAAGATAATGGTTTTTAGTGGTTTGTTTGCAAGCGGCTCTACGAAACTTCCCCCATTATTCATAAAACGTGTGGCCAATTGGGTTCTAATGATAGTGCTTGACACTTTCAATCTTAATCCATAACAAATCCATAATAGTAGAGGTGTTAACTATTGGCCATTTTTAACCGACTTCAAAAAAAAGGAGGAGGTTCTCAATTCGGTTGTATTTTTTTTTGTCAATCATCGACGCTTAAGTTTTAGTACAGCGTTGTCAGTAGTGTCAGCAGTATTAGTATAATTTTCAATGACAAGACTTTTAATTTATAGCAAACTTTGAAAAGGTGAAAACCTATAAACGTAGTCTTTCATTGTGTCAGTAACGTCCTAAAAATCATTGAGATTTTAAAATATTAAAAGTGGAAAAACGTATTCTCTTTTTGCATGGACGAGTATGTAGTATTCCAAAGGTATACTACCCTCTTAAACTTAAACTATAGAAGTAAGCAACGGTAAGTAAACAGTTGGAAATAGGGTAACATTTGTCACGGAGTGTCAACAATAGCCGCGCACGGCGTCCACGGCCTGCGCGAGCCGCTGTATGGCGGCGCGCGCGCCGGCCTCCTCGCGCGCGAGCTGGCGGCGCTCGGCGAGCAGCGCGCGCGCACGCTCGGCCTCGGCCGCGGCGGCGCGCGTCGTCTGCGCGCACTCCACGCGCAGCCGCGTGTTGCGTAGGTGCAGCGAGGAGATCTCCTTCTTGCGAGCTGTAAGTTCAAGTTTCACACTTTAAACTCAAACTTAGCAGACAAATTAGCTGCCCGCGCGGCTTCGTCTGTGGATAGCAAAGAACGCAGACAAAATATAGCCTAGGTCGAGCCAGATAACTGGATAAATGGTTCTGGAGATAACCCACTACATATACACATACAACCTCACATAGACTTGTCCTCTTTATAATATTTATTAGTATAGGTACCTACATAGATTAAAAGATTACTTTACCTCGTGTAATCTAATGCGATATTTATTTATCTAACTCACGTCTGAGGCCACGGCCGGCGTTACTATCCATCCCGGATTTTGCATCACTTCAAGATAGATAGGTATATTCAAGTAAATGCAATAATTACCCGATTCAAACTCCTTATAGTTCCGTATGAGAGCCTCAACGCCCGGCCAGCCGGGCTCGTCGGCCTGGCAGGCGGCCTCGCGCGGCCCCGCGGCCTCGCGCGGCCCCGCCGGCCCCGCGGCTCCGCCCCGCGCCGCGCCCGCGGGCTCGTCCATCGACGTCGCCGGACTCGACGTCCCCGCCGTAAGCTCCTGAGCGCTCTTCAAAGATATTATCTTAGATATATTGGGTATGTTAATTTTAGGATAGTTTTGGTAAGGCCGTTCAAGTTTGGGAGGTTTTTGGATGTTCTCGCTGTCGAAGCCGGGGTTTAAGTCTCGTTTTCGGGAGTCGACGCCGCTGTATAGTTTCACGCTTCGGTCGGCCATCTGGGACAGCCGATCTAGCTCGGAGAAGTTCTTTTCTGCTAGGGCATGGATGTCGCCTTCCGCGTCCTCACAGGACGTGTCTAGGCGTTTCTTTATCAGGTTGTTGTTCTCGTTGACGGACTTCTTGATCTCAGTCAAGAGCTGAAGCTGCCCGTCCGGGTCTAGATGTACTTCGTTGTGTGAGCGCGGTTTCTTTGTGGGGGCCTCTTTTTCCGCTCCGTTTCTGCGTTTTCTTTCTTTCAGTATCACTTGCCACGCTTTCTCGTACCCTGGAATTTAAAAATGAATCGTTTTGATGGACGTTTCTTAGAACACTTATTTGACGGTATTGAAAAAAATCTTTTACATTTCGAGCCTCCACCGTTTTTTATTTTTCTTGAATTTATCTATACTGAGCTTGAATAAAGATTATTCATTAAAAGCTAGATAGATCAAGAAGATAACTCACCCTCTTTATACTTGGATGGCACTTGTGCGAGCCGAAGCTGCGTGAAGAAGGTCTGTTTCTGTGCGCTCTGGCGCTCCTCCGGGCCCCCGGCTGGCGCCGCCGCGGCCGCGGGCTGCTCCGGGGGCTCCAACAGCTCGTCCTGACACAGCCGATCCAGCCGGCCCGCCGTTATGTACGCCGCCGCCACCGCGTCTCGGCTCAAACTCCGCTCTTCCCGGTCTAGTTGCTTTTCTGAAAAGTGAATTGGTCCAATTATAAGAGCATAAGTATCGTCTAGATTTCGGGTTAAATTTTCTTCATCGAGTCATGAGGCTTTTATTTTAAAAACAGTTAGTCAACAACTAACTTATTATAGGTACCTTTGTAAGCGTCTTGAGTCGCCAATCGAAAACTTGCCAAGAACTCAATCTTGCCAGGTGCAGTCTCAACTTCACTGGGTTTGCTAAATTCATCTATTATGGCATTATATTCTTTTAGTTCATTCTCTCCGTAGTCGCTGTCACTATCGCTACTGTCTTCCTCTATCCTAATTTTGGTGTTTGTAAATTCCTTGTAAATTTCCCCCTTCATTTTATCGGGTGTTATGATGTTTTTGAGACTGTCCGATTTCTCCGGGATCTTTTTAATATCAGGCTTCTGTATTTCTTTGGTCTCCCGGTTTGACAGGTATTTGAGTCGACGCATTCGTCTTCGTTTCTCGTAGATGTCTAAAGAGCTCACTTCTTCCACTTTCGTAATTTTGGGTCTAATATTGGTTATGACAATTTTTGGTTGTAATTTAGAATCCATCTGATATGGACAGGCGATAAATAATTTCTCACTTGGCTTACTCGAGTCAAGGGTTTTGGGGAAATCTTTCTTATTTTGTGCTACGAATTTAGGATATTCCCTGTTGATGAACGGTTGGTTGATTTTGTTATCGGTGTCAACAATCATCGGCACTTGGTAAACTATTTGCGGATTCATTATAACTTTCTGATTCGACGTTTGAAAAACTATATCTGCTTTATTAGTTTTATTTGCTAATGTTTGTAATACGTTGTTACTTGATTTGAGCACATGTATTTCTTTGTTACTGGTCACATTCTGAGTTTTTAGAGTTTTGTTATTAGCTGTTTCGGTGCCGTTAACTGTACTGTTAGTATCATTTGTTTTATTTTCATTAGCTGTCGTTTTACTGGGTTTAACTTCAGCCGTTTGGTTGATTTTATTATTTTTTATCATCATCAAGTTAGCTGGAAATTGTACATTGCTCAAGTATAAAAAATTAGGTTGCAACACGACATTCTTTGTCTCCTGTACCGGTTTGTCTTTATTCTTTTTCAAATCTTGTTCTTGAACTGTTCCTGACTTCTCCTTCACGACTATTTTGTTTCCGTATATCTGGTTCTCGGTGATCAAGTTCTCGAAATCGTTCTCGTCGCAGTTCTCCTGGTGTAGCCGCTTGAGGGCCACCACCTTCGACGAGGTCCCGTTCTCGTTCATGTGTTCTTCTTTACATTTCTTTATTTGACCACTTAGCCGTGAAGGAGCTTGCAGGTTTTTTGACTCGTAATTACTTCTTTGTAGTAAAACCTGCGGGTTTTGTTGCTGGATCGTCAGTAGCATTTTGGGATTGGACACGTTTTTGTTCTGTATAAAGAGAATCTGGTTTTTCTGCTCCCCGTACGTGGTCTCAGGAGGTTTGTTAGTGAAACTTAATTTATTGCCATCTGTAGTGACAGGGTTATAGACAGTTTTGGTTCCAGTCAAAGATACCTGTGGTGTGAATGTCGGGGGCTCCTTTACTTCGGGTGGCGAGTCTGGTTTCGCTTCCTGTTTCCAAAACTGATTATCCGTTTTGTTAATAGTCTCTGCAGCGTTTATTAGAGCACTGATATTATTGGTACTGGTATGGGTCACATTGGGATGCGCCGGATTGCTATTAGTCTTTGCAGGTTCAGTTTTCGCCTCTGACTCTTTCTGTACATTTTTGATGACTATATTGCTTTGTATTTCAAGCCTCGCGTTGTCTTTAGTATTCTGGAAAGCCGGATTAAATGGTGCTTGATTGTTTTTACTTATAGAATTTTGATATATCGCGTCTGGAGGATTACTGACACATTTCATATCAATTTTACTAATGGGAATGCTAGTCTTGAGGCTAAATCTTTCTGGAGTCTTCTTTTTGGCGTCTTTAGTGGACGTGTGTGACGGGATGGTTACCGTGGCTCCGGATCCCTGCGCCAGCGTAGTAATACTCATTTTGGTATCCACTGTAGGCTTAGGATCGGAATTGGAGACTGCTGGTATAATTTCTGGTATGAAATGTTCTTCAAAGTCTTGCTCCTTCGGCGCTTCGACTTTGGTTGGTTCATCTGGTTTGACTTCGGTCTTCTCTTCGTTAGATTCTTTAGTGGTTGTTGAAAAAGAATAGTCCGTCGGGGCTTGTGGCGGGTGTTGACTTGGCGGCATGCCCTGGTAGGAAACGGGTTGGAAGGCAGAATACCCCGGAATGGAATACAGGTATCCCCCGTAGCTAGGATACCCTGGCTCCACCTGCTTCGTCGCGGTCACGCTCGGGCTAGGGTTTGGAATGGACGATGGCGATATCTTTGGCGAGTGGGAGATTGGCTTCGGGGGAAGGAAAGGTTTTTCTAAAAAAATGTCGTCCTGTTTGAAGGGTTCTGTGGATTTGGGGGGTGGCTCAGGCGGGATGTGCGCGGGGTCGGGCGGGGGCGTCGCGGCGGGGTGGCTCGGTCTACCTGCGGAAAAAGGGAAGAACACATCAAAAAGGGAAAATATGTAATGTCAACTTGTACATATGAGTACCTACGTGATTAAATATAGTAGGTACAAAAGTATCATATAAGTTGAAATAAAAACATGCAATAGGGAGAGGGATGGCGTACTACAGTCACTACAAGCCACTACAAAGCGTAGAACCTAAATGGACTGAGCTATGATAAGCCAAATACCCACTTTGCTAGCGGTATTTAACCCTTCATATGCGGATGTCAAAATGTCCAATCAAATGATGACTTTGAGATATAACACAATAGGCTCAAATGTTTGGCGCAGATCCTTGCCTAACCATGTAGGGTTAAGTGATATATCTACCAAAGAGAGATGGCTGATTAGGTACTGCAGCCTGTCTTCTTCCCTCCAGTCAGGGGTTAGCTACCTGACCATTGATTACTAAATGTCCAGACGTTGAAGGAGTTGACATGGTCGGTTTGAAAATTAAAGGTTCAAAGAAATCCACTAGGTATACTGACTAAAATGAAATTCCTATAGGTCATATTTCACAAGTTGTTTTACTAATCTTGTCTTTTTCAATAAAGTTGCATGAATTTGTGAGATTTGAGAGTATGTAAACGTGGATAGTGATAGGGCCTTTAGATATACATCTTGTGGTCAGATGATCCAAGACGTTTCCCTGATTATCGTAAATCATGGCCCCGTTCCGTCTAAAGGCCGGCCACGCCTTCCAGCGGCGGCGGTAGCGGCAGCGGTGCACCATACCACACTCCACGTAGACTCGAAAGGAAGGGTTATATTCCCATTTGTTTCCGCCTTTTTGTTACCCCTGGGAACAAATGGGCATAAATATGCCCATCTTATACAACTGGGGACAACTGGGAAACAAACATTCCCATTTGTGATTACTTTTAAACATAATTCGGATTAGATAGGCACATTGCTTAGGTATATTACATAAAATTGGTCTTCCAAAGTATACTGGAAAATTTAAATACTTAACTTGAAAGTTTATTTTAGGCTCATACTTCTGGGTATTAAACACGCGTGTTTTATAACATTACAACATTTTTTTTATGTGAATATGTTCTCACTGCTGAGGTGAAAAGTTGTATGTGTTACTCGAGAGCAAAGTATTTGGATCTCGTGCTATTGAGTCCTTCGATCGCTGCGCTCAAGATTCAAACTTCAAATTTTAGAATCTTTCGCTTCCTCAGGACTCAAAATCAGCACTCGCAGCAAAAACAGACTTTGCTCTCTTGTTGCACAAATAACTATTGCGCACGACGGAAGCTGCAAGAGCAGCTCTCTACCGGAGGTTTTATTAAACAAATATCGATTAAGTACATCTAATTTTATATTTTTTAGTACAAATTTGCCACTATGTATCTTCAGATATCGTTTTAGTATTGTTTAAGTTGGCTGAGGTAAATAGCAGAATAAGGACCCAACTTTAATATATTTTCTATAGAGAAAATTGGAAGATCCATTTTCTACTTCCGTGGCCCGTTACGCGAAGCTACAATAAGTTACTAACTTTTAATTAACTACTGGCACCACTTTCGGTCAGCATGTGTTGTTTAGTGTTGTCACGTAATTGAATCTAGTGGGTTCAACTTTCGTTTGCCAGACTCTATTTTACTAGTCTAAACCGATAACACTGGTCAAAAGACAATTTATAGGTTATTAATTAGGAGACGCTACATGAGCGAAATCAGCAGGCCTGCATGCAGTCCTGCCGCATGAACCAAATTGAAGGTCACTCCATACTAGATTTTCTGTGACCTTGCTTGGCAGTCCTGCCGATTTTGTGTAACGTCTCCTATTAGGCCTGCATCACACTGGCACGGCATGCGGTGGCGGTTAATAGTAAATTTAACAGCTAATGACAAGTTTACTATGGTCCGCCGCGGCGGCGTGGCCAGTGTGATGTGGGCTTTAGTCGAACGCCTCAGTGTTGCCACTTTACATTGGCGAAATTGTAACTTATATGTATCTAGCTTCGTAAAATTGGTCCCCGGCAGTTAGTGGCCCTTCAAAATCTCATGATTGATCATAGAATAACTCCCAATAGTCGGATACTATTTCTCGTATGCAACCAATACACGTCCGATTCATTGCATCAGACTGTCAGAACTCCCTCTTATCTCCATCTCTGAGGGGCTACCGCGAAACGAAGTTCGTCAACCTCCATCTCTGTCGCACTTGCAAGTTCGAGCGACAGAGAGGGAGATACTCGAACGAACTTCGTTTTCACTTCGCGGTAGCCCCTCTGAGGGCCTACCGCGAAACGAAAACGAACTTCGTTTGTGTATCTCCGTCTCTGTCGCACTGCTGGTTCGAGCGGCAGAGAGAGATACTCGAACGAAGTTCGTTTTCATTTCGCGGTAGCCCCTCTGTCTTTGCGCCCGTATTTTCAAACCGCAATTAGAATGGCGGCCATTACACGGTGATTAAATACCTAGGTACTGATGATCCTGGTTTGTGAGTATTTGGAGCAATACTCAGTGTGGAAGGCCCTTTAAACGCTAATTATTTATCGCGTCAGTATTAAAGGGTGGCCGGACGGTAGTTCTGCTCCTTCGTTATCCCCATCTCACTCTATCTTATAGCTGCGTACCGCTCATACCATCCACCAAGCAGAATCGTGTGGTGTGTCTTTAGTCGCTCACATATTATTTCTCATCTGTGGGTGGATTTCAATATCATCCGGATATTCTGCAATGCAATATAATATATTGACAATCCTGTGTTACACGTCAAGATGGATCATCATTATTTAATCACCGTGTATTGGCCGCCTTTGCGTCTCAGAAGTTAGCCTCAAGTCGCCTCCCATACAAACACCTTTGCGAAGACTGGGTCATACAGAGATTTAGGTTCGCGTCTCTCCTGTGGAAGTTAAAACCTATAAATCCCATATAGGGCCATAAAGCCTAAATTTTAGTTGGACTTGGCATAAACGGCGTCTCCTTTTCTATAATTCGTTTGCGATAAAACATAGTACATAGTACACATATGCACGTTTAACTATTGGCCACAAGAAAGACAACTTTTGTTGTTTTGACTTTGTATTAAATTAACTTCAGAAACGCAGGAAAATCAGATGGCAGTTGCATTCGTAAAGGTCAAGTAAATGCGCCTATCATACAGGACCGGTCATTGTGGCACTCTTTGGGGGAGGCCTATGTCTGGCACTGGACGTCTTCTGGCTGATATTAGGTGGCGCGTATTGTACAAACGCCTCTGCGCTGAGGGCCTACCGCGAAACGAAAACGAACTTCGTCTCCGTCTTTGTCGCTAGAACTAGCAAGTGCGACGGAGAGGGAGATACTAGACGAAGTTCGTTTTCGTTTCGCGGTAGGCCCTCTGATTTCTGATCTGTCGTGTTATTGTCTGTTCTTTCATACAAATATGGCACGGACACCTTCCGGTGGACAGTCTTTGTGATAGTTTGATAGATGGGCACAATGATGTAATATAAAAAATCGGCCAAGTGCGAGTCGGATCTCAGCAATTAGTGTTCCGTACATTCAGTTATTTTAAATGATTCATACTTTACCTGATATTGAAGCTAACTACTACTAACTAAACTGCTGCTCATCTCATTTTTAGGTGTTGGGTTCAAAATTTTCGCAGCAAGTTCTCAAACTTGAATAGTATAAGGCAACAATACGATTCACCACTACAGCTCGGTATTCCAATTTTAAATCAAATAAAGAACCTCGTACTTTGATGCTATTTTGTTTCTAGATTTTAACCAAATAGAGTCAAGAATATGTAGAACTGTTAAAATATAGAACACCAGAAGCTGCTTGTAGTGTTGAAATGAAATCTTAAGCACTTACTTACTATTACTTAGTATTATTTGTGTGTTTTAGTAACCCAAACAAAACCGCATCATAAGAAGATTCAATAGGAGTTTTTTTTTTTAGTTCTCAACTGAATCGTTTAATTACAAAATCCAATATATTCATCGATATTGATGCGTCATCATTATATCAGCCGGAAGACGTTACGACATTGCAGGGCCTATGCCTCCCCCAAAGAGTGCCTCAATGACGAGTTCTGCGCCACCCGCATCCAGCGGACTTCCGCGGCCTTTACCAGGCCCCGTATCATGGTCTGCCTTATCACGCGATAAGTGACAAGATAGAGCGTCCGTTACTGGCTGACACCGTTCGATAGAACGAGACGACGCTCTTATCTTGTCACTTATTGCGGGATAAGGCCGACCATGATACGTAGACTACACCTTGTAGGGGGTCTACCCACGCTGCGCCTTCCGGTACGTGGTCGCCACTCGAGAACCTTTCCGCCCCAATGGCCATCATCGGTTCTACGTGCAATGTGCCTAGCCCACTGCCACTTATTGTTGTGTAAGGGCTAGTTACTTACTTTAATCGGTGCGCGAGTCAGACTCGCACTTGACCCGGTTTTTTTTTTAATTCATTTTTTTTTCAAATTTATAGTAAGTTAAACAAAAATTAAGTCAGTGTCAGTTTTGTGACGTAAATTAAGCATACAAATTATATGATAATGAACTTTGTATCACATGTGAATAATATGCATGCATATCATTTATATTTTTTTATGAAATAGTTATTTGTGCAACAAGAGATCAAAGTTTGTTTTTGCTGCGAGTGCTGATTTTAAGTCCTGAGGAATAGTAGATTGTTAACAGAGGGTTGAAAGCCACCCATTCCTGACGAGATATTTTGGCGCTCGAACGAAGTGAGAGCGCCAATAGTTCGAGGCTGAAATGGGTGCCTTTCCCCGAGTTAAACACTCTACTTTTCATTTCGAACACGAGGAAATGAATTGAAAGCCAAAAACATAAATATTTTCTAAATTAGTCAGATCCTATAGAACCCATATTAAAAGTGTTTGTGTGTGGACCATTTTGGGCGGGAACTGTTGACAGATTTTAATAATATTTGTGTGTGGTGTGGACCATTTCCTGGACGTGCTTTTGAAGCGGTTATATCGAAAAACTAATTTTAATTGTTTGTGGATGAAAAATTACATTATTAAATGTATTTATATATACCATATAAGTAGTAATAAAGCATTAAAACCATCATAATTATCAAAAAACTTCAAAAATCAACATAATTTTATGGAAGTGTGGCAGTAGGTATAGGTTTTTGCCATTGCTATTTTTTTTAATGACTTTATGACGCGGTTCTGAAGCGGTTATTAAACTACGAACACTTAAACAATGTTCAATAGTCTTCAAATACCAATAATAGTCATACAAGCATTAATTTATTATAATTCTTTTATAAATAACGTTTGATTGTCAACAAGTTTCAAAAATCAATACAATTTTCTGAAATTGTGGCTGTACAGGTTTCTGCCATTGCTTTTTAATTTTTTATTACTTTTCAGCCCTAGGGGCGACATGCCTCACTTTCAACCCGCTGTTTAGATAAACAATGACCTACTTTCAGAGTATGAGAGATGAAAATGAATGATTCAATGTTTGAATCTTGAGCGCAGCGAAGGACTCAAGAGCACGAGAAGCAAATACTTTGCTCTCGAGTAACACATACAACTTTTAACCTCAGCAGTGAGAACACACATAAAAAAAAATATCATAGTATCAAAGTTACTGCTTTTTTTAACTCCTCAGCGCCGCCCTGTTATAAAATACTAGAAACACGAGACAAGGCGCGAGAAACCAAAGGATACCTATACGAGTCTCGCGTGACACTAACACATCACTAAAAACTAACCGTATTATTGTTAAAATTCACAGATTCTACTTATATTTTCTAGCTATTTTTGAAATATTTATCATTCCTTTCCTTTTGCCATTTTTGGCTTTCTAGTATTTACTAACGGCGCGGCCGGCGCTGAGGAGTTAAAACAAGCAGTAACGAACGCCTAATTAAGTTTTCTTCCTGAATAATAACGAGACGAATAGGTACGTGATACTATGATATATTTTTTAATGTGAATATGTTCTGTAAAGTTGTATGTGTTACTCGAGAGCAAATTATTTACATCTCGCGCTTTGGAGTCCCTCGCTGCGCTCAAGATTAAAAATTTTAGAATCCTTCGCTTCCTCAGGGCTCAAAATCAGCACTCGCAGCAAAAACAAACTTTGCTCTCTTGTTGCACAAATAACTATTTTTATACAAACACTGACACTGAGTTAATTTTAGTTTAATAACTCATGCTAATTACCCAATTACGTTACAATTAAGTGGGTACACACGAATGATTGAAAATGCCGTGATACTTACGTCATGTCAGTTTCCTAATTTGGTCAGAACGGGCGAATTGTCATCAAAGATTAATAAGTATATTATTGTCATTGACGGATGACATTGTCAAGTTGTCGAAATAGGGGGCAAAATTTAATCTTGAAAAGTGCCATTAACTCGTAGTTCTTACCTATAGCACAGATTAAAGAATACAAGTACAGATACCCAATCTCATAGAGCAAAAGCGTACCGTCCTAATGTAGGCAATTCTGTATACAATTTTAGTCCCGTAGCTACACCAGTAGATGCAGTATCCGAGCTACCACGGCTATGACGCTGTCAGCCTTTAGTAATATATTGAGATATCACCAGATGGCGTTGACTTCCCGGGCAACAAATAGAGTATTTTTGATTTATTCGATATAAAAGTAGTATTTTAGAGACAATATTACACATCACACAGAAATATACATAACCAAATGCTTAGAGCCTGTGGTTCCATAGAACTTTCGCGACCCGTGATGGCGCCATCTAGTGACTGTACCCAATAATACGTAGCAAGCTTGAAAGCTCACTCGTATAGTACGAGTTACATGGATTTAGTATCAATTTTATTGCATTTACTAAACTTATAAAATATACCTTTATGGTATGTGCGGAAGTATGTTTGTGATATAATTAAGGTACGTTGAATTTATTAAGGTGTAAAAATAATTCTATCTTCACGATTGCTGGTTCAAATGTTTCGCTCGGTACCCGTGTCGCCATCTATGAGTTCTTTTTAGTATCAATTATACGTTGTTCTAGTTGGGAGGCCATGCCTATAGGCAGGTACCTTTGCAGGTACCCATCGCAAGTTGTGCAAGTCTTAGCCACTGAGCTGTCGATCATTGACTAAAACGGGTGTCCGTGTCCATTGAAGTATTACGTTACACAATTACTCAAAGTCCGTGTCCCATATATTACGGGATGTTCCGTACTATACAATGAAAGGTATTGCTGTCTCATTCGAACTATAGCAAGTTCTGACAATTTGCTAGGCGTGTAGGCATTTGCTTTTAGTTACTTATACTGCCATTCACCACACACTTACACAACATTATTTTGCTGCAAGAGACCGTTTATAGCACGTAAGGTAAACGTCCACTGTTTCGGCATGTTAAGCCTCTTACGAATTAGTATTTTTTTTAAGACAATACAGAACATGATATCGCATTGAATTTTTTTGTGTGATGAACATTGATATCTTGCCTATTATTTAATGCAAGAATTATATATTATTAGTTTCAATAACTATTTTTTTATAATTTATTTGTAGACCTCGTATTTGAACCCCATTTCGTGATAAAATTTGGCTCTGCTCCTAAGTTTGTGAGTTCTTGGCCCCTGTTTCGGCATAAAGTTTTCGAGTGCCAGGTAGTAAGAGAAACATTTTGTTTGTGAACCCTCATTTGTTATTTGATATTGAACAAGATTATTGAAAAGGTAATTAACATGATTATTGGAAAAATCCATTAGGGGGTCTGGATAAAACTCGGTATTTAAAATCCCGGGACATTTTTTCTTTCTCCAGGATGTTTTTTGTGAAATGTAAGGTTAAATAACTTATCCATTAGTACAGGGTCACCTTTTCAAAAATGTGTCTCACATAGGTTACCTATCTACGAGTATATTAACCAAAACTGTTTAACGTAAGATAAATATCTAGGCAAAACCTTTTGGACGTGACATGTAGGTATCTGTAAACGATATTCTGTTGAATAGGGTATAAAGATACCTTTCACTTCTTAAAAAAAAAACCCTTAAAAATAAAGAAAGTCCCGAGGATAGCAAGTCCCGGGATATCTCATGTTAAAAATAATAAATATCTTCAATCATTTTCGTCAATATTCCTTAAACGTATCTACCTAGTTAGATATAAGTATGTATTGATTATCTACGATTGATTAGGTAACCTAAGATTAAAATCTAGACAATGTTGTATGGGACACACGGCACCCTTTTGAAAGAGCAATTCTATACTGTTTAATAGGGTAGAAAGTAAACTTTCATTTAATAAAAATTATCCCGCAAAAATAAAAGGTTCCCGGAATTTACCCATTTCATTAAATCGATATTCGAATATTCCATTATATCGATGCACATGTTACCTCTTCAAGAAGAATATCAAATAACAGACGAGGGTACACATTTGATCTGTGTGTTTGCCTACCACTATAGATTTCTCTGTCACGAACTTGGGGAAAAGTATTAAAAGTAGTAGTCCCTTGTTTCGTGTTACTATTTCTTGGATATTCCCGCAATCAATAATGTACATCACCTTTAAATTATGTTCAATAACCATTAAGTATCCTATATGTAATAAATAAACATAAAAATACATTACAGGAATCGAGCAATAAACAAAATTATGCTGCAAGTAAATATGCGAATTCACCTTCAAATTGTAAATTTAGGTCACGTTCAACCTCGTTTTACGAGAATTCAAGTGAATAAAACATATACCGAATTTAGGTCAATGAAAACGTCATTAAATACAATATCTGTTTTTTAAATTAACATTTACAATTTCTTAAGTATTATTTAAATACCAAAGATACAAGGATGTATAAAGAAAGTCCTTGATTCGGTAGTAACACGAAATAGGAGCCAGACGAAAAATATAATGACCGTTAGTTCGTGAGTCCATTTATTGCAATTTTAAGGGACACCTATACCAAAATATACACTTATTTCTTATTAAATCCATTGTTAAGGAACTAGACAAAGCACTGTTAAAAGTTTTTTTTCAAATGGACTTCCCTTTCTCTTTCAATTCCCTTAAGAAGTCGGAGCGAGCACCTTACGTCAACAAGCAGTTCGCGCACACCGTACAGCTGTTTTCGGCCGACTGACAGTTTCGAGCGTTGTGTTGCTATTAGTTTAGTCGTTAAAAATTTTTAATTTGATTTTTTGGAAAGGTTTAATGATAAAGTTTTTTTACAAATGTATAAATTAAAAAAAATATATTTCAGTTGCTTATTATAAGCCTCAGAAACAAAACTAACGAAATGACGTACTAGCACGAACTTATGGCCCGTTACCTTACCTATAGCAACAGTGTGCCCCAGTTACTGACAACATAGGCAACTAGGCACGGCAACACACACCGTCTTTGGCTCGGACTGTAGATACCTGGAAGCCCTGCAACTCCGAACTCAGCGAGCCCAGAGGCAGCATGATCGCGTTTATGTCGGATATAAAGTATTCGTCCCTCTCGCTTTTACATATTTGCTAATAAGCGACAACTTAACCGCGATTAGTCTACCTTGGCAGAAGGGCTTAGAACGCCTGTTATTGGCAGTTACCTATAAGAATCAATTCCCTTTATTAATCAAGGATTCGAGGTCTATGCGGACGCATTTAAGGGCAACCACACCTAGCAATTTGTCACCACAACTCGCTCTAGTTCTGGATTTTTATCGCACGACGCAGACGGATAGTGCGAGAAAAATCGAGAGAGCTCGCGCGCCGTCGCGTGCTAGCCGTGCTGGTGTGATAAATTGCATAGATGTGTGCAATAAAGCAAGAATAGGAGACGCTACACGGGCCGATATCGGCAGGACTGCATGCAGGCCGCCGCGTGATTGGGCCCGTGTGGATACGTGGCGGAAGCACGGCGGGCGGCCAAATCAAGGTCGCTCCATACCAAATTGTGTGACCTTGCTTGGCAGTCCTACTGATTTCGCTCATGTAGCATCTCCTATTGGCCGTGTGCTTGCCGGAGGTGTCGCTTCCGATAGAATCCTAGACAATCCATAGACACTAATTCGTTTCAAGTCTATGATTCTGTCGGAATCGTCACGTCTGAGGACCTACCGCCAAAGGCATTCGAAGTTTTCCCTCTCTGTCGCACTTACGTACGAACTCGCAAGAGAGGGAGACTTCAAATGCCTTTTGCGATAGGCCCTCTCTGACTTGCGAGTTGCGATCGACAAGAGTACGACTGCGGTATCACTCGCACTCAAATTAGATAGAGGATCAGGGTAGATACTTAGTCAGTTTGTTTGTTGGTTCATTCACTTGCGCTGCTAAACACTTAAGTACCCATATATCCTATATACACTGCTTTAATTAATTGTATAGCCAGTCGAATTCAATTTTTTTCTGACTGTTAGTAGACATTTTTGAGGTTGACTTTCAAGATGGAAGAGCTTCTCAATCTGGACTCAAGGAAATGCACAGTGTGGGATTTTTCTTCAATTTTGTTCACTCTCTATTTAATATGTTAATCGCTGCTTAATACTATTTTAAAGTCCATAGTGAAACTCCTAGCCACCTATCACGTTTAGTTTTCAAGTAGGTAAAAAAAATCTAAACACCAGATCAATGACGTCATCAAAACATGTTTGTGTTTTTATTTTCGTAATTAATGCCAAAAATACCCCAAACTTTTTGTCTCCAATTCCAGGAAACAATATTCAGTCAAATTTTCACGATTTCACCTAATGGGATTTAGGATTTATAGCGTTTCTAAGGTTTTGTTCCATTTCTATGGAAATAGGGTTATCATCACACACAAACGAAAATAATATCAGAGTTCAGATGTGAGGGTTCTGTTCTGCTTACTTGACCTCGGAAAGCGCAATTTTGGTGAAGTGGAACTGATGATGAAGACCACATCCTTGAGGAATTCCATAAGTCATCTGACTTATGGAATCCCTCAAGGATGTAAAGTACGTCAAATATTCTCACTTGATTCCGTTGAAGTAGCAACTAATGAAGTGTCAATTCTGAAATCCTTGAGGAATGGAACTCCTCAAATATTATCAGCCCACGTATAGTGACTTGGGTTTTTTCTGTAATAATCAACGCATTTGGTCTCGGAAAAGCAGTTCATGTGGTAAATTGGAAAGAAAACGTGGAATTTTTCATGTAGGTTCCTATGAGGCTTGGCGACGTACTGAATTGAAGTCGATTAAAACTTTGTTTTGAAAGTAAATTATTAGGATACGCTTACGCTTCAACGTCATCATGGGAAGGTAGCTTTATTAGATCCCGACACTCCAATGGGCCTCTCCCTGTAGCACGTACCTCCTGCAGCACCTCTAGCATGGGACGGCCGCGACATACTCTCGATTTTTATCGCACTATACCTCTAATAAGAGAGAGACGGATAGTGCGAGAAAAATCGAGAGCTCGCGCGCCGTCGTGTGCTAGCCTTGGTGAGACTAGTAAGTAAGTACCTAAATTATAAAGGCTCCCCAAAACGGGTCATCATGGCACAGGACAGAGACGCAGTTACGCGGTGGAACTAGATGGATATGTCTTTCTCCCTTTAACGCATAGTTGCGTCCTGTGTGATACCATGATGGCCGATTGTGTATGGAGGAGCCGTAAAGACTTCTTATGTATGTACAACGTCGAATTCCTTTAAAGGGATATGTTGTGAGGTCTCTGTCTGTGCCATTCATTTCGTATGACAATTAGGCCCAGGCTCATGGGGGATGGTAATAAGAATACCACGTCAGAGCGAGATGCTAGCATACAAATTTCAATAAGTGTGACAGAAAGGGAAATGTCATTCGTTGTCCTCGCCATATCCACTTATTTTTGTATGCCGCAACTGATTTAGTATGAGGTTGCGGAAAATAAACCATTACCCGCCAAAAGATTCTTTCCGTTCCTCAATAGGCGACGCTACACGGGCCGATATCGGCGGACAGCCAAGCAAGGTCACAGCAAATCTAGTATGGAATGGAGTGAACTTGATTTGGTCGGCCGCCGTGCTTCCGATCCGACACGTATACATACGGGCCGAATCACGCGTCGGCCGGTATGCACTCCTGCCGATATCGGTTCCTTTTGTGGCAACAGGTATATCTTGTCCTGCACGGTTAAGGTGCTCTTACACGAGCGATAAAAATTGCCGAATTGCCGGAAATTCGGGGCAATTTTGACGTCACGGCCACTTCAAGCAATTCGAATATTGTTCAAAATGGAGCGATTATTGCTCCATATGGCGCCATTCTAGGCAATACGTTCATACACGAGAAATTCAGTGGAGCAAATTGTAGTCGGCGATATGGAGCAACACGGAAATGAATGGAGCAATATGGGGCAATATTTTGGAAATATTACCCCATATTGCTCCATTAATTTAGGCAACGTGTCGCCGGCCAATGATTGACCGAAAAATCGCCCGTGTAAGAGCGCCTTGCACAAGACGGCGTGCGAGCTCTCTCGCACTATCCGTCTTTTTTAAAGATTTCTAATAAGAGAGAGTCGGACAGTGCGAGAGAGCGAGAGAGAGCTCGCGCGCCGTCTTCTGCTAACTGTAAACTATACTATAGAGATAATAGCATTCTATATACATTACTACTCTGCATTCACGTGGCATTCACTCAACTCACTCACATCACAGTCACGTTGAGTTTTTGTAAACTCACTTTGTATTTCAAAATCGACACGCTCATACCGAGCAGCGGTACATTACGCTACATTATACACGTTTCGATCAACTACGCTCCGTGTGTGCCTACAGTTGCCTACCCACGAAAATTGGTTGAAACGCGCGCAGTGTGCGTGTGCCGCTGTGGGCTTTAGCTTTCTCATCATTTTATCTATTTAAGTATACACTCATCGTTCGGACGACCGAGTTAGCCTAGTTGGTAGTGACCCTGCCTAGGAAGCAAGAGGTCCTGGGTTCGAATCCCGGTATTTGTGTGAAGATTTGTTCCCGAGTCATAGAATCGGATGTTTCTATGTACCTAGATGTTTAAGTATTTATTATATCGTATAAGTATGTTTATCGTCGTCTAGTACCCATAGCCATAGCTTTGTTTAGTTTGGGACTAGATCAATTTGTGTAAGATTGTCCACTTATATTATTACTAGCTTCCGCCCGCGACTTCATCTGCGTGGACCCGGGATAAAAACTATCCTATATTTTAATCCAGGCTATAAACTATCTTCGTGCAAAATTTCAACCAAATCGGTTAAGCCGTTTAAGCTTGATTGAGTAACAAACATCCAAACATCTAAACTTTCGCATTTATAATATTTCTAGCTTCCGCTCGCAACTTCGTCTGCGTGGACCCGGGATAAAAACTATCCTATATTTTAATCCAGGCTATAAACTATCTTCGTGCAAAATTTCAACCAAATCGGTTAAGCCGTTTAAGCTTGATTGAGTAACAAACATCCAAACATCTAAACTTTCGCATTTATAATATTACTAGCTTCCGCTCGCAACTTCGTCTGCGTGGACCCGGGATAAAAACTATCCTATATTTTAATCCAGGCTATAAACTATCTTCGTGCAAAATTTCATCCAAATTTAAACTTTCGCATATTAGTAGGATTAATATTATCGTTAAACTTTCTTACTTACTTTTACTAATACGCATACATTTGTCCGTGCGTTTAGGTAGATGCTTAGGTACTCGTAGTAAATATCATGTAACTTAAACAACCCCGTTTTCTGGGTCTCTGTGTTAAGGGTTAGTTTCAAAAATGTTTCTTAAGTCCGATGTTTCAACGTAAACATAAATCAAGTCGGTATACCTAAGCATACATCGTTTGAGAGAGCTAGGGTACTGAGGTCTGTCACCTCGCTCAAATTAAATCCTCCACAACAATTCTAAAACTTTATTTCTAAGAGTCCCGTCTCAACGTGCTAGCAAAATCTAAGTAAACCTGCCTAAAAGCTCTGAACACAAACCGTACACGCTTATCCAACATTTCAAGTCACGTCGACGCCACACCAAAGAAGAATCCCCCGATGAAGCCGACAGAGTAACAGCTGTTCCTCCTCACGAAGGCCACCACGGCGTCCGCGACGTCCTGGCTCTGCCGCACACCTTCCTTCACTCGCTCCCAGTTCACGTGGATATACCCCCATTCACAAGCAAAATGGAGGAGTAATACACCCCCGCCTAAACCGAATGCCGCTATCTTGCCCACTTTCATCACCGCTCCGCCTGTCATCCACCCGCAGAATGTTCCTAAAGCTAGGTTCCTGCTAGAGCGGTTTCTGGATATCTTCTCTAGGGTGATGTCGAAGTAGGATTTGTCTTTGTCTTTTAACTCGTCGCGGGTGAGTTTGGACACGTCGTGCAAATCTGGGATTGGTCTGGACATGGGGCATCGCCTAGTTCTGCTGAGGAGCTTTAAGTAGAGAATTGCTGACTAGGTTTTTTTTATTACGTTTGTACGCACAAGTTGTTTGGTTTCGTAAAAAATGCTTTGTTTTGATAGATGTCACTTGGACAGAGTGGAGAGGATTTGTGAGTTTGTTTTTAATGTTGGCAAAGAAGTTTTGAGCGTTCTGAGATGAACCATAAATATATTTTTAGATATAGGTAGGTACAGTCAGGGAAATGTATTCACGTACCTTTTTAGCTCTTATTACTATGATAATAAGGCATAAAAAGGTACGTGAATACATTTCCCTGACTGTACAGTCGAGTTCTCCAATATCTTTACAGACAACCTTCCAACAATATCTACACATGTGTCTTATGTCAATCAGTAACAATAAAGTCTCTGTATAGATACTTTTGAAAGGTTGTCTGTGTAGATATTGGAGAACTCGACTGTACCTAATGGTGTTGAGGTGTTTTCTAGACAATATCTCAAAGTAACCCATTAATGCTTGGTAAAGCTGAATAGTCAACATGTTGAGTGACTTTTGACCTCCACTACTACACACTAAAGGTGCCGGCGAGTTGCCTTGCCCACGGCGCCCAGAACATCATGCTTCAGTTGATATTCGCTCTTCTAACAATAGTAGATCATAGCTTATCCCATGTATGCACTCAACCACGCTTGAACGTTTGGACGCGGCTATAGACGGTCATGTTTATTTTTTTCATTTCTCATGCTCTAAAAGTTCGTCTTTATGCTGTGCGTAGGCGACATAAAGTCGCTTTTTATGCTCTAGAGCCCAAAGAGATAACCACTACATTCTAGCTGACGCTGAGCTGTTCGTTCGTGCTAGAGCCTAAAGTAAAATCTTCGTCGAAGACTAAGGCAATCGGTCCAACAGCCGCACGAGCAACTTTAACTTCATAGAACAACTCTTTATTTATTTTCTTTTTTTATGTTTAGTTAGTATTCTAAGACCAAGGCAAGGAATACCAACAGCCAAAGTACACAATAAAACTTCATGAAAAAAGATTTTCATTTCTTTTCCTCGCTTTCGAAGTGGTATAGTAGATTGTACAACAAGTGCATAAAACGCACCATTTTACGCGAGACATTTATGGCAGGATATAAAATCGAGTGTAAAATGGGTTTTATGGACGAGTGCTCATGCTCGAAAAGTATGTCATATTAGGCTTAGCAAGCGGGGCTAAAGAGTACATTTACAAGCGTCCTATGAGCCTGTTTTAACTAAAATAGCGTTAAAATTCGTTTGCCCTTATCTGTCACTTTGATATTTGTGTTCGTAAGAAAGGGACAAAGCACATTTTATTTAGCAGAGGCATTTTAAGTTTTATGAATAAGGGGGTTAGCCTCTAGCCTCTATACATATTTATGATTTTTAAAACATTTTAATTTGACCAATCAAAACTTCACCGTATTAAATCCACCAATCACAAATCTTTAAAAAACATTCGTATTTGCTATCAACTAACCAGAATACAGTTACTTATTAAAATCGACAAATCCGGAAACAGAATTTATGTCAAATGTTAGGTGTTTTTTACAAGCTTTTCACCTGTTTGTCATCAAATGTTGCAAGTTAAATTTGACCCACTTCCCGGTGACCGATTAAGAATTTTTAATAAGTACAGTTTGGATGACAATTTAATATTATCGTACCATCGAGCTGATCTGATAACGGAGACAGAAGGTGGCCATGGGAATTCAGTACTTAACCGACGTAACCCCGTTGAGTTTGGGCTCGTTAGAATCGTCTCAATGACTAGTTGATGATGGTAAACAGAAAAGTACAGTCGGCAATAACAGCTTGTAACAAAATAGTACATTGTTTAACGAGGGGCGGAAGTGGAATATTGCGAACAAGAGTCTATCAGAAGCCCGACGCCGAAGGCGGAGGGCTTTTGATGACTCGCGTTTGCAATATTCTTACGCCCGTGTTATACACAATGTTTTTCATCACATTTGCGAGGAAACAAATACATTTTAGATGAAATTAATACAAATCGTAATAAAAACTTCAACATGACAGTCGTCCATTTTGTTGAATTTGACGTGAGGCGCGTATGGCAAAGACCCTTCTGTATACAGCCACGATTTGAAACACTTAAAAACATTTTACATATACACTAAATAACTACATATTAAATCTGTAAATAATTCAGTTAAACATGTTTAAGTAGTTTTTTAAGTTTAAATTTATTTATAAATACGTTTTCAGACATCGTATTTGATATAAAACCTCTTTGCTCTGTAACTGCCGCATGAGTGACAGATACAATTTAAGAAAAAAACCATTACGCCCGTGGGCGTAACACAGGCTATTACAGCTCTGTATGTCTGCGCATTATGAAGCCCTTTTCGAGCAAGTGTGATGAAAATGAAATTTTTGACAGAAACTTGTTAAGATCAGTTCTTAATTTAGCTGCGTAGGAGCCTTTCCGTCCCTCATTGTGGCAACACATATAGCTTGTCATGAGTATTATAGGTCCGCGGAATACGGTATTTGACTAAAGTCAAATCAGCTTCTTGTTACAAAACGTCAAAAACGCTCCGTTAGTATGGAATTTGTAGGGATTATTTGCCTATGACGTCACTATCAAACAACGTCCTTATTGATAGTTTTTATGAATTTTAAAATCGTAAAATAGCAGACATAAATGAAAGATTGTTACTTTCCGAGTATTTTTGTAATGTTTATCTGTTACTAATGAAAAAACAATTTATTTTCACTGCTGTCAAATCTAGCTGTATTATGGTTAGTTGGTATTAGCAATAACAAATGTTTTTTAAAGGGTTGTGATTGGTGGATTGAATATCGTGAAGTCGTTTGATTGATCATATTTAAATATGTATATATATTTTCCCTACAAGATAAATGTACTATTTTAGCCTCGCTTGCTAAGCCCACACTTTTCGAGCATGAGAAGTGAAAAATGCCATTGTTTAAGAATAAACCTGACAAGGCTAATAACCGTGTCATACTTTCTAGCGGTGACATGGTATCGTACGGAATTCAAACTCATATCAAAAAATGTACGAGAAATGTACTAAATTGTACGCTAATGTAAAAAAAGTACTACACGTACTTACAAGTAAAAGGCAATTCTGGCGAACGCTATCTATTTCATTATGTAACAATCTTATAGTTAGTTAATCTTACAGTTATTTTTTTTACATTAAGGTACAATTTAGTACATTTTTCGTACATTTTTTTGATATGAGTTTGAATTCCGTACGATACCAAGAAAGTATGACACCGCCAGAAAGTATGCTTCCTAGCGGTGACAGATTGATCACTGTTTTCTTGTAAGTACGTGTAGTACTTTTTTTTTCCATTAGCGTACAATTTAGTACATTTCTCGTACATTTTTTTGATATGAGTTTGAATTCCGTACGATACCAAGAAAGTATGACACCGCCAGAAAGTATGCTTCCTAGCGGTGACAGATTGATCACTGTTTTCTTGTAAGTACGTGTAGTACTTTTTTTTTCCATTAGCATACAATTTAGTACATTTCTCGTACATTTTTTTGATATGAGTTTGAATTCCGTACGATACCATGTCACCGCTAGAAAGTATGACACTAATAACCATTAAGCTGTACTAGCCTCGCTCCCTTACCATTAGTGGTTTTTTCCTCGCACACCGCTCTGCTGGATACTCAAACTAGAAATACAATATTCTGTATCATCAAAAATATATAGGCGACTCTTCTCAGCCAGCGATGAATCTTCTGTGCTATCCCGTTCGCATGAGTATGCAAACATGAGATGCATTATACGATTTGGTCTGTATATTTAACTGGTAATTCAAAATTATGTATCCATAATGATGTATTTACGCTCCAAGAAAAATGCTACAAAGTGTACAGTACGTATTAGAAGATATTACGTACGTATTATAAACACTCTAGAGGTAGGGCAGACAAAACCACGTGGATGGTGGGGTGCTCCGATTCGGTTTTGGGTCTTTTATGGATTCCAAATTCCTACTTTGACGTCAAATAACTCGGCCATTTTATTTAGCTAGCAAATAAAGGATGATAAGAATGCCTGAGACTTGGTACTACGAAATATCTCACAACTTTTTACGATGGAAGAGTTTCGAGACTTGGCCTCTTTTTACATGGAATGTTTTTATGGGTCATATTATAGGGTACCTATTTAAGAGACTGTGCAATCGACATTCTTGTTGACTTTCGATGTTTCTTATTATGTCGATTATAATATTTACGACAATTAGGCAGTTGATCTTAAATCATTCGGTAACTAATACTTTTGACTTTTTAAACTATGACATTATGAACATTCGATGTTTTAAATTCGATATTCTCATTTTCGATATGTTTATTTCGATATTTTAATCGGTCGGTAAATTAAACTTTCGATATTTTGAATTTAGACGATTCAACCGTTCGATATTTAGATTTTCGATATTTTGTACTTTGATGTTTTCATTTTCGATGTATCAATTTTCTATCTTCTAATACGTACCCTATAAGGGACATTCTTTGTTTAATCGTATTATAGCGTAAGCCCACGCTCTGGCAGATAGATAGTTTATCAAAGCCGAAAAAGTTACTAATTCCAATAATTTAACAATTGTTTCTAACATTTTGTTAATTTTGCTGATAATTATATATTTTTACAGTACATATGGTGCTACTTTCCGTGCATATGTCGAAACTTTAAAGAGCCATATGTATGTACAGTAAAACGTTGTACGATACACGTGCGAATAGGTAATTCGCAACTCGTGTCGATTTATAACACTCCCTTCGGTCGTGTTTTAATTTATCACCACTCGTTGCGAATTTTCTATTTTCGGCACTTGTATCGTAAATAACTATTTTCAATGATAATTTTAATGGTGAATCACCCAGATACCAAATTATATAGCTGTAAAATCAGTTTTAGTAGATTAGGTTTTATTTCGCTCAGTCCCGCTGTCAATTTGCTTCACCTACACACAGTACAGTAAAATCGTATTACTTGAATCAAGAAATAAATTAGGAAGCCATTAATGTTAAATGAAACAAATATCTTGAAATAAGATGATCGTTTCGAATGAAAGGTAGATCAAATCTTCGGTCAAGATAATTTCGCTTCATTCGAGATAATTAGGCATTATCCTAAAAAATTGATTCAAGAATATTTACCTCGAAGCAACTTATTTTTTTCTGTGGATATAACACATGGCACATCTAACTACATGCGCTAATTGCAAGCTTCGGGGGGGAGGGGGAGGGAACAAAATAAAAATAAACCACCCCCGGGCCGCCTCCCGCGAGAGCCGCCCCGGGAGCCAGCATGCACACCTCAATTCCATTGAATGTATTTCAATAAAATCGCATCACCACCTCTCGTTAGGTATCGTCCGGACAATATCTACCTATTAAACATACTATTTACACGCGCGGCCGAGGCCGAAACGCTGCGAGCGATAAAAAAACGATCTGAAAAATATTGAACACCTATTAGGGCTAGAATTAACGATAACTATCTATGTCGGGCGCCTCAGGCGGCGGCGGGTCAGACGGGCTGCGGCTGCGGCGCGGGCTTGTCACCTGCGTCGGGCTTGGTGTCGGGTGCGGGCTTGTTGTCGGGCGCGGGCTCCGGCGTGGGCGCGGGCGCGGGCGCCGGCGCGGGCGCGCGCGGCTCGTAGGGCGCCGGGTAGGGCCGGTAGGGCCGGTACAGCAGCGGCGGCGGCAGCAGCGCGCGCGGCAGCGCGTAGCCCGGCGGCAGCAGGTGCGGGTGCATGGCGGCCAGCCGCTGCTCGTCGCGCAGCGCCTCTCGCGCGCGACTCTCCTTCTCGCGTTGGACGCGCTCGCGGTCTCGTTGCTCCTTTTCTCGCTGCTCGCGCTCCCTCTCTCGTTCCCTGGAAGGCGATACATGATCGTTTCAATATTGTCCGATACGATTGAGTCGCTCCTTTTTTTGTTGTCGATGTTTACTCTTTTTTTTTTTATTAATAAAATGTCAGAAATTTGAATTGTACTACTATAGTATGACCGGTGGCCTGAGACGGAAGAGCAGTAAACTATACGCAATAAATAATAATCAATTATTACAAAAGTCGAGAAGGAAATCACTGCCCGCCGAGTATGTTATAAACGACCGAACGTAGCGAGACTAGATAGTATGATCCCATAAAAGAATCCTTGGAACTCTTCTATCTACCGCAAATAATGTTTGTATAGTTTTCTAGTGCATTGTAACACCTAACACAAACCGCATGCAACAAGTTTGTAGGTCTGCTAGAAGTTCCTTAGAATTTTGATAATCGTTAAGTCAGTGACAAAATTGAGCAACTTTGACTTGCAATAATTCTTAAACGGTAGTTCGAGTTTAATGTAATTTGTGTATGTGTATGTAAAGTCTATCTATGTGATGCCCTTATAGTCACTGAAAATATGCCTTCTAGTTTTTTACGAAGTTACAGGGAGACGAAAATGACCCGAATGGCTGTAAAGTTTTAGCAGCCAGGAAAGTGTATGAAATTCCATTACCTACTCTATACTTTTTACCTTTTTGATTTTACTGTTTTGACAAAGACAAATCAATACAAACACCCAAATGCTCGTACGTTTAAAGGCATAGCACTTTGTCACAACAACTTGCTATGCTTAGACTGGTTAGTTATGGTTGTCTCTTTCCAACTATTATAAGTTGGAGTGACAAATTGCACCCGTTTGTACCTAGTGTGCTTTTTCCCAAGTTTTCTTTTTTTAATTGTCATAGAAAAAACGCTTACCTTTGTAAGTGATTGAAGTAACGTCTTTAAAAATGTTTCAAAAAGTTTTAAATGAAGGAATAAAAATATATTTGAAATAAAACAAAGCACTCTGCCTCGGCGGGAATGGCTTCATCCGACAAAATCAACTCATCCACTAATTGCTATTTCCCGGCCTCTGCAGCAATAATGTACGCTTATTTTAGAAAATTCACGCGTTGGAAAGTTTCCCTGTAAAATAATCTATTCAACTGTCGCCGTCAATTACTGCAGCTCGATTTCAGAGGTTTATTTTTCTCGGAGACGATTTAAAAAAAAAAAAACTGAAATATAATAAAGGTAAAATTACATAATTGGGCCTTTGTTGATATAACATTCTCATGCCGCCAGGAATCGACGGTTAAAGTTGTTCGGGTGACCCACGGTGTCACTAAACTCAGACTAACTGATTGTTACTCATCTATAAAGCAAATAAATGACTGACCGTTCTCTCTCCCGCTCCCGCTGCATCGCCAGGTCCCGCTCGCGCTCTCTCTCATCATGCAGATGATGCGCGGGCGTGTGCGGGCCGTGCGGAGTGTGCGGGCCGTGCGGCGTGTGCGGGCCGTGCGGCGTGTGCGGGCCGTGCGGCGTGTGCGGGCCGTGCGGCGTGTGCGGCGCGGGCGGCGTGTGCACGAGCGGCAGGTGCGGCGCGATGGGCGGGTAGAGCGCGTAGGGCGGGAGCCAGCCCACGCCGCCGCGGAATACGCGCTCGAGGTACATTTGTTCTTCGGCTGCTAGCCTGTGAACACATCCTCATCATCACAAAGACCGCCTACATATGGCCACTTCAAATCGAGACTTTCAAGAATCTAATATCTATGTAGGACCGTTGAAAACTCTTAGGGATAGTTGCAGAAAACGCCTGTATGGCAAGTTTGACAAGTTTCTAAGGAATGACAGCTGCAGCAGTCTGTAAGAGTAAGCTGGCGCAACCCGCCTTTAATGGGAATGACGTAAAAGCTCCAGGTTAAATTGAGTAGGATTGCATGCAAGAAATTACGTGTTGAAATGAATTTTTAAGAAGAAGTTGAAATGTCCAAAACTAAACTGGATATATTAAACAATTAATTATTGACGTCTGAGGATGAGTTATTCCATAAATATCCAATTCCAACAAGATTCAGTCACTCAGCTTATGACTATTTCGACAGCTATTTATGTACGTGTATTAATATAATTATTTTGATTTTTGGCTTATTATAATCTCTGCACCACCTACTACATAATCTACGAGGGGCGGCTGAAAAGTAATCTCCTTGGTTAAAAAAATATGCAAAAATGATACTGGCTGAAATGCATTCTTGTTCTTTGGTTATTCTTTTTTTGAATTATTTGACGTTCATTTGTTTTTTTCGTTCCATTTTTCTACAATTCTCGAATGTTTGCGACATATCGGTTGAAAAAATGAATATCGCTAAAATTGAACATCGTGCAGTGATTAAATTTCTAACAAAAGAAGGAAATACTCCCTCACAGATCCGAGAACGTATGATGTGTGTGTTCGGTAGTTCGTGCCCTTCCGAATTTACTATAAAGTTTTGGTCTAAACAATTTAAACTCGGTCGTGAGAGCTTGGAAGATGACGCTCGTAGTGGAAGGCCGGTTTCTGCCGTTACAAACGAAAATGTAGCCAAAGTTAAAAAAATAATTTTAGAAGACCGACGAGTGAAGCAGTGGGAGATTGCTAGAGATGTGGGCATCAGTAAAGAAAGAGTCAATGAGATAATTCATGTGCATCTGAATATGTCCAAGGTGAGTGCACGTTGGGTCCCCAGAATGTTAACGGCGTTTGACAAGGACCGACGTGTCAAATGTTGTGAGGAGTTTTTGGAAATGAGTCGAGGTAATGAGGAAGAAATTGTTTCTAAAATGGTGACGTGTGATGAGACCTGGATTCGACAGTGGGACCCCGAAAGCAAACAAGAGTCTTTGCAGAGGAAATTCAAGGATGAGAAGCCTCCTCGGAAGTTTAAGGTCAGGCCGTCGGCAGGCAAACTTATGGCTACCGTATTTTGGGATACAGAAGGAATTTTACTAATAGATTATTTACCAAAAAAAAGGACAATGAATGCTGAATATTATTCCAGCTTACTGCATCAGTTACGAGACGCGATAAAAGAAAAGAGGAGGGGTAAACTTAGCAAAGGGATCCTGATTTTACACGATAATGCACCTGTGCATACCGCCCGCACAACAATGCTTACCATGAAGGAATTAGGGTTCGATGCCGTTAACCATCCACCTTACAGTCCAGACCTAGCCCCATGCGACTATTTTTTATTTAGACACCTCAAAAAAGATCTCCGAGGAAGACGATTTCTGACCGATGACGAAATGAAGGCTGCAGTTAGTGACTTTTTTGACGAGAAACCGAAAGATTTTTTTTTTCATGGGTTAATGTCAATATTTGACAAATGTAATAAGTGTATTTCACTAGCAGGGGACTATATTGAAAAATAAAAAAAATACATACATGACAGTCTTTTGTTTCATACTTAGGTAGATTTCTTTTCAGCCGTCCCTCGTAGTTTTATCTCTTTCTCCGATACCCAAAGGTTGTCTGGAAGAGATCGCTCTTCAGCGATAAGACCGCCTGTTGTCTACCTCTACCTACATGTTATTGTATTGTTTCTCCTTTTAACTACTTTGTTTGTGTGAGGTGTGCAATAAAGAGTATTTGTATTGTATTGTATTGTATTTTGAAGCACCATTCACATTTTTTTTGTTGTCTGTTTCCATGGTTACGTGCCCTGGAAGATTCTGGAGTAGGAGAGGCAGTTTTTGTGACCATAATAACCCATTTTACGATGGGGCATCTCCAAAGCATGCTAGCAGTCCGTATTACTAAAAAATCATCTGAGAACTATGAGCCTAGCCTTAGCAGTACGGAAGAGCAATAAGAAAAAGTTGATATACTTTTCAACATTTTTATAGCCATTCCAATGTTAACACATTCAGTTCCATAGATTTGTAGAGAACCTACTGCTCAACGCTGCGGCCAGTTTTGTGACTCTTTGTACTCAATTAGTCCGCTCCACTTACTCTTATTCAGTGGAAGCGTGGAGCTGCCTTGCCAATAGGCATGATTCCTACGGGTTTTTTTCGATGCCATTCGAATCATTTTTAGAGAGGACTAATGTTTGGGAGCAACTACAATTAAAGGACATAGATAGACAAAAAATTTAGTCAAAGACGGACCTCGCTGGCTAATTCTACTACTACACTTCATACTAATTGACACAGAAGTATGACGTCACCGCTGTCTATTTGTACTAATCGTTGTATGGAAAATCAAGTGAATTACTGTTTTGGTCGTGAAATACTGCGTTTAGGTGCATAGTTGTCTAAATAGTTGCGCACCATTATAGGTGATTTCACGAATATTTATAAACATTGTTGATGCGTGTTTGGTTATTATCAAAAATGTTGACTTGTTGCTGAATAGATAGAATTCGCCACTGAAAATTCTTGTCGATGTACAATATGTGAGTAATCGTGAACCGTAAAAAAACCTGTTGCCATCAATAACTAAAGGAAATAACTGAGGAGCCTATACTTTACATTTTTCATTTTAAGAAAACGATTTTTTCCTCGCAAATGTTTTGAAAAACGGTTAACAAGCAATATTAAAGTGGTTTAGCTTCGTAATTCTTTGAAATATCTGAATGGGATTTTCGTCACTATAGGCATATTTTTTTGCCTTCTTTCTTTTGGAGTAATAATAAATTTGGAGTCTACACCCGTATTGGCCCCTGGGCCCACCGGTGAAGCTGGAGTGAGTGTCGGGCAACCAGTGTGTGGGTTACCTGTACTGCAGCGCGGCGCTGGAGTAGAGGCCGGGGTGCGGGTAGGGCGCGTAGGCGGCCGGCTCCAGCAGCGGGAACGAGGCCGCCGCCGGGTGCGCCAGCCTGTCGACAAATATCACATTATTCACTCGTTAGCGCAGAGCAAGGAAGGACAGCGTCAACTTTGCATACCGTACAGCATACTAGGACCGAACAGTAACATGGACGGAGCATGACGAACGATCGAGTGAAGCTGGTTTTTAACCATGCCTAATAAGTTAAGCACGCTCACGCACACATCTTATTCTTCAGCATAATTGTGTCCACTGCTGGACATATGCCTCTCCCACGGATTTCCAAAGTGATGGGGATGCAGCGGCCCTGGTCGAAGTCGTCCCTGCTGCCCTTTTAATATAGTCCGACCATCTGACTGGCGGTTCCCTGCCCGAGGTCTCCAAGCACGCATATACAAACTAAATTGCACAAAAATAGAAATGTCTTTTCTTGCTAGCAGCATTGTGCCACTACTAACTAACACAGAATCCTGGACTGGGTAATGGATATACAAAGAGGTTCGCGTCCTTCCTGCACACATAGCCTTAGGCACTGGTCCCACCGCCAGCAAGTAAGCGATGAGATATCGGCGATTTTCTCGCCCAATAAACGAACAAAAGATAATCGCTCCCATGTAAATAAAAGAGAGAGATATATATTTATAGTTCATCGCGGGCTGTTCACACTGCCGGCGAGGACTCTCTCTAGTGGATCGCAGTGATAAAAGCTATCAGCGATAAAACTCGCTCAGCGGTAATCGGCGATGAACGCTTGGCGATCAGAGCGATCATTCTACCGTAAAACTGAGCGAGTGGTTCGAGTAATCGCCCGTCGCACTCGAACACTAGCTTATAGCCGAGCGAAAGAACTATCGAAACTACACACTCGCTTCTCGCCGCTCGCCCACTCGTTTCTAGTTCTACTCGTTTATCGCTCGTCGCCGGCGGTGGGACCAGTGCCTTGATAAGGGCCTCATCTTTTGTAGGCCTCATAATTCGTATAAGCGGCGTCTTCTCTATATTTATTCACGTAATACGAATGTACCTAATAAGGTCATAAACTATTGACCACAGGAAACAACACTACTTTTTTACTCTATAGTATGAACTAGTATGAAGTATGACGCAGATACTTTTTTCGTAAAAATAATAAAACTTAACACATTGGTTGCCGTTGACGAGATATCGCGTCCTAACTATACCGGGTGGAAAAATCGAATGCAACATGGATGGCAACTACCTTAAATATTGTAAATAGCACATTCTGTGTAAAGGAAACATTCCTTTGTTTTTAAAAACAATAAATTCTGCATTTAAGGATTTATGAAAAATCGCTTGCCTTAGTCGGGACTCGGCCAATGACTGCACTTAAAATGACACAGTCTATTTGTATTACAGGACCTCCGATAAAGGCTAAGTTGTGCTTTATATCATCCGTGATCTTTAATCTGTTATTTTAACCGCCTTCAAAAAACAAGAGGTTCTCATTTTCATAAATTATAAGGTAAAAGTGGTGGTAGCCGAATGTGACTTTCAAATAACAAGACGTGGGTCCAAATTGGCTACTTTTTTTTACATGATGCCCTTCAAACCAATTTTTAGAGAGGATCAAATATCTGTATGGAACCAACTACAATTACAGCACAACAAAAGGTAAAAAATGTAGCCTATACAAATATTTGGCGTTATTGGGAATCGAACCCAGAACCGTCAGCTTTGTAGGCAGAGTCACTAAACGTGGTCGTCAAATAAGTACGTAATATACACTTACTGGCAGAAAATTGGCCCACATTAGAAAAATGCATTTAAGTATTTAAAACATTATTTAATCTACTCAATTTATAGTTTGAAATCACGAACAGTATTTGGGCCAAATTTTCTGCCGGTGAGTATATCTGTAACACAATTTATTTCTTATTGAAATATAATAGTCCTGTTGGTAACTTAAAATATGCATTTCTCAAAAATGATCGGCAAAGTTGACTTTATTGGTAATAAATCAGGACGTGAAGTGCATAGTTTACGGATACTCAAAAATTAAAAAATTCAAAACCTCGGCGCGATTTTGCTCGACAACAATGTTGCAGACAAATTCCATTATTAAGGCCTAAGCCTTAATAATGGAATTTGTCTGCAACATTGCAGGACCTAAGTCCTAAACAGCCAAAACAGAAGATCAGTACTGTGACTTATCGCGACTTTTTAGTTGTCTCAAATAACTTATGGCGTTTCGGGAGAAAATACACTTCCAACATATTATTAAAAAAAAAATAAGGCGGCAATGCAAAAATTATTCTGTGTTTACATACAGTGGCTATATTAGTTGTTTTTTCGGAAAATATAGAAAATTGACGTGAAAATGATTCCTGATTTAAAAGAAGCTGCAAGCTCAGTTATTGATAATTTGTTCCCTGCAAAGGCAAAAGACAAATATCTAAATGCGTACGACAATTTCATGAAGTGGCGAGAAGAAAAGCATGCCTTATCATTTTCAGAAAGTATATTATTATTTTCTTGCACAATTTTTGAGAAAAGCACTATATTTGTCTCAGCCGGAAGGGCAATTTGTATTAAATTAAACGGACTCCCAAGGTCGTCCGTGTAAAATTAATACTCAGCCAGCAATTGCCTACTTCCCTTGCTTCGACAATATGTACTATAAGTCGTAGCACGATAAAATTGGTAGATTGTGACTCAAGGGAGCAAAATAATATTTTTACGGCGAGGGTGGTGCATTGAATCGTGAGTGAAACGAAAGATTAGCGAGGGATTCTTAAGTAGAATCTTGAGCGTAACGAGGGATACAAGTGAAGCCAAGACGGAAATAATTTTGCTACCTAGTGGCACACATTTTTTTAATATCTTCTATGAGGAAAATGTTTTACTCCGGACCCCTCGACTTAACTATCCACCCTCGCCGGTGCCTCGGGCGGAAATAAACGTCTCGGGTAAAATGGCTCCTTTTATGTGTCGTAAAATCAGTGCCAGATTAAGGGTACTTGATGCCCTAAGCAATCCCCGCCTGTGGGCCCCCCTTTCCAATAGTAAACTAGTAGTCTAGTGCTTAAAGTGCTTCTTATGGGCTAATCCGGTACTGCGTAAAATCCCTCCCCCCCATTTGGGATCTTTGGGGTCCCATGTTTGTATTATATTTGAACGACGTACCGGTCATCGGGCCTGTAGGGCTGGAACCCGCTGGTGGGCAGGTGGTGCGGAGACGCCCGCTTGGTGGGCGCCGCGGGAGGCTTCTCCTTCTCGCCGGAACCAGAGCCTGCAACCTTGCACGGTCAAACACACACACACAAGCTACGAACACAGCTCGCTCTTACGCAGTAGATATCATAAGTAGCTCAAAGCAGTAAATCAAACACGTGACACACATATACACGAGTCGATACAATAAACTTAAGCGTGGTTCCGCGTAATCGGCGTGCCGCGCATCGAACTGGGTTTCAGCAATGGAGCTCAGGTCTTTAAAGGTGTTAAGAGACTATGGTTGAGATACTGCTTTAGCTCATTTATTAACCGTGCTCTTTTACCCCGGAAGTTATGAAATACCTTGATTACACGGAACGAGTGGACTGTGGTAGGTAGTAGGGTCATAGCGATTGGAAAAATATTTTTTTTTGTACGAGCCTTTATTGCCGACTCTGTATACCATCATCAACTACTCATTGAGACGATTCTAATGAGCCCAAACTCAACGGGGTTACGTCGGTTAAGTACTGAATTCCCATGGCCACCTTCTTCCTCCATCATCAGATCAGCTCGATGGTACCATAATATTGCATTGTCATCCAAATTATATTTATACCTAAAATTTCAGCTCAATCGATGACCGAGAAGTCAAACTTAACTTGCAAGATTTCATTACAGAGGTGAAACTAAATAAAAGCTTGTCAAAAAACCAAAGTGGTATTCCTGTAGTCTATAGTTAATGACTTTTGTAAGTAATTATTTAATAACGATTTATATAAGAAGAAGAGGAGAGGTAGAGAAAGAACACCTACCCATTGGACAGACAGTACAGACAAAGTAAAGGCATTAGCAGGAACCAGCGCCCAGGCTTGCCAGTGCTTGGAGGAAGAAGGAGCAGGACGTCTGTGGTTAGTCGCGACCCTCAGCCATGGGGATACGACTGAGAAGATATAAGAACGAAAACGCCGTTAATACGGATTCTAAGTCTAACCAAAACTTTGGCGTTATAGTCCTTAACTTTGTCCCCAGGAGAGAAGCTAACCTATATCTCTGATCTCTGTATGACCCGCATATTGTGAGTCACGAATCTTTTTGCTAGGCAGCGTGAGTGCCTAGCCACAGTACTCGCTACGTGTAACAAAGGTAGTGTTTCCGATAATTTTCTCAAAGGTAGACCGACAGGAGGTCATTGTGTTACTTGAGTTCTCCTTCGTACGTTTACGTGTGATTGTTTTGGAAGTCACTGGTGAGCAACGGCAGAGCGTTCAAGACAGGAAGAGATCACTTAATAATCTCCAAGTACAGTCAGTTAAAAGTTCGGAAACGTTACTGGGTGCTTCAGAGTTTCATGAACTAACAATAGTGATCGGGTGAAACTTTTACAATACAACTTCACATCGTAGGACCTTATAATGCCAGAAGACGAACTCTGATTTACTAACGTTTTTGTGTATAATATGAACTACAGACAAGATTAAGGTTCAAATGGGAAGCGTCTTCTATTGTCTATGGAATTTATAATCAGAGTTAGTCATCTTACTGTTATGTAAGGGGAGTACAACTACAAAAACATTATTTTTAATCTTCATGATTTTCCAACAGTAATACAAAACTGTCGTGAGATTTTTAGCTATATTTTGTCGTTCTTCTATAATTATATTAGTGGCAAATTGATAAGAGCGAGTCGTGTATATGTATATACATTTAGTCTATATGGTAATACAGATACAAATATTTACAACAGACAAACACAATATATCGACACAAATACATTTTTAGAATGGCCAAAGTGAGCATTAACACCAACAATGTGTACATACGGATTGTGCAATAAAGCTGTACACCTTTGTGTTGCTAGTACGATCGCGTTTATCTGCCACAAAGCATCTATCCTTCTCGCCATCACGTGCTTGATCGATAAATACTGTATGTTAGATATGATCAACTGGTTTGATATTAGAACATTCTATCGATGTATCACTTTGGGCAATCTTTACACTCTTCACAAGAACAATTACTACAAGTATTACATGTTGTCGTTCTAGTTCAATATCGCTTTAATTCTCGGGTCCCTAATTAAGTCGTCAAGGAACAAAACCCAACAAGTGTGCGTTGTCATTTCGGTTGTAGAATAAAACAAAACAAAAGAAGGAAATTGGGAGATGCTGGCCCTAACGCGCCCAACTCTTAAGGATTGGTATTGTTCGAAGTCATAAACGTTCAGAAGTGAACTGGACATATATGTTTAGTTAAAAGAATATACCACCAGCCATATAGTACCAGCTACTACAAAAAAACCGGTTGAGGCAAACTATTGGCGTATATTGAAAGAAAGAAAGAAAGAAAGAAGACATTTATTCACTACGCAAAAGACACACAGAGACAAAGGGACACAGTACAAGTATCTACCACCAAGTATCTGCCGACACATTGATCGGAATTTAATATCAAGCCGTATCAGATCGATACCGGCAAGTCCTCAGATGGGTATACATATGTGTTGCGTCAACAGAATAGGTGAATAGAGGCGCATAGCGGAATGCCATGTGTTGATGGCTGGGTTCCAACATTTGTATCTTAACCTTCCTTTTAAAGCTTGTCATCGCGCATATAGCACTTAAGGAGTTCCAAGTCTTCACCAGCCGATAACTGCGGTTCGCTTATTACGAGTATCAGGCATTTTTTTTTCATTTATCTTTGTTCTGAGGCTCAATTGTTCCAAATAATCATTGCAACCGGTTTGAACGGTAAGTTTGACGTTGCAAGTGAGGTGCGGCGTTAACCGGAGACCATGAACTTAATGAGATGACAGCTGCCGGCGACATACGTCTATCGGTCTGTAAATTGTGGTCCAACACGCATGCTACAGCGCCGAATGTATATAATTACTGGCCACATTGTCGGCCACAGAACGCTTGTTTCTATGTGGTATAAATAACTTCTGTCATAAATTCTAAATCGATTAATCCTCTCATAAATATGTATCATTATACCTTAATTCGCCGACATATTTTTGAGTAAGTTGTCTGCGCCCATATTTTTGCACTTGACTCAAGCTTTTACTGGCAACCACACTTTTATGTGCAAAGTCCTCAGCTAATCTATTGAACTTCGGGAAGTGGGTCTAATTAGGCTTGAACGATTAGAGCCGGACGAACGAACCGACAAGGCTTGTGAATATAAAGCCGGTTACAAGAGTGGCAGGGCTAGGGCCAGCAGGGCGGATGGCTGCAGCTACCGACTCACCGTCCTTGGACTCGGGGCCGGCGTTCTTGGCGAGCGTGCGCAGCGCGGCCGCGAACGGCCCGCCCTTGTTGGGCGCTAGCTCCGTGCGCTTCGCTATTTTGTTCGCACTGCCACCTGGAAAAAGGAAACGGGGGTTTAGTGACGACTGTCGTTCGAAAGTTTCAATAGAATAAAGTTTGGGCAGTCGTGTTTTAACTTCTGACAAAAAACAAATTATATGTATGGCCCAACTTGTAGGGCCCAACATATAATATGTTTTTGAATCTAGTTGCACACAAAATCGGATGAATTTCATTTTCAAAATGTCCTTCAATAATAAAGAAAACAAAAGAATTGCTACTTTATTTGTCGTACTAGGTTAAAGCGAGTCCATGAACTCTGGATAACAGGTGCTCCTGTATTTCAATGGCAAACCACAGCAACAGGTGAACACAACCGCATACGCGGAAATATAATCACGTTCCCACAGTTCGTGCGAACACTAGCCCTCGTCCTGTCCGGCCCGAAGGACCACTCGATGTGCCGCCGGCTCTAATTCAAATGGAGAACGTTGGTAAATAACTGTCAGAAATTCGCATGTCGTCTCGCTAACAATAGGGATGTTGATACCAATTTAAAAGGTATATATTTTTTAAGAAGTTAAAATATAGTAAATGGTAAATGAAAATATGGTCAATTAGTACAGGTAAAGATGACTAACAAAATTTGAGTCTACTACGGTATTGTTCCATAGCAAATCAGTTATGTACATGGGAACAAAGTTCAGAGTTAACATACAAACAGTACACAAGAACCCGAAAGATTTTTTTGAAGTGAAAACTTCTTTAGCGGCGCTGAGCACTTTTTGGGATGGGGAAAAATTGTTAAATACGCGACAGAGTTTAGTGACGTCAGATGTGAAGGAGGTCACTTTTTGCTGCTAGCCGATTCGACTTCATTCAAAACTGAACGCTATTCGTAAGAGTATAAAGCCATTAAACACTTTTTGCAATAGCATATTCTGCAAATAAATTTGTAATAATACCAACGCGTCCTTCACCGTTTGCTATTGAGAAAATTTGAATAGTTCGAATTTGGGCGTTATTCCTAAAGAGATAAAGCTTAGAAAAATATTTACCAATGGCAAAAACAAATTGATATTTTGGTCGCCACCGCCGTCTGCCGTTCTTGCAAATTCGAATAGTTCGAATTTAGACGTTATTCCTAAAGAGATAAAGCTTTGAAAAATATTTGGCAATAGCAAAAACAAATTGTGTTTGCCGCCGCCCGTCGGCGCGCCGACGGGCGAGCCGGCGGCCCCTCTCACCCAACACGCCCGCGGCCCGTCCGCCTAAATAATTGATAATTGAATTTGCGTCAAATTCATTTTTAGGGTGACACCGTAAGATGTCAACGTGACCTGATCGAAAAACTGTTACAATGTTATTGAGTTTTCACTTCTGCCGGCACTCCCGGAGTGCAACCCGGTCTTTTTTTTAAATATTTATATATGTAATACCAATAAAATATGAGTATGCGTATACAAAATCCAACCTTCATCCAATAGAATAAAGTTTAAATTTCGATTAAACAAAGAAACAACGCTAAAAAGTTAATGTTTCCCTTTACCCCGGTCCGTGTAGCTGACAGCTTATTTTTGTAACAGTTATAAAAATATGGCGGTGCCACCAAACGGGGGCGGGTTATTAAAAATCTCATTGTGTGGGGCCCTTCGCAATTATGTTCACACTTTACTGGTCAGGGGTCGAGTTGGTGGCGGGGGTACGAGCGGAAGCGGGTTGCTTTGTCAATATTCATTATAATTACAATGGCGGGACAATAATCACACGTATGCGTACCTTGTCATAATCAATTTATAATACAATGTAGTGAATTGTGGTTGCATAATTGTATAGCTTTATGGCGATGGCAACAAAGGTCTTAACTACTGTATTTTACCACCGACCAGGCCCCTATTTCACCAACTTGACAATTGTCACCTGACAACGACAATTCTCCGTACATTGCTGATTCCACAAGTAACTTAGCAACCGCCTTAACTTCTAGATCAAGCAATGTATGGCGAATTGTCAGTGTCAGGTGACAATTGTCAAGTTGGTGAAATAGGGGCCAGGCATTAAGATTATCGCGATTGTAAAAAGATTATTGCGAAGGCTCAAGACTGTGGCCATCTGCCAAAAATGTGGCGTAACACACACGCGCACACACATTGAACATCACTACTTAACGTTCTCCAAAACGGGAAACCTCTCCTCATACCGCGCGTTTACGCTCGATTCGCAACTCACAGGCTAAACACAGCGTTGGCTACTATACAGCGTTGAATTTTCAGCTTTCAGGCATGTAACACATGTAGCGTTGCATTGGTTGCTTTGAAGCGCAGATCTACACGTAAAATACTGTTTATGAATTTAAATTAATTATGTAGATAATACGGCGCAAAAGACGTTATGTTTCGCCAACAAATACCGCAATACATGAAATCCATCGTCCACGGGACCACGCCGCTGCCCAGTTGGCGCCGGCCTTACCCTTCAGGCCGAGTGCCTTTCACGCGCAGCTAATGGAGCCAGCCCGGTGGCGGTTTAAACATTCATCGCCCGCGCCCGGGCGGCCAAGTAATTGAACCCATTCTGTTACGTTCACAGCGTGTGTAGGTACTCGTAAACACAGGGGTATAATGCGTATTTGGGTGTGTATCATAACGCAAATGCTTTTATTGATAAACGTCCATCAAACCTATTTTAATCGAATAGCGTGCAAAGTTGTGCGCTAACCGACTTCATAAAAGGAGGTTTTCATCGTCCCCCGTTCCCACTTGTTCCCCGATTACTCGGAGACGCCTGGACCGATTTGGAAAATTATCGTTTTGACTGAAAAGGTATCCTTCCCAGGTGATTCCATGGTCATCAGGTCAGAGTATGATGATGGGGTCCTGGTGAGATCGAGGGAACTCTTTAAATAAGGCGAACTACTGAATTACAGTCGGTTAAAACTTTATATTTAAAGTAAATAATCTTTTATTGCATTTATTGCGATACGAGCAGTCAGTGCGACTACGCCTGCGTATTAAAAACTCGCGAAATGAAATACAGCCTACGAGTATGTCCACCCCGAGGGTCTAAGCTATTATATAGGTACATAAAACTAACAAAGGTACACTTTCAAAAGCCTCACAAAACTTGACCTCTTCATATCGAATGTTGGTATGGAATACACATTTTAACTAGGAGCGACAAGTTCATCGTGTTGTCTGCATGTAGCCAGTTTACGCTACAAAGCGCAAAAACAATGTTTGGCTACGCCTGTAGTACAAAAATTAACAACTTAAATATAAATGTTGAAAAACAAAATATGGTCCCAAAAAGCAGCGTTGTAATGATTTACATGTATTGTTCGCATCCCGAAAATAGCACTATTTTCCTCTACAAAAACTAGGATATTCGAGCAATATAAGGGTTGAAAAGTGTACCTGCGGAATAAATAACGAGTTGATCGTCTGCGAGGTAAATATGCAATGAAGTCATTTGTAGAACGCCCCGCGCTCGGGTCCTGAACGACGACGGGAGGCGACAGCCGAAGAGTAACATTATATTAAGCGATTTTATAATGTACTAGCTTTTGTCGGCGAATTCGTCCGCGTGAAAGGAGTTTATATCGTGCCTCCATACTAAGTTCCGCCCCTTATATCCTCCCTGGGGATGATTTCCGGGTAAAAGTAAATAGATAAATAAATACATATTTGGGGACAATCCGACCTAGTCCCAAACTAAGCAAAGCTTGTACTATGGGTACTAGACGACGATATACATACTTATATAGATCAATAAATACTTAAATACATAGAAACCATTCATGACTCAGGAACAAATAATCGTGCTCATCACACAAATAAATGCCCTTACCGGGATTCGAACCCGAGACCTCCGGCTTCGTTGGCAGGGTCTACCAACTAGAAAACTATTAAAAAGGTAACAGAGAGACAGACAGAGTTACTTTCGTATGTCTAATAGTAGTATGGGAATCAGACATTCTCAGCAATTGTTTACTATAAAATCGTTTAAAACTAGTGTGTCTCATTGTTCGTACACGTTCAGTTCCAATTAGCTCTTCAACTGTGCGATCCGTTTGGTGGTGCTACGCCGTAATCCGTAGCTTTCTAGGAATGCTATGTGGATATTCTCCACCAGAGATGTGCGAAGCTCTGTTTTCATATACTTGACACCCTGCTGTTGAGTATTCGAGGTGTCACATAAAAACACATCTTCACACATTATCACCCCGAGTGGATCCACCAAAATATTCCCACTAGTTCGCACTCAATATTATCCATCCCCACACTCCACACTCTTCTGTTCGCACTCAATATTATCCATACCCACACTTCACTCTTCTGTTCGCACTCAATATTATCCATACCCACACTCCACAATCTTCTGTTCGCACTCAATATTATCCATACCCACACTTCACTCTTCTGTTCGCACTCAATATTATCCATACCCACACTCCACACTCTTCTGTTCGCACTCAATATTATCCATACCCACACTTCACTCTTCTGTTCGCACTCAATATTATCCATACCCACACTCCACACTTCTGTTCGCACTTCGTACCAGTGGGAATAGCCCGCATTTGGAACATGTAAAGGTAGCACCAGCTCTCGTTGTATCACAAATGAAGCTTGTCAAGAGCGTATTTTGTTACAAATAATATATGGTCGCTCGCGTGACCAGCGGTTCCAGTTCTAGTTAGCATGAATAATATTATGAATTGTTAAGCCACTGGCCACAATACTAACTTAGTCATTAAGAAGTATGCGTGTTTGAGTTGCAAATGAACATACGACGCTTTTACCTTCATCGCGATAAAATTCTATTAGTTACCTAAAGGCATTGTTTTCTAACAATACTATTTCAGGTTGTAGAAATAAACGAATTGTAGATTAATTTCCCGATAGGGAAAGGTGGTGGCAGTTGGGTCTATCATTTTTAGTGTTCCGTACAGAAATTAGCAAAATGGAATACTAATGGATCTGTTTTCGTGTCTGCTCGTCCGTCTGTCATATTGTCCTGTATGTCCGGTTAACACGTGTAGCTAGACTGTAAGTGTTAGTCTAAGGAATAAATCAATATTTTCTGCATCGATGTGAACGCTTACCGTGTATGGGTTCTCCATCATGTAACAAATACCAGTAGGTATTGTCATTTGGTATTGAGTAAGCGTCGGAATGTATGACTAAGTACATAATATATATATAAAGATTTATGCATAAAAACTTGCGACCAAATAAAAGTATATCGTACCTAGAATGTACCTACATCATACAAGGCGAGCCCGAGAATCATCCCACTGAAAATGCGCTGAATAGAACGTTATGAAATTCCAACAATTTAATATGCAACGAACTATGTAACAAGCTCGTCGTGGAAACGAAACAGCAGCAAAACAGTTAAATTTAGTTTAGTTGTAACTTCGTGTATAATAATTGATGTTGATTTTATATTTAGTAGGTTCATTTAATCTGTGTGATTGTTTAATTATTAGGGAATTTCAGAAGTTATCAAAATATAATGTTTTTTTTTTTAATGCAAAAGCGTAGATGAGACGTATTTCTAGACTGTTCTGGCGTGGGACAGAGCTCGCTCGCGCTCAGCTGTGTGACAACTCGATTATCTCATTAGATCCATTCATCGGATCCACTGCGTATCTAATGAGTTATTTTTCCGCTAGACATTATTCACGAGAAAGATTGAAACATTTTCTTCAGCTTTTGAAGCTGTTCGTAGTAAATAGATGAGTTGAGAAATAATTTCTCATTATTAGATTATTTAAAATTGATCTGAGAAGAACGTTACACTTACTTTTATCTTTTCACCGAAGGAAGATGGATCTGTGGATCTGACCAATGGATCTGTTGGAGTATGATATTCTTCATTGACAAGTGCCCGTAGGTCATCGGTATTCCTCATCATTAGTTCTATCTCACCAAATTTGGTCTTTAAACTATTACCTACTCTGGATAATCGCTAAATCTGGTTATTTCCGTCGATTACTCGTCTCGCCGATCACAACTGGCTGAGATAAAAGGATAAGAGACAACACAACAGAAAGCAAGGACAGACGTTGTTACACCTGGTGTGCAACACGCGATCCTGTAGGTACCCACAATTACCCGCAGATGGAACCGATATGGCCGCTATTAGGATGCGCAGTTCAGCGTGAAATTTCGGTTGGGCGATGTTCTAACACAACTAGATTTAAGATGTTAAAGACGTAAACAGAGCAGCTACACGGGGTCACGTTAGATGTAGTGGAACGTTTTGCGGGAGAAACGTGTCTCGAAAAAGTTATCTAGATCCAAAGACTACCCTGTGACATGGCGAAATCGGGGAACATACATAAAAAAAAACAAGATTTCGACGAATTAAGAACCTCCTCATTTCTAGAGTTGGTTAATAAGCATTCCCCTGATGCTGGGCAGCAGCAGTGTCAGAATTGGCAAAAGATCGAGCAGACCTTTCGGTATAGCTTTTGACTAGACATTAAGGAGCGGGATACACGTTCTACGCGGCACACATGACTCTGCCGACTCTGCCGAAGTCCTCTTAACTATGTTGTAGCGACGCGTGTCAATGTGAGTGCGTCAAATCGGACGCCTGTACGGATTTACTTTACTGGTTTAAGCTTCATATCTATCTACTGCGGTATCGTGTTCAGTGTAACCCTTCACGTCATCGGCGGTGTTCCCGCCTCATTAACCCGCAGCTGACAAATTGTGCGGTTCCGCCCCGCCGCGTCTGTTGCATTCGAGGGTTACTATAGTTATAATTATTTAATTGTTAGCCAGTTGTTATACTACCAGTAAATAGGTTTCTGTGTGTATTTTTATTACAGAGGTAGAGCATACAGGAATGTCAGCTCGCTCATATGTGGAGCAGCCCAACTGCCGTGGTGAGAGATACTTCTCTAGTATCCCCAGTCCCCACCTTATAGAGAACCTCAGCCATATTAAGACGACTAGTTGGTGCATAAGTGTGTTGTACTGTGTTCCTGACGTGAGAGTCTCCAGCCCCCGACGATGCGTTGTGTTGCATGATGCACCAGTATTTGTATGTGCTGTCAACAGGAGTCCCTACGGAGTTGCACACGTTAGGGGATCCATCATGAGCCGTATGCTTATTTGCCACCATCATGGTATTAAAAAAAGGTCGAAGTCATAATAATTTTCGACGGTGATGTCAAATGAGTTGGGGTTAACCAGTCACGTTATCGCGACGAGTCCCACCTCATTAATCCTGCAGCTGGCAAATTTTACAGTTCCGCCCACCGTGGGACCGCAATAAATTATATAATAGTGACATATTACTATTTTTAATTTAGTTAACTCCTCGTTATTATTACAAATTCTACATCTTGGCTAAAAAGTATAGGTTTGTTGGGCACATCCCGGTCGCCGCATAGACTTTCACGCTTAATGAATTTATGATGATATTAATAAGTGACGGGTCTATACTTTTTAGCCAAGATATAGAATTTGTAGAGCGTGGCTGGTAGTGGTAGAGTTACGCCGTGTGGAGTAGGAAGCTTGGCGCTAATTGCGATCTGATATCTTTTTCACGCTGAAAGCTGTATAAGCTATGAAGTCTTGGTATCACTTTACATGTAATGTTTTTGGTGGGATCTCATTCCTTTTTGTAAGGTAATTTCTAAAGAAGTGAATGGGAAAACCCATACAAACTTCCATCCCCTAATTTAAAGAGTGGGGGGTGATTTACTAAAAATCCTGAAATACATATTTTATTATTTATAACAAGGAGTCCCTATATAAATTTTCAGACCCCTACCATCAAAATTTGCGGAAGTCTCATACAAAGTTCCATCCCCTACTTTAAGGGGTTGGGGGGTAGAAGTTCCAATTTTTTGAATAATTTTGTTGATTGTGTACTAATACTAGCTTACATACCTCAGCTTTCTAGGACTTCAGGAAGTACCCTAGAGGTTTTGATGATCAACATCAGTGCGTGAGTCAGTGACGAAATCGGCGTTTTTTAGACATCAATAAAATCTTAAGTATAAGAGCTATGACACTGAAACTTTATACGTTTAATAAGTCCACTATTGACATCATATCCCGAGAATTTTGTTTATCTGGTATAATCCAAGCCCAAGTTACGAGGGTTCAAAAAAACGACGAACCGCTTCGAGAAAAGGTAGGTAGTGCCCTTGCGTTGCGCTTCGCTTGGCTCGTCTTGGCGGGGGCACTACCGTGCCCCCAGATACTACTAAGATAAATCCATTCTCTATCTAACTGGGAAATATAGTGAAGTCAGTGACGAAGGCAGTATTTATAGTACGAGATACACGTAAATGCTAATGTGTGCCCTTGTGATAATGATAAATATTTCAAAAATATCTCGAAGATATTAGTAAAATCTGTGAATTTTAACAATAATACTGTTAGTTTTTGTGATGTGTTAGTGTCACGCTAATACTCGTATAGATACTGAAATATCCTTTGGTTTCTCGCGCCTTGTCTCGCCTTTCCAGTATTTACTAACGACGCGGCCGGCGCTGAGGAGTTAAAACAAGCAGTAACGAACGCCTAATTAAGTTTTCTTCCTAAATAATCTTGAGAGGGATAGCTACGTGATACTATGATATGTTTTAAATGTGAATATGTTCTCACTGCTGAGGTGAAAAGTTGTATGTGTTACTCGAGAGCAAAGTATTTACATCTCGTGCTTTTGAGTCCTTCGCTGCGCTCAAGATTCAAACTTTGAATCACTCGCTACGCTCGTGATTCAATTTTAGAATCTTTCGCTTCCTCAGGACTCAAAATCAGCACTCGCAGCAAAAACAAACTTTGCTCTCTTGTTGCACAAATAACTATTTCACTTCTCATGCTCGAAAAGTATGTCATATTAGGCTTAGCAAAGAGAAAATATGCGGTGATCAAAATAATACATATTTATTTTGATCACCGTATTAAATCCAACAATACCAACTCTTTAAAAAACATTTGTAATTGCTATCACCTAACCAGAATACAGTTAATTATTAAAATCGACCAATCAGGAAACAGAATTCATTTCAAACATTAGGTGATTTTTATTCGTTGTCACATTTATTAAAACAATGGAGGCCTCTGATCTCGTCTATAGCCGCGTCCAAACGTTCAAGCGTGGTTGACTGCATACATGGCATAAGCTATAGAAGAAATATAAGACTTAGCGGGATAGACTGCTGTCTATCTCGCTTTCACTTATGCAACATATGCTGCCCGCCGCGCTCGGTCGTTTGGACGCGTCTAGATAAAAGGGCAGTAGCGCTTATTCGTGGTGTCAATATTTTGTATCTGTGTCAAAACATTTTATTATAAAAATCATGCCGCCAAATTGATCAATCTTCGCCGTGGAATTTATTTGATTGTGGATGGATAATCTTAGTTTTTACTATTTTCTCGCAATCTAAGTGAAAAGTAGAGTGTATAACTGTGCTCTAAAAGGCTCTAGGTATTACGACTCGTACAATTTTGTATATATACTATCCCCAATAACCATCTCGTGGTAATATGGCTTAATTTAGACCCTTGTCATACAATCTACTATTATTTAAAGGCAAAAACCAAATCCTTACTTTTATGGCTTTGTGACTTTGAAGTGAATATGTTTAATTTGACTTTTTCAATTTGAAGTTACTGAAAAATGCGATTTGAGCGCAATATCAGAACAACGCCGTCGAGGACGAAGTTTCTAGATCCGTTCATTATTTTACAAATTGAATTGTTGATGTTATAACAACAAGAGAAATGTTTATTCAATTTACGGAGAACTCTGCTCAATACTCTTGCGTGCATAATACTATTCAGTTTCATCAAGAACCTTACATTTTCTATGAAAAATGCGCTGCACTCAGTAACATAAGATGGTATTTTTTAATCCGATAATGACTTTGAAAAGAAAACTGCACCCAGGGTAAATAAATATATTCCATTTAGATCCAACTCCTGCCAATGAACTCATCAAGTACGTCTGAAAGCCTCTGCAGTTACTAACTAACAAGAATATCTGAGAGATACTCTCGAGACGATTCACGTATAACTCGCCGAATCTTGAGAAGTCAACTAGACGGTGATTAAGGAGATTGAAATTTATGGCTCAAAGTTAAAGTTCAAGTTTGAATGTGGCAGAGCGTGATTGTCGCAATTACTTTAATTTAGAAATCCTACACTATGATACATTACTCGTACTTCAGAAGATAAAATATCGCGGAGTGACGACCAAAGCCCGAAACCTGGTTATTTATTATAGCTTTGCTCTCGAGTAACACATACAACTTTTCACCTCAGCAGTGAGAACATAATATATTCACATTAAAAAATATATCACCTACCCATTAGTCTGAAGATTATTCAGGAAGAAAACTTAATTAGGATATTTTAAGAATAAATTTAAATTATTATTAATTAATAAATGTTACTATAATATTCAAAAAATTTTAAATGACATTGATCTCTAGTTACGTAAGAACATTGGACTTTTATTGGAATTTTATTATATTATAGTTGACTTTTTAAAATTATTGTGAATTATTGTTAACATTATTTTATTTTGTTTTATTGTATTATTTCATTGCCTCATGTTTTACTTTGACATTCATTAATTCAATTTGTTTTTATTTTTGTTATTAAATTCTATTAATTGTTTATGACCAATGTAATTTAACTAATAATGAGGTACAATATGAAATTGCATGCAACAATAATATTATATTTGTACGCCAGCCGGCAAAACATAGTGTTTCGCTATATGCATTATTTTAAGATCTTTTATGTACCTATGTTAAACAAATAAATATATTCTGATTCTGATTCTGATTAGGCGTTCGTTACTGCTTGTTTCAACTCCTCAGCGCCGGCTGTGCCGATAGTCAATACTATAGAAAGGCGCGACAAGGCGCGAGAAACCAAAGGATATTTCAGTATCTATACGAGTGTCGCGTGACACTAACACATCGCTAATAACTTAACCGTATTATTGTAAAAGTTCACAGATTTTACTAATATCTTCGAGATGTTTTTGAAATATTTATCATTATCACAAGGTCACACTTTAGCATATTACGTGTATCTCGCGTGCACACCAAATAGCCGTACTGTTGTTAAAGCATTCGTCACGTCACTGACTTCACTATATTTCCTAGTTAGATAGAGAGTTGATTTATCCTAGTAGTTTTATATTTAAAACCAATATCAATAACGCAAGAATGAAGAATAAAGAATAATATACCTTAAAAACTGAAACAAATAAACAGCGCGCAATTTTTTAAAAGGGGCGGGGCCCCGCGCTTGCGTTCGGAAACTGCATCTGTGGTATACGTTCATAGAATTTAAGATTGTTGAAACTAGAATTATTAATTAGCTCTAGCGTTATAAAATTCATGTTTACTGTGCCCATGTGCATGCATGCTGTGTGTGTATTTACCTATTTAATATGAAAAACGGAGTTTATTCTGAGATCTTTTATTTAAATATTCTTCAATTGTAAATTCCTTTGTATAATTATTTTGGTAATTTAAACTTGTTCATTTGGTCGTTTTCGAACGTGTTACTTGTTTTACGCTTTTTGGGGGTCTACTTTGAAATTCGATGGTCGAACTATGGATCGACCTATGTCTGCCATTTTCTTTTTTCGTAATGGAATGAAAATGTCAGTGCTCCGCATCAAAATTAAAAAGCTACTTTGTCTCACGGAGTGAGCAAAATCGCATTTTGCACACTGTTTTCACTCAGCAAAATATGCTTGTTCGAGCTGCTGAGGTGAAAAAACTATTCTATATTCGTGCAAAATTTCATCCATATCTGTGGAGCCGTTTAAGCGTGATTATTAATGATCAAACAAACTAACCAAGTGAAGTTCGATCACAATTATGTGAGCAGCTTCATTCGACGCGGTTTATGGTTTGCATATTGTAGCAGCGCTCCCACGCAATCAGCCTTGCACGGTTTTTTAAAGATTTTTTAAATTCTTATACTGGCAACACTTAAACGCCCAACTGTCCATCCCTACTCCCCTGGGGGCCTAGACAAGGTTACACAGATGTTAACGAAAAGTGTTTCGTCGGCATCTGTCATTCCTCTACATTTTATTAGTTTCTATTGGCGTTAGCGCTTGTCGATTGTAACCTTGTCTACGGCCCCTGGCCCCACAGTAAGTTATTTATTCCTATTTATTTCCTACTTATGCCGGAAAACTCCGTAACAGGTTGTTCACAGAACTGAGTTAATAGGAATAATAGTTTTCTTTAACTCGGTGTACCATAGGGTTCAATTTTAGTTCTTTCATGTTTCTTGTTTAAATAATGACATGATGTGTTTCGTGAAGAACAAATGTAACACAGTTATTAGCTGATAACGCTTCGCTAATTTTTAAAATCGATAGGAAACTCAAAAATACATCATCAATGAAATGTTGAAAGGTGTTTTGGAATGGTTCAAAGTCCATCAGGATATTCAGGATGTACTGTCAGGCCTGTCCTTTGCCACTTAGACTGAACTCTACTCTCGCTAAATTCACCCGAACGCGGCAGACACCGCCGGACAGTGCCTACCGTTCGCAAATTATAGTCACGCGGCCAGCGTTGTCACTGTCAGTGTCACTAAACGCGACAACCTTAATTTTGTTAGATAGAGTTCTGTACGTGAGAACTGTCTCGTCTGAACTATTCCAAACCCCTATTCTGTAGGTGTGGTTGTGGCAACTAAAGCACGAATGGACACACGACACAACACACGTTATACAAGACTATAACACAGTACCGTGCCTGAATTGGGCCGGGCATCGTTAACAATCGCGCATTCCTCGTCAACTAGCCATCCGTCACGAGCGAGCGCGGGCTAACCGCGTTAGGGGTCGCCAATTGACCCGCGCTCCGGGCTCAATTGACCCGCGTACGTTGACTCACATCATGTTACTAAACAGAGGCCGTGGCTCGGCGGCAGACTAAATACTGCAGAGAAGCGTCTATTCGGAGCTCTTGGGGCGGATTGATAAAAGATGACATTTGGTTTTGAGATCAACTTTTGTCACTCTTACAACCCACCTACCATCGACGTCATACGACGTCCAAAAAGATTAGACTTAGATCTTGCGTGGCGTGGGGGTGCTACCACGCATTTTTTTCCGTGGCGGCAAATAGATTAACCGCTATCCATTACGAGAGCTTCGATACAATTTTTTTTTAACAAATCCTTTTTATAATGGTAGTCACTACAAATCTAAATTAATTTCTCTCTCTTCTCTTCTCTTTAGGTCCAAATTGGTCTATAGTATAATAAGATCCCGTCAAGCACCCCAACAACGGACTGTACATTCTGTTATTTATAATCTGGTTGGAGTCATCAAGTCACGGCCCGTTTATTCATTTGATGTCGTTAACTAATCAGTTGATACAATGACTCTTCCTAGGAAGACTTACTCAGAATTTACATTCGGCTTGATGCCTGCGGCTGCGTAGCATGTATTTAGCATTCCATTTAATAGGTATATGGGATGAAATCAATACTCCATACCAACTAGTACAAAAAGGGATCCATTTTACTTTTAATCTTTTGCGATGCTGCAAATCCTGTTCCTTAGAACCATTTAATTTATAGCAGAACCATTGTATTGCGAACAACGTATTAGCTCTCTCCCACACATAAGATATCTCTTTTTCTCAAGGTACCCTCTTGACAGAGCGGTCGTGGTCGTCATGTAGTCGTATTCCTGGCAGTTATTTTCCTTACAATCTCTCGCCATTTCGCTCTGTTGGTCGCCATTTTGGTGCATTCATGCAATGGGCCGCACAAGATGCGCGCCACATAAGATACGAGTATATAGACATTGGGAAATACAGGAGCATCATTTCATTAGTCCATTCAAGCGAGTCGCATAAAGTGGCAATTACCGCCCGCTGCGCGTGTGAAAAGCACTACGGGGAGACACATAATTTTTTACTCACCACAGGCGGTATAAGAGAGCCTCAGATCGCATACTTATCGCCCGATTAATATACGCCCATACCTAGGATCTCAGACATTCATTATTTCACTACCCTAGTTGAGTAATGTACTATTCTCCAAGTTTGAAACATACCTACTCAAATGGTATTTTGAAACCTGTCCTCTCCATCCAGCTGGCCGCCTTCGTATATTCTACAAGTTACCTTAGTTACATAGGTCAATAGGTCCTACTTAAGCCTGGTTCACGAGCTTACCTGGAAAAAACGAAAATTATCATTAGATTATTTACAGTGTTGACATACAAAAAAATATAAGCACATAACAATACATTGACAGGGCATGCTCAAAACGATGAAGATGTGGCAATCAATACACCCTAGCTTAGCGGCTGTAAAGCTGCTAAAAATGCTGAGCTGGGTACACTTCGTGACAAAGCAAAATGTGTTTTTCATTTTTATTTCAGTTCTTTTATTATCTGTATTGTGTTTGTCACGAATAAATGTTTTGAATTTGAATTGAATATCAAGTAAATGCTGCGATCATTTTGACTTTTAACCCTAACAATTTATTTCAAATCTATCATTCCATTCCGACCAACGTTGCACTCAGGCACAGTTGACCTATGGTTTTACGCAAAAGAGAGTTCACGACCCAAGACAATTAGCATAATATCTTAATATTTTATTTACGTCAAAAAACGCCTTCCGAATTGGGCGCCTTAGAGCTTAAGCAGCTTAGAGAAATAAAGTCAATGGTTACGTAATATCAACCCAAGTTGCGAATCAAAATCCGGTATACACCGTGTGTCATTTTAATTAACTTAATAGCTTGGTGTGACGCTGACGCGTGTGCCCAGGTTACACAGGGCTGTCGCACACACGTTTGCACAATCACAAAACTATATGGCCCTGATGTGGATCGTGGTGAGTTATATTTACCAATCGGGAACGATAGGGAAGCTGATTAAACCGGCAATTAATACGAGTAAGCGCGATAATTGCACGGGTATAAGTAAGTCACTACTTTATTATCGTAACGCTGGTTATTTCAATTAATATTATTAGGTACTTGAAAATAACATATAGCTTTAAAGGGTTGTATATGTCTTTAAACATAGATATTTTATTAATCGACTTCAAAAAGGACCTCCCCTCCTCCTTTCTCAATTCGTCGAAATCTTTTATTTTTTTATGTTTGTTCCCCAATTACTCAAAGACGGCTGGGCAGATTCGTTTTTTTTTTTAATGGGAATCCTTCCCAGGTGGCTCCATGGTAATCAGGTCAGGATCTGATGATGGGACCCTTGAGAGGTCGAGGGAACTCTTCAAATAAGGCGAAGTAATGAATTGAAGTCGGTTAAACCTTGCCTTGGTTTTACACTAAATTATTAAATGGGAATAAATATTTTCCTGGTAGCAGTACCCAGAAGACAAGCTGACGTCGCGTAGGGTTGTCACACACGCAATCGTTATAAAACCTCGTGGTACACAAACACCGTGAGGAGACCGGTCTGGTCCCAAGATCTAGTTTTCCCTCTGGGTTGGAAGGTCTAGTTTTCCCTCTGGGTTCCTACGGCAAATCCTGGGATTAGACGCCAAAACGGACCCCGGGCTCCTTTAAAGCACAACCGGGGATAACGGTAGGTGGATGGGTATGATGATGGTAGTCGACGACAAACTTTAGCATCTTACTTCATTACAATATCATACAAGTACAGTCAGCTCGCAAGGGCTCAATTACACGCGCAAACGGCGCGGGTGATCGCGACGGCGGGGCCGCCGCAAATTGAATATTGCCCCAATACCGGCAGCTCATGAATATGCTAATGCAAGGTAACGGTTTCATCCTATTAGGGTAAATGGATTTCGTGGAATCATTCCTATTGTTATTTTATTAACATTGACCTTATAATTTTCGTTCGTGTGCTGGGTTGACTTCATCTGCAAACCACAAATCAAATTGAGAAATTATATATTTTCCGCTTAGTTGTCATTTCAATTAAATGAATGGAAGCTGGAAACATTGAATTGTCGGATAGATCCAGTTTATTATGTAACCTATTAATTGATACCGTTTGATAGATCTCGTGAAGCACTTTCAGGATCAGTAACCAGTTTTTCGATATCTTGTACTATACTTAGTTTAGAAATAATCGAGTGAGATCACTCATCGTTTCCACCGTGTACGAGTAGGTATATCTATTAAATAAAATCGAAAAACCAGAACGGGATAAAACACGAAGGAACGAGCGAGATAGCGCCTTACAAAAAACACAATCTCCGGCGTCACGTTTCTCAAAAACAACGCAGGTAACACGAGAAATAAATTTTAGAATCAATTTTCTGGATATTACCTTAGAATAAGAGCATAAAGGCTCCCGGTTCTGTTGCGTATTTTTTCTACAATCACGTAATGAAATCTCGATAACATTGACAATTTGAACCGTCGGCCATTGTTCGGAAAGGTTTCGGCTAACGTTCGGATCGGTCTCGCTTAATACCTTACGTTGAAGTAGACGCATTTGGTCTGAAATCGCAAGCCCTGCTTAGACTGTAAAACCACGGTTTGTGATTAAAGAATAGTACATTGTTTAACGAGGGGCGTAAGTGGAATATTGCGAACAAGAGTCTATCAGAATGATGATGACTCGAGTTTGCAATATTCTTACGCCCGTGTTATACACAATGTTTTTCATCACATTTGCGACGAAACAAATACATTTTAGATGAAATGAATACAAATCGTAATAAAAACTGCAACATGTCAGTCGTCCATTTTGTTAAATTTGACGTGAGGCGCGTATGACAAAGACCCTTCGGTATACAGTCACGATTTGAAAACACTTAAAAACATTTTACATAGACACTAAATAACTACATATTAAATCTGTAAATAATTCAGTTAAACATGTTTAAGTAGTTTTTTAAGTTAAAAATTATTTATAAATACGTCTTCAGACATCGTATTTGATATAAAAACCTCTTTGCTTTGTAACTGCCGCATGAGTGACAGATACAATTTAAGAAAAAAAACCATTACGCCCGTGGGCGTAACATAGGCTATTACAGCTCTGTATGTCTGCGCATTATGAAGCCCTTTTCGAGCAAGTGTGATGAAATAGTACATTACGTACCTAGGGCGGTGAATTCGTAAATGGCCCAGATAGCAGGTGTTTGTGGCCCGAACCGAAGGTGAGGGCCATAAATATGCGATCTGTGGCTTTACGAATTACCGCCCGTGGTGAGTACACAATTTTACGTCTCCATCTGGCCACGATGCGAGTTTTACCGTACGCGCAGCGTGCAGTAAAACTCGCATTATGGCCAGGTGTGACGTAAATGGATTAAGGTGCTTCGTCTCTTTATAAGTGAATATTATATGCGCCGCGCCCATCGTGTTCGGCGCCGCCGCGCGCCGTCGACGCGGCCCCCCGGCAGCTTCCCGTAACGTGACGTCACAAACTGTTTGCGTTTTCTCTCTTTAACAAACAATATTAAAACGGTTGTAGCTTCGTATTTCTTTGAGATATCTGAATGGGATTTTCGTCACTTAGGCATATTTTTTTTGCCTTCTTTCTTTTGGAGCAATAATAAGGTTCGAGTCTTCACCCCTATTGTGACAAATACATTCATATAATTCATTCACGCGGGTGGAGCCGCGGGCACGTCTAGTATTAGAATAAACGTAGATAGAGCTGCATCCCACTGATCCCCAGGGCGATCGATGTCGGTAGCGTGGCAACCCTAAAACGAGGGTTGTCACCGAGGCGAGTGCTAATTAATTCAGTCTGAAGCCTTAACTCGGGTGCGCTGTGGGCTGCGAGCGCGACTCCTTCATTGATGCAGAACCAACTTATAATTGGACGGTGGGCTGAAAATAGCTAACTCACGTTTTCACATTTCCCACAATATGAGGCCATAAAGTTCATTTCAGACTTCGTAACTAAGTACTATTAATATAGTTATTAATAGTTTGGTAACACAAGCAATAATCAAATGATACCAATTCTTCGTAGAACTCTACACGAAGTCTGAAATGTTAAGTGAATTAAATTTTTCTTAAGCCGGCATGGTATGGCTACTATGGCTAGATGCAATGCAAAGCAATATGATACCATATTCACCTAAGCACGATAAAAAATGGTTATTTGACTATTACTAAGGTTTGGAATGCATAGTTTCATTAGTTGATTGAGTTTACTTTTGCCATTTACCCTTGCCCGATCTATGTAGTTAGCGTGGCAACCCTACAGCTAGGGTCGTCGATGAAGCGGTGAACTCTAATTAATTCAGTCTGAAGCGCTAATTCGGGCCACGAGTCAACACGGCACTAAACTTATAATTGGACGCAACTGAACTGAAAACTCGTGATATTTTCAATTGGAGTGAGTTTTACAATAATTATTAAAAAAAAAGACCGGGTTGCACTCCGGGAGTGCCGGCTGAAGTGAAAACTCAATAAAATTGAAAGTTTTTCGATCAGGTCACGTGACATCTTACGGTGTCACCCTAAAAATGAATTTGACGCAAATTTATAAACAATTATCAATTATTTAGGCGGACGGGCCGCGGGCGCGTTGGGTGCGAACTATTCGAATTTGCAAGAACAGCAGACGGCGGTGGCGACCAAAATATCAATTTGTTTTTGCCGTTGGTAAATATTTTTCTAAGCTTTATCTCTTTAGGAATAACGTCCGAATTCGAACTATTCGAATTTTCTCAATAGCAAAACGGTGAAGGACGCGATGGTATTATTACAAATTTATTTGCAGAATATGCTATTGCAAAAAGTGTTTAACGGCTTTATGCTCTTACGAATAGCGTTCAGTTTTGAATGAAGTCGAATCGGCTAGCAGCAAAGTGACCTCCTTCACATCTGACGTCACAAAACTCTGTCGCGTATTTAACAATTTTTCCCCATCCCAAAAAGTGCTCAGCGCCGCTAAAGAAGTTTTCACTTCAAAAAGATAAAATTCAGGTCTCATCCCACGTTGCATTTCAGATTGTTACGATATAAACGATCAGCTTTTGCCCGCGCGCGACTTCGTCCGTGTGGAGCTCGTTTGTATCGTAGCTACATACATATTTTCACCCCCTTAGGGGATGATTCCCGGGATAACAAACTCCTATGTCCTTCCCCGGGACTCAAACTATCTCTATACCAAATTTCACCTAAATCGGTTCAGCGGTATAAGCAGGAAGAGATGACAGACAGACAGACAAACACACTTTCGCATTTACATATAATATCCATACGAATATTATAAATGCGAAAGTGTGTTTGTCTGTCTGTCTGTCATCTCTTGTCAAGTATGGATTACGAGGCGTCAGCAATGGGTTCAATTGGGGGGAATAAATTGATGATGACTGATGAGCCAGTTATCAACGACATTATAGACATAACTGGATCTTCATCATCAGTTGTTTCAACTGGCTGCCTGACAAACATAAATAAACGTCATTATCGATATTAACCAGATAAAATGATTTCATTATAGCCAATAGTAAATTGCGATTTATCACCGTGTTTCATGCAGAGCACTGCAGTCTTTACATTTGGAAATAAACATGCCGTCTCTGTTGCTCAACGGCTACGCAGCCCAAGTGTGAACAGGATGCATACTCTGTTTGTGGACGTGCATTATTAACCGTTTTATTGCCGATTACAGGGCACGTGTTTTTACTGCGTGCTTTAAATAGGCGTTTTATGTTCCACCATAACAGCAGTAATTATGTGTTTTGTAGTTATTAATAAGTTTATATTGATATGTATGTTAGTCTTTAAGGTATTTGTAATATAGGCCTTGTTGCCTGATTTAAATAAATAAAAATAAATAAATATAACTGTCAGTTGAGTGTTGAGACGGACTTGAGCTCCTTTTTCATGTATATATCCCCATCTTATTTATACCCTGTGCCTTCTGTGGTTTCTACGTAGCTCTTTTTAATATGTACTACGACGGTGGCAAGCAGTCGTACGAACTGCCTGATGGTAAGCAACTGTTTATTGATTGGAATTCGTTGAGTTTACAGCTGAACAAATGCCTGGTGACGTTAACTCAGCACCAGGAACACAACACCAAATACCCACAAAGCTAATAGTGGTGTTATTATGGCTGCGGTCTTCTGTAAGGTACTTCCCCAGGTGTTATAAATATTTCGCTTTGCCCTACCTCTCCAACAAGTCAGCGAGCATCGGCTAAGGAACTTCACGGGACTACCAATTCTTATTTTTGAAAAAATATTCCAGCCCGCAGTCATCTTGTCTCTTTCACAGTGAAGGCAAGTGAAGTGACTGGACAGGAAGTTAAATGTAACGTTATCGCCTTGTTCGATGACGGGACGTGGGGAATGACGCGCGGGGTCCGTTAAGGATCTAATTTGAGGTTAATGTCCTCATTACACGCGTAACCAAAGACGAAGGTTTGCTCGAGTTCTACAGCTGTCAACCATCAGGGAATGGTCGGAATAGTCATTAACAATACATCGCTTGTAATTGTTGCTCAAGAGTCTAAAGCATATAATAGTACACGTGGGCATTCCTGGCATATACACATTAAGCACATGCCTGTACCAGGGTCATAAAGCCATAACGCCCCTTTATTAACACGTCACGCGAAGAAACGATTCGATTAAATTAATCTGTTTCTTTTACACATTTTCATAATGCGAAGGGCATGGGACTCCGTTACCAACTTCATCGGGATCAAGGCGATTACTTTCCGAGCGTACGTTCGCTTGGTTCATCATATAAGGAGTGGGATAGTCGAGAACCAGTGCCAATTGATCCCTTACAGTCCCCGAAAGTCGTTCAGAGCAGGACGAGCGCGGGTAAGCACTCCAACCTTCCTGATGTCTAACAAATATGGCCGCCGAACGCTTACAGCGTTACAGTTCCGCGGCGAATCAATTTCAGGCGGGCACGCGTTGAAAAGCGAAATGTGCTACGATTGTAATAAAGCATAATTTACTGTGACGTCAATTTGAGGATTCTGCCGGCTATTTGTTGTGGTAATACGTGATTTGGGAGTGTGGCTGGGGGCTTTATTTAGTTGGAGATAGGGGCTGTTTTCGCTTGGGGTTTCGCTATCGTGGGGTTGATAATCCGCGTGGCAGCCGTGTCTCGTCAACTTTTAATTAAAGTTTCACGTTTAGGGAGCGCGGGCTGAGTCGCGCTCCGCGGATGCTTTATTGGTTTAATTGCTTGTTCTGGTGGGGGTTGCCGGATTTCATGCGTCAATGATGAACTCTGATTGTGGCAATTTGTTTCCCATATAATTTGGGGAGTAATTAGTACAGCTGTTTAGTGTGGATGTTCTTATTTAACTAATTGAGCGCTGCGGTTTTCCTTAAGTCTAGTTAGGATACGGATTAGTTCGTTCTTTAGAAGCTCACTCGGACAAACGTATCAGAAAACCTTGGCAGTAACGCACACGGCAGAAAATGCCTTACCGATGCTTTATCTGAACCTTTAGCTTCCCAACTAGCTGAAACACACAAAAATAAAACCTCTGCGACAGCTAAAAAAAAACAAAAACCCACTAATTACCAAACTAACGCACTGAGCCCTACAGAACCCTGCAAAGGAAAAAAACAGAATCCCCGAGTCGTGACTAACAACCTTGCGTCGCTGAAGTTTCCCCGCTTAGTGGTTCATTTCCTCCCCCGGCCACCCGAGGGGTAGTTTTTATATCGCCGACCGTTGCGGGATAAGCACATCCGCGCCATTTTATACGGTTCCCCGCGCGGGGCGACGGGTGTCCAGTCCATGATGCAAGTGCGACGGTGGATTTGGTCGCTTTTTGGTGGCTTTTTACGTAACTTGAGCGTTGGTGGAAACGGTTTTCTGTATAAGTAGGTATTATATTATAGTTAAGTTTCACCTGCTATTTTGTGGGGTGGGAACTCAATACCAAATATGGTATTGAGTTCGAGAGTAGTGACGTGCCGTGCCCGGAACCCGCTTATCAGAATTCAAAAAATATTTCACGTGCGTGTAGAATGGAATGTCTGGTTAGTTATAGACTATATTTTATTCCGTGGTTTTGCCTGCGTTCTTTGCAATACGCAGGCGAAGCCGCGCGGGCAGCTAGTCGGGTATATTTTGGTAAAAATCATTAGTTTTGCCAATGATGAAGTTGTTCCGTACGCGGGTCAAGAGCCCAGCATTTCGAGATTACACACGAGCGAACGAGACAACCTTTCGAGGGTTAAAGTCGCCTTAGGCGAGGTGTATCTGTTTTGTTTGCTCTTGAGTAAGTATAGCTAGCCGGAGGTGTTTAAGTGGTGTGTGCTTTACCCCTTACTGTACCAATACGTCACGTAAGACGAAACTTTGCTACAAAAAAAAACCGAGAAAACATCACAAATATCACGGCTCATACCCCCAAAGAGTCTTCTTCACTTTGTACATTTCCAGTCACAGTTGCAGAGAAACGAATAACACGTTTCAGTTGTCGCTCAAGGATATTAAAAATACAAAATATCCACGGGATGCACGCCTTTGAGAGCGTCAGCGGTGTAATGGAGCAAGGTTCTAAGTGTGTATGTCGTTCAAACGTGGTTACAACCTTGTTCCCTCAGGAGTTCGCTGCAGGATTGTTGCTTCAACGAAGGAAACGTTTTCACGGAGACAAGTTATTAAATATTCACTGCGGTGTGTACCTACTAGAGCTGAATGTACAGTGGAAATATTTCGACCAGCATATTAGATGCAAGAAAGAAGCCAAGAGATAAGAAGTGAAAAGGTTGTGCGAGGAGCTGCTGAATTTCAATTTTAAATGTATGCTTTAACTAGGGATAAGTCCGCCTTTGTACTTTGAGCTTGGGTGACGTGTACATAAGCTTTACCCTGTTATAGTGTAGTGTGTACAGTCAAGGGCACCAATATGTATTCACTTAGAGTTTCATAAATATGTATACTACAACCTAATTGTTGCAGAAATAAGGTCGGTGTACATATTTTTGGGACCTTGACTGTACATGCACAATAAAGTGTTTACATACATACAGTTAAAGTCACTCGTAAATAAACCAACACTATGCCCCGTTGAGCGTTCAACTCGCGCGGTTTCCAGCAAATTGAAATACTGGTAGTTGCTAATTTGACTGCGGTTTGTGAGCCACTCTTACCATCTCCCTCGCGCCTCTCTAGCCCCAAGAGGGCCAGAGTGCCCGTTGTTGCTGGATTGTTTTCACAATTAACTTTTCCGTCGAGTATTTACAGGACACAGGACAGACTAATTATATCCACTCAGATATTAGACAGGCTGTGCAAAGTTGAGTGTCTACCCTTATGAAGACTAGCCGTGGGGATTTTCCTAATATGTGACGAGTTATGGTCAGTCGTCAGGGATGCGGTAGGAAAAAAAATAATAAAAAAATTGCCTTTATTTCTACTATTACATTTGCTTACATAATACTATTTTTTCTAGCTGTCCACGTGTATTCGCCGCGTATTTCAAAGAACACAGACAAACGTCCACCCAGGAAATTCATTCTATACACAGATGAAAGAATTTGTATTGCAAGCAATGTTTGTTACTCAATTATATACGCTTAAACGGCTCAACCGATTTGGATGAAATTTTGCACGAAGATAGTTTATGGCCTGGATTAAAATATACGATAGTTTTAATCCCGGGTCCTCGCAGACGAAGCCGCGCGGGGAAGCTAGTATTAGTATAAAATGAAATACACAGAACTTCTACTAATTCTAGTGATAACATTAGATAGTAGTTACTTATATAAGTTTTGGCCACATTTGACTACAACTTCGGGTTTTTTTTTTTTTTTGCCTTTCACTGTACTGTGAAATCACTTTAGAATACCTCTGTATTAAGGTAAATAGTAAATACCTACCAGGGATGTGCGAAGCTGTGTTTTCTTATATTTGACACCTGCGTGCCAAGCATGCGAGGTGACAAATACTTTACTTCAATTCAGTACTTATTAGCCTCATTTGAAGAATTCCCTCGATTTCTCGAGGATCCCATCATCAGACCCTGACCTGATGACCTGACCTGGGAAAGATACTCATCCAGTATCCGTTTAGGCAATTTTTGAATAATCATGGTAAAACGCCAACACAGTTAACTGACCATTCTGTATTTAAATATAACCTTATTACAGTGCATGGATGGTCAGTTAGCTGTGTTGTCGATACATAACTACAACTTAGAAAAGTTGAGAAACCCCCGAAATTTTCATTTCAAAGTCCAATATCTCAAAAACGGTTGAACAGATTTTCATGAAACATGGCTAAGAACACTCGGGATAAAATTATTTATGACACAAAAAAAACTAAACGAAAATAAGTTCATCCGTTTGGGAGCTACAATAACACAAACAGATACACAGATACACAGACAGACACGTTAAACTTATAACACCCCTCTCTTTGCGTCAGAGGTTAATAAAAAATAAAAGATTCCTACGAATTGAGAACCTCCTCCTTTTTGAAGTTGCTTAATAAATCAGTTATCAGTCGGTTTATCCCTATAATTACCTAAACTTAATATAACCATATAATATAATATAACCTAACATGTATTCTTTTAGGCGATATTCAGTGTCAGACAAGACACGTGTCTAACGTGCCTTATTAACGTCGTCTGGAAAGCATATCCAATGTCGTACAGCATCTGCCGATATTGGAGTAATGCAGTAACCGCCCACGCGTTTTATACTGCTTCACATTAAGGGGATGCCTTGATTTGAGTCGAACACGCCCCCTAGACAGAGACACGCTGATGCCTTCCGCGCACGAGGAAAAGAGATGTAACACTCTTCGGGAATGGCTTTTTTGGACAAATTTCGATAAATACCTACCTTTGTGAAGTTTTATAAATTTCATAAAGTGAGATTTTAGATGAGATAAAATACTATAGTATTAACTTGATTGTGTCGTAAAATAATGTATCGTTTAAGTAGGCTGAGTAAAAAAAGGAAATTACAGACCCAACTTTGGATTTTTTTTCTATCGAGGAAATTTTAAGCAATCATGTATCCATAAAATCAGATGAACAATCATATAGTCAAGAGTCATATATCTGAAAATCAGACCTTATTGTTTCTTAATCAAGTCAGAACAGCGTTTCAAAGCACGCGATAATTTCCAATGCACCGCCTTAAGATAGCAGTAGGTAGATCAATGCGCTCAGTTGAAGCGGGGATTGGGATCCTGAATCAGGGGATTTAAGTTACTAATCGGACTCTCCTAATAGTCTTCGCGTATTTATGCATCTATATGAACGAATATAATAAACAGTACGACCGTCCGCCTTTTGAGTGGGTTTTGTACGCTAAGGCTCATTGTAGCCACACTTCTTAATTTTTTTTAACCGATTTCAAAAAAGGGTGGTTCTTAATTCTTCGGAATCTTTTATTTTTTATGCAGGTTCCCCAATTACTCGAAGACGCCTGGACCGATTTAGAAATAGGAGGAAGAAGTATTTTTTTTTACATTCATTCCTAAAAAAGAAATCCTTGTTAATTAATATTATTGTTAGAAATTACTGTAACAAATTGATTGGATGTAGGTACCTGACGAGCTTTCTGTGAATTCATTTTATTTATATACAAAGAACATTTGTAAAATATAATGTCAATTTTCAATAAGCAATAAATGAATCTAATCTAATCTACCAGTATCTAGACAAGGGCTATCATTTGGTGGGCATTTATTCTCTTATTTACCTATTTAAAAAACCATGTTAAAAACCTAACGACTTCCAATGAACCTTTTAATGAAGTACGGGTCTGTACCCACACAACACCTGTGTGTTTATTTCTAAATTGAAAATGATTGATACTACATAACACAACACACGAAAACATTACAACCGCAAACCCTTCAAAAACCCTCATCGTCGTCGGCTTGCCCGGAAAACTCCCCGATTGCGGGGTAAACTCCCCGGGTACGGGGTATAAATTACCCGGGAGCAGATAGCGTCGGGCGGTAATTGGCGCGCCGGGCCGCGACAAATCTGACGGCCATTTCCGGCCGGGGCGCTAGATGTGTATAGCGAGGCTGGGGTTAGTGCGGCCCAAGCGAAAGACTACATGGGATTTTAAATGAGGAAAGATCGGATCTTACTCACGACTTATCATGCTTTTAGTGTGGTATGGACGACCGCTTTAGCCTAGTTGGTAGTGACCCTGCCTACGAAGCAAGAGGTCCTGGGTTCGAATCCCGGTAAGGGCATTTATTTGTGTCATGAGCACGAATATTCGTTCGGATTTTGCTCCCGCTTTCGTCTTCGAGGTTATTTTTTTTATAAAAGAGAGGAAAAACTTGTTATTAAAACTTGTTTGTAAACTTTTATATGGACCGTCCTTTACTATACCTACTGTGGCCCAACATAAAAGAGTTCTTACTACTAAGAAAAACATAGGATTATGCGTTTTGCAGTTTATGCGTTTATACAGTATAGTTAAATTGTTTTATGAGCAACCAATTTATGTCCAAGAATTCGTAATTCAGATTTTTCGGATTTTTGATTAGTCGGATTTATAATTGGTCGGTGTAATGATATTCGGATTTTTGAAAATCGGTATTTTAATAATCGGGATTCGTATTTTTTATATTTCGGATTATTATTCAGTCGGACTTCTTATTATTCGGGGTATAGAAATTCGGAATTTTGATAATCGGAATTGTAACCGATAGACCTTTTGAAATTTCGGATTTATAAAAATCGGATTTATGAAGAATCGGAATAGTTATATTCGGAGTTGTAAAACATTCGGAATTATGAAAATCGGTATTATGAAATTCGTGATTCCGACAATCGGAATTTCGTTTTTCGTATTTATGTAGTGTACCCTTTCTCACCATATGGCGCATCACAAAGACCCCCCAAAGAATAAAAAATTAAAAAAAATTGCGGACAATCTTCCACAAATCGACCTAGTCCCAAACTAAGCAAAGCTTGTACTATGGGTATTAGACGACGATAAACATACTTATATAAAGATATAAATACAAAACATCCATGACTCAGGAACGAATATTCGTGCTCATGACACAAATAAATGGGGTACACTACATAAATACGAAAAACGAAATTCCGATTGTCGGAATCACGAATTTCATAATACCGATTTTCATAATTCCGAATGTTTTACAACTCCGAATATAACTATTCCGATTCTTCATAAATCCGATTTTTATAAATCCGAAATTTCAAAAGGTCTATCGGTTACAATTCCGATTATCAAAATTCCGAATTTCTATACCCCGAATAATAAGAAGTCCGACTGAATAATAATCCGAAATATCAAAAATACGAATCCCGATTATTAAAATACTGATTTTCAAAAATCCGAATATCATTACACCGACCAATTATAAATCCGACTAATCAAAAATCCGAAAAATCTGAATTACGAATTCTTGGACATAAATTGGTTGCTCATAAAACAATTTAACTATACTGTATAAACGCATAAACTGCAAAACGCATAATCCTATGTTTTTCTTAGTAGTAACTGAAGATCTCGAATCAGAAGCAAGTAAGTTACAAAGGTCTCTTTTATGTTGGGCCACAGTAGGTATAGTAAAGGACGGTCCATATAAAAGTTTACAAACAAGTTTTAATAACAAGTTTTTCCTCTCTTTTATAAAAAAAATAACCTCGAAGACGAAAGCGGGAGCGAAGCTCCCGCTTTTGTCTTCTAACCTATCCGCGATCCGAGTCGGTTTTGCCACCAAGTAAGTCCCTGTTCCCTACTGCCTACGTGAAAACTTGAACTTTATACACCATGCTTATGAACAATAAAAAGTAGATTCTAAGCAATAAGTAAGTGAGGTTTCATAGAACCGACTTTTGACCGATGAGGGGCCGCGATGCCGAGGGAATAAAAAAACAGTCGGTTCTGGCGCTTCGCCGGCCGCTACCGCGGCACGCTCGCTTCGCTCGCTCGGCTCGGGCGCTGTAGGGTCACAGTTAAACCTAACACTCCTCCACGCTTCGCTCGTCGTCGCACCTACCTGGACTCTGTGAAATGTTTTTTAACGGTTTTTTTTTTGTTTTAACATTATTCGTTTAATAGTTGTTAGGCCTAGTGAAAGATTTGACAAATTGTCAGTATGCCAAAAGTAATTTATTATAAATATATTTATACTTTATAATAATTCTGCCAAATGAAACGTTGTCATACAAAAATTTGCTAATAGTTGGTTGTCAAAGTGAACCATCGGCGAAATGTTGGTTGGCAAAAGAAATTCGAACAAATAAAGTTCGGGGAAAAGGCAGAACACCCGTAATTTTCGGATTTTTTATTCCCCGTGTATGACCCGTGATGGGAACACCCAAATACTCCGAAATATTATATTCCGAATTTGCTAATTCCGATTTTCAAAACTCCGAATTTCATAATTCCTAAGAGATAAAATTCCGATTATTAAAAACTCGAAGTTCATTATCCCGAATATTAGATTTCCGAATTAGCAATGAAATTTCGGAAAATTGATAATCGGAATACTGTTTTTCGGGCCAATGATATTTCGCGCTTTTGATTGTTCGGAGTTATAAAAATCGGATAAACAAACTATCGAGATTTTGTAATTCGGCAAATTAAAATTCGTGTTTTTGAGTAATCGAAATTATAAGTCTTAGGAATTATGAAATTCGGAGTTTTGAAAATCGGAATTAGCAAATTCGGAATAAAATATTTCGGAGTATTTGGGTGTTCCCGGTGAGAAAAGCTCCGGATAGTGTTGTGATTTAGTCGTAAAGACCAAGACTAGCGTTATGCAGTACCTACTGAGAAGACTCGCGTTAGCCCCGACGGCTCGAGTCTTTCAAGCTCGGCCGAGCTCTAACTCACAACACTAGCTCAGGAGTATGCATTCTTATGACGGCATTATCATCTCGTAACCAAACAGTCCCTTGGTTACGAGATGAGCTAAGCTAATCAACGCAGTGAACGGTATATCTTTAAAGGTTGGATTGTGAACTAGAGTTATAAGATTTATCTGGAATCTGTTTGCGAACAGACTGACCCTGCTACTTGTTGATGATGTCCTGACCGATTTCCACAGCAACTGTATGTTCTGGATTACCAATATGACTCTTCTCTGGTGCCCTTTATCTTCTCTCTCTCTTATCTATCTCGCACTCCGGGCAGGCTAATTGTTAATGAATACCTCACCGACGTAGTTGCATTGGATGGTTGCTGGTGGGCGAGACTTGAACTCGTCTCACCTTTATTTTCACGCTAAAGAGTCATTGAGTCCTCTTTCATCCATTCCCTATAAGACTATTATCTACTATGAAGTAGGTACTCGAAACTAATGGGAAATACAAAATTAGTAAGTAAGTGTAGGTATTGTGTAACCCTCTGTACTCTCATCACTTGCACCGCACCTCGAGAGGCGTCGGGGCGCGAGCCTGCGCGCGCACCCCGATAGGGTGACAATGATGTCTCGCCCGGTCCGGATAAAACAGCGACTTATTCGGGGTTACTGATTGATCACTATCGCTCCCAATTGCGCTTTAAATCGCTCCTGTGGCCTTGGTGACAATGATCAGTGGGGGGGTTACCGCGATATTGATGATGGCTACTGTCAGGACAATAAAAAGGGTCCTTGAACTCCTTCCGGAAATCGTTTGTCGAGTAATAATCTAGAGGTAATCGTGTCACGATCGAAGCATTTTCAACTTACACCGTCATTATTTTAGGCAAATTACAGATGACATATATCGGACGTTCCAATATACTTTTGTTAAGGAACCGATTTTCGGTGTGACCCTTGATTCCATGTATCAGCTCTCCTCTATAGAATGTATCATTGATGAGGACTATTCCCGGAGTTACACAGGGACGGAAGAGGACTCGTCTACGGATAAATCCGTCCGAAAGGCCGGGTTTACGAGCGCGCCCGGGCGGTACATCAGCGTTAAGAGGTCGTCCATAAAACGGGCCATTTATGGGAAGTGTACTGCAGTGTGGGAGCGCTTTATGAATATTTTTAATAAACCTTGACTCTATTAGTGCTGTATTTTAGACGATGTCCGTTTTCGAGCAAGTGTTACGATGACGAAATTATAAATGAACCGGAATGATACATGATGACTTCAACAGAAAATATACTGGCTGATGAACAAGGAAAAACTGAAGGTCCCATACATAGTAGCAAGGTGTTACATATATACTAGCAAGAATTCAGGTTTATTGGTATGAAAATCCCTAAAGAAATCATATCCAAAAAGAGCCCAAAGAGATTGGGTAGATTCCTTCAATTTGTCATGTAGTGCCACGATATCCCTCGTCAAGCGGCTAACCATCTGTCAAGAGCAGCCCCCGCGGGGACGATTATCTACGGGTGACCCGGGCGCGTCAGATCGCCTATTGTGTTTTCAAGTTAATACATCTATATTGTGATCTACAATGGGATGGCGAAAAGTCGGGAGTACCGTAGAAGACGGATGGCATCAAGACGTTTTATTTATAAACAACTTGAGGAGTGCTAGAAGACGCTCAATGGGATTCTAAACAAAGCGTTTCTCATCTGTAACCATCAGGACAGTCATTCGACCAGATCAGATAATTTTATATGTGTTCTGTAAGGTAAGGTAAGGGAGCGACACCGGTGCGTAACGCTGCGTACCTATATCCCTATATGCGTGCGTGTCGTATGCGTCACGTCTTATTCATGTATTTTGCTGCGAAGTGGTCGCTCCCTAAAATATCTCAAATCCATCACAGCAAAGTCGATGAAATTCTTGATTTCGCATGATATCAAAACTCCTCTTGTAAACGGTGCTCCAAAATCTACGGAACTAATCCCACCGTACTCGCTCTTTTGGGGTGGAACCGGCGTTGGACTAATGACGTCACGGCGTCTCCATCGCTGAGCCGATGACGTCATCAATCACGTTGTCACCGCGACGTCACGCCGGCTCGGGTATTAAGACCGTTTGACCTTTCAGGTTGGATTATTCAGGGAGGGATGATTACCTGCTGGGAGGTGGCGATGTGGACTGAAGTGTTTTCTGACAGATATTGCATTATCTCCTTCCATTATAATGTTTAGTTTATTGGCAAGCTCAACGCAAAATTAACGAGCTCTGCCAAACAATGAACAATAGTGCATAAAATGATTCCCAAACTAATTCAGTATGACGACTAGAATGCATTAGAGGAACCCCAAACCAGCATTGCATAATGCATATGAATGACGACAGAATATTGCGGGCCAATCCTGTTGGGCATACAACGAAACGCAAAGTCTAGGTTACTGTCGCTTCCTCCAAACTCAACCTATTTGTACCATTTTTGCAACACATATAAATGAAGAAATTGTCTTAAGAATGCCCGCAGATTACAGCCACGCGACCACTTAACGGTGGCAGTGCGTCGATGGTATCTATACAAAATGTATGAAAGAACTCGTCCGCAACTTGTCGCTCAATGTGAGGTCGCTCTAAAAGGATAAGTTGAGATGGCTTTTCGGAATATGAAGCACTTCTACCACACGTCTATCGCTGCGTAGCTTTCAACTACTTAGATACATACCTGGATGGTTGAAGTACGGCGCGCCGACGCCGATGGGATGCGGTGCACGATAATCCATTTTGCACTACACTGCACACATAGTTCACACAACGACACTATCTGTGCACTCGCAGCGACATATTTAGTTACACATTTAGTTCGACGTCGGAGCAAAGTTTACTCAGTTCATTTATTTCGAGTTTGTACACCACTGTAATTCGAAGACAATAGTATTATACTAAATTTATTATTACTTCAAAAGAAAGAAGGCAAAAAAATATGCCTAATGAAGAAAATCCCATTCAAATATCTCAAAAAATTACGAAACTACAACCGTTTTAATGTTGCTTGTTAGAGAGAGAAAAAGCTAGAAGATCGTGACGTCACGATCCTCGAGCGTCATAGTAAATGAGAATCGTTTCATATGAAGGTGCCTTTGTGGAAAAGGGACAGAACATAGCCCCTCTTAAAATTTTGAAAACTATAACTTTGTGATCATTTAACCTCTTGCGTCTTTCTTCCTCTTTACTCCATTTGACTTCATTTTTAATCCTTTTTCAAGAAAATACATCATTATTGATTGCTTTATTTAGCGTCTACACCTATTCAAAATGGTTTTCAGTGTAAAATTGAAGGATCCGAACCCTTAAATTTTACACTGACTACGCTACACTACGACTACTACAAGCAACCTTCAGGACTACGAGAACTACGAGAAGTGTACAATTGTAACTTGTACATTCGTAAAACGGGCCACAGATGGAGCAATTAGCGAAATGCACCGCTCGATTCACCTGTCCACTTGATTATTTATGAGTCCGATGTACGAGTGAAGGAGAATGGCCGCCGGCCGACGGCCGCTACATAATGCCAACAAGGATGATAAAACTCTACTATACAATGCTTCGATACAGTTTCACGGACTTTTAAACGAGTTGGGTTGGCTGAAGGACGGCATGCTACACATCTGTACAGAATGCAGAGAAATTCCTTGCCAACCTTTTCAGAGATTTTGTTGCTCAAGTTGTATTGGTTGTTTCTGAAACCATGTAAGAAAATGTCAACTGTCTCGTATTCTTAAAGATGTCCATGTTAGTTTTTCCCCACAGTCGCACTCGCCTCATAATCGGGTAAATTTCTAAACATTCACATCGTGGAGATACAAACGCAGCCGCAGATGCGCTGTGCCTGTGACATCCAAAAATAAAAGGGTATGAAAACACAGGAAACCATATGGGAATAGGCAGTAAATAATGTGTTTTCGGTATAAACAATCTTGCAAAAGCCAGTGATTCGGCCGGTATAATTGAAAATGTGAGCAGCTGCCGCAAATCTGGGGTCAGGGCGGCAAAAAGCCGTCCTGATTTTCCCCGATTTCTAAAGGACCTGAAAGCCTTCGTAGCTGTAATGCTCATACACCTTTATGGTTCGTAATACTGGAAAGCCTGATAGCAGCTGGAAAAGTCTAACAACCCTTGGCACACTATACACTCGTGACTTTCTGGTTTTGTGAAGGACCGAGCCGACTCACTTTTATCGAATCGATTAAAACAACGCTCGTTGTGTTTTTAACGAAGCGAAATGGAAATGAATGGCCACCGATTAGGGAAAAGGATAACGTAGAACAAATCATACACATCGCGAGTATTATGCTGTAATACAAATTTGGCGGGCATGATATTCGGTAGAATACGGTGACCTGAAGGTCAATAGGTCCTACAAAGGGGTTTAACTAGAATATTTACCTAACGATATCAAGATCTAAATTTATATTATAGGAAAATTTTAAAATTCAAATTATTCAAAAAAAATCCTTTATTTTAAATTTATAATTATAAGCAGCGTTACTGCTTAATACAAAATTAATTTAGAACCTATGGGGTGGCGCATCGTTTCGTTACTGACGATTTCTCAATATAATTTAAGACGTTGGTGCCGTAAAGAAGCCTAAGTCTTCTGGTAGATGTCGCTACATGGAGGCATGCTAAGGCGTTGTAAGAAGGAACTGATTCAAAGATTTAGTGGCCGAGACAGATTGTTCCGATAGCTCTGTTGTTTATTAGCGACGGGCCATGAATGCCTGCGGTCGCCGGTACGAATCCGCCTCGTAGAATTAAATTTTTCCTTTAATTTAAATTTATAATTTCGTTAGCAGCGTTACTGCTTAATACAGAATCGATGGCAAGATCCTCGTTTTAAAAATAAATAATGCGAAATAAGGTGGCAGCATGGAGCGACTTCTTTTCAGAGGTGAATCTAAACAGTTTCTTTACAAATAACCATTGATAAACCTATTCTCATCTGATAGGAAATAAAGATACACCTAAAGCTTTTTGTTTGTTTTATGTTGCAAAATGCCGAATAAATGATTTATCTATCATCTATCTAAAGACGAAGCTCACAGGTTCAGTCTCCTGAAAAGCAAAACACAAATCATCTAAAGAACATATTGATAAAAAGCCTAAAAATCCTGAATAGTCCTAGCAAATCTCGCCAAAATGGAAACCCTATGAATAACCAATAAGCCGTGAATCCGCCGACAAGATAGTATTTTTGGCACCAATGAGAAACATGGAAAGTACGGCGGGTTTTCAGAGTTACCAATTAGGCTGTCGATAAAGCTAGACTATCTTTTTTTTATCCCCCATCTCCACTTTGCTCAGTCCTTGACATCTAGACTGTATTATAACAGTCGAAGAGACTGAGCAGCATTGCTGTAAGTAGAAGCTATTTTTAGTTTTATTACAAGATGAAAAAACGTACGCCTTGTCAGCATAAAAAACCTATTCAGCTCAGTGCGGAACTTAATAGGCAAGTAGCAGAGACACGCCAGTTCAGAGGCGTGGCTAAAAACGGTGACAGTTCAGGAAAAACTATTCAATATAAACTTCAGCGATTGCAGCTTTAATGGAAGCGATGAAAAAAAACGCAACGGCATGGGAGCGGCGCATGTCAAACGGCCCGAGTTTGTCTAACCGAGCCCCGGAAGAACCGATACGATGCGACACGATAAAAAAGACCGGGTTGCACTCCGGGAGTGCCGGCAGAAGTGAAAACTCAATAACATTGTAACAGATTTTCGATCAGGTCACGTGACATCTTACGGTGTCACCCTAAAAATGAATTTGACGCAAATTTATAAACAATTATCAATTAGGTACTTAGGCGGACGGGCCGCGGGCTCGTTGGGCGGGTGGGTTACCAATAACCAATACCAAATTGTTTTTGCCATTGCTAGATATTTTTTAAAGTCTTATCTCTTTAGGAATAACGTCTAAATTCGAACTAATCGAATTTACAAGAACAGCAGACGGCGGTGGCGACCAAAATATCAATTTGTTTTTGCCGTTGGTAAATATTTTTCTAAGCTTTATCTCTTGAATAACGCCCAAATTCGAACTATTCGAATTTTCTCAATAGCAAAACGGTGCCTTCACGCACCACGCGTTGGTATTATTACAAATTGATTTGCAGCATATGCTATTGCTAAAAGTGTTTAACGGCTTTATACTCTTACGAATAGCGTTCAGTTTTGAATGAAGTCGAATCGGCTAGCAGCAAAAAGTGACCTCCTTCACATCTGACGTCACAGAACTCTGTCGCGTATTTATCAATTTTTCCCCATCCCAAAAAGTGCTCAGCGCCGCTAAAGAAGTTTTCACTTCAAAAATCACGATGCTGGTAAACAAACGTAAGGCCCGCCTAGTGGTAAGCCGACTCGGTAGCTTACTGACGCTTGCGACTACATAGGAATCATGGTTAGCTTATGTCCACCAGGAAGGTCCATTTTATATACCAGAAACATATTTTTGAACGCGAATTAATATTACCAGAGCGCAGCCCCAATACAAAGCCACCATCTCAGACTGTTCCTCTTCATAATATTAGTATAGAAGTATACATAGTATAGAAGTAAGGATCCATGCTACGGTCACAGGATAAAACCCCCCAAAGATCCAAATCCGGCTAATCCGCCAGAACCGTATTTACAAACAAGAGTAGAACCGAGCGGTCGAACGCACGCTAAACGTCTAAAGAACCGTGTCTTTTCTACTGGAATACAACATCTGTACACGGAGCAGGGCGCCTTCTTCACATTTACCGAGCGCCACAAGAGAACCAGTTAAGACTGACCTATGATTAAGCAGTTGTTAAGAGTCTCAGGGTGGAGTTATGCTGGTGGGTGGAGGCGAGTCTGTGAATAGACAGTCTCGCGGGAGCACGGGGGTCAATTGAGATGTTTCTGGAGGGGCTAATGTGCCGGTGTATTTGTGGCGCTAATGAGATTATGCCTTTAAAACTTGAGTTTTATTACTCTTTTGCGTTTTAAATGGAGTTTTGTGAGGCTCCTTTGAAATTTACATTAGGGATTCAGCGGCAGACACACATTAGACTCGCTGAAGTAGACTTCAGTGAGCAGTAAAAACTGGTCGTGTATAGTCTAATTTAGGGGTAGGACCTATGCTTATTGCATGCTGGCTGGTAATTTATAACTAATCCGTAGTAGTAGTAGAGAGTAGAAGCTTGCCGAGCAACACGACGTATTTCAATTGTAAGTGGTTTTTTTCGATACTTTTTTACGTATTGACACAGGGCGCTTGTGCAAAGAACCAATTCAAGAAAAACATTTTAAGAACGCTTAGTAGCTTCTCCTTCTTATTTCCTGGTAACATGTGCGAATGAACGCTTCAGATATTTAAAGCTATTAATTCGTTTCACGGCACGTCTGGTTTCACATCAAAGTGCAGATCATTTTATATCCCCTCCCACAAACATGATTAAGTATTGACACACAACCTCACGTCAGACATAATTATCCAAGCACATCCATGTCAATAAACGCCCACATCGATAAACCACTCACATCACTATTACATATTTATTAACCATCGATGTTTTGATGCAACACATCACTAGTCCGATGACATAACGCGACGTGCGTACGTCCCGAACGGCGCGCGGCGGCCGACTGAATACACAAGCGTCTGTGATTGTTGCGCATGCGTCAAAATGTAATACAAATACCGATGCAAAGTGCACTTTTAGTGCTAAAGATTAGGGTTGAATTTGAGTTGAAAACGGTTACAGACACCTGTATATGCTGGTACGGGTCGGAAGTAGGGCTCCCGCTACACGTGTTAACCCGCCCGCCCGAATACCCGTGTTCTTAAGCCCGCGGTGCTAAGCGCCCGTTCTACACGGACACGCCCGAACCCGCCCGGTCCGCGGGCGGGTACCCGGGTACCCGTGTACCCGTACACACGTACCCGCGGGTTCTAATTACACGCGGGTTCGGACCGTCCGTGGCCGTTCGAGTTGAGGCAAATAGAATATAATTATTTCATTTTACTCTATTGGCATTAGCAACTCTATGGGTTTGGTGTGTATGATGTTGTTTTATATTAGGTATGTGACAAAAGAAAACATCGCAGGAAGCCCATGTTTACTCTATTGCGTCATAATCCTACTAATATTATAAATGCGAAAGTTTGGATGTTTAGATGTTTGTTACTCAATCACGCTTAAACGGCTCAACCGATTTGGATGAAATTTTGCACGAAGATTTTAGCCTGGATTAAAATATAGGATAGTTTTTCGAGAGAAGTCGCGGGCGGAAGCTAGTATTGTATAAACCTAGTATTTTATTTAATGATTGCCCAACAAAGGGCACGCAAACTGTTTAACTTTTATTAATAGCCGCTTAAAGATATGATAGCTTAACAAAAAGAGTAGGTAAGTAGAGTCAGCCAAAAAAGTGTTCTACCGCTTTTCGACTTTATTGCATGCAAAATAAGGTCCAAAAGTGGTAGACCACTTTCTTGGCTGGCTGACTACATGAGAACTATTTAATTTTAACGGAGCGCTTATTGTATTGTACAGTCGAGGAAATTTAATGTTTAGCACTTTTGATCCTTAACGTCATTCAAATAGAGTTGACATTTGCCAATCCTTCATTTACTTCGACCGTACATGCCATTATGATTCTAAAGAAGGGACTGAATGTGGTATCGAAATTAAGGTTTTTAATTAACGGTACTTAATAAAGGTATTGCAAGGTATACGGTTTTAAACCGTACCTTTACTCACGAGGTTGAATATGAGCACCGAATAAAGGCACTGAATCAAAACTATACTTGCAACATTATTCTGCGTACGATACCTATATAAAGGATACAGTAATCATTTCAAAAGAAAGGTAGGAAAACGATATTGTGACAATTTGCTACAGCTTCAAAGTTTACCGTTATCATTATATAATACAAGTACGAGTACTCGAACAAAACGATATTGCGACAATTTGCTACTGCTTCAAAGTATAGCGTTATCATTTAAAAAAAAAGGTACTCGTACTAAACGATATTGCGACTATTTTGCTACTGCTTCAAAGTATACCGTTATCATTTTAAAATAAAGGTACCTACTCAAACAAAATGATACGTTAACTTTTACGTTACCGATTCAAAGTATGCCGTAATTATTTCGATATCGGATAACGGTAACGTAATTTAAGGGTATAGTATATCCGAAACTAGAGTAAATTCTATCAAATGAATGCAAGCAAAAAACGATTTTGTGCTCTCATGATAAAGTAGTTTTCTGCTTGCGTTTTTGACAGGATTGTATCTTACAATTTCGGGCGTACATCGTTGATGTAGTTTAAAGAGGTAAAAATAATTTGCAGTAATTGCAGCAACGAGATTATAATTTGTATAGGCATTGTCAGTGTCTTGCAACTTTTTTTGGATAAACCCAAAATTCTTAGCGGGTAAACTATTGATAAACAAGTCGATGAATTCCAAAGCAATATTAAGTTTTATGCGTTTGCGATAAAGTCGAAATTTCAACAAAAAAATGGAAGCTAATCTTAAGACTCCTGAGTTTCCTTTGTTTGTTTTGTTCGTCGCCTGTCGGCGAAAAGGGTTTTATGGCATTACTTTCAAATAGGCACGAACTTCATCGTTCTAAAGCAGGTAATAATTCTTTATCTGTTATCTTCGCCGACCTGAGCTATGGTGTTTTACCGCTGAACGGATATATTAGGGAGGTGGAAGGGGTCACACAATACTAAATAGTTTTAGGTATGCAAAATTTAATAAATGCAGTAAAGTTGTGTGATTTGCAAGTTGCAGAATATTATTTAGCAAGCAAATAAAGATTAATAAGAATGCCTGAGACTTGGCTCTACGAAATATCTAACAATTTTTTAAGGTAGAAGAGTTTTGAGACTTGGCCTCTTTTTTCCATGAAATGTTTTTTATGGGATATTACTATCATTTAGTACATTTGGTTTAGCTATTTACTATGCTCGCCTCATTACAATGATCTGCAATAAATATTTATACCTATGTTATTGTTCAACAGTTGTGATTAAAAAAAATTACATAATTTTCTTGCGATTTTCTTAGTTTTTTTTCTGTCAGATACTGTAGTGTTATATTTAATTTGTGATATTGAGAGTTCGTAAAGGCCCACACAATCTGAAATAAATGTGACCAATTCTTAATAGATACATGCTTTTTAATAACTGATTCCTTCCCTTTGTGAGGTTATAAATAAAAGGTCGTGCTAATCTCGTCATTATTTCTAACATCTACAATAAGAGCTGGTAACTATTCTGGTTCAAAACCAAAACTAGATTAATGCTACTACATTATTTTTCGCATTTTAAGCTCAAATAAAAATATTAATTTTCAGTTACCAAGCAGGCATTGTATATACTCGGTATATTTCAAATTTCATTCAATTTGAATCAGTGGTTAAAGAATTACAACAGTCAAAGTTTCTAAATTTTGTCACTCACATACACACTGACCGATCAACAAAAGCGCTAATTTAGAACAAAATTAGTGTTAAGTGTTTGAATCAAGGTAAAACTAAAATATTTTGCAAATTTCGGTCCAGATTTCTAGATACGCATAAATAACTTTGCCAGCCCATATAAATATATAGGATTACTAAGTTACATTTGCAGTGAGTGGGAGAAAAAATTAAAAAGCAAGAATGAGACTGCAGTTATATAACACAATAACCTACACAAAGAAGTGAGATGCCATAAAAAAACATTCAATGTAAAAAAGAGGCCACGTCTCGAAATTCTTCCACCGTGTGACTTGGCAATCACACAATGCTGCATAGTTTTAGGTGTGCAAAAATCCATAAATGTAGTAAAGTTGTGTGATTACCAAGTGGCAGAATTTTATTTAGCTAGCAAATAAAGAAAAATAAGAATGCCTGAGACTTGGTACTACGAAATATCAAAGTCGACGACCGCTTTAGCCTAGTTACTAGTGACGCCGCCTACGAAGCAAGAGGTCACGGGTTCGAATCCCGGTAAGGGCAGTTATTTGTGTGATAAGCACGAATATTTGTTCCCGAGTCATGGATGTTTTTTGGTATTTTAGTATTTATTTATCTATATAAGTATGTTTATCGTCGTATCGTACCCATAGTACAAGCTTTGCTTAGTTTGGGACTAGGTCAATTTGTGTAAGATTGACTCCTAATATATTTATATTTATCTCACACAACTTTTTAGGGTGAAAGAGTTTCGAGACTTGGCCTTTTTTTTACATGGAATGTTTTTTTATGGGATAAAACTTACTAGCTTCTGCCCGCGACTCCATCCGCGTGGAACTCGTTTATATCCTATGTCCCTCCCCCAGACTCAAATCTCTATACCAAATTGTATCTAAATCGGTTCAGCAGTTTAAGCGTGAAGGGGTAACAGAAAGACACAGGCTTTCACATTTATAACAGTATGGATTCGTACTTTTTTTTAAATCTGAATTTGAGAAGGCGAACTTTACGTACTTTGTTATAATTTGTTACATTTATTAATCTGCTATTTTTATTCACAAAAAAAAAATGTTATAATTGCAAAGCTACGAACACTCATTTAGTACTTGTATGTACATTCTTAGAACTACGGGATAGTTCCTAGCTTCACACCTCAAGGACGGGTAGTACTACCCGCGTGTAATTAGCGCACGGGTACCCGTGTACACGTGTACACGGGTACACGGGTACCCGTGCGCTAATTACACGGATCCGTTCGGACCGGTCGCTTAAACCCGCGGGCGTGTTACACGGGCACGGGTACCCGACACGAATACACGAAACCCGGACACGACCGTGAGCCCTAGTCGGAAGTCGACGGTACAGTGTCATTTCCACTCTTTCCACATTACTTCCCTAATAAAAATGAGATTTGGCCCGCAGACGTGCATCGGCGGCGCGATTACGCCTGCATCCCCCTCGTTGGAACACTTAGATGTTCTTCAGAGGCAGTGGGAATCAGGGGGGACGTATTATGGCGTAAGTGTCGAATGCGTTTAGGAACTTTTGAACGGCTTAGAATATTGATTGAAGTTTCTTTAAAAAAAATCATTTTTGGTACAAGCTTTTATTGCCGACTGTACTTTTCTGTATACCATCATCAATTACTCATTGAGACGAGTCTCAAGAACCCAATCTCAACGGGGTTACGTCGGTTAAATACTGAATTCCCATGGCCACCTTCTTTCTACATCATCAGATCAGCTCGATGGTACCATAATATTGAATTGTCATTACCCAAAATTTCAGCTCAATCGGTCACCGGGAAGTGGGTCAAATTTAACTTGCAAGATTTGTCCCATACCAACATACTAACAGGACAAGTTAAATAAAAGCTTGTAAAAATTTCAGTGTATAAATGCTATGGAACAAAATTAGTGTTCCAGTTTTAGTCGTTGTGTATTTTAAGGGTCAGGCTAGCTTAGTCAGGCTTTTATCCTCGTTGAAGACTAGAAGAAATATATGCGGGGCTCACTGTCAACCTTTTATAGTTGGAGAGGCACTTATACACAAAGTTATACCGTCCAGGAATACCACGGTAGACATCCATTTTATTAAATCTCACAACCAACTATTAGTAACACCGCAATTCAGCGTCAGATCGATAAAATTACAAGAATACGCCATCTTTACGGACAAGCCAACATGGCATAAATGTCGGTTAGAAAATACGAAGAACCGTCGATTGTAAATAAATAATATCCCAAGCGGTGATACGTCGCAGCTGCCGTCTCACGCGTTATACTTACAACTTATAAATAGAGCCATCATCGACATGTGCGGCTAATGAAATGGATTTACGATGGTTGAAAGTTACACAACCTGACGATATCACACGCTATACATGACTTTTACAGCTTTTACTTCGCGCCTACCAACCGCCTTTACTTCACAATTTGACAAAAATGCTGAGTTCTAGTAAATGGTCTGCCAAAAACGTCATCATATCAGCCGAAAGACGACCACTGCTGGACATAGGCCTCCCCCAAAGAGTGCCAAAGCGACCGGTCCTGCGCCACCCACATCCAGCGGACTCCCGCAACCTTTACCAGGTCATCAGTCCACCTCAAAAACGTCATAATGTGTGCACCTTTATACCTAACATGGACGCAGGACCGGTCACTTTGGCACTCTTTGGGTGAGGCCTATGTCCAGCAGTGGACGTTTTTCGGCTGATGATAAACGGTAAATACAGTTCCAACCAAAATCTGGAAAATCTAACAGCAGAGGATGCACAGCTGACTAAGTTTGTAGATAGGAACATTTGATCGGAACAGCACAAATTGAATGAACCAAATCAAAATCACAATGTTCTCATTTAATCTCATAATGATCACTTTGATGAGATCGTTAACCGACGTGCCCAGTACGTGTAGCACTTGCTACAAAGTCGCGTCGCGCGCGACACAGTGACTCTTGTTTCACTAGCACTTATCAAATATAGAAAGAGCGTCAGTTGTGTTAGCCCCGCCAGTCCGTGTATTTCCTGAGCATGCCGCATGACAACATTCAATAGCAGTCGCTTTTGGGATGTTTAATGCCAACGTAGTACGGCTGAAACCCCGTGAAAGCGTCACAGCCCGGCAGCCCCCATCAATTAGCGTGCGCTCGCGAGCACGCGAGTGACCTCCCGGCTCGCGGAGGGGAGAGTCGGCAAACAGACTAAACAGAGAAAAACGTCCTCCCATCGACCGGGAGTGATGGGCTGATGGGCAATAGCGGCGCTACGGTGAGTATAGGTACCGTGGATGTATCAACAATGTGACCGGTTGTGAGCTGACGTTGAGTTATCAAATTACACGCATATTTAATAACTAGTAACTCAGTCAGTTGTAGAACACGCGAGCATGTCTTTTCTTTAATACATATTTATTAATTTCGAAAAATCGACAAAAAACTATATAATTATTAACCCTAATACAATTTTTGCAAGCCAGAAGGACGCTAGACGGAGATTAGAAATACCGCAGAGTTTCCCGCTTAAAATATTTGCTTGGTTCAACATCCGTATTAAAAACGAGATTCACCCCAGCGAGGTGCATCGCTAACGCTATTATCGTCTGCGTCGACCGCAACACCCCATCCCTTCTCGCGTCATATAATGAGGACAAAATGAACACATGGTATCTAGAGTAAACAGATTACATTATGTGATGGCCGAATAAGGGCGGGTTACATATTAGGATTACAGACCGATCAACGTTAAATGTGGCAGCTGTCATTCCATAAAAACTTGACAAACTTTACATGCATTCTAATTTTAAGGAACACCACGACGGTTTGGTGCAACCCAACCTTAAACCTAAGTATTAAATATTAGTAATTCTCATGAATGGGTTTTATTTAAGGTGTCGAAGACCAGCACGCTAATCGTGTTAACTATACGAACGCGCGTTAGGACGTACTTGTATTAACGGTTTTTGTCCGTGAACATTTTCAAGAAGTTGCGCGATTTTAAGAATCATCTATTCGAGACAAAAAAACACGATTCTACACCGGACTTAGCGACGCAACGGAACCACGCTGATTCGTCGCCTAAATAACTGGTTTTTTATTTTATTATTTTTTTACTACACACTTCAAGGTATTGTTTGCAACCTGAAAAATTGGTTTATTATTATTAAATAACCCTAAGCAACAGAAATTTAAAGCATGTGCCCCGACAGCTCATTAAGTGTAATGAACGTCTGCGAAACGAAGTATATATCAAAGTCACACCGAGCCAAGTAAATATCAGCCCTCCTATTCTGTAACTTGTTTTAAGCTCACCTCAACGCTCAAACTAAAATATATCTTGACACCGCGATGCGTAGTAACTAAGCGTAGGTAGAGGTCTAGTTCCGCGAGGGGTGACCGGCGAGGTGAGCCGCATTAGCGCTTAGCGAATTACAGCCCAGCGCTTCCACATAACGCCATCTACGTTTACATCCTCGCCAATATACGATACGCTAGGTACGTATACGATTAGCTAAACCCTGTCATACCCGAGCCAATATACGCGGTGCACTCGCAATGGCTACTGCGAATATAGGATTCCAGTTTGTGCTATTGCGAACTCGGGCGGATTATTAGGGGTTGGGGAGGGCGGAGAGTTAAGAATAGATTACAAGTAATATCAATATCTGAGGCACCTGTTTTGTGAGGAAAAGGAATATCTGAATCTAACATAACTACTGATCAAAATCTGTGATACATCCCGCTGCTGAACACAGTGACCTTTTATGCGAAATAATGACCTCAACTAAATCAAATATGAGAACCGTTTTATCCAAACCATATTAAATTTTTCATACTAAATAATTACTAAAATCGTACATAGCCATGACTAAAATAACACTTAATATGAACAGCACGAATTGTATATCGATAGAATCAATCCATCGACACCGATAAAAAGGTCGTGTCACATCACTCGCGGACTGATTCGTACCCGGGTATAGCCCGACATATCTGTAGTGTAGTGCATGCCTGTTAAACCTACTAACCACTGCGGTGGACGCATGCGCCCTGGGATAAAGCAGACCTATATGATACGAGAACTGGCAGCACCATGTATCAAACTTGTCAATGAAATTGCCACACTAAAAAAACTTACCTTAGACTAGCAGTGGTGATGGATACATTTTTGATGACTTACCTGTAATAGAAAAAAACATGATTAATTTAAACAGTGAGTTATCGTGAGTTAAAGCTCGACCAAGTCTTGAAGGCTCGTGTCGCTAAGGCTAACATCAGTCTTCCCAGTGCGGTAAAAGGCTAGTCTCACCTTTAACGGCTTCAAGGCTCGCGCGAGCTGTAAATCACTACACGAATACAGCGTGTCTCTGACTTTGGGGCTATAAATGCAAATGTCAATTATGCTCCTTAAACGGAACTACTTTTGCTCTACAACTTTTCAAAAATACGTTCATTTTATATTTTCATTATTCCATACAAATAAAATAAAATGTTCAATGTACATCATCCATTAGTTAGTTTTCATACTTGTCAGTGTCATGGATGTCAAATAATGAGGCCGTGTTTGCAATACATTGATGGTACAGTTAAAGTTCAAACACGAATAAATTATAGAAATAATAGTTATTTTACAAAGTTGCGGAACAAAAGTGGTTCAGTTTCAGGACCGTAATGGACATTTGCATTTAAAGCCCCTAAGTCAGAGACACGCTGTATAGCGCGTCAATTTCTATGCGTAATACAATTAGGGGTTAGTCTCGCCACTTTAGATTGCAAACATTTGATGTTGACATACCGTATAATTGTAACTCCCGACACAAAAAAAGCTTCAACTTTTCTAAGTTGTTAATTATGTTCATGTGAGTTTGTACCAAACAAACACTTCATATTTATATCAATAGGCGATGCTTTGTCGTAAAATGTATCGTCAAAGAACTTATAATATAATATGTACGTGGCGGGTCTATCGCATTCCTACGGCTAAGCCAGTGGCATCGCGTCTGGGAGTCTCACTCGCTACCCTAGACAGAAGTGCGAGCACTCGAGATTGCAATCATAGAATGTGGATATAGCGACTGTGTATTATTGGTATCGCGTTAAGTGAGAGGAGAGATATCGCGATTCGTGTTGGTAGAACCCTCTGCGGGACACATCGTGGCAGCGTTAGTCGGCTCTTGGCAATCACAGTTTCACGATCGCAATCACTAACTGAGGCATTATCGGAGCGTTTATGTATCAAGGGTAATTTCGTGCGATTTGTAAGTAACACTGAAATTGAGGTAATTATTAGTTGACCTTAATACGTTTTGTATAAATAGATTGTGGCTTACTAGCAAAGGGCCGAGACGAGTGGCGGATACAATATAGAATGTAAAAAAAAAGTACCTAATACGTTTAATATGAAAACTGAAAACACGTCTAAGCTAAAGATAACTACTGAACCTACTGATTAATATCAAGGGATTTTGGCCGATGTTTTTGCAGTATCGAGAAGTTAATTAAGAACGACACGGTTCAGTCCGGCGATACACTATGTGTAACTGGGGCGGACCCGATAACCACAAACCTGATCAGGGTGTGACAGCAGAGCAATGGATCCTATAAAGACATTTCTACGATAGTTCAATAGTAAATGTACTTAAAGTAAAAATCGATTTACCCGACTGCCGAATAAGGGGGTTTGTAGAGCAAGCTTAAAGGCTAAAAGTTAATCAAACTGTCTACCCAAAGGTTGTCTGCAAGAGATCGCTATTGGGCGATACGACCGCCTGTGTTTTACCTTTGTCTCCCGATATCTGTGTTTATTATTTTATACCTGTTTTATTTGTGAGAGGTGTGCAGTGAAGAGTATTTGTATTGTATTGTACACAAGAGATCATCTTATATATAGGTAATATAATTTAAAAAAAGTTTAAACCGACTTAATTCAGTACATCGCCAAGCATGAACTGCTTTCCGAGAGCGAATGCGTTGATAATTGCAGATAAAAAGCAAATGCAACAGTCACTCCAAAAAAAAACCCAAATCGCTTCAAGTGTGCCCTAGACAATTTTAAAAGTGTTCAATTTCCTCAGGGTACCGTCAGCCAATCCTGACCTGATGATCATGGGACCACCTGGGAAGGATACCCTTTCAAACAAAAAAATAATTTCCTAAATTTGTCCAGGCCTCTAATAAAAGATTCCGGCGAATTGAGAACCTCCTTCGTTTTTGAACTCGGTTAAAAATGAAAATCGAAAGATATACTCGTAAGCAAAGCACTTTATTCCCCATAAGTTATGAGGTAGTTGTTCACATATGATACGTGCAACCTGAATCGACTAGCGCGCTATCCCACCTGTCGTCTCGTCATCACTATTCGCCGCACAGAGCCCCGATAGAGCCGCGAAGGTATGTATACGCTCCGCTCGTCTGCTAATCACCAGGAAACTTTGCACCCCCACTTTAGAGGCGGGCTTATCGATAGAACCGCGATTAATAAGTTGCAGGATTAACTTTAACCTTAGACACGCGTTGGGGTGTAGATTGAAGGTGCTAGGCGTTCCAGGCGATATGAGGCCGCTATAAAACTTTGCCGTCAAAGCGCCTTTTTGTTGTCGGGGGTTTTTCAACTTTTCTAAGTTGTAGTTATTATCTTATGTTATGTTTCCACCGTGTATAACCTGTGCTTCGCAAATAAATTTTACTTTACTTTACTTGAACTTCTGATGGGTAATGGTTTTTTTTCATTGGGTGAACACTTATTTGGAGCAGCCCAATTGGGGAAATACTCCACCTTACCGAAGACACCCATGTGAAAACACAATTTGCTCTGTAGGCAGATGGTATTCAGTTCCTGATGGTGTGAAAGGTCGCCAGAACTCTCGTGGATGTTGTGATGAGAGTGAGGGACCAGAATTTGTCTCTAGCGATCAACACACCGAATCCTATCAATAAGTTCGAACACCCGTTTGTGGTTCCTCTGGAATGTTTGCATGCAATCAGGGAAGGCGTATGCTCGTTTTCCATGGTCGTGGTATTGAGGTTTTAACTGAAGTTTGTATGACTTTTGCCTAGAGCACAACAACATCTTCGCATCCACGCATCGATAGTGTCGCAGCACTAGAGGGGGGCAGCAGTTAGCATACGGGTCTTCAGCGCGGCCGCCGTGAATAATTCCGACCCCCGTTGCCAACTGTGTTGCCTTTAAATAAATTATTTATCCAACCTTCTTGGGTTTTATCGGCTGTTTGCGCGCTCTGGGCTGACGTTTCGGCTTGGCGCGCGTTGTTTATAAAGTTCGCTGTCAAACAAGACAGTTGTTTCTGAGACCCTGACAAATGCATGCGGATATATAACCGTAGGGTTTTCGGTGAGAAAATGGAGCCTTAGTTTTCTGACATGTTGCTATGTAGGAGTCAGTCGGCTAAGGTTTCAAAAACGTAGTGGTTACGCTCAACATCGGTGAATGAGTAAAATATTTCAAAAACCTGTAATGAGTTGTTTTCAGTGATCATGTTTTTTATATTATTTATTTTATAAAAGGAATTAGGGAAGTCCAGTCATCAAGAACAGGACATGATGTCACGATCCACAGCATTGAGGGAACCACTGATAATCTTGAAAAGTAATTGTATTTTGTAAAAGTAACAATGATCTGGATAATATGGTGCTCCTATTCCTACATTTACCTCAAGTATGTTGGCAGGCAGTAGGTACCGACTTGCGAAAGCACTCTAAAAGTATGCATCAACTCAGTCTTATGCAAGCTCACTAGTTCCATACTTAAAACTTGGTCGTAGTTGAACTTTTCTTGCATATTGGGAACCTCTTCATCAAAAGTCGAAGCCTGGAGGATTTACAAACTACTTTGTTGCCTGAAGTGCAAGGAAAAGTCGTTTGAAATGTTATTACCGTTCGTCTTATAGCGTTTACTTTGCTTCCTTATTGGAGCTAAAGCAGTGGATTGAATTTAAAGTTCACCAGTCGTCCGTCGTAGTCGTAGTCCTTACAGAAGATCCTCAAGTTTTGACAACAAACGTCTTAAAACCCGCCGGTTCCCTAGGAGCCGAAAGATTGAAGAATACGTACGTATCCGTATAAAACACCCCTCCACCCTCGATGCCTCACCCCCTCCAGTTGTACGGGAAATATGTAAATAACACAATCAGTGACATGTAAAAACTCTTCAGCGAGGGAGCGTTTCACGGTCGGTGGAGCGCGGGTTACCCTCGGGCGCGCCGCTTTAGCAAGAGCTTAGAGCGGTTACACGAGGAGACTTTCTACAGCGACACAGTACCTATCGATATAGAATATCTATGGCTAGAGGCGCACAGTCCCACGTTTGTATCGCCGCTAAAAGGCCCCGTGTAATTACATTGTTTAACGAGGGGCGTAAGTAGAATATAGCGAACAAGAGTCTATCAGAAGCCCGACCCCGAAGGCGGAGGGCTTTTGATGACTCGAGTTTGCAATATTGATTGCAACTGTGATTGTTCGAATCGCTGTTCAAACTGGACTACAAAAACATTGTTGGACAGTTTGAACTCATAGATGGCCTGTTCGTGCGACGTCCAACTAACCCCAGCTTTGAAGCCTGAATTCTAACCATCTTTTGCCACATTTCCGAGCAGTGACGTGAAAAATATATGTTTCATACAACCGCACCAATCAAAAATTGTCGAAATTGACAACTTTACTTCCAGATCAGTGCGAGTGGAGCGCGCAGCTTCAATATTTCAACGCAGTACAGTAGTATTCTTGCGGCGCGTGGCCAACTAGATTTTTTTCAACCAATCACTGAGCAGAATTCTAGTAGCGCTCGGCCAACTAGATTTGCTTACACCAATCAGATCCCACACGAGCTCATATCTCCCTAGAGAGTTATGAAAATCCATAACGACCGTGGGAACAATTTAGGCCATTTTCCTTCTGTATACAGGCATGGAATAACACCATTTACGAGCAAGTGTGATGAAAACGCTCTTATACCTTACAGAGCGCTTTGACTGGTCGAGAATATCGAGATGGGACTTACGAAGATTTCGTTAAGGTTCTTCTAAATTAGACAGACATATACTTAGAAGGGGCAATGCTTTTCGAGCAAATCGAAGCTAGCGGGTCAGGTCAAGAGTAACCTAAACAAACGTCTATGCCAATAGAACTTCGTGCAGGAAATCGTAGCAGAAAGCCGTGACCTTTGCTTACCGTAGGAAATAGGATTACACTTTGGTATTTAAAGACTACGTCGAAAGAACATTCGTTTTGACAACCAACATATTCTTTCATTTAAGGAAATCGAAAGACAGCTCTGACAAGTCATGGAGACGTGATATTTTGTGATTATTTTGGGTAGATTATATACCTTAAAGATGGTTAAGCTGTGTCAATATCAATTTTAACACAATTCTTTTGAATTTGAATGAATGGAAATAATAATGACTAAAATGGTAAATAATTAACGTTTCACTTAGAAATATTGGAGTTTGAAAGTAGCACCTGCATCAGATACAATGCTTAGCTGAACGGAGTTAAGCTGCAGTAGATTCGAGTCTCCGTCCCCGACACCAGCAAGGACGGGAAGTCATAACAGATAAGAGGATTGCCCGCAAAGCTGCTCGCTTTCCGAGTGGAAATATATTTTAAAAGTCAGAAATAGGTCATCCATTTGTTCTGTTGATTCTTAGAGTCTTTGACACAAAACCGTATTGGGCTTACTACGGGGTTAGTTTGATTTGTGTAAGATTGTCCCCTAACTGAATGAGCGAGCGGAGCGAACGAAATTCTCCGTTTCGGCTCTAGAGTTTCCATTTCTCAACCGATTCTCGTGAAATTATGTGAGCAGGTTCATTAATAAAAGGTTCAGTGTTATTTTTATATAGGTAGGTCTTTACATGCAGGTGTGATAACCCAAATTACTAAAGTGAATTCTAGCTACATTGTACAGCGGGCCAACGAGCCGGCAAACCCCGAGCCGTTGGGAGCGGAAAATGACCCACATTAAATAAACCCGACCGCGACCCCTCGTATTTCAACCTGTTCGCTCCTCACCCGACTTTATTAACTTGGAAGATATTTTCTATTATGCAAAAATTGCTGAAGTTTTTGCTCCAGGAGAAATGCAGCCTCATCGGATACCTACTTTATTCCAAAACTTCTTATTGCTTTCTAGATGGGAAGATAAGAAGCTAATTTCTTGGCTGTTCAAATGAGAAATTGCCTTGGAATTGGGAAACCTTTGGTGCAGTGAGTACTGTATAACATTTGATAGAATACGCTTGCAAAGGTTGGGTTCAGAGTAGCTTTCCTTATGCAACTACGTTATAAAACATTCATTGAATTCATTTATTATATCTGTACTTAGAGTGGATCGCACCAAACTGTCCGTATTCGTAAGTGTTCGTTAAAATTTGAATGTAGTTTGATAATTTTCTATGGAATGATCGGTCTGTAGTCGTAAGTTGGTGCAACCCACCCTTAGTATTGGTAAAGAAAATTATAAATATTAAACGCATTATTCACGAATACATTTTCCTTCATAGTATTATGGAATTATCTCGGTCGCCCCCATACCACCGATCCCTTCGATCTGGCAATTTCGCATACCATCATAACGAACTTCATTCCGTTTAGCACATTTCAAATTCCTCGTCTGGCGTCACGTTTCACACCCCTAATCAACGCCCATCTCACGTGTACACCCTGAGGGGAAATCGTGACAACGTCCCGGCAAAGCCTTGAAACTTGCGACATTTCTCCGTTCACATTTCACCGGTTTTATAAGTGTGAGTTTAAAAGAGAGGAATCCTTGCAAGCCTGCGCGGATGTTAGGACGTTCCTCTTCGAGGATGATGTCCGACTTTGAAAAGGCAACAACGTGTCTGTAGTTCGGTGGAGGTTGCGCTGTTGTGTAGCTAGAGTAGGTGTGGTGGATATAGGTGTAGCGACAATGGTAGCCGCATAATCTTGGCGGCAACAGTGGCCCGCGCCCCTCGGCCGCATTGCCGCCGCGCTTGCGCTCTGGGGGAGACGGTTAACGAGGTTTCGGACGGCACGATACGGTAAACTTGACATGTTAACATTTTTTCATCACACTTGCTCGACAAAGGCTTCATAATGCGCAGACATACAGAGCTGTAATAGCCTGTGTTACGCCCACGGGCGTAATGGTTTTTTTCTTAAATGTATCTGTCACTCATGCGGCAGTTACAAAGCAAAGAGGTTTTATATCAAATATGATGTCTGAAAACGTATTTATAAATAAGTTTAAACTTAAAAAACTACTTAAACATGTTTAACTGAATTATTTACAGATTGAATATGTAGTTATTTAGTGTCTATGTAAAATGATTTTAAGTGTTTTCAAATCGTGGCTGTATACCGAAGGGTCTTTGCCATACGCGCCTCACGTCAAATTCAACAAAATGGACGACTGACATGTTGCAGTTTTTATTACGATTTGTATTAATTTCATCTCAAATGTATTTGTTTCCTCGCAAATGTGATGAAACATTGTGTATAACACGGGCGTAAAAATAATCTTCCACTTACGCCCCTCGTTAAACAATGTACTATAGAGAACGCTACTTGAAAAGTCGATGTTAATAAGTAAGGAGCTGCTACTAGTTTTTTCCAGGCTCCTTAAGGACACATCCGGGAAACACGTTATGAGTTAATCCTCTCCTACCAAATCTAGTTCATACATAGCTCATCAGAAGGACATGTCAAAATTTATGTACATACAGTCAAGTTTTCTAGTCAAAATTCAGTAAACCGCTGCATAAAGCTTGTTCTCGTCGCCATTTCGCTTCTTGCGCTAGCGGCTGTCTTGATCGAGCCACCCATGCAGTTAAGTCGCAAATAAAAACGTCTTCTTAACGAAAACTTTAGTCCTAGTTGATCAGCCTGATAGAACATTTTCGCGGTCTTTCAAGAAGTTCAAGACTTCAAGAGTTCGCCAACATAATTCGTCTACCGTAACGGTACCAGTTGTGGAAACGTGCCAGAGCGCTACACGCAGAGCCCGGGGGTTAAGCGCCCGTAAAAAGGGGGTAGCAAGGCAATAACGTCTTGATAGCAATTCCGATTGGAGTGCCAACCGACCGGACCAAAACCGGCCTTGCCCCGCGGCGACAAGGCTCTGCGAAGTGCATTAGTGCCCTGTTGTATTTCAGCGTTTGTATGACACGTCCATTTAAGAGAGAGCTCGACGTACGGTGCTTACGATGTATAGCTGGCAGGGTAAATGCTAAGGCGGAGTGTCGGGGTACTAATATTCCAAGTTAATGTTGTGAATTTTGTTAACAGAAAGCTGCCTGATAACAGCTACTAGTTATAGATACATCTATGCTGAGCCGAACCTAAACCTATCTACATTTCTATCAGAGGCATTTCGACCTCACAAGGGACTGAATACCCTCGAACCGAGTGACTTAAAGGTGATGTTTAAACTGTTGTCAAATGGGTGAGAGAGTGACAAGGTGCCAAAGTGTTCAGCTACTTACGAGTTTGACTGTACTTAGATACTAAATATTTCCCCCACATTATTCTCTAAGGTAGCTCCTAACTTGAAGACCATCGTGACATAGGTACAGCGACATCACAGTCAGACTAATGACGCGCGTGTCTCGCTACGCTGGGCGCACAATGAGCTCTAATGGAGCGAAGTGTGGATACAGCACTGCGGAGATTACTCACAGGGTTGCCACTTGAGTAAGGGTGTTTGTCCACGGTACGCCGTTGCCAGCTTCCTGATACTCATGTAGTTAATACTAGTGTAGTTCCAGTGAAGCTAGATACTGGTCATATTAGCAAAGAAATAACCCCCGGCATAACCAACTATTACACTAACAACAGTAGCTGTTACTAACCGTCTCAAAAGACAACGCATTCGATTAATAAAATACCGCACTCAAATCGGGTAGGTAATCCGTTCGGGAGCTACGGTGCTACCGACAGACACAGAGATACATGCACCGATACACATTTAATACTTATAACACCCCTGTGTTTAGTCGGAGGCTAACGGCGAACCTAATCCTCAGTACAAGAGATGTATCTTGTATACAATAAGTTAAACTCATGACAATATTTTTACGCAGGGGGCTAATGAGCTTGAATGGGGAACGATGCATCACTGGGCCGAAAAAGTACTAGAGACAACCACTTTGTTTACTAAACTTTTATTACAAGCTTTTGGTACAAGCTTTTATTGCCGACTGTACTTTTCTGTATACCATCATCAACTACTCATTGATACGATTCAAACGAGCCCAAACTCAACGGGGTTGCATCGGTTAAATACTGAATTCCCATGGCCACCTTCTGTCTCCATCATCAGATCAGCTCGATGGTACCTTAATTGTCAACCAAACTATACTAATACCAAAATTTCGCCGGATAACGGCAAGTGACTGAAAAATGGATTGCAAATTTTGACGGACAACTTACATACTTATATACCAACGGCCGTATTCATAAACGTACTACATACAGTCAGCATCATATAAGTAGCAGCCTAAGTAGCCAAATATATCGGAACACGTCTTTATTACTATAGGAGTAAGGAAGTGTTACGATATATTTGGCTACTTTGGCTGCTACTAAATATGTGATGCTGACTGTACAAGCCTGTTTTAACTAAACTGGCGTTAAGCACATTTTATTTCGCAGAGGCATTTTAAGTTTTATGAATAAGGCGGTTACATACGAACAGGTCAAGTTAATATAAAGCTTGTAATTACACTTTCAGTACTAATTTCATACATAACCTATCACTCGGAAACTCAAGAAAACCGGCTACGAGCAGAGATCCCACCTAGCGGGTTCTTAACACTGAAAGTGTTAGATAACCAACCTTCAGAAAAGACGCTTCTTCGTTCCTTAAATCGTTGTCCTAAACGCTGTCATGGCTAACCCATACAATAAGCTACAAATTGAGATGGCAAACCATTCCCGTCGGAGTAAATCGTTAATCCATTAGAGCAACCCTTCACTTCACGGCTTGCATACAGTTGATACGGCTGCCAAGAGCGCGGGGGCGAAATCTGCCTCGTTAACTAAGTAGGGAGCAAGTACACTAGTACTTAGTGCACTTACGTCCTTTTTGATCAGCGCAGGGATTAATAGGGTAATACCGTGTGTGAGACCAATGATAATGAGAAGCTATGTTTCTGATTTAAAATTTCACAACCTATTCCGATTCGTATCATCACGCATCGCTAGTGTATTTGACGGCGAGCTGCGTTATAAATAAAGGGCCACAATTAAGCTGGTTCTGCTGAGGCGATTTGTCAGTAACCATTGTGAATACTCAGCCTCAGGGTTTACTATGAAGTTTGGAACCTTGTTTTAGTAGTTCTTAGTGCTAACCCCTGTAAGGAGGGGTTTTATTACTGTAATAAGTTTGAAGCCTGGCTGCCGGATCAAGTAGTTTCCCGCAACAAGAGCGCTGTAAGCTAAAATTAATTGAAAAGTTGACTGTATATTTACCAGGTTACCTGTCTTATAAAAATAACACAGTTAATACGGATAATTTGACTTTGAAACTAGATGGTTTATTATTTTACATACGTATACTATATGAGAACTTAAGAAATATCTAAAGTTCTCACAAATACGTGAACGCTATCATTACCTCCTGAAAACTCAAGACCTTAAAACAAACTGAATCTGAACTGGAATTGGATATGGTTCGTATAGATAGACCAATCTTGGAATAAACACTATTCTCGGTTGGACGAATTTCAGTTTATCGAAGCACCAGCGTTTTCAGCCATACAAAAGCCAACAGGAGTCATCTCTCACCATTAAAACAGCACTTAAAATGCTAAAGCCGAACGCGGCACCCGTAAGATGATGGCCCAACTCGCCCGGGACGTCTTGCTCGAAACAATAAAAGGGGATTTGGCGGAGTCGTCTCTTGTTTACTGACGGCTTTGTGACGGGAGCACGGTTTGTTATCGTTCGGCTTACGAGCTCCCTGTGTCGTGTGTGGGACAATAATCAGAGAAATGTGGACAAATACCGAGACAAATCACTACATTTTTCTTTTAAATCTTTCAAATTAGCTACTGATCATTTCTACCGTCTGTCTCACTTAGTTCGCACGTTCAAATTACGATGCTAGAGCGACCTCTTCCCGATTTTATGAAGTGCTACGACTGGAAAATCGAATAGAATAGAATAGAATAGAATAGAATATGTTTATTTCCTTGAATATGGTACAGTACAGTTGATGGTATAATTATATTATGCTCAGCATATCCTGCCGCGAATCGGCGTGGAAATATTAGTCATGTTACATTATCTGATAAAAATTACTGCATTAGAATTAAATTACAATATTAGATTTATTCAAGCATGCTGCACACATCAACATTAAATTATAACTATAAACTAATCAATATACTATGTCAATGCACTTATATAAATCTAGTGGTCAAAAAAAAAATTCGTTCATTGTGTAAAAACACTTGTCAAGGAGCCAATTAAACAGTTTTTTTTTAAATTTAATATTCGGTAATAGTTTTATGTCATTCGGTATTTTATTGTATAATTTAATAGCCATAATATATATATTTTTACTAAAAACTGTAACTGATTGCCTGGGTACATACAGCTTATACGGGTATCTCCCGTTAGTTTTGTCCAGAACAACATTATGCAGGGGAAATAAGTGCGGATGTTTTTTCACAAACTTAGCTACTTCATATATATACAGGCAAGGTAAGGGGAGAATTTTCAGCTCCTTGAATATTGGTCGGCAATGGGCAAGGTAATGACTTCCACAGACAGCTCGAATACACTTTTTCTGTGCTACAAATGCTCTCTGTATGTCTACTGAGTTACCCCAGATGATTAGTCCGTAGCGTAACACAGATGATACGTATCCATGATATGCACACAGGGCTGCTTCCTGAGATGCGACTGCCTTAAGTCGCCGTAACGCATAAACGAATCTGTCCAGTCTAGTGCATACGCTATCAATTTGTGCTTTCCAATTCAGATTTTTGTCAATTGTAAGGCCAAGGAAAGATGCAACATGTACAGGTTCTATTGTTGTATTATTTAAATGTATCTTTAGAACTATATTAGGAGAATTATAATTTTGAAAGTTAATGATTTTGGTTTTATCAATATTTAATTTTAATTTGTTATCTTCTAACCATTTGATAGCATTCTTAACGTCAGTATTTGCTTGTCTTTCTAATTCGTTCCTTTCCTTACTTTTAATGATCAAAGTGGTGTCATCCGCGAACAAGACACAGTTATGTTTCAAGGCGGTCGGCAGGTCGTTTATGTAAAGTAAGAAGAGAAGCGGGCCCAAGACGCTTCCTTGCGGGACACCACTTTTATTTATTTTTGCTGTAGATTTGTAGATATATTTCCTATTATTAATTATTCGTGCTATTTCAGTATATTGTCTACGATTGCATAAATAACTTTGAAACCAGCTATGTGCGTTACCCCTTACGCCATATCTTTCCAATTTAATCGCACATAGTTAGCAGTTACAGCATTTTAGTTACAAATTTGATAGAAGCCAAATAAACGTGTTGCCGACCTAGAAACTTTGCATCATCCTTGTAAAAATTACGTAAAATACAATATATTATATAAAATATAATATATAAATTTCTTAACGAAAGAACGAATGACGTCTATCATTGTGAGTGCCGCCCTGTCATGACAAACTGCATATGTAATATGCTATGAGGGTCAAAATCAAAACGAAATCTATCCGTCTTCCCTGTAGGCAATACATATTAACAGTTTAGACCGGTACATTACTGTGTTCCGATCAGTCAAAAGTGGCATAAGCGCTTTACATATACAGGTACGGGTACTGCGTCAAAATGAGACCTTAAAAGGTCTTAAAATGCTGGATCTGTCCACAGGAGTTGAACACTAACACATACAAAAAATACCCATGATTACTTTAGGAACTTAAGAATCATTCCAAAGATACAACCACAGCTTTTCTTCATAAACCCGTAACAAATTACCCCCGGCATTGTCATGTTAAAAGTTTCCGAGCCGTCGAAACAATCTCGATCGTCACACCAACAACGAGTGCTGATTCGACGCCGTAAACACGTGACGCGGGCGTGGCCCGAATACTGAGCGGAGCCAATTCGACCACTGACAAGTCGGGTTATGTGAACATGATTACTTCATTTCATTTTGAGCCCAGGCTTTTGTGTTTACGACGGTTCATTATTGACCGGGGGACGAACATGGAGGGAAGTGTTACCTGATGTAATCGACAAATCTGGGGGCACGGGAGTGCCCCCGCCAAGACGAGCCAAGCGAAGCGCAAGGGCACTACCTACCTTTTCTCGAAGCGCTTCGTCGTATTTTTGAACCTTCCTAACTTGGGTTTAGATTATACCAGATAAACAAAATTTTCGGGATATGATGTCAGTGGTTGACTTATTGAAACTGTAAAGTTTCAATTGCATAGCTATTATACTTTAGATTTTATTGATATCTAAAATATCCCGATTTCGTCACTGACTCACTGATGATCATCAATATTCTTAGGGTTCTTCCTGAAGTCCTAGAAAGCTGAAATTTGGTATGTAAGCTAGTAATAGTATACAAACAACGAAAAAATCTTAAAACTTGAAACTTTTACCGCCCCCCAACCCCTTAACCTAGTTTAAGGTTCTGGGTGAAAGTTTGTATGAGACTTCCGCAAATTTTGATGCTAGAAGTCTGAAAATTGATATAGGGGGTCCTTGTTATCCTTGTTATAAATAATAAGATTATGTATTTCAGGATTTTTAGTAAATCACCCCCCACTCTTTAAATTAGGGGATGGAAGTTTGTATGGATTTTCCCATTCACTTCTTGAGAAATTACCTTACAAAAAGGAATGAGATCCCACCAAAATCATTACATGTAAAGTGATGCCAAGACTCCATAGCTCAGACACTTTCAGCGTGAAAAAGATATCAGATCGCAATTAGCGCCAAGCTTCCTACTCCACACGGCGTAACTACCACTACCAGCCACGCTCTACAAATTCTACATCTTGGCTAAAAAGTATAGACCCGTCACTTATTAATAATATCATCATAAATTCATTCGGCGTGAAAGTCTACATGGCGACCGGGATGTGCCCAACAAAGCTATACTTTTTAGCCAAGATGTAGAATTTGTAGAGCGTGGCTGGTAGTGGTAGTTACGCCGTGTGGAGTAGGAAGCTTGGCGCTAATTGCGATCTGATATCTTTTTCACGCTGATAGTGTCTGAGCTATGGAGTCTTGGCATCACTTTACACGTAATGTTTTTGGTGGGATGAATCTTACTGCTAGGCTCACGGCTTTCAAGGAAATACGTTCAGTAGAGTAGAGCTGGGTCGTTTCGACTTTTCCGTGAAACGAAACGTAACCGTTTTTTTCTCTCACAAAACTGTTTTCAAAAACAGTTTCAAAAATAACTACCTAGTTTCTCCGTGCGTTGGCGCCGTCGCCGGTCGCCAAACGAAGTGAAACGAAAAAACGGATGAAACAGTTTACAGTGTTCGAGTTACGTTTTCACGTTTTGCATTGCAACCGTTGCGTGTGACCGTTCGATCGTTTTTATAAAAACAGTTTGTGTTTCTAGCCACAAACTGTTATTCCGTTATTGTACGAGAAACCGTTTTTGAAAACGCTTACGGGAAAAAACGCCCAGCTCTACAGTAGAGCAGTGGCTAATGGTTAAGTTAGCTGATGAAACGTTCGCTAACCCGTCTGAGGCCAATGTCTCGCATATGAGCCATGCCTTTACGTGCGATTACCGCTACAGAGCGCAAAAACGCTGCTTCGCGCTATGGCTTAGTAAAGAAGCGTAAAGATCCACTTGACTACACATATGTCATAGAAATCAGAATGGCTACCGCGAAACGAAAAAGAACTTCGTTCGTGGTTCTCCTTCTTTGTCGCTCGAACTAGCAAGTGCGACAGAGAGGGAGAGTTGTATGTCACCATCGAAGTTCGTTTTCGTTTCTCGGTAGGCCCTCAGTTCTGAATTACGAGGCGCGACTTTTCTGATATAAGTTTTGCCGCGCGATATGGGCGAATTAAGTATTTTACCAAATCCATCCAAATTAAACAAACTTCGTCAAAATCTACCCCTCTAATAATCTACAAATGTATCTCTTATATCCAACGCTTCTAAGACCTGACTGAAGACCATCTAACCACGATCGCAGCCATATTTTACCGGTCCTAAATAGAAAGCCGTGGTGGCGTGGTGCTGCGCGATTATTTAAAGCTTCCAGCGGGTGGGACAATATGTTCGCAGGGGAGGGTAAAAATAAACAACGGGCCGGGGGGTGGCCAAGGGAGAAGCGACTCGACAAGCCATGTGAGTTAATAAATCAGTAACAAATATGTCGCTACAAATGGTGCTGGGTTACTTAAATATACCTAGAAATATCACAAATAAAACAACATTTAATTGAATTAACCCAAAGATATCTTTTTAAAAGTATTCCAGTCGCATGTTGTAAGCTATCCATCTATCTTGCAACACAGAAGAAGAAGGACAATATTGATGACATGATGACCAACGTAACAGGCCCCTATTTCACCAACTTGACAATTGTCACCTGACAACGACAATTCTCCGTACATTGCTGGATCCACAAGTACCCTAGCGACCACCTTTACTTCTAGAACAAGCAATGTATGGCGAATTGTTAGTGTCAGGTGACAATTGTCAAGTTGGTGAAATAGGGGCCTGATCGTGTTGCGCGTCCCTTTCTAGTTAGTCTGTAATTGAAAAAAGACGAATGCTTCATGTCCGGCATAAAATGCAACTGCGCAAACGGTTTTTTTAATAGGTACTACGACGGTGGCAAACAAGCATACGGTCTGCGTGATGGTAAGTTAACACCTTAGCATATGTACGCTTGTGATTTCAGAAGAATCACAAGGGCGTTGCCGATTCTTTATAGATTTGAGAATTCGTGGTGTTGATAGCTAGAGTGCGTTCACCCTCACTCTCAACATAACAAATCCGCGGGAACTAACGGTGCTGATGACATAAGTTGCAGCACGTATTATAGGATCGGAACAGTTTTGCGGCAACTGATGCTTTGTTAGCAATCATATCCTCCATCTCGCCTTATATTCCACTGAATTCGTAGCAGGGCGTTTTTCAAAAAAAGTGTCCAAACCTTTTTTTTTTTCAGATTTCGTTTTTTTTTTGGTTTATCTTACTCAGAATCGTTGACACTATCGATCCTCATATGAGAAAAAAAGTGTCCAAAATTTCCATTCCAGATCGTCACATTTTTGTATGCAGTCTTTTTTTATTTATATGGTCGTGACGCACTGGAAGAACAAACTTACATAGTAAAATCTGGGACACTTTTTTTCTTGTATGACGATCGATAGTGTCAACGATTCTGAGTAAGAAAAACAAAAAAAAAACAAAATCTGAAAAAAAAAAGTTTTGTACACTTTTTTTGAAAAACGCCCAGCATCAGAAGCAATATCAGGCTTTCGTTGATACTACTACTAACCATTACTTATAATTAATCCGTCTCAAAAGCCAAAACGCCGGCATCTCCCCACTTGCGACCAGGGGTGAGAGCCGTCAACAAATAGCACTCCAACCAGCTCGGAGCATGCGCAGTACCTCGCCTGGGCCTTGTGGCACACGGCGCGCGATCGCGATAAAAAGCGACAGAAAGTCAACTGTGAGGGGACTTTAATTGGCGCCCAACGTGGGGCCGGAGATATGTTCGTGTTTTGATTGCGTCGGGAAATTAGTAGGAAATTATTTAGAATACGATTATTCCAGGTAAATTTTAAGGGTTTCCGCGGTTATTTCTCGCAACCAAGATCGAAACAGATGTACAGTCAAGTGCTAAAATATGGGTGCATAAAAATATGTCCCATGGCTCTTATGTTGGCGAATTACGGTACCATGGTACATATTTATGAAAGGATTATTCGATATATATTTTTGCACTTGCCTGTACTTATTATTTATTATATCGTTTCATTCACTACAATGCAATGCTAGTTAATTTTGAACTATGATTGTAGAATTTTAGTACCTATGCCTGATAGTAGACAATCAGAGCTAGTCTGAACGCAACGACATTTTTTGCAGCGATGACTACTAGTACAGTAGGTAAATAGGCCAAAATACTAAAAGTTTTTAAATTACGTTTTAGGTGAAATTATCTACCTATCCACCTAGAATTCAGGATCTTCATTATAATAAGGCAACAAACGTGTGAATTAAATAAAAATACAAAGTTAATAATAACGTCAGGGCTCAGCCCTAAGGTGGAAACTTTGCTTACTCGTCATCGCCGCGCGCCAGTCTGAGACAAAGGGCGGCGGAGTGGTATCGCTGCCGAGAGCCCTTACGCCACAAAGGGATGGAAAACATGCGGAGGTAGGATCTTTGTTGCTCTTGTTAGGCATGGCGGGGCCTCACATTCAAAGATAAAGCCTTTAAAAAGACACCAAGCTATTTCTTCTCAATGCATTTCACATTATCGATATCAAAATATATACTCCTGTACAGCTGCAAATATTTGGATTGAAGCTATCTATGTAGCAGAAAGTTGTGGTAGTAAAACATAAAAGACAAAACTTGCACCTTTCAGCGGGAATTGCTTTAATAAAATCTGTTGCCACGTCCCGTCTATAAGTTTTACGACACAACTGCAGCTAAGCGAGTCGAGACACGTCCGCTCTCGAGCAGGCCGTCTAGGGTTGCACTAGCTGACATAAGAGCTCGTTTTGGTCTACTTACCCCTCGAAAAAAAATCTCCAAAAAAGCAACTAACCGATATACGGCTAGATCAGGATTGAATTCTGCAGTTTAAGCTTGTTTTACGCGATATTTTTGAAGGAATATTAAACATCATGGGGAAACCGGTCTAATCCCAATAAGGTCTAGTTTTCCCACTAGGTTGGAAGGTCAGATGGCAGTCGCTTTCCTAGCGCCTATGCCAAGTCTTGGGATTAGATGCCAAAGCAAGCCCCGGGCTTTTAAAGCGCAACCGTGAAAAGTGCTAGGGGGATGATGATCGTGGAAACATCATTCCGTATTAAAAATACCGCGGAAAGCGGGCTCAAAACGCACAACTCTTTGCTGAAATCGAGCACCGCTCACCCCTCGAGCGACCGCCATTCCGCAGGCAGCAATTGCTCAACTCGAGCACAAAGAGTCGACAAACTCGATTACCGTCGCACGCGGCGCGAATGCCGCCCCAACTAATATCCTAGCGGTTTCCACTTACTTGTTTGTGTTTGCGATTCGAGTTGGATGTTCATGGACTTACTTGTCTGTGGTGTCTTTTTGTATAATGGTCATACGGAGTCAAAAAAACAAAAGTCGTCTTTCTTGTGTTGTGGTCAATGTGGATCTACGTGCATATATAAAATGATTTACCGCGCACAAATTATTAGGAGGAGATATCGTTTATACGATTTAAGAAAGAGTTCAACAAAAAATTAGGCTTCACTTTGCCCATCGGAAAGACGTGATACTACGAAAAACGTGGTATAGAAAAAAACGGAGAAAAGTAATAGGTACACTTTTGAGTGAAAACGCCCATCTGTCACATTAGTAATGTTTGTGAGAAAGGGGGCAAACACATTTTAGCTAACCGAACTTTGTTAAGTTTGTGATCAAGGGGATACATGTCAAAAGATTTATGGACAGGATTGTACTAACGTGAGAATCGTTTCTCCCGCTTCAAAGGTATTTCAAAGGTAAGCATTAGGCAGGCATGAATAATGGAGACCCATTTTCATGATATTTATCGTTACATAAACAAGTGATTCTCCCATTACCGCAGCATACTAAATTCGAGCATACGTAACAATCCAATAGGCAATTAAGTAAAGTAGGTCCATTAGTATGCCGCGCCTCGCGCCGCATCCATCTCGAGACGTATCGCCCTCTCAGTACACGCAGGGCGTGAGAAAGAGACGTCGGCTAAAACGAGTGTTTAGGTGTCCAGTGAACCCGCAAAGTGTTTTCGCTAATGTTGTTATTTGTCAAATTATTATGCCTGTTGCGTAGTCTTATCTTATCAATCGAAATGAATAGGATAGTTGTGTCAATAAACAATGATGGAATATAATATAATGCAGATGCCACGCTTGTAACATTTAATGTTGCTCGTTTCATAGAATACGGTATTGAGTTAACACAGAAATGACATCAGCTGTACTCGTATTCCGTGCGTAACGTATCGTTCATATACGTGTTATAGGAAAGAATACACAATTTCACACTGTACACACGCAGCGGTTTGTCTGCATGCAACTTCTCGCAGACCAACACACTGCTGAGTTTGTATAATTTCTTTTCCTACATATAGTTCATTTTATTCATTTTTTGTGTGTTTTAAAGTGTATGTTAGTTAAATAGTAGTTCTTTTTTTATTATCTTCTGGGTTTAGATAGGTACCTATATGTTAATGTCACTGTCTTATTTCATTTACTGCATTGTGTCGTTGCTGCTTGTAGGCTGGGTCCATTTGGTGACATAACTTAATGTGTTTTTTTTTGTTTGTCACGAGTAAATGTTTGTAACACTCGGGTAATTCCGAAAGTCGGGATATTCCGAAAATGACTAATATCTACTAAACGCGGCTAAATTATTTGCTCTGGCAACACTCCCTATGACATTCAAGTCTTGATTGGCTTAAAGGACTTGAATCCAGGCCATAAAAATTAAAAAAAAAAAAAAAAAAACAAGTCTTGAACGTCGTCGTCGTCGTCTTTAATAAGGTGCTTATTAGAATTTGTAACCTACTATAGGTATACGGTAAGGTACAAAACGGAGTGTCAATGAAGCAAACGAGTAATGTGGCCCCACGTTGGGCGCCAATTAAAGAACCAAAAAACGAGCGAGCGCATTCAATCGGCGTCTCTGCTTTTGCCCTAGGCTAGACGAGCCGGACTTTGGGAGTTAAATTACAATACGTCTTTTTTCCCCTCAAGGCCCTGCTGCAAGCATGACGGATTCGGGTGCAGTTACACTGGCTAGACATTTCGATGTCACACTTTAATTAACTTCCCTTTGCCTGCTGCTATACCGTAAAAGTTTTCGAATTTTTGAAATTGGATCGACTATTTTGTTTCTGTATTGCTACGTCAAGTCTCTGTTAACGACAACACTGATGTATAATTACGACTAAAAAGACTTAAGTTAAGCCCACGATCACACCTCGAATCAATTTTGCAACAAGCATAAAAAGTACAAAAAAGTACGGAAAAATAACTGAAAAAAAAAACATTTATAACCCCCAACGCAAAGAGAGGGGTGTTATAAGTTTAACGTGTCTGTCTGTGTATCTGTGTATCTGTCTGTGGTATCGTAGCTCCCAAACGGATGGACCGATTTGAATGCGTTTTTTTTTCTGTCATAGATAATTTTATCCCGAGTATTCTTACTTCTTAGCCATGTTTTATGAAAATCCGTTCAGCCGTCTTTGAGATATTGGACTTTGAAATGAAAATGTCGGGGGTTTTTCAACTTTTCCAAGTTGTAGTAGTTATCTTCATACAAAAGATAGCCTATGTCACCAGGAGCATAATTTTTAATTACCTCATTCATAAAAATCGGTTCAGTATCTTAGAACTGAACAGAACTGCTAACATGGAAGAGCAAAATAATAATGCATTATTGTTATAACGATGCAATTCCACATCAATGACTCGTCACCCCAGCTCTCCTCCGTAGCCATGGATCCCTTGCCGATCCTCTCTCATTGTCCGAGTCGCTGTCGCTGTCGCCGCAATACGGCTTTCCGATAATCCACGTTGCGTGGCAAATGGGTCTCACGGCGTGGATATATGGATGTAGGGTAAGGTAAGCGGGGTCAGATTTGTTATTTAGTAGACTGCAGAAGAAGGGTGGGTAATGTTTTTGAGTATTTACGTGGCCGAGTATGTCTATTTGTCTTTTGTTGTCTAGTCACCGTGTGTCGGATTTCAACAATGGTAAAAATCCACCTAACATGTGTTTTTGTGAGAATGATGAACCCATTTTATCATAGAGCATCTCCCAAGCACACGTCCTTATTATAATAGTTTTTCTTAGAAATTTTCACTATTGTCTCCTGACAACAACCACAAGAAAAAGTTGATCGGCCCATAAATATCGCCGAGAGGTGGTCAGTCAAATATTGCTCATCTCAGGAATGTCTTTCTTGTATCATTATCATTACAGCCGTAGGATGTTCATTGTTGGACAAAGACCCCACTTTCCACGACTGCCCGCATCCAACGCTTTCCCTAGATCGAACCAATCGTCAGTCCACCACATTGGAGGGGTCTTTCCACGGTACGTCATTCTTTAGCTTCTTAAAACATCAAACTGAATCAAAACAATATTGACAAGGTGTTTTTTTCAAAAGGTATATTTGGAACCTACTATTAACTTTTTAACCGACTTAAAAAAAAAAGGAGGAGGTTCTCAATTCGGTCGTATTTTTATTTTATTTTTTTCAATGTTTGTTAACTTAGAACTCCGTCATTGATTAGCCGATTCGAAATTTTGTTTTATTGTTTTTAAGTATATGCTGCAGGTGGGTCCCATTTTTTTCAAAATTCAGTTGGATGATGGGATCCATGAGGAATTGAGGGAACTCCTCAATTATATTTGGCACGCGTGTAGTGATTTTGGTATTTTCTATTATAACTAGTGTACACCCGGAAATCATAAATTTGGTGGAGTGGAATTGATGATGAAGACCACAGATGACTTATGGAATTCCTCAATTATGTACTTAAAAGTACAAAAGTATATCACAGATTCTGATAAGATTCCGTTGAAATAGCAACCAATGAAGTGCCAAAGGTGATCCTTGTGGATTCGACGGAATTCCTCAAATATTATCCGCCCACATTCGATTCGGTTTTTTTCTCTAATAATCAACGCATTTGCTCTCGGAAATCAAATCATGTGGTAAATTGGATAAGAAATGTGGAAATGTTCTCGTGGCTAGGCGGAGTACTAAATTGAAGTCGGTTAAAACTTTGTTTTTAAAGTAAATTATAGTCAGTAATAACATCGGTGTACAGTCAGGTTAGATACACGTAGTAGGTAGTTAGGGCGGGTGCACAAAGCGGGCACAATAAACCGTGACACGAATCAATTCCGACATCGGACGCAGCCATCGGCGTCACTTGCTTCCGTTGGCTTAGTCTTTGGTACGAGCTACAGCGAATACATTTATGACGCGGTTACATAGGAATTCTCGTATTCAACTGTCGAACATATTGGGTGTGGCAATCAATGATAAAAAACACACCCTTATGCTGGATAAATACCAGCAGCTCTCACACTCAAAGAACGATGGAGAGCCTAGCTACAAGTAGATATTATGAAGAAAATTTGGGTGGATCAACTATTTTTCTGTCACTAGTTGCCATGGTTACGTCTCCTGAGTCACTTTTTAAAACTGCCACCCAAATGTGGGGTTTTCTTGTCAAGTTCGAATTATTTTTGTATGGACCATATTCTAGACACGTGAGAAGTCCGTGTTGTATTTGCAGCGACTTTGTAATGGTTCTTGATTCGAAGATCTGAGTTCTAAATACACTGATATGCCAAACGATAAATAAATAAAGAAATGGAAGAGTATTGTGAGCTCTTGCCCCACCTAGGCCTAGGCTAGTCAAGTAAGTATTGCATAATTACGCCTATGGTTGACTAGTGGAGAATTTCCTGAAGCATTAAGTCCACCTTTTCTACTCGTTTTTTTGTAAATAAAGAAATAAATTAGTAAAGTCTCGTAGAAACAATGTTAAAAGCGAACCGAGTCGCTCTCCCCGATAACTTGCGCACACAATCACAATCGATCCGCACCGATATGTACCGAAACGATACATTCGGATACTCAGCCATCCTCTCATCAAAACTGCCCCTCCCATCCGAGACAGCACAACAACCAATCACCGGCCACGCAAAATTCGACCCTAAAGTAATAAAAACACAAGTTGTTTTTATAAACAGTGCCGGTAGGATCGCGTTAGCTTCACTGCAGCACTTTGCATATTTGATTTCGGTGTATAAATATTAAATTTGATTCACAAAAAGCAATGTTCGATTGAATGTGTATCGGCGCTCGTGATGTTATTCGATATTGGAGCTTTAGGATTGTTCGGTAAACTGGCCGCTTCATGTACTGTTATTGGTATCGCAGCGGATCCAAACATTTATATCTACCCAAAGTGGATAAGGCGGGTATGTTTATTAAAGTTGCTTTTTAGGGTTCCGGAGCCAGAATGGCAAAAACGGAACCCTTATAGTTTCGCTATGTCCGTCCGTCCGTCCGTCCGTCCGTCCGTCCGTCCGTCCGTCCGCAGCTTAGCACAGAGGCTCTTGGTACTAGAAAGCTGTAACTTGGCATGAATATACATATTAGTCATGCCGACAAAGTGGTAAAATAAAATCTTGAAAAAAATTTTTTTAGGGTACCTCCCCTACATGTAAAGTGGGGATGATTTTTTTTATTGTCGTCTACCCCATAGTGTGGGGTGTCGTTGGATAGGTCTTTTAAAAATATTGGGGGTTTGTGAAAACAATTTTTCGATTAAACGATCCGTTTGTGAAATATTAAGCCTTAAAGTGCTAATTTTTGTTAGACTCCAGTGTCCCCACCCCCTGCTAGCTAAATGGTTGTTTTGGGATATGTGAAAAAATTCATGGTAGTAGTACATATAACGAAGTTAAAAGGAAAACTATCACAGCTAAGTAGGCTTTACACGTTTACGAGTAATAGTCGACCAACTTATAAAATGTACTTCAAGAAGTAATAGTTTCGTACAAATTCTATTGTAACTTATTATTATATATAATGGTACGGAACCCTTCGTGCGCGAGTCCGACTCGCACTTGGCCGGTTTTTTTAAATTTGAAAACGTTTAAGTTCGAACAATTCGAACCCCAGCTCGTAAAATACGGTTTTTTCAAAAAAGTTAGGTACTAAATATCATTTGATATTTAAAACCGCATTAAAATCGGTCCATTCGATTAGTGTGGTGTTCCGTCTCCAAGATCTTTGTCCAATGTGTATTTGCGTCTCACATTTTGTTTAAAGTGTGATTGAGACGCAATGCACATTGGACAAGCGGAATACCACCCTTAGGAGCTACGATGTACAGACAGACACACAGATACACAGACACGTAAAACTTATAACATATTACGTACACACCGTTGTCACGGCTTTAGTACAATCAATAGGTTGGCATCGGGTCCATTTGCAGGCGCGAGGGTTGCCGCGGGGGCGTCATGGATACCGGCGCACTTACGCCCGTGTCGGGTTACCCGCGGGGGCGGTGGACTAGGCACCGTAGAAGCGACAATATGGAGTAGATTGTGTCTCTCAAGGAAGCAAATTTATATATTTATACCGTCTATTGTATGAATCCTGAGTGAAAGCAGTACACTGTCACTTGGTAGCAGTATTATTTCCGTCTTGATTAAATCCCTCGTTACGCTGAACATTCTTCTGGAGCCCCGCTACGCTCGGGATTCTTGAATGAGATTGAAGAATGTTTCGCTTCGCTGAGGTTTCAATAGACCGCCCTCGCCGTAAATATATAATAATGCTCCTTTTGAGACACCATCTACAACGCTACGAAGTACTTTATAAGATACCGAGCTAACAGCTACGTAAGGAATACGTTTATTATTTATACTAAACGGGACTTAATCGCGTTTAATTAACTTATTTTGTGTTGCAACACATCCGAAACGTCGGGAGACCTCAGTGAGGTAAATAAAATAAGTTAATTATACGCGATTAAGTCCCGTTTAGTATAAATAATGTGTGAGAATCGTGAAAGTTTAAATCAATAGGAATACGTTTAGTTTTTACGCCACTACCGGCGTTTACAATCTAATTGTGAAGTAGGTAGGTAGTTGATATACATAACTAAACCAGCCGTTTAGTTACAGCAGTGAAGCTATGTTATGTAAACACAAACGGGTATTTTAAAATGCAACGTCCTTTGAAACGAACTAGCCCAATATTTAGTTTAATAAGGCGTGGATACTAGAAAACACTCACGACTCAGAAACAACTATTCATGCTCATCACACAAATATGTGATAAATTCTATCTTGAGTCTATTCCTCCAAAAATAAGAGTCAGCCTCACAGAGGCTTCCTGCTCTTAGCCATCAACCGAGCACGTCCGCACCCTTCCCCCCACTCTTTGCCCACGTCTTGGGAGGCACTCAGCCCTCTACAGGTGGTTGCCCCCGCTGAAAAATGAGCTCATAACTCGGGGACCGCGCGCCGCTAATAACTCGAGAGTGGAACCCTCGCTGAGTATTGACACTATTCAATTGAAAAGTTGTCATATTAGGTTTCAGTATACTTTAGATGTGGGTTGACAAGTTGAAATGAAAACGTAGTCTGCAAAAATATCGAGGTAAATAAGTTAAAAAAAAATCTCGTCACTTATTCTATTGTACAGATAGTCTATTAAATTTCGATCATAGTGGAACATTGAAAAATTATTCGCCACGAGCGGGGTTTGAACCCACAAACTCTGGAACCCGTCCATCGCTCTGCCAATTGAGCTACCGTGGGTCCGCTAATGGCGACGAATCTTTCAATCCCTTCCACTATTGTATTTACACCTTAGGGAGGCTCGTAATCATTTGTCAATTTTCCACTATGAACGAAATTTGAAATTTCGTTTGCGGACGTTTCTGCTTAATAAAACATTTAATGTTAGCTAGTTTATTGTCTGGACAGCCAAAACTGCATTTATTTACATTCCCTAAATGTCTTGTTTAATTTTACCAAAGAAATAAGTCAGTTATAAGTACAGTCAACGTCAAAAGTTATGTCATGACACTCATGACGCCCCAGATACAATTATACCAAAGTGTAATTTTTAACTGAACATTTAATTGGTCAAAAGAAAATGAGCATAATAACACGAAAGGACATGACAATAATACACGATATCATAACTATCTCTGTACTGGAAACTTCATGAATTATGTATTTTACCAAGTGTCAAGTGACGTACAAGAAGAAAGTCAAAATCTCAAATTGTCGAAATGACAACTCGGCATTAAAACAAGATTTATTTAAAATATTTCCAATAAATCAAGCCGAAGTAATAGGAACTTATTTCAACCCTTGAAGGACACGAGCAGTGTTATATTTAGTTAGTTGCTTCGCGTGTTTGTCTGACGAACATAACTGAGATTAACCGAACATCTGACTTGTATTCCGAGGTGAACTTGCAAATTGCAACTTGTATTGTAAATAACTATTTTAGGATTACAAGTTGCAAACCCGGATCATGAAAATAAAATCGAGTGCAATGAAACACAAGAAACAAATATATCACGAACTCTTTTTCGAAAGTAATGCCCGGGAAAACAAAAGCAAAAACAAAGATCTAGATTTCAAAATATTATTTCAAAATATGCAAAGTGTGTACAATAAACAACACTTACTGGAGGCATACATATATGAGAATAAAATATACCAAGCTATATGCATATCGGAATCCTGGCTTTGTAAAAATAAATTGGAACTTATAAAATTCAGCGGATACAAAATAGCTGCATCATACTGTCGAGAAGAAAGACCCGGAGGAGGCGTGCTTATCCTACTACACGACAACATCGAGTGCAACGAGAAAACTGACATCTCGAAAATGTCTATTGAATACGTTCTGGAAGTATGCGCAACTGAAATTACGGAATACAATATACTACTAGTTACCATGTATTGGAATAAAAGAGAAAGTAACTTATTTTTTAATACGTTGGAAAACATTTTAAAATACATCAATAAAAAATATACTAAGCACTGTGTAATTATAGGCGGAGATTTTAACATAAATGTTATGATTAGCGACTCAAATGCAACAAATTTTTTAAATCTCATGTCAGAACATAAACTTACACAACACATAAAACAACCAACACATATCACACAAACAGCATCCACATGTCTAGATTTAATTTTTACCAATTTCTACAGCAAAGACTTGTACACAGGTGTCAAAGAACTAGGGTTTTCAGATCATCTTGGAACGATTCTACATACAAAAGTTCACGGAAGGCAAGCAAAACAAACAACATGGTATAAAGAAACACGATTATTTAACGAAACCAACATCAAACGATTTAAAGCTTCTCTGACTTCTGTGAACTGGTTTGACATTATTATTCCAAATAAAAACGTTAACTAAAATTATGCAGCATTCCACAAAAAGTTAAAGAATACTTTAGATGAAACTATCCCGAAAAAAAAAAAAAAGGTAAAAACGGGTCCGTTAAAAAACTGGCTAACAGTAGGGCTCAGGAGATCGTGTAAAAACAAAAGACTATTAAAAGTATTTACAAATAAATCAAATAATTCGGTGCTACACAAATACTATAAAAAATATGAAAAAATATTAAAAAAAACAGTCACTGTAGCGAAAAAAATTTCCTACATTCATCGAATTAAAAAATCTAGTAATAAAGTCAAAACAATGTGGTCTATTATAAATGAGAGGACAAATAAATCTATAAAAAAAGAACCAAAGAATATTAATTTAACAATAAATAAAAACAATATCTGTAATCCACAAGAAATATCAAACATTTTCAATGACTTCTTTTTATCGATAGGGAAAATAAAGCAAAATACAAATGATACGCATCTACAAAGTGGGCGAATAGTACAATGCCCTAGTGAGAACTCGATGTTTCTTGCCCCTGTTACGCATCACGAGGTTCATACAATAATAAAAAATCTAAAAAATAAAAACAGCCACGGCATAGACGATCTCCCACCTTCTTTGATTCGACAGTGCGCAAACGAACTAACTATACCATTTTGTGCACTCATTAATCAGTCGTTTGACGAAGGAACGTTTCCTGACCTCTTGAAAACCGCCATAGTAAAACCAATACATAAAAAGGACACAAAAACAGACCCTAATCATTATCGCCCGATTGCCCTGTTGCCCACAGCTTCAAAAATCTATGAGAAAGCAATGAGTGACCGTATTTACGCATTCTGTGAAAAGTACGAAAAACTAGACGATTCGCAAAATGGCTTTCGAAAAAACCGGTCGACTACGTTAGCAATTTACAAATACATACAATCAGCTCTTAATATCATAGATTCAAAAAAATACGCTATTGGACTGTTACTGGATATGTCTAAAGCTTATGACAAGGTCCAATACCCAATTCTATTAAGCAAACTTTACGGAATTGGAGTTCGCGGAATAGCACATCAGTGGATAGCTTCATATCTAACAAACAGAAACCAATTTGTAGAACTAGAGTACTATGACTTTAAAACGGGAAAAATTCTGAATGTACAGTCGGAAACAAAAAACGTTTTATCTTCTATTCCTCAAGGCAGCGTAATTGGATGCCTCTTATTTCTTATCTACATCAACGATATCCCGAAAATCATACAAGATACATCTATACTGTTTGCAGACGACATCTCTATACTCACTTCGTGTCAACATAAAAATGAAATAAATGAAAAAATTAACAATATAATAAATAAAGTCACGAACTGGATGAATGATCACAGCCTAGAAATAAATTACCAGAAGTCCAAATTGATGACATTCCATCCATACCAAAAAGACCCGCTAACTGTCGACTACAGCTACAACACAATAAAATTGGAGGTGGTAGACTCTTTTACGCTTCTGGGAGTAGAAATAGATAAACACGTAACCTGGAAACCACACATAAAAAGCATTAAAGCTAAACTCTCCAAATTCGTGTATGCCCTCGGAGAAATAAAAAAAACCACCGATTTCAAAACAGCACTCTCCACTTATTATGCTTATGCTAATGCATGGCTCACATATGGAATAATCCTTTGGGGAAACAGCACCGATGCACCTGCAGTCTTCACACTACAGAAGAAACTCATTAGAATTTTAGTAAATATAAATAACACCGATAGCTGCAAACCGTATTTTAAGAAGCACAGAATACTTACCCTTACGTGTTTATACATTTTAGAAAATTGTAAATTCGTACGAAAACACCCAGAATTGTACAGTAAAAGAGAAAATGCTCAATCGAGATATCCATCTAGAAAAAAAAATAATCTCATGGCCCCTCAGTCCAAGTTAAAAATCCACTCTACCGGTCCTCTTAAAATGTCAATAAAAGTATATAATAAACTACCAGAAACCATAAAGAGTGAACCTAAAGATAATATATTTGTAAACAAATTGAAGAAAATTCTAATAAATAAAGCCTATTACTCCCTCAACGAATACCTAGACGATAACATACAATAAACTAAACGCACGCACGCGCTCATGCACACACACACGCATACACGCACACACACACACAACGATAAAAAAAAAAAAAAAAAAAATTAAATGTATATAAAGATAATAATAATAAAATTGTACTAAAATTATTACTGAATTGTTAACTTAGTTAATAAGTATTAGGTACATTGCGATGCCCTTGCAGGGTGCATGTTTGATACATAAACTTAGTGTAACACCAGATAACAACATGTATGCAATAAATGATTTGATTTGATTTGATTTGATTTGAGTATTTTTTGAGCTGAATCCGTAGTTAATTTAGCAGATGACTCGTTGACTTAAAATGAGTATCTAACCCATTCGCCGACACAGAAAAAAAATCGAGGTGGCAGCCCCCACGCCACGCAAGTCTTAAGTCTATTGTTTTTGGACTTCGTATGAAGTCGGCGGCAGGTGGGTTGCGACAGTGGTAGCGAATGGATTAAAGGTAAGATCACTGACATCAGTTGCGTTGTAATTTTTGTTAATTTAAATCGATATTCAAAGCGGACCCTGGGCGTCTTTTGGACACAACCGGGAATAACGCTAGGAGGATGATTAAATCGATATTCAAATTGAGCATGATATATTTTAATCACATTTTTAAAGCTTGGGAAACCATATATCTTATTCATAAAACTTGAAATGCCTGTGCTAAAAAAAATTTGCTTTTTCTCTTTCTTACGCACACAAATGTCAAAGTGACAGATAAAGGCAAACAAATATTAACGCCATTTTACTTAAAATAGGCTTGTTAAACGTTTATGAACACGGCCGATAGACTCTAATTTCATGTAATTTTGTTAAGTTTACTTCTTGTTCGAAGTAGAAAAGTTATAATTTCGTGTTCATAGACAAAAAAGCACTAAGTAACCGCCTATGTTTTTAAATCTTTGTCTTGGATGTGTGCCTGTATGTTTTATCATAAGAAGAAAAACCATATTTTCAAATTAGCACTAAGTAACCGCCTATGTTTTTAAATCTTTGTCTTGGATGTGTGCCTGTATGTTTTATCATAAGAAGAAAAACCATATTTTCAAATTACTAAGTTAAAAATACTCAAAATGAACTATATGCTACATCTTGATAGTTCGTAATTTTTATCAATATTAAAACTTTGAGCAATTAAATAAACCTCAAGTACCCTTTTGTGCTTTTTCAAGTTCCTAGATCACATAGTAATAGAAACATTTGTGAGACTTGTGTTGTTTTTTCTTAGATGCTATAGTGCAAAGTTAACACAAACAACATAAGTGCGCACTTGTGTTGTTCTTTCTTTGAATAAGAAAAAAAGTTCTGCTTCTTAGAAAAAACATAAGAAACAATGGTTATTGTTTCTTATGTTTTTTTCTAAGAAGCAGAACTTTTTTTTCTTATTACGTAATTCAAATAAAAATATTATTAACAAAAAGAAGTTGCATTAAAATTCTACAATTTATCTTGATTTATAATAATAAGTTTCAGCTTTGTACTTGAAAATAAAACCAATTGAACGGAAGTGTAAAGTTTTTTGGATTTATCTCCAAACATACTTTTTGTCACTTATGGTTTTTCTCCTTGAGGGGGCAGAGTAGATAGAGTGCAATTTTGAAATGATTATTTTTACATTTCACGTAAATTATCGGTTGACATGTAAAAGAGCCCTCGCCGGCTATTTGCAGAATAAAAGCTCTTTTTATCATCGGTCGGCAAACAGGCGGCTTAGGGGCCTCTTTCTTGAGGACCGTGAGCCTGGCTGCTAAAAGGTTGCCAACCACTGCGCCCGCCGCTGCGGCTCGCGTCGTTAGCCACTATGTGGTCCTTGGCTGGTAAAAGGTTGCCGACCGCTGCAGTAGATGTTTGGACAGTATGTTGCTAGCATACCTCGAACAATTCATGCGGATGACGTCAAACCACTCATATTGTATTTTCATAAACAATGACCATTAATCATTTAATTGAACGATATCTTGAAATGAGCCGCGTACATAAATAACATAAAATTGTCTTTATTGATTTTTTATAATATACTAGCTTCTGCCCGCGACTCCGTCCGCGTGGAACTCGTTTATATCGCAGCTCCATACAAACTTTTACCCCCCATTTCACCCCCTTAGGGGATGGTTACGGGGATAAAAACTATCCTATGTTACTCTCCATCCCTTCAACTATCTCCACTTAAAAAAACACGTCAATTCGTCGCTCCGTTTTGCCGTGAAAGACGGACAAACATACAAACACACACATACACTTTCGCATTTATAATATTAGTATGGGTTTGCTTTTATATTTATATTTATTTATATAGGAAGATCATCAGCTTAAATACTACACAGTAGCTTAAAACAGTAGTGACAGTGAGCTAATAACCAGACCTCGGACAGGGTGAGCTGTTTTAAGAGTTTGCATAATATGGACATACCTACGTAGTCATTCAATGGCAGATGTGATGTAATTGAATAACGAATTAAATTATTCTATTTAGATCTTTACATAACTAGCAAAACAAATTAATTGTATAGCAAGCCTCTTTAAATGATAAGCATATTATTACATATATCCATATGAAAGTAATATAACTGATATGATATCAATTATTACAATAACCAATAACAAAGAAAAATTTGAATAAATAAATAATACTTACTCGTTTTGTACATAATGCACTGTCATTTTTGTTTAATTATTATTCATGAATTCTTTTTAATATTTCATCTTGAGGCATATCTATATTAACATCTACACTTGACATTAATGACGTAAAAATGGCTCACTCTGTCCGAGGTCTGCTAATAACAGATCCTCACCGATAGCGTAATAAATATGTAAAAAATAAGTGAGCAAAAGCCAAATGAAAACACAGCGCTTATTATAAATAATCGTACTGACGATAGCAAATTTCGTAACATTTACCTTATTAAAGACATCATCCCGTCTTCCTGGATTTACTCACGATTATTTTGTTACTTCGTGCTTGTCGGAAGTTTAAATACAAACATCACACAGGTGCAAAATGACGTCATCTTTACGTCAACCGCTTGAATTGTTCGAGCCCTGGTTGTAAGAGTATGTACAACTCGGTTATAATATCTGTGGACCTCGCTCGAGTGTGAAGCCCCTCCCCCTTCTCTTTTGCCCGCGCTCGCCCCGCACCGTACCAGAGCGCCGACGTGACGTCATCGAGGCCAGATCCACAGATATAGTAACCGGGTTTATAGGTGAGGGCACGGGCAGTAGTGCTCGTACTGGTATGTAAAGCCACGTACCTTGTTCCTTGTCGGGCTTGTGCGGCAGGCGGCGGTCGAGCGGCGCGCCGGCGGGCTGCTTGGGGCTGTTCCGCTTGCCGCCCCCGCCCGCGCCCGCGCCCGCGCCCCCGCCCGCGCCGCGCGACGCCACCAGCGACTGGTGCGACATCTGCGACACACACAAACACCCGCCGTGAGACACCACCCACCTCACAAGGGGCTTCTAAAGCCTTATGATATGCCAGGGTTCTATCACAGGGATTATGAACCTTATTTATGACGCGACTTAGTATAAAATAAGTTTATATCAAAAATGTCAAAAGTACAAGCTTTTATTGCCAACCGTATTTTTCTGTATACCGTCATCAACTACTCATCGAGACGATTCTAACGAGCCGAGCTAAGAAAGAAGGCAAAAAAATATGCCTAGTGACGAAAATCCCAATCAGATATCTCAAAGAATTACGAAGCTACAACCGTTTTAATATTGCTTGTTAGAGAGAAAACGCTCGCAGCGAGTGACGTCACAATCTGCGAGGCCGCGGCATGTTGCCGTCTTCTAGTGACGTCACTATTTGCGAGCGTCAATCGTTTCATATGAAGTTGCGTTTTGCGAAAAAGAGACGAAACATACCCCTTCTTATAAACTTTAAACACTTATAACTTCGTGATTATTTAACCTCTGGCGCTGATTTTTTCTCCATTTGACTACATTTTGAATCCTTTTTCGAGAAAATGCGACCATATTGATTATTTTATTGAGTGTGTACACCCGTATTGTGGTCGTGTGTCGTGTGTCGCGTGTCGTGTTGTGTAGTCACCAGCTTGTCGGAGCGGTCCCCCGAGGGCAGGCGCGCGATGGTGACGTCCGCGCTGTCCTCGGGCGGCGGCGGCTGCTGCAGCCAGTTGTACTCGCGCTTGTCCACCGGCACGCCGCGCCGCTCGTAGTCTTGCGCCTGCGTTCTGTGGGACAGGAACCAATCCTCAGGAATCTTATGCTGGACATAAATTAACCCTTGGGATGCTTTGACGCTGACATTGCTGAAGGATGATACATTTTTCGCTTCTGTCACAGAGTCAATTTTCAATAGCACTGATCAGTGCTAAGAAATACGAAGGTTGTAGGAAGGGAGGGAAGGAACGGGTTGGTTGCGTCTACTTACGATTACAGACCGATCAACGTTAAATATGGCGGCGGCAGATATCATCCCATAGACTTGTCAAACCTTCCGTACTCGAATTTAAACTTTCGTGAGACATATTGAAATAATACTAATAATTACACGATTCAACTCACGTATTAAATGTCACTACGGGCGACAAGTTTCGAACTCTTCGGGAGTTCTTCTTCGGGATGAGTGTGTTATGGAGGATTTCGAACGGAAGGCTTTAGAGGGCTGCCCACATAGAGCTAGGTTTTAGTGGCGTTATGTATGGGTGTGGACCTGTTACTTGACCATCTTAACGCGCGTCATGCCAAGATAAAGTTCACCATTGAGAAGGAGTGTAATGGTGCACTCCCGTTTCTTGATGTCTTAGTTCAGCGAGAACAGCGCGGGCGACAAACTATCTGTCAGTGGTAAACCCCAAATAATTCTACTGTACCACCAGCATGGAAAACTATTATTCCTAAATTGAAGTGAACAATGTGTTGTGACAATCCCGTAGACATATCGTCTCTCGGAGATGACCTCCTGCCGCAATCTCGCACAACTACTCCAGCGCGGCGTTGCCCCCCTCACCCCGCCCTGTCGGCGCGGTGTGTGTGCGTCACGCGCCGCTCGGCGTTCGGAACGGGCGCGGGCAGTGATTCAAGCGACACCGCCGCGAAAACACGACTCCTGAAGAACTCCCGAAGAGTTCGAAACATTTCGCCCTCAGTGACATCTAATACGTGAATTGAACCGTGTAATTATTAGTATTAACTTTCCGTACATTCAGATTTTAACGAACATGGCTTACGATAACAGACGGTTTAGTGCAACCCACCCTAATCCGTCACTGTCCCCGCCTGCACGTGTTCTGATTTATTTGGCTACTTTTGGTTCTAACATTTGCAGGTTTACTGTACGTTGTAAGGACAAGATGCCTACCCAAGGTTTGGAGTAAATTCGAGTACCATCGCCAACACAGTTAACTGACCATGCGTGGACTTTATGTGCATTTTAATAAGGTTCAATATAAATAAAGGAAGGTCATTGAACTGTGTTGGCGTTTGTATAGTGGGACACAGTGACATTGACGCAGCGCGTTTTACGACTAGTACAGACGGCATCAGAAGTACCTAAGCAGAATAAAACGCTCAAAATTATCTACACAGATTCTATTCTCCTTGACATTGGAGTCCATGTGATCATTTTAGGCTCGCGAAGTAAATTCTGCTCCTGATCAATATCTGATTAGACAAAGGACGCAATAATATTTGACTCGCCCTTAAAGCTCTACAAATAGAGTTTAGTCAGATATTTTTGAGCGCCTTGTTCAATCATATCTTATTGTAGGTGACTAAATATATAGTTTTTCACTCAACGACATAAACCGCATCGCGTAAGTGTAGCTTTGCATTGTTCGATAGGAGTTCCTCACTTGAAATGTAACTTTTATGAAATTTATTACATTACCTATGTTGACAAGTAAGTTTCTGTAAATCAAGACGAAATAGCTTCTTAAAAATCAATAATTCTAATGAATATCACAAAGTCTTACCTTAAACTTTCATAGCAGTCTAAACATACAACGGCATAATCACCGTTTTCTAATAATAAAGAGTTTTCAGTCCGCCTTTGCATTAAAAATGGAAATTCCTGAAACAAAACATAATAACTATAGTGTTAAACTTCACAACAAATTTTACAAACAATTTAAGTACTTTAAAAACAATGTTTTAACAGACTTCATATCAGTAGGTACCCAAATCGCTTTAAGTGTGCCTGTAAAATTTGTAGAATTCCCTCGGATCTCCGGGTTTCCATCATCAGATCCTGACCTGGCCTGATTATGGGAGCACCTGGAAAGGATACCCTTTCTAACAAAAAAGAATTTTCCAAGTCGGTCCCGGACTTTTCGAGTATTTGGGGAATACATAAAAAGATTCCGACAAAGTGAGAACCTCCTCATTTTTTGAAGTTTTTGCTACAAACTTCATACTAACAGACCATTTTTGACGGTTCATTAGGCTGCTTAAGGTCGAACCGACCATACAAAACGTCTTTTGACATTCGCAGGCTAACGGCGTGATGTGTATGTCACAATCTTTTATAAATTGGCTTTCCATTTGCGCGAAATTCCCCATTTCCTAGAATAAACTCGTATAAACTAGATTTAAGTGCAAAGCTAAAGCCTTCAATGGCGGTTTGGTCTGTGTACCTTAATGGGTAACGCTCGCACTCGCTTGCGATAAGTCTTGATCCCGCACAAATGGCAGTGGTAGTCGTGCGTGTTGTACACGCGCCGGTCTGCGCCCACGCCGCCCAGCGACTCGTACCTGAGGAGAAGCGGAACCGTCAACGTGTTGCATCGACGCAGTGGACTGCTGAAGGCCCGGCTACGTGGCTATTGTGGCGTCCACCCTCGACAACCAGTACAGGTGCAAGTTGGAACCCGACCAAAGACAACAGCAGCAGACGTCGTGTCGCGGCGACACTACCGGTTTCTACACAGATATAGATATACACTAGATAACTTAAACACCTCAATCTGTATGAAAACTGACCGTGTCACTTTTTTCTACCTACTGTGACGTCACAAGGGCGAATTAGTGATGTGAATTCCCCGTTGTCCGCGCAAAATCGATTCTACATTAAGGCATTTTCTTAATATTCACGGACAACCGGCTACCACAACAGACGCGCGCGGAATATCAGTCGGACGGCCAACTCGGAGACCGAGTTCGGACACGCGAAGTAGATGCATTTGCGTCTATGTATATGTATATCTGTGGGTTTCTATGTATTTCTATGATGGCGACGTGCCGCTAGCTACGAAAGTAGTTTCATAGAAATACATAGAAACCGGTAGTGTCGCTGCGACACATCGTCTGCTGCTGCTGTCTGCGGTCGGAATCCAACTGGTACCATCGCCAATACAGTTAACTGACCATCCGTGCACTTTATGTGCATTGTAATAAGGTTCAATATAAACACAGGATGGCCATTTAACTGTGTTGGCGTTTGTACATTGCGCGGCTTCTCGTTTCCACATATTGCACACCACTGTTAATATTTTGGACGTCGAAAACACAATACCCACGTGAATGACGGACGAACCCGTTCAGGGGGACAGAGCAACATGACAAACAATTGAAATAGTGCAGGGAATTCATTCTGGTACAGTATTACCACAAATATAAGTTACATCGGCAATATTCGTCCACGCCGACGAGTGCTGACAAGTACCGAATGAAATCGAACTTATGACCATTTCAATAAAGACCTTGTTGCACTATACGTAAGGTACAATATGCAATGACAGGTGAACTCGTGCTTTCCCGCTAATGGCGCCAGACAAAATGGCGGGCGCCGGAGCTGCCGGAGTCGCGCGCAAAATTTCGGCCAATGGGCATTGAAGATTTTACCCGCGCAAACGCGCTGCCTTATGATTGGTTAAAATGTTTTCAAAAAATGCTTTCTGCGCAGGTACATCGTTTTAACAAATTGTGGTACACACAGCAACACACCTAACTAACCATACCGTGAAAACCTAGAACCTTATTACAATGCACTTAAGGTCAGATTAGATTTCCGATGGTCACTTAGCTGTGTTGTCGACTGTACTACTGTAAAGTGAAACGATCAGCGGCCAGGGGACCGATTTTTGACTTTCGAGCGCTCGACTCTTTCACTCGAAAACTGTCAAAAATTATGAAATGCTATTTTGAAATAGCGATAGAATTTTTTAAAACGAGTGGTATTGACCACTCGTATTAAATTCTGTTGGTAGAAAGTAAGTGCCTGCCATTTTGACACTACAAACGTATTAACTTTTATTTGATTTTCGAGCGCTCGAAAGTATAAAATCGGTCCCCAGACCGTCAGCTCGATGGTCTGATGATATCTGCCCCAAAGCGAATACGCAGTGGGTTGGCACAGGACTAAGGAGAGTAGCGTGATAAACAAGAGGTATATACTCAGCACTCAGAAGTGAGTAGATACGCGCTGAATAAATAAATAAATAGATGATAAACTGAAGTAAATTTATCTTGCAAAAATTGTGTTGTCAAAAAAGGCGTTGACATTTGTTTATCACAGCGCCATACAAGATATCTGGGGCTGCAAAAATGCCATTTCACGTCACGTAATTGGCGTTAAGTCTCAACTTTCTCTAATAAATAGTTATAATTTATAAGGTAAAGTATATGTACCTCCTCCATTGACTAAGTAGCGAGTGGTAGCAAAACGTGCATACTAGCGCCGACCCGTTTTCCCGTAGCTGCTCCGCATTAGATAGACTCTGTAAGACAAACAACCATTAGTGGCACGCTTTTGTCTAATGAGAAAAACGACGATCTTTAAGAGCGGTTACACACGGCGACTTATTGAAGCTATACAAACGCGCATTTCACGAAAGAGCGTTGTATCGCGACGCGAGCCATAGATCAACAATCATAGTCACCTGTATCAATATCGTATCGCTGCAAATAGTCGCCGTCTGTAATCGCTCTAAGTCCATGGTCTCCAGCTAACGCCGCACGCCACTTACATCGTCGTTCTAGAGAAATGTAGCTGCTTTGTAACCGAAGACCAAGGCCTAAGTCATTGCATAAAGCGATGTTTTGTAGCGATTCCGTTGCCATACATCACTCCATTCGGTCGCGCGTTTGCACCGACGCAGAAGCGATAGAGCAGTGCTTGACGACTTCCGAGTGAACGTACGATATGACGCACGCACAGACACTCGTTGCTAGAATAAACTTAAGCGCAAGTCGGGATAGCCGGCGGTATACATCAGTCCTGCGCTTGGGCCGCGTAGAACTGGTTTTAAATCTAGCGCAGTTGTAAAAAAGCTTTAAGAGGGAAGTATATCTTTGGAATACTGCTAGCTTTTGTCTAATACATAAATTGTGTTGGGGGAATAAGGTTTTAAGGTGTACCTGGTGCGTTAGTAGACAGGGGAAGTAGGGAGCGTTGCCTTGCGGCTGCCCGTACAGTATCCGCGCCAGCGTGAAGTCCGAGTGGAGCCCGCACAGGAAACAGTATATTGACGTACACGCTGTGAACAAATATTCCTTCATCACATATTAAGCATAATTATGGCAGCTTAGCTAGCATGACACATTTGTCACAATAAACGTGATCATGTTAGCTCACCAACGGCGCAAGTAAAGTAGCGTCGCACGCGACTGAGTAACTTCTGCAAGTTATAAGGTTGTAAGGTGGTTGGACAGTTACAACCACAGATATAGGAAATAAGGAGATCGCACATGCCGGGCGATTTGTATTGAATATGCCTGTCGCAAGTTCTTGAATTCGTGGTTTTATTTGAAATAAATTATATTTATAGTATTTACTTGTGAAAAGTGATCCCATTGGTGTGGAAATATCACTGCGATGTTTGCAAGTAATTAAATTATTGCACAACTCGGCATTTTGAAAAAAAAACGGAACTTTCTCGATGGACAACGGACGGTGAACTGGCGGCGGAGTAGGCCCAATGAGCTAACATGTGCGTCACAGCCGCCGGCGGCTTGTCCGCTCTATGGTATTATATGCTCTGAGGTTACTACAAAACCATTATTGCCCTGGTCAAATTCACTGTTCATGCCACACAAATTTATCACAGATTTTGAAACCCTAATTCAGACCATCTTTCGCCACATTTCCGAGCAGTTAGAAAGCAGGCAATAGATGGATGAGTGGGTTAGAGTTCCGAGCCAAGGGTGAGGACTTTGAAGGAGACGAGTCCATCCATTGCAATTTTGGCCGAGACATTACATAGTGCTTTTCACGCCTACTACGAGGAAATTGCAAATAATTATAATCAGAGTCATAATTAAGTACCTAATTAAAGTCGGGGGGCACCGCCCGGGGCGGCCCGGCGCGTGCCGGGGGGCCCTAAGATTGAGCGAATCGCTGTTCTAACTGTCCAACAATGTTATTGTTAACTTATAGTTGGCCTGTTCGAGCGATTTCCAACTAACCCCAGCTTTAAAGCCTGATTTCTGACCATCTTTTGTCACATTTCCGAGCAGTGGCGTGAAAAAATCGTTAGTGAATGAGTTCCGGCGGGCATCGGCTGTGCTCTTGCGTAGTATTATGATCTTCAATTCAAAATCAATTATTTATTCTGCAAGTAGGCCACAAGGGCACTTTTACATGTCTCCCATTACAATTTCGGTCGCGGGGACGGGAGGTGTAGTGTGTGTGTGTGTAGTATTGCTCACCGCTGTTGCTGGCGACGGTTCGGTCGGAGGTGGTGGACGGTGGCGTGGGGATGATGCGCTCGCCGGCCGGCGCGCCGGGCGGCAGCGGGGACGGGATGTTGTACCTGCGGATACCACATCATTTTCTCTTAAATATTCTTGAAAATGTTGACCTCACGTCCGTGACAAGAATGCAAAACACAGCATTACGGGCGTCGCGAGTTTACAGGCGGTGTTGGGATTCGCACGGGAAGTCGCCGACGAGGCGGGGCCCTGGCCGCCCACACGGCGCCGGTCACGCAGCTCACCTAACATAACAAGCAACTACCAGGCTACCATAAGTATATAGAAGTACGCTCCCCTCCGATGGTCAAGCGGCACTCTCTCCGCATCCATGAACTCCAGTGTCGAATAAAACATCTCAAGCAACAGACACCACTAGTTCTTAACGTCTATGATCTGCATCATGCTTTGTAGAATCTTAGAATATGTCAGCACGGTTAGCACAAGATGGTGCACGAGAATAATTAGAACGCTTAAAAAGAGACGGATAGTCTATCTCGCCGCAACAGAGATCGCGCACCGTCGGGCTAAACGTGGAGCTACCACGCTACTAGAAGCGTACAACAGCAGTCTCACCTTCGATGCTCGAGTGGCACTCTCTCCGCGTCCATAAGCTCCCACTGCCTCGATAAATGCCGCACACAACGCGAGCAGGAGAGTACTCGGCCTCCCCGGGCCGCCGTCCCGGAGCCCGCGAGGCAGGGGAAGTGCATTGCGTGCGAGTTCATATACTCCGCCGTAGTAGATAGCCACTCCATGGATTGTTGGGGGAAGAGGCCACAGCAGACGTAACACCTGGAAGCGACATAATCATTGTTACTTCAGACAGCTGTGAACTATATAAAGAAGGAACTTTGTTTTTGTTTTCTACGGTGGGAATTTAAAGCACTCCTATATCGAATAAATCAAATAAATAATTATACAGTCAAGAATCATATATCTAAAAATCATTCCTTATTGTTTCCTAATCTAGTCAGAACGGCGTTTCAAAGAACGCGATATTTTCCAATTCACGCCCTTAACTCGTGCCAACTAATCCGTAGTGCTACGCTCGTAGCCGATGCCGTAGTTTTCCCGCTAAGCAGAGGAGAGCGCCTACGAACAGTGTTCCCGTTAGTTGGGTTCCTGGCAGTGAATGTCTTAAGGAGAAGAGAAGGCGTTAGGGCCTTTCGCCGATGCATCGTAAACTACGCGCACCTTGGTGCTATGTCTATCTTCACTCACAACAGCATGATGTGGAAAGTATTTCAGCTTAGTCTTCAACTCCAGACACTCTTGTACAACCTTTATTTATTATCTATGGATAAACAGGGTCCATGTTTGATCTATGTTTATTTAAAAATCTTATTAAATTGGGGTGCCATGTATTCCGTGTAATATTTATTGGTAATGTAAGTGCGGTTACACACGGCGACTTTTTTGCAGCGATACAAACGCGCGACCCTAGCCATAGACCACCTGTATCGATACTCTAGCGTGTTTGTAGCGCTGCATAAAGTCGTCGGGTGTAACCGCTCTAAGAATAGTGTGTAATAAGTTGTGTAGGTACAGACCTATATAGCCCCATCCCGTTCTCTCCGGCGACTAGTTGGCTGTGCGGCGAGGGCGGCAGCGCGGCGGGCCGCTTCGCCGCGCTCGACGATTTCATGTCGTATGGCTTAAATCTGCGGAACATGTCTTTACATTGATAACAACTAATACGGGGTAAGAAGGCAAAAAAATATGCCTAGTGACGAAAATCGCATTCAGATATCTCAAAGAATTACGAAGCTACAACCGTTTTGATATTGCTTGTTAGAGAGAAAACGCAAACAGTTTTTGACGTCACAATTTGCGAGGCTGCCGCAGAGCGAGCCGCGCGCGTGGCGGCCCGCGTCGATGGCGGCGCCGAACACGCAGTCTATTAGTGACGTCACTAACTACGAGCGTCATCGTTTCATATGAAGTTGCATTTTGCGGAAAAGGGACAGAACATAACCCCTTCTTAAAACTTTGGACACTTATAACTTCGTGATTATTTAACCTCTTGCGTTGTTTTTTTCTCCGTTTGACTTCATTTTTAATACTTTTTCGAGAAAGTACGACATTATTGATTATTTTATTTAGTGTCTACATCCCTATTGTATCTATTTTTCAATTTGTTTAAGTAACTTAGCTATGGAGCGAGTAATACTCGACCTATATTTTCATACATTATACATAGATAGACGTCTAACTTGATGGCAGAAAACCTGGCCTGGAGACCAATAGGGCGCATAGCGACGAACCCGTGTAGTCACGGCCCTCAGTCAGGAGTATGCGACGAAGAAGAATTTTACAATTTAATTTTGTTATAAACTTTCATAAGGGATTCATTTACATAAAACAAACTGTTTAGTAACAATATCCAGGATTTATAGATCAGAGGTCAAAACATTCTGTTGCAAACAAATAGCGCAATTTAGGAAACTACATTAGCATGTAAGTGACACTAGTACAGTCAGCAGCAGCAGTAGCTACGCAAAATAACACGCTCAGAGTGATCTAGACAGTTCTTATCCTCTTGGCATTAGAGTCGTGTAGGTCATTTTGAGCACTCGACCCGCTCAGCTACTTTTTCTGCTGACTGTACGATAAGAATGGCGCCCTAAGGCTTAAACCTTCCAATACCCCTTTATGTTGTTTCCAATAAAACTTAAATATTTAATCATTACACTAATAATCATCACTAATGCACTAACAATGATCGTGGAAAAATATGTACCGGTAAAAACCGCCTGCAGGCAAATATTTGAACAGTTCAATAATGAGGAACCTAATTAAGCATTGATCGCGTTGTAACGAGGCAGACACAACAATCTGCGATAGCAGAGATGATAAAGTCCTTCACAAAGTATTATGTATGAGCCTACTCGTGTGTCTGTGTATCTGTGTCTGTCTGTGGCATCGTAGCTCCTAAACGAATTAGCTTTTATTCAACAAAACCATTTCAATCGGCTGAACCGATTTAGTTGAAACGTAGCTACAACTCCGACAACTCCGTCTTAACGGAGCGGCTAACTAAAAGCCGTGAGTACCTAAATCTCTTCATAAATATTGCCATGGATTTGGGTGCCCACCATGATGTACTTACCCATGAAAAACCCCTCATACAAAGTACAGTTAATCGATTTTGGGGACCGGCCCGAAAGGTGTGAAATTGGCTACCGGAGCTGCTGCTGAGATGGACCTGCACGAAGCACTGCACGCTGCTAAGGACCGGAACTGATGGAGAGACATAGTGCGGAAAAAACTTACTTCACATCGGGGAGTTCACGACCCTCAGCAATGAGGAACCACGACGCAAGGAGGAGGAGGATACTAAAGGGGATGTGGCGAGCCAACGGTATAAATCGCTAGCTTGTTGGCTCGCCGACTCTCGTAGCGGTCCATTGGCGAGCAAAACAGTCGCCTGTCATCGCCGGCGCAGTCATGTCAAGCATGCACATAGCTCTCTCTATAGCCAGCGAGCCAATCCGCCGGCTTTTAAATGGCTATGTTGGTGGCTTAGACCTTTGACTCGCGGCCTCGTTGGCGTACCGGCGGTTTAGCTCGCAGGATCACCCCCTTAACATTGAAACGGTGACTAGTGAACGCACGTACCTAATATTGTTCGCGTGTGCATTATTATTATTAACAGTGTGGTTGTGGGCGGCGAGCGGCTCCGGGTCGCCGTACGAGGGATACTTGTGGGGGATGCTTTTGTAGCAGGACGCGCAAATCTGCACCATACCTGCAACACACACAAATACAATCTCCTGAATATCTCCACACATCCTTATTTCGCTTTTCTGCTCGTTCGCTATCTACACTCGCTGACAAAGAATACGGGTCGATAAAATACTGTCATGTTTCCTAAAATAGTGTCAGGTTGTACAGTTTTTAATTCTGTCATGATCTTTATTTAATTATACATCTAAACTGCAAAAATAACAGTAATAAAAATAACGTTACCAGGTTTAAATCGGTCTCGTAAAAGCCCATGAAAAAAACAACGTTAACGGTGCGAGATATCGCGAAAATTATACATTTCTGGATATTGTTCATTTTAAGATAGGATCCCGGAAATTGCTTAGAAATAAAACAATTGCGGTTATTTAATTCAGGATGACCCGAAATTTTTGACCGCGAGTGAATACCGTTGCTCGTCTCGGAAACGGCCTTCCCCTCGCGATCAAGAAAGCCCCGAACATGCTCGCCGCGCTTTTAAGAAATCTGGGTGTAATTCCATTGCCGGCAGATTCGTGGAGTTTTAAAGTATCTCCTAGAAATTTACATTACGTCAGACGACGCTCAGCGCACTGATACCAGGTTTGCAACTGTGAATAAACAGTAGCAAACGAAGCGAGCCCCGGTGCAACTGGTAGTTGAGTCTGTAAATCCAGACTTCTGGAACGTACTCGATGGAAGATTGCGTCAGCCTTCAAACATCCATTCTCAATTTCAAGCCTTATCTGTAAAGATGGAAGAATTAGACTGGCTTAGATAGCAAGTCTCAGTTGCGAACTGGGCGCGCTAAGTCCACATACGTAACACACGAAGCCGGCGGTGGTGGCTAGCTGTTAGACGAGTCAGTGTATGCAAGGTTCTTCAGGGACCCATTGGTATTGTACATTACGCCGAGGATGTTGGCGACAGCTATCCAGCTTTCAAGCCCATCAAAACGTTTTATACGAGCGTCCAAACGTCCGAGCGCGACACAGGAAACATTCTGTTTTTTATCTCATTCTATCTTATAGCTCTGCATGCAGTGCGCAGCGGTCGGACGTCTGGAGGGGTCTTATCAGGAACACACCTCTTCAGACTACGCTTGGTACCAGGACCTTATAACTCACCCTGTGGACTAATAGGACTGGCTTCACGATGCGGCTTCAGCGACGTGATAAACGGATAATACGGTTCCCGCTCGGGATTGGCGCAGCAGTAGACTAGTCTCAGTTGCGAGCTGGGCGCGCTAACTCCGCAGACGTAGCACACGAAGCTGGCGGTGGTGGCGGGTTGGCTGGCGGGGCGCTCGAGCGAGGGCGAGTGCGTGTGCGCGGCGAGGGACTTGTCGCCCGAGCTGGCCAGGCTCAGCGGCGAGGGCGGCAGCAGCGAGGGCGGTCGCGTGCGCAGCGTGTATACGCGCTCGTTCGCCAACACCCCTCGCATCTGCAACCAACAATCATGGACGGACGATATAGATACTGAAGCGTTGATCCATAAGTTATAGATGGTCAACAAAATATTACATTCTTGTGGTCAATAGTTAAGTGCATTATACGAAACGGTTTTATCAAATAACCACCTAATGTTAGGGGGTTTATAGCCCTTAACTTTGTTAATTTCTTAGGAAACACGTGAACCTTAATTTCTTCCATGTCAAAAACACTCCGGCTATCTGTATCCGGGATATATGATCCGTATGCGGGACTGTTTTTGTCATGGTAATATCACGAAAACAACTCGAATAGGTATTAAAGTTCGAATAAATAACGAATATGAAAAACATGACGTCATGACAAAAAACACTGGAGCTAATAAAATGATCCCAAATGTCTGGATCGAACGAGATAGATAAAAGACCGAACCGTTGAAGACATGCTGGACAATCATAGTTTCATATTTTGAATATACACATAATTTGTATATTTTCGTCATGATCAGCCTAGCTAGCATGATCGCATTTATGTCGAACATACACATAAACCATTTGTCCCGCCCGCACGTACATACTTGCTATATGTAGACAGTTTAACTCAGTCCTCGCCCGCGCGGCGTGTGGGTGCAGGTGTATGACGATAACGGGGCGCGCGCGGCGTGCGGGCTAAAGTTAAGCGGTCGACTATAGTTACGGAAGAATCTCTTATGTTCGACAAAAACGCATTCATGTTATGTTGTGTCGCACACGTGGAGTTTTTCCAATAAAGGTTTAATTCTTTACACGTGGCGATAAGACACCCGTATCGCTAATGACCTGTTTAATTAAATGTACAAATACTTGATTATATATTCGAGATATAGTCACCGTATACCGTGCCACAGGTGGCAGATATGATCGCGTCGTGTCGGTATGCCAGGTACAGTTCAGTTCTCCAACATACAAACACTAAATATCTATTCACAGGCCTTATTGTTACTGACGTAAGACGCATGTGCAGATATTTTTGAAAGGTTGTCTGTATCGATATTGCGGAAGTCGACTGTACATCAAACACGAAAATGTTGATTATGATGGATACAGCTTTGTTTTGGATTGCCTATAGATAACATATCCATTGAGCATTGACAAAAATAAATATAAGCTCATAATCTTATACTAATCGGTTTTTATGCCACGCTAAGCCGCTTATATTAAGAGTGCTTGATGAAGATAAATTAACGTTTAAGATAGGGATAAGACTTACTGACAAAAAATATTATATAAACGCTAAATATATATACGCTTTTATTGCCGACTCTACTTTTTTGCACAGTAATTGACTACTTGTTGAGAGAGTTCCAATTATCTTTATGTATAGGTAATTTAGGAGTTCCTATGGCCACTTTGCGGCTCCATTGTCAGACCAGCTCTACTGCACCATAGTATTGCATTTCCACCAAAGACACGCAACTGTATCAATTTGAGCCCAATAGAACGTCAGAAAGTTCTGATTTAACTTCCAAGATATGTATGACCCAACCTAACATACATACTAACACGCCAAGTTAACCCCTTCGCAGCCACCGACCTGAACTCAAGTTTGTCACCGTTTGCCAGCCACCAACCACAATAGTCTTAACACTTGCGTGGCGTGGGGGTGCCACCTTTTTTTCCGTGGCGACGAATGGGTTAAAATGGTTAAATAAAGGCATGTAAAAATACAGTAGAATAGTGACCCTGCCTACTGAGCCGGCGATCCCGGGTTCGATTCCTGGCCAATCCATTTATTTGTGAGGTGAGCACGATTATTTGTTTCGTAGTCATCGAACTCTTGGATGTTTTCAATGTATTGAAACATTTATTTGTCTAAATAATTAAGCATTAACGGAGGTTTTGGGTGCCAAGTCTTTGGTACATAATTGAGGAAAACCTACTGATAGCATTTTGTCTGGATAACTAATCGGCAACACAGCCGATAAGATCTGAGACACCAGACAGCGAAGCCGAAACATGGAATCTATTTACAAAATAATTAACAGCTTTTATTACTTCATAATCTGTCGTGAATCAGATCGAAATCTAATCATTTTTTTTTCATTTACAGTGACGACATCCTAAATCATCTAAAGGTGAGTATACACTAGAGCTGTGCGACGTCGCGGAGCGGAGTGCGAGGAAAAAGTCCACCAATTGGGAGATATGCGTGAGCGAGGCTAGTTAGTAATGCTATTGGCTATGGTTAATACTCGTACTGACCCTAATTGAGCAACAAACATAGCCCGCGTTTGACACTACACACAGCGATGCCGCGCAGCCTCAAGTATGTGTTCTACTATAACCTAGGTATGTGTTTATCCTACCGCACTACGCGTCGGTCCATGTGCTTGCTCGCGATAACCCGTTAGCCTCTAGCCGATAACCCGCCGGATAACCCGGCCGGCTATGCCTATTTGTAATTAGACGCGTTGACCCGCAGATATGGGGAGTAGAGATTAGGCGTAAGGATGACCTGTGCGGATTTAGGTCCTTTTAATGCACGGCCCAATAATGCGCCCAATAACTTTTTGAAGTGAATACTTCTTTAGCGGCGCTGTGTACTTTTTGGGATGGGGAAAAATTGTTAAACTCGCCACAGATTTCGATAGGTCACTCGACCGTAAGTTTCGAAAAGTGAGAGATTCGGGACGAGGCTTGTAGGCGGTGTAGGGAGAGGGTTTTTTTTTCTTATAATATTCAAGTTTTCACTTCTGCCGACACTCCCGGAGTGCAACCCGGTCTTTTTAGGGTTCCGTAGTCGACTAGGAACCATTGTAGTTTCGCTTTGTCTGTCCGTCCGTCCGCGGATAGTCTCAGTAACCGTTAGCACTAGAAAGCTGAAATTTGGTACTAATGTGTATATCAATCACGCCGACAAAGTGGTAAAATAAAAAGTGTTTTTTCTTTATTAGGGTACCTCCCCTATACGTAACGTGGAGTGTTTTTTTTTTTTCATTTCAAGCCTAACGTGTGATATATTGTTGGATAGGTATTTAAAAATTAATAGGGGTTTGCTAAAATCATTTTTTGATAATGTTAACATTTTCGGAGATAATCGCTCCAGAAGTAAAAAAAATGTGTCCCCCCCCCCTCTAACTTTTGAACCATAAGTTTTAAAAATATGAAAAAAATCTCAAAAGTAGAACTTTATAAAAACTTTCTAGGAAAATTATTTTGAACTTGATAGGTTGAATAGTTTTTGAAAAAAAAATACAAAATAATTTCTGGACGAAAAACTACGGAACCCTACACTGAGCGTGGCCCGACACGCTGTTGGCCGGTTTTTTTTTACAATTTATTACTACACGCCTCTTTATAATCGGGCATAATATTGATTCCTCTCTAGAAATATCAAATAATGACACGTGATGACGTCACTAAAGAGTATCTGAATTAAATAGATATGAGAATTTCCAGATATTAGGTACAATTTAATTATAACTCTATTATTAGGATATCATTGTATAACTATCTAAATAGAAGTTCATACTCCACATTATTTTTATTTATAATAAAATCAAAAAGAAAAAATAATGTCCAATAACTGAATCATTACCAACATTCACAAAATTTCACGAGAATATGTTGGGAAACGCGACCTGTAGACTAGAACAGCCGGACCACTGGACAGCGGGACATCCGGACATGTTGCCGGATTGATTAATCTTAATTTTACTACTTTTACTTTTTTAAACACACACACATCACAGTATAATCCATCTAGTACTTCATATTCAGGGAACTTACTATAACCACCGCTAGATATCAGCAAGGAGCTCCCGCTTCTTTATGTTTGAGTAACACAATTTGTTGAGTGTACAGTATTTATTTAGCCAAGACAAATAAACGAACGGCGTAGCGATAACGGGTTTAGGCGGTCGGTTCAAAACACGGCTCTTGATAATGGGTATAATATTGATTGTGTCTAATCAATAATCAAATAATTACATCTGATTGCGTCACAGCACACACATAGATTGTTTCGAAGTATCTGACAGTTCAAAAATGACGACCAAACGTCCGTTTTACTTATTGTCATTTATATATTAAGATCCATGTTGGGCAAAACGAAGTAGTTCATGAACTTATACACACACATAATAATTAATAAATAATATTTATATCCAGGAGTTCACGAAAAAATCACAAGGGTTTAAATGGTGTAGTTGCTTACTCAGGATAGTCATGAATAGTCATCACCTGTTCACAGAGACGAAATGCCAGGTACTGTTTCTTAACATTTTACAGCACCGCCGATATATCAAATAGAGTACGACAGATAAAACTCCAAAATAACATTACGTTTCTATCAAAAAAATCATTGTTGGTACAAGCTTTTGTTGCCAACTGTACTTTCTGTATACCGTCATCAACTACTCATTGAGACGATTCTAACGAGCCCAAACTCAACTCAGATCATTATCAGGTCAGTTCGATGGTACCATAATATTGAATTGTCATCCAAACTATACTTAACCCCATCTGCTTCAAAATTGAGTTGCAGGATTTCACCCGAACAAATATATATTTACATTTCAAGTTAAATAAAAGCTTGTAAAATAAGAATGTATTCGTTGATAAGTAATAATTGGCAACTTTGTAACAGGGGCTCGGTTAATCGGTTTAATTCAGATTCATTACCATATATCGTTATCGCGGGAGCAAATATAAATTTGTTAAAGAAGTAGTAAAACAGACTGTCCATTTAGTAAAAACAGACTTTTCTGCCTACACATTATAAGCCTCCAAGATGTTCATCATAACTAGCACGAAGTTTTTGCTGCATAAGGTTAATTAATCTTGCTTTACTCTGTTCGTAAATAATAACCTGGAATCGACACCACTTACATTTATATACGCGTCTTTTAATTCGGCTCTAATTTTTTCCATCTCTTCGTTGTATAATTCATTCACGTAAGTCTGCCTCAGCAAACATTCGGAAGGGACCTAAACAGTTTTTTTTAATACAAAATAAATTAAATAAATTTTCCAGATACGCAATCTTCAATATTTTTTTTTAATACAGGATTCTCTATCTGAGACCACGGTATGTTACATCTTACTAGAAATTTTGTCAGTTCCAACCTAAAATCTTTATTGAGAGAAGTGTGTCTTTCCGAGTTAAAATGACGTTTCACAGAAGATTTTGTTTTACAAAAACTAACATTGCACTTCAAGCAAAATAGTTTTGTATCGCGAGCCTCTAACTCGGGATAATCCTGTATAAACAACCCCACAAATTCATCACATGTTATTTTCCTTCGAGGCATTTTAAAAAGCAACTTCTATTGAATTATGTTGTTATAAATACAGATCAATCAAGAATGACAAATGTCTAAAGTGACTGATGAGGTTGCGTACCTAATAGGTAATCTTTTTAAGTACTAATCAAGTCAAGTACAGAGGTAAGATAGCATTGATATTCAATAAAATAATTATACATTTTAAGGTCGTAGGTATAAAAGTTTCTCTATATGAATGTCATTTCTGTTTTTGACTGTTTTTTATAATCTTTCAGTACTGTCAAATCTTATTTGCTCCCGCGATGACGATATATGTTCATTACACAATGTTTGTTCATCTGATTGTTTATAAAGCTCAACAATAACATTGGTGTGCAAAGTTCACGGGGCCAACGGCAAATTTGATGAAATCGCCAAATATAAGAACGCGTGTAACTAGTCCGTTGAGTCGATCCTATTATGACCTTTATAGTACAGTAAATGCAATATAAGATATATACCTACTATTTTTTGGGTTGACATGATAGTACTAGTAGGTGGTCGATCTCAAAGTTAATTGGTTTGGACTTAACTTTGTATAAGATAAGAAGATACGTGAATATGACCTCGCGATTTCGAGTTCACTAATTAGGTACCTTAGTAAATATTTAAGATATAAGTTTTACTGCGACACATTCGTTTGCCAGTGCATATAAATTATATTTTTTTTTTTATGCAGTTGAGTTAGAAATCAGGTGCATTGACGCCATTGACAAAGTGACCAAAAACTGGTGAAAACGTTTTTATTTGTTAAGGGCATAAGGTTACATACATACTCGACAGTACATTTATTATTCCTATAGTAGTCATGTCGACGTTACTCCAAGTAAAAAAAAAAAAAAAAAAAAATTGAACTGTTTATTTCAATAAATCACATTTTTTTTTTTATGTTTCATGACTTAGCACAATCTTAACTTTTAAAGATTATTAGCTAAGTTTAGTTTAATATTATATCATAGATTTGACATTTATATTATGTTAGTTAATTAATTAATTAATTAAGATTTAAGATTTTTCTTAACACTGAGTATGGCTTTCTTAATTACACATTTGGCTTTATGCGGTTTATCCCCTATACTGTTAATTACATTTTCTATGCTATTTGTCGGTAGGCTGTTTAGGACAGCAGGCACATAGCTGGACCAGACCCTTCGCCCATAAAAGTTGTTGCTGTTTGGTACTGTAAAGGCTTTACTGGTTGACAGTGTCCGAAGGCTCTGTGGTCTGCTATACCTATTCAGTTCTCCTAGGTGTTGTCTACTCTATAATCATTGCCATTTTAACTTCTGGACTACTACTTCTGGTCTGGGACTAGGGAGAATTGTGTACCGTTGTCCATATCACTACATCACTACATAGTATAAAACAAAGTGGCTTCCCGCTGTCTGTCCCTATGTATGCTTAATCGATCTTTAAAACTACGCAACGGATTTTGATGCGGTAGATAGAGTGACTCAAGAGGAAGGTTTATACGTATAATATAGTACCCGTGCGAAGCCGGGGCGGGTCGCTAGTTATATTATAAGTGCACAGTGAAACAATTATAAGGTAATGAATGGTATTTTTCGTTCGCTGCATTAAACGTATTGCGCCTATTACGGTCTCAGTCGCACTTACGGCAGATCCCTATTCCCACATTTAATTCAGCGGACAATGAAAAATACTACAATAGTATTGATTGTAGACCATCCTATTCCGTCACTAGGGTTACATTGCGACGTGGAATATACCGATGGTCTAATCTAAGTTTCAATAATAAAAATACGACCCGGACCTTTGACTCGCGATAGCTTGGACCGGAGAAGACATTATTATAATCAGATTCATGTATTATATTTAATGTTAATTGTAATCAAAGACATTATGTCCAGCGGGCGCTGCACTCGATCTTGAGGTCAAAATGGTATATCAATCTATTTTAATTGCATTGTTTGAATTTTCTTATTTATCTACAAGCTGCCTACACGCTGGCAAACCCGCGGATGTCTATGTAGATCCAGAATGTCCATTCTACACGCAGGTGAAATAATTTTAGAAATCGGATGGGAAATTCCGGATATTACCCCATACATACTAACTTACAAAGCAACAATCTCACAGTATTTTCCTCTTTATAATATTAGTATAGAAGTAAAGATTAGCCTTTGGTCGCATAAGGTTTAAAAAGGGCTTGTTGGGTTTTGAAATGGTGTGCATTACAGCTTAATACAAGCTTTTATTTAACTTGCAATTGATGTATGCAGGTAACGATTTCTGTTCGGGTGGAATCTTGCAACTCAATTTTAAAGCATATTATCTTCAACCCATTGAGCTGAAATTTTGGGTGACAATTCAATATTATGTCACCATCGAACTGATCTGATTAAGGAGACAGAAGGTGGCCATGGGAATTCAGGACTTAACAGATGTAACCCCGTTGAGTTTAGGCTCGTTAGAAGCTCGTCTCAACGAGTAGTTGATAACAGTATACAGAAAAGTACAGTTGGCAATAAAAGCTTGTACCAAAAATGTTTTTTTTTAAAGAAACTTATTTTTAAAATATAAATAATAAGTCAATGGAAAAAGGATATTATTTTGTCCGCCATTTAACAAGCACCCTCAAATACAAATAAAGAGGCAATCCTTTTCATTATTAGTATTATACCTGCACATTATAGATAACAAAGCAAATCTTTAGACTTCAGGAGGTCAGTCCTATAAGCCTGTTTTAACTAAAATGGCGTTAAAATTCGTTTGTCCTTATCTGTCACTTTGACATTTGTGTTTGTAAGAAAGGGACAAAGCACATTTTATTTAGCAGAGGCATCTGGGTCATTGTCAGTCAGTAAAACCAAAATCGGCTTATGTTTAAATACAATATGTTTTTATCGCATAGAATTATAGAAGAGGCGACGCCGTTTATGCGGATTCAGAGTTCAACAGAAAATTTGTAACTCCGTCGTCCACGTTGACTCTGTTGCTCACAACTATGTTGAGGTAGATATATACAATGTATATACCTAAAGATTGGTACACATAGATAAATACCTTAAAACCACGATATCGAAGGGTCAATGGATAGATACCGGCGGATCCGTTAGCGATTACTTATCGATATTATTATAGATACCTAATTTTAGACGTAAGTTAAACTGCTCGACGCCTGATAGCAGCTAGCTAGATTTATAGTAGGTATCTATTAATGATTATACGGGTGGTACGGAGATTGAGGTTCGTGTTTTTTCCAATGGACATACCCAAAGTTAAGGAGTAACTTTTAATTGGACTCATAATCATATTCCCTTGACGCCTAATTTTTGGGTGGATTAATTCTGGACAAATCCTTACAACGCTTATAGTAGAAGTGAGATTTTGTTACTACTAACTTGCGCGACCAAGGAAGTCAGTATGTATTTTTTTTTACCGATAGTAGTCCCTACACTACTACAGTACCCAACAGTCGACTACAGGGACCCAAAGACGTGTATTATTTATTACGAAATTGATACGCGCTGCACTAGGTTTTGAATTATAGTAGACTAGCCCGCTAACACTAAAAATGCAAGAGGACCTGCAGAATATTATATATATACAGGGTGATTCAGGAGACGTGAGCAGGATCAACCCTACACATACAGTTAATGTTAATGGATCTTTTACCATCGTAATTAAATTAAACGCCCACAGTTTTTTTTTACATTTTGTGTGAAAGTTTCATTCACAATAAATCATGGTCACCCTACACAACTAAAAAAAAATTAACGTTAATCTTACCAATGCTGGTACGACTGAGTAGCTTATAAACTATTGAATCCGTAGGGTTAATCCTGCTCATGTCTCCTGAATCACCCTTTATAGACTAGCTTCTGCCCGCGACTCCGTCCGCGTGGAATTCGTTTTTATCGTAGCTCCGTACAAACTTTTACCCCCTTAGGTACTGATTTCCGGGATAAAACCTATTCTATGGCCTTCCCCGGGACTCAACTATCTCTATACCAAATTTCACCCGTATAAACTTTGCACCCCTATTTAACCCGCTTAGGGGTAGGTTTTTCCAAAACCCTAAAGTTACTTTTCTTGTATTGTAATAAGGATTCCATACACAAAGTTTCAAGTCTCTCACTTAAATTTTAATCCATCCCCGTACAAACTTTCAACCCCCCTTTTTACCCCCTTGAGGGTGGAATCCGTTCTTAGGGCGTTATATAAACTGCCTATTGTGAAAAAAAACAGCTTTCTAGGTTCAACAGTTTGGGCTGGGCGTTGATTTAAGTGAGCGAGTCAGTCAGTCAGGACTTTTATGATTATAAATGTATAAATTACAGTGGACTAGAACAACCTGGTATAGTCGCGGAACATTAAGCAAGCGTTTACACTTGTGTATCAAACGATGATTTACAGTCGAAACTCACAAGCTTTAATGTTTAATGCCAGAAAGAAAATATATTCATACTAGCTTCTGCCCGCGACACCGTCCGCGTGGAACTCGTTCATATCGTAGCTCCATACAAACTTTCACCCCCCATTTTAGGGAAGTGGGGGGTTAAAAAGAGACAAAAAGTAGCCTATGTCACTCTCCATCCCTTCAACTATCTCCACTTAAAAAATCACGTAAATTCGTCGCTCCGTTTTGCCGTGAAAGACGGACAAACAAACAAACACACACAATTTCGCATTTATAATATTACTAGCTTCTGCCCGCGACTCCGTCCGCGTGGAACTCGTTTATATCGTAGCTCCATACAAACTTTCACCCCCCATTTTAGGGAAGTGGGGGGTTAGAAAGTGACAAAAAGTAGCCTATGTCACTCTCCATCCCTTCAACTATCTCCACTTAAAAAATCACGTAAATTCGTCGCTCCGTTTTGCCGTGAAAGACGGACTCAAACAAACAAACAAACACACACACTTTCGCATTTATAATATTAGTATAGTATGGAAGTATGGATATGGATATAATCTATACTAAGTACATACATAATTTGTAAGTTTGTTAGTATTGTAAGTTTGGGGCAATCAGCGAAACCGCTCATCCGATGTCGAAAATTCGTTCACCTGAGTGTAGAATGAATAATCTGGAAGGTTACAGGCTATATTTTATCCTGCCTACATTCTTTGCAATACGCGGGCAAAGCCGCGCGGGCAACTAGTATTCATATAACTCTTAGTCAATGTGTTTTGGCCCACCCTGTAGTAACGTGCGTAAAATGAATATAAATGATTGCCAGCCCGTATGTCGTTAATAGCCATAAGGTCCATTTTATTCGTGTCTGTGCGGGTAAACAGTGGGCAGACATTGTAGATACAATTGTACACATTTGCGTCACAGATGCCATCTGAACACACCGGGGCGGCCTCATTAAATACCGTATAGATCTACAAAACTTTTAACAGGTGTGACTGTATAGGGTAACGTCCTCTACAATTATGTTGGGAAATAGGTACAGGTAATATTTACAGAGATAAGAAAATTTACCGGCTTAGACTTGAAAGACCCTATTTCTCTGCAAAATAAGTGTTCCATCACACATTTTCCGGTTTCACTATTCTACTATGTCCGGAACACAGTAGAATAAGCTAAGCAGTAGCCTAGTGGTTCAGGCATCAAGCGGCAATCGCAAACTGAAATCCCAACTCGTACAAACGCCAAAACAGTTAACTGACCATCCCGTATTTATATAGAGCCTTATTACTATGCACATAAAGTGCACGGATGGTCAGTTAGCTGTGTTGTCGATAGTACCAAGTAGTTTTTCGCAACTTATGTACGGAATATTTAACGTTAGCTTTTCGGTGAAGGAAAACATCGTGAGGAAACCGGTCTAATCCCTAAGGTCTAGTTTTCCCTCCGGGTTGGCAGGTCAGATGGCAGTCGCTTTCGTAAAACTGGGTCATATGCCGAATCATAGGATTACGTGTCAAAGCGGACCCCGGGCTCCTTTAGGGGTGCAACCGGGAATAACGCTAGGATACTACACACTTACTGCCGGGGCGGCTTCGACCGCGTATTGCAGAGAACTTACGGGCGCGGCCACGACCTTGCGCGGCGGCGCCAGCGGCAGCGGTTTTTCTAATTCATTGCGTGTGATCCCAACTAACCACAGTGCGTTGCGCGTCTCGACCGCGCAATGAACAGATAATACGCTTGCCGCGCCGCAATTCGCGCAATGTCGTGGGCCTTCCGGAGCCGCGGGATTAAATATTGCCCATGTCCACCGAGAAAGTCCATTCAATTCACATTTTGATTTTAGAAATCGTTTATGTTACAAAGCTACAATCTCGCAGACTTTTTTCCTTGAAAATAAGTGTAGAAGCATTGATCAGTATAGACTAGATGCGCGCGCGGTTCCGAGCCGTATCCTACTAATATTATAACGCGAAAGTTTGGATGTTTGTTAATCTTACTCAATCACGTCACAGGATAGTTTTTATCCCGGATCCACGCAGACGAAGTCGCGGGCGGATGCTAGTTGCAAATAATGCAGAAGGATGAAGATGCCTAAATAGTAGGGCAGGTGGTGGATAGTGGAAGCCATCAGACATGATGCTATGGCTAGCTCTTCATTTGTTGAAAAAAGGGGTTACAGATTGTAGTGGAAAGTTTTACGAAAGAAACTTGTTTAGAAAAAACTACCTAGATCCTAAGACGACCTTGTGACAACGTCAATAAATGCCGCCAGTAAATACGAGAAGAAAATAGTATTGCCAAAAAGTCGAAAAAGAGACTTCTGTGGAACTTGGCAGCTAAGAACCATATAGATCACGTCTCGTCAGCTTTCCGACATAAAAATAATGGTAGAAATTAAGGTGGACTTCGCACGTTAAGGGAAATTTTGTGAATGAATCGACGAGATAAGCCATGTATACATTACAAAGACCTCATAATTTTAAGTAAAGACGTCACAATCAAAATGTTATTTCAATAACGTTGACGACACTATCTTGTCTAAGTTGCCAGAGAAATTAACGATCGCCCACCACAAAGCCTATACCAATAAATACCATGTATATATACGTTTTGGAAGGTACAAACGGTCGTTAAGTACATTTTATACGGCTCTTCTGAAAGACAGCTTACAGCCGGTTTCGTATTTATCTGACTTGATTTCAATTTATGCTTTTTAAGTTATGTGATGCTTTCCGATCGCTCAGACACCAGACACAACAGGAGCAGTCACATCATTGAATGAAACCGATATCCATCTGTCATGTCACGACTAGTCAACGTTAGACAAATATGAATCCGGCTTGTGTATTTTTTTTTCTGTTTTAAGTCATAATTTTCACATATGCATAAAGCAAATACCTAAATCGAAGGATTATCTTTACTATATAGAGTTAATAAATGAAACCCTATACTGTTTAGAATCTTTTCATGGATCTAACGAGCACACATGGGGGAGCTGAGAAACCCTCTCTGAACAAAAAACAATTACAAAATATCCTAAACATTACAAAATTGTCAATTAGCGTACACAAAAAACGTGGTAATTCGTCAACCTTTCACACTCATGCCTACTGAGTCAGACAGTCTTTGAAATACAACAAGTAACAAGTACCTTGCCGTCTGAAGTTTTTTCCTGCTTCCCGCACATCGCCTCTCCATTCCTTTTCCCAACCTGCTTCAGAGCAAAACCACATTACACACTCAACCAAAACACATCACTTCACACCAACTATGATATACCTCGGTGAGCACCGGTATCATATATTTCCCTTGAAACCACATCATTGACACTACACATTATCACAGGTAGGATATTTCGTTGACACTGAGCCCCGATAAAATTGGTGCCGTTATCGATGTAAAGACTACTTTACAGTAGTGGTATCACTAGATAGTGGTATCACTTACGTTCCGGTTGAAGCGCTTGGTTGATGCGTGCGTTAGCTTCATAGGCTCGCGGGACTGTGACTGCGCAGAGGCAGATTGTAGGTCAGACGCGTTAATGGCGGCGCAAACAACAACTTAACGTTATTTACCCCGTTTATTTGGATTCTGTGACGTTGAGAAAGGGAATTCACGGGTCTGTGCTAATTTAAGCGTGTCAGGTTAGGTTTTTATCGATTGATTATCACTTTTATTTTATTGGCCTTTGAGCGAGATTTGGATGACGTGGGTAGATAACGTGGTAGCGCAGCCTAGGCTTATACAAAAATCGCGACTACACAGAATTTAGTGTGATGAACACGAATATGTTCAAGAGTCGTGTGTGTATGTTAAACTTGTATTAATAATAGCTTAATTTGGAGCTAGTTTAGTTTGTGTAAGATTGCGTTGAACCTTATTGTAAGAAATAAAATAAAAGTTTTACAATAAATGCGTCTTTCTAATATCTACAGTTCTATAAAGTGACTATAGTTAATAGTAGCCATACAGAATACAGCAGAATACAGATCTTTATTGGTAAAAAATACATTTTACAAGTCAATAAGTTAGGTACTGTTACAAACTCATCACTTACATACATAATTTGTTAATACAATTAAATTACACACAGTACGTTGCTGCATCTTTCATAAACTTGCGAAACGCAAACAATTAAGTTAAGATTGTCTAATGACTTTAAAATGGAAATGGAATGTGTTTACTTCGATTACACTCAATTTAGCATACCAGAGTAAAGTTAACAAAGGAATAACTAGTGGCACTGTGAGCTGTACAACTCGCGAGGCTGTCTTTTATCGAAATCTTTTTTTTTTTCGTAAATTGAATCGAAGAATAAGTATCTATAATTATTAAACCTGCACACAAAATTTCACGAGAATCGGTTGAGAAATGCAACCTGTAGAGCAGAGCAGTCAGACACGCCGGATATAAAAAATAAATTTCGCCCAGCTGAAACGAAGAACTTCGTTTGCTTCGCTCCCTCGTTCAAAAATCCATATTACGTAATGCGCTATAATGGTCAATAATTATCCCATAAAAACATTCCATGTAAAAAAGAGGCCAAGTCTCGAAACTCTTCCACCGTAAAAAGTTGTGAGATATTTCTTAGTACCAAGTCTCGGGCATTCTTATTATTCTTTATTTGCTAGCTAAATAAAATTCTGCAAACTTGGCAATGCAAATCATGGAGGTCGAAAATGGCCTGAACTGCTTCGAGAAAAGGATGGTACGGCCGTGCCGCTGTTTTGCTCGACTTGGCGGGGGCACTAGTGCCCCCAGATATGTTACTAGTGAATCAGACCCACCCAAACCCAACGACAACAACCCAACCCAAAAATCGAGTACTTCTCTAATGCCCTGCTACACACGATAACGATTTATCGTAGCGATTTGACTGCGCAGTCCGTTTGTGCAGTTTTATCGATCGTTTAATCGTTGCAGATTATCGTTACGATTTGTCATACACACGATCGATAAAACTGCGCAAATCGGTCTGCACAGATTAATCGCTACGATATATAGTTACATGTGTAGCAGGCATGCTTGCACCAAACCGTCTGTAATAGGAAGCAGTGTTTACATTTTATTTAGCTGAGACATTTTAAGTTGTAAAGACTTAGGTGGCTAGTCTTTATGCAATATAGCTTTTATAAACCTTACCCATTATTTTCTTTAAGAATGAAACACATCCATATTTAACACGCATAATAATCAGAGATCGGAAAAAATTGCGACATTGTTTGCAATTATGTGGACATGACTCCAAAATCAATCAAAATGTTATTCAGTTAATTAATTTTTTACTTGACATATAATTTGATTCCTAGTCAATAAATACAAAAGTTTGTTAAAGTATAGGTTTATTTAAAAAAAAACAGTATTTTTTTCATTTTTTTTTCTAGTGTAAGTAATCGTGTCAGTTTAAAATCGTTATTTATTTATTGTATATAAATATTTACGGAAACGATACCCATTTTAAATACGAACCTTTTGCTAATAATTATTTATGTAATTCATCGTCGTCGTAACGTCATTTTTTTTTAAGTTATTATAGTATATACGTGCTTATAAGCACTTTATAAATAAACTATTATCTCCAATAATTCAAATTATCTTTCAATGAATAATTAATTAACATTTTGATTAATTTTGGAGTCATGTCCACATAATTGCAAACAATGTCGCAAATTTTTCCGATCTCTGATAATAATATTATAAATGCGAAAGTAACTCTGTCTGTCTATCTGCCAGTCTGTTACCTTTTCACGCTTAAACTGCTGAATCAATAGGTGCGTAGACACTAAATAAAATAATCAATAATGTCATATTTTCTCGAAAATGGATAAAAAATGTAGTCAAATGGAGAATAAATTCAACGCAAAAGGTTAAATAATATAAGTTACAAGTGTCCAAAGTTTTAAGAATGGGTGTGTGTTCTGTCCCTTTTTCGCAAAACGCAACTTCATATGAAACGATGACGCTGGAAGAATGTGACGTCACAGAAGACGGCAACGTGCCGCGCCGCATCGCGGTCGACGCGGCGCCCCGGCAGGATCCTGTAATGTGACGTCACACACCGTTTGCGTTTTCTCTCTCTAACAAGCAATATTAAAAGGTTGTAGCTTCGTAATTCTTTGAGATATCTGAATGGGATTTTCGTCACTAGGCATATTTTTTTGCCTTCTTTCTTTTGGAGTAATAATAATTTTCGAGTCTACACCCGTATTGAGGTGAAATGAAGGGGGGAGAGGGTTGTATCGAGGCACGATATAAGTTCCACGCGGACGAAGTCGCGGGTTGAAGCTAGTACTATATTACCCAACATTGATATGTTTATTTTTTACTCATTTGACACTAAAATTTTTTGAAGTTGCAAAAGTAGGTTATCATATATCGTCCGTTGCCCGCTCGTGTATGATTGTTGACATAGAGTTAAATAAATATTTATGATTATATTCAAACGATTGACTATTAGCTGCACATTAACATTATTACTTGCAGTTGTTAGAGGATCTATTTTACTTTAGTTAACTTTAATTTTAACGTAGACTTTGTACAGTCGCAATAAGTTTGTAGTGCTTGCGGTACGCCAAAAAAAGCTGTATAATTAAACTGCTAGTAAACTGTACTAAGTCTGGTGGGAAGAAACGCCTAAAGAAATATGCACCCGCTAAAGAAATTCGAGCTCTGATAGTATTCCGCATTTCTTACATTCTTAAATCAGGCACAATTAAAAATGAGGGTATCTAGAAAAGTTTGTAAAGAATAAGCACATCAATTCATAAACAATATGATACAGAGAAAGAATATAATGGAAAAATAAACCATCTTCGTCTGTAGCCCCCGACAGGATTCGAACCTGCGACCTTTCTACTAACGCTAGACTGCTCTACCAACTGAGCTCCGAAGAAAGTGACGGAAGTTGTATATTTTACAATTATATTCCCGCTAAGACTAGCGCCCTCTCTTTATCGTGTTATACACTTGTTTCACAGCCTTGGCACCGCGCTATGCGCCCGCTCCATTATAATAAGGGTATCATGATAAGGGTATCACATCAATTCAGTTAGATTTCAAGTCACCAATTCATTTTGAAAATAATTGTATACAAACAATATTGCTATTTTAGTAAATTAAGGTTCTGGTATCATTCATATCATTATTATTTCAGAATTCAACAAAAAACAAAAACATTGCCATAAAAAAAAGATACCAAACAATAAAAGGAATCATCATCATCATCATCATATCAGCCGAAAGACGTCCACTGCTGGACATAGGCCTCCCCCAAAGAGTGCCAGAGTGACCGGTCCTGCGCCACCCGCATCCAGCGAACTCCAGCAACCTTTACCAGGTCATCAGTCCACCTTGCGGGGGGCCTACCCACGCTGCGCCTTCCGGTACGTATAAAAGGAATAATGAAAGTTAACTTAATTGACGTGCTAACTATGTACAGTCGAGGAAATTGAATGTTTAGCACTTTTGAACCTTAATGTCATTCCAATAGAGTTGAAATGTGCCAAACCTTCATTTTCCTCGACCGTACAAAGTTTTCTAGAAACGCTCCAATAGCAGCGGTAAAACTAAACCAAGTCAACAACATTTCCAAGCTCCGCTCGTGTCTTGGCAATGGCTTTGATTTCTGTTATTTTTTATGTAATTTTCCAGTACTTGACATCATCAATAAATAATATTAATAATTGATTAAGACCTTATAGCTCGAACCAATTTAAAAATAAACAGAAACAACAAGCTAATTAAGCGCACCCATTCAACTTGAAGTCTTATGGGCGAGCATATAAAGTCGATAACCTTTTATCAAAGTTCAGATAATAATAAACAGTATCGGGACAGTTAACACTGATCCTGCCCTTACACAAAGCGACCCCAGACGGCTCCCCGATAAACTATGAATAGCACACAAAAATACACCTTCCCTGTATTCATTTAAAGTTGATAATCGCGGAACGGAGCGGTGACCCGCGGTGACATATACGCCCATTTCGTTACAACTGCAGATAACATAAGAGTCGTGACGTAAGGAGGTCATTATCTATTTACGTGACTAGCACGCCATGCGTACCATATTTAATTCCAGCAAGATTTCCGAGCTACGATTTAAATTGAAGTCTATGAACTAAAATTCTTATTTTTTTGACATGTATGGAAATCTGTAATGTAATTTTTTATCATGAAATAAATAATCTACATAATCTAATCTAATACATAGATATCAGTACAGATTATACGCCCTACTCAATCAAAAAGAAAATAGAACAAGTTGCGTCGCTATTTAAATTCAACCCTGACACGATGACTTACGGTTCATATTAAAACCAGTCATCGTTGTCTTCAATTATAAATCAGTAGTAAAAATAATAACTATACTGTGTAAACTTTGTAGTTTTGTAAATCACTAGATTAACGCTATCTCTTTCACACTGGCAGTGTTTTACTACAGTAAATACTCGCTAACGCAGTATCTCAACTGGAGTTTCTCACAGCCTTTTTACACCTGCGGCACACCTTGGACACTGGCGATCAAATGTATGAAACAAATGCGTTCCTACTCACACAGTCTAAGCTCGTGTAGGTGAACGCGTACCATGCTTGTGTGAGTGCGATACGACATGCTAGGGTTGCCGCCATTTTAGTGCGTTCGCGAATCGGGAACGCAATCGGCAATATGAGATGACCTTGTAATAGCGGCGTCGAATTATTTTGTGTGCTTGTAATTAATTATAAACAAAAACGTTTTTAACTCTATTTTCTGAGATTATTATTGACCTAAGCGTTAGCGAAGGTCTATGTTTTGACTCGAGCAAGTTGCTTTTGTATGTCCGGATGTTCTCCTCTACAGAGCTATTACCACGAGCATCGAATCACGTAGTTGGTATATCTCCGTCTCTATCACACTTATGGTTTATGGTACTCGAGCGACAGAGACAGAGATATACGAACTTCGAGATTCCATTTTCGTGTTAGCGCCGCAGGTCGCAATTCTTAACCGATTCTCATGAAATTTTGTGACCAGATTCTATGATTAAATAGTATTTTTTTGTCAATCCAGTTTTTGAATAGTCTTTCACGCAAGGTTACAGCATAAGCATGCGCAGAAACCGCCGCGCGCCGCGCCGCCCGCGTTCAAGTTCGATGACCTCAATGACTCAAAACTCATTGCGCGAATTAGGAAGAAATAAGAATCATAATTATGCTGTGAGGTGGGTTCTAAGCTCCATTTATACAATAGTTTCCTATTTTGAATCAGTATTAACGAAGTAGGTAACAACATTTTTGTAGGAAATCCAGGCCACCAAAATATTACGTTAAATTGAAAACATGAATTTTTGTTCCTATAGATATTGCGTTGTTTTCAGTATGATCTGATAGGATTAGGTCTAAAACCGATAGGGTAAAAAAATACTAAACATAAGTACCTATTGTAAGTTGGTTTTCAACTAAAACTAGTTATGTCGTTTATAGAACATAAACAACCGGACGAACACAGCACAACACACGCCCATTACAAAAGGATTTGTAAATATTTGTTTGATATTTAAACATTTTACGTGGCCTCCGCTCTGCGCACCGCGTCGTCGCGTCCTTGCCAGCCGGTAACTGTGAGGTAACTGAGAGCGGGTGGGCGGCACTTTCAACGGGAGGCAGGGATTGTCCATAATGTACGTTAGTACTCTTTATTATACTGTGCCTGCGGTGTGGTTTGGCACATGCGCGGGCTGATGTCCCGCCGACTACCCCGACTTGCAATAAGTTTATCGTAACAATCAGTGTCAGATCGGACGCTTGCACGAATTTGGTTTACTGCTTTAGCCATATATTCTACTGCGGTTTTACGCAGTGTGACTTAAACGATGTGATACAGAGAGAAAGAATATAATGTAATAATAAACCATCTTCGTCTTCTTCAGTGTGACTTGTAACTGTAGTGCCTAACTTGTCAAAACCGGTAGAGTCCAGTTTTGACTGGATTTAAATATCATTGGAGTATGTATTGATTGGAGTGCCCTCGTGATAGTGTTTTTAGGATTCCGTAGCCAAATGGCAAAAAACGGAACCCTTATAGATTCGTCATGTCTGTCTGTCTGTCCGTCCGTATGTCACAGGCATTTTACTCGAAAACTATAAGGTGTATTTGAATAAAATTTTCAAGATAGGTGTATTTTGTTCACCGCTACATAGTTTTGTAATCAAATTACTAAAAAAAAAATTTTTTATGGGTGCACTCATACATAAAACTGAAAGTCAATTATTTTTTTTTCATTGCACGCCCACGTGTGGCACATCAATCGATAGGCCTTTTAAAATAAATATAAGTTTTCTCAGCATTTTTTTTGATTAAGTGAATAGAGTCGGAGATAATCTCCTCGAAAGTCACTAAAATTGTGTCCCCTCTAATTTTTGAACCGTGTATTTTAAAAATATGAAAAAAATCTTGCTCATATGGCTTATTAAATTCTCTCAGCGAAAATTGTTTTGAACAAGATCGGTTCAAAGGTTTTTGAGATATTTCTAAAAAACTGCCTTCCTTAAAGAAAAGGACGTAAGTGCCATAAGATTTCAGTAACGATACGACCTTTTTAATAGGCACGGAACCCTCGTTGTGCGTGGTCCGACACGCACTTGGCCGCTTTTATTTTGGGAATGGAATAATCAGACTGGATGTTATCAGTGAGAATGCAACGCAACATGATATATTATCTATATGGATCGATACTAATATTATAAAGAGAACATATCTGTGAGGTTGTGCGTTTCAATGTAAGGGGTAATCTTCGGAACACTACTAGTTTGTTATACCTACCCTTTTTCACGAAACCAAATTATTTAATTAAATATTTTTTAACGAGGAAGTTACCCCGATCATTTTATAAACGATATGATACAGAGACAGAATATAATGGAAAAATAAACCATCTTCGTCTGTAGCCCCCGACAGGATTCGAACCTGCGACCTTTCTATTAACGCTAGACTGCTCTACCAACTGAGCTACGAGGACAGTGATGGAAGTTGTATATTTTTCCACTATATTCCCGCTAAGACTAGCGCCCTCTCTGTATCGAATTATAGACTTGTTTCACAGTCTTGGCACCACTCTAATGGGCGAGCTATGCGCTCGCTCCATTCTAATCGAACCACATCAGGTAGTTTCGGACTTAGCGAGAGAGATGGCGCTGGTGTACATTATACCCTTTTTCACGAAACAAATTATTTAATTAAATATTTTTGTTTCGTGTTATTTTTTAACGAGGAAGTTACCCCGATCATTTTATAAACGATATGATACAGAGACAGAATATCCTGATACCTGATGTGGTTCGCTATAGCGGACGCCCAAAGAAGCATCGGTCAGCCGATGTTGTGTTACAAAGAGTGTGCCAAGCGAGACATGCACGCCTTCAACATCTAGGTCCGTAACTGGGAGGAGTTAATACATAAATAGACAAATGGCGTAAATTGACGTTGGAAATACGTACAACTCATGACGAAGCCTGGTTTAGAACTCTCGCGAAAAAGCGAGCCAACAGGCACCAGCATAGCACCTGTTCCCCGCGAGCAAGTTTCACTTGCATGACTTGCGGTCGTGCGTGCCGCTCCCGTATCGGCTTGTACAGCCATAACAGACGTTCTCGCTCCCCTTAACACTGTTTTTATAGTCTGTACAGTAGTACCACAAACATAAGTTACATCGTCAACCTTCGTCCACACCGACGACTGCTGACAAGTACCGAATGAAATCGAACGTATGCCCATTTCAATAAAGACCTTGCTGCACTATTCGAAGGTACAATATGCAATGACAGGTGAACTCGTGCTTTCCCGCTCATGGCGCCAGACAAAATGGCGGGCGCCGGAGCTGGCGGCGTCGCGCGCAAAATTTTGACCAATGGGCGTTGAAGAGTTTACTCCCGCAAACACGCTGCCTTATGATTGATAAAAATGTTTTCAAAAAATGCTTTCTGCGCAGGTACATCGGTGTAACTTATATTTGCGGTACTACTGTAATAGACTGAAAGGCCTCTGATGAAGTCCGGGGACTAAGGTTTTAACAGTAAGTACGTTTTAAACTTGCGCATACCCTGTGGCAGGACTAGTTCAAGGTCTAGTTCCGCTCTGTCTTATAAAAAAGAAAAATAATACACTGGAATGTCACCTATTTTTTGCTTTACTTACCTCGTTACGAGGGTCAAACTGAAAGTTCTTAGAAAATCAAAAACTGAGCAATCAAGCAACTTATTACTTTTATTATATCTTTTCAAAATAGCCTCCCTTCACATCAATACATCGCTGCATTCGATAGAACCACTGAGAAAAGCACTTTGCCCACTCGTCCTTAGGGGTCTCTTCGACGGCCTTTTGAAACGCAGCCACTGCTTCGTCGGCGTCCATAAAACGTTTTCCTCGAAGTTTTTCTTTAATTTTTGGGAATAAATAAAAATCACAAGGTGCAAGGTCGGGGCTATAAGGTGGGTGACCCAGTAATTCCACGTTTGCCGTCGCCAAATAGTCGATCGTTTGCTTGGCGGTGTGCGATGAGGCGTTGTCGTGGTGAAGCAGGATCCTACTGCGAGGCCGTTTTTCTCGAACTTTTTCCAAGACAAGTGGTAAACAATTGTTAGTGTACCACTTCGCAGTAACTGTTTTTTGATCCTCTAAAATAATTGTTGCGTAATGACCAGTCCTTCCGAAGAACGAGGCCACCATCTTTTTTTCCACACTTCGACCTCTCTTCACTTTAGTAGGCAACTCCTCGGAAGGAAACACCCACTCAGCAGACTGTCTTTTAGTTTCAGGATCATAACAGTAAATCCAGCTTTCGTCGCCCGTAACTACGTCGAACACAGCATTTGAGTCACCTCCGTTGAATCTTTGACCCATTTCACGGCACCAATCAACACGACGGACTTTTTGGGCTTCTGTCAAATTATGAGGTATCCACCGGGCACAAAGCTTCCTCACCGCTAAATGTTCATGGAGGATTTTGTGGACTTGACTCATACCAATGGCTAAGCTTGTACGAATCTGCTGATAGGTTACTCTTTTGTCAGTCTCTATCATACGCCGCACAACACTGATGTTATCTTCAGTAGTCGCCGTAGAAGGCCGGCCCTCACGCAGATCATCAGTGAGATTAGTGCGGCCACGTTTAAATTCATTAAACCAGTTGTAAATAGTAGCACGAGATGGGGCTTCATCGTGAAAGGCCAATCGAAGTCTATCATAACTTTCTTGTTGACTTAAATTACATCGAAAGTCGTAAAAAATCATTGCTCGAAAATTTTCTCGCGTTAAATTCATGCTCACGTAGTACACACAATTTTCAATTTGCCGCCAAATCGTAAAACAAATGACAATCGAGTGGAATTCGTACACAAAAATATTAAGAAAGAGTTCCATTTTCAAATTTTGAACTTATTTTTTTATTATATTTATTACAAGTGGCCAGTTCTAAAGACTTTCAGTGTCGCCCTCGTATTTCTTCCGTTATTATCAAGGACTGGAATTCTTCATAGCAAAAATCAAACTGTCAGAGGGAATGACCAAAGTGTTTTCGCGCCGGTGCAGGGATAAATACGATAACGAGGAGCGCGCGGCGGCCGCGGGTGCTGCTCGCCGAAGATGGGGAAGTAGGGCTGCTTGTTCTGGAATGTGGTCGGCATACCTGGTAGCCGCTCCACTGCTGCAGCAGGTGGTGGTGGCAGGCGGCGCAGGCGCGCACGGTGCCGAGCGCGTCCTTGGGCCGCAAGCGCGGCGGCCGCGGGTGCTGCTCGCCGAAGATGGGGAAGTAGGGCTGCTTGTTCTGGAATGTGGTCGGCATACCTGGTAGCCGCTCCACTGCTGCAGCAGGTGGTGGTGGCAGGCGGCGCAGGCGCGCACGGTGCCGAGCGCGTCCTTGGGCCGCAAGCGCGGCGGCCGCGGGTGCTGCTCGCCGAAGATGGGGAAGTAGGGCTGCTTGTTCTGGAATGTGGTCGGCATACCTGGTAGCCGCTCCACTGCTGCAGCAGGTGGTGGTGGCAGGCGGCGCAGGCGCGCACGGTGCCGAGCGCGTCCTTGGGCCGCAAGCGCGGCGGCCGCGGGTGCTGCTCGCCGAAGATGGGGAAGTAGGGCTGCTTGTTCTGGAACGTGGTCGGCATACCTGGTAGCCGCTCCACTGCTGCAGCAGGTGGTGGTGGCAGGCGGCGCAGGCGCGCACGGTGCCGAGCGCGTCCTTGGGCCGCGAGCGCGGCGGCCGCGGGTGCTGCTCGCCGAAGATGGGGAAGTAGGGCTGCTTGTTCTGAAATTATACACATCACATTCAAAAACAAGTTTCTCCGCTGAGATGTTCGAACGTTACGAGCATAGCTATAGTATTCCCAAACACTGGCTGCGCGAGGCAATAAATGTAGACCGTGGGCCCACTCCCAATACACCTTGGTCACATGACCACACGATAAAGTGCAGGTTAGCAGGTCGAGAAAGTTGTGCTGAGCGAGAAAAAAATCAATAAAGAAACGACCGAAAGTTTGAAAATCCTTCACTTCCGGTCAAAATTTATATGGGTAGGTATACGTGACATGTGGCATCATTTAGCCCTTTAATCGTAGAGAGAGAAAATTTGAGTCTGTCAGTCCTGAAATGGCCGGAAGTAATTGGCAGACGGTGCCAAAGTTGCCAACTGTTGGGAGTGGGCCCACGGTCTAATATAACACTTCTGTTGCGCTCTCTCTCACGCCAATCATTGATTTATTTAAACTAGTTACACAGCATTACAGTAATTACTAAACAATCATGGCAGGTACAGTCGAGTTCTCAGTAACAGTCATTATTCTTACTGAAATAAGACGCATGTGTAGATGATTTTGAATTGTCTGTATAGGCATCGGACAACTCGACGTTAAGTACAACTGAGGTACCTCGATGCCACCTTTTATTCAAGCGAGAGCTTGGAGATACTGGAGTAGCATGGTTTAAGGGGCTCCCATACGCCTCCCATAATCCCTTAGTTTTCTAATGTTTTTTGTAGCTTATTATATTAACAACAACGGCTTTAAGCAATAATTTTTCCCATATTTACTTCAAAGTTCATTGTTTTCGAGATATTTGGCATCAAAGTTGAACAAGTTTAGGCCAAAAAACTGGTTTTCTGGCCATAACTTTTGTGTTAATTAGTAAGATTATAAAAACGCATATCAAAATTATGAGTAAGTTCAGTATGTAAGAGTAGGTATGAGTTTCGGGTGTATAAAAGTTTTAATGAGGATGAGGTGTCGGGTTTTGTATTTTTACAGACCTTTCTTTAAAAATGGATAACTAATTCTGTATTAACATTTTTCAAGTTATTCAATATCAAAAATGTTAAACAGGAATCAAACTTTCCCATATCTGCACCTGGAAAGCTAGCTTCAATAAACCGAGGACGAGTGTCGAAATGGAAACTACTAAATTTCGTTGATTTCTGACGGGAGCCCCTTAAAGTCGTGATATAGTTACCCCATAGAGACAGCTATAAACCGTAATATTTATATACGTACGCAATTAATAACTATTTTATTGATTAGGATATGATACGATCCCAACCTGGTAGTATAACAATATCCCTAGACTAGTATAGTGTAAGAGTGCCTTATACCGCCCAACGCGCAAATTATTGTATATTAGGTTTCAATTAAATTTAGACCTTTCATAATCATAACACAATTAAAGTCGTATTTCGTTTGTTTCATCAAATCTAAGAACAAATTAAATTTAACTCTATTTTCTAAATAACTAGATCCATATTTAACTGATAAAATATTTGTGCGGTCTGCGGTCAGGTAATGATGGCCCCAATCCACATCATTATCATCGACTATACAAAACAGTAACACACTTAACTGACCACCTGTCAAGCTTATAGCTATAAGGTTGACAAATGGTCAGTTAAGTGTGTCCTCGATGGTATACTCGTGTGAAGTATACCTTATTTCTTTACTATGAATGCAATAGTATGAGTGAAAAGGACCAATGATTTATGCACTAACACTAATCGATAAACGGTGTCATACTATTAGAGCTGGCGTGGTTTATTTGTATGCGAAAATTCCGTTAGGAAATCTGTTATCGTAATTCACATGTCTTGTAAATTCCCAAACAGCAAACATTTCACGATTCATTCGTTTCATGAAATTGAAATAGCCAACTACTAAAACGGTTTTTCCTCAATTGCACCTTTTTTTTCTTGGAGAAAATCTTCCCCGTGTGTGTCGGGTTAGAATAGCACCACCCCCTTTCTTCCTTTGGGGTCTTAAGAGTGTTTCTAAGGGAACAGGCTCGAAGTGTGTTGTGGGCGATGGGCTAACAATCTATCACTGCGATATCACATTCTGTCGATCTTTTCTACCCACATTTATTATAAACGTGGTGCAGGGGACCGATTTTTGACTTTCGAGCGCTGGAAAATCAAATAAAAGTAAATACGTTTGTAGTGTCAAAATGGCAGGCACTTACTTTCTACCAATATACTTTAATACGAGTGGTCAATACCACTCGTTTTTAATTTTTCTATCGCTATTTCAAAATAGCATTTCATAATTTTTGTCAGTTTTCGAGTGAAAGAGTCGAGCGCTCAAAAGTCAAAAATCGGTCCCCAGGGCACCAATATGTATTCACTCAAAGTTTCATAAATATGTATACTACAACCTTATTGTTGCAGGAATAAGGTCTGCCTACATATTTTTTAGACATTGTGGTGTATACATTGTTGGTGCCCTCGACTGTGCTGGAAGATAAGTTTATGTGCTCCGGCCATCCCTTTTGGGAATGAAGGCGAGAATCTATGAATGAATTAGTGAAAATCTGTGTCACAGGTACCTACTTTCGGGGGATGTCCGGGTTATGTGGTATTTCTATCCACTAAACCCGGACATCCCATAAAACTACATGTCAGCCGACATCTGCGCTAAGTAATTCGGAGGACTAGGCTCCCAGGTTGAACGCACTAGAGCCCTGCTCGCGCTTTGCCCCTACGGGCTTCTGGGCATCCTCGTCGCTGGGGCACATGGTCAAGTGATGTGGCCCACGCCAGAAAAAACCAAGGGCGACCCCGTTGACCGTCACCTTCCACGACGGGCGGGGAACGCCGTGGACCTATTCTTGCCCGACACTTCACAGTTTCCTTCAATACGGGTGTAGACTCAATAGTACAGTCGAGGAAATTGAATGTTTAGCACTTTTGGACCTTAACGTCATTCTAATAGAGTTGACATGTGCCAAACATTCAATTTCCTCGACCGTACATTACGTAGCTAGGGCGGTGAATTCGTGAATGGCCCAGATCGCAGGTGTTTGTGGCCCGAACCGAAGATGAAGGCCATAAATATGCGATCTGGGGCTTTGCGAATTACCGCCCGTGGTGAGTACACAATTTTACGTCTTCATCTGGCCACAATGCGAGTTTTACCGTACGCGCAGCGTGCGGTATAACTCGCATTATGGCCTGGTGTGACGTAAAAAATATTATTACTCCAAAAGAAAGAAGGCAAAAAATATGCCTAGTGACGAAAATCCCATTCAGATATCTCAAACAATTACGAAGCTACGACCGTTTTAATATTGCTTATTAGAGACAGAAGACGCAAACGGTGTGTGACGTCACATTACAGGATGCTGCCAGCGCCGCTCACGATGCGGCGCGGCACGTCGCCGTCTTCTGTGACGTCACATTCTTCCAGCGTCATCGTTTCATATGAAGTTGCATTTTGCGAAAAAGGGACAGAACATACCCCCTTCTTAAAACTTTGGACACTTATAACTTCGTGATTATTTAACCTTTTGCATTGATTTTCTCTCCATTTAACTACATCTTTTATCCTTTTTCGAGAAAATATGACATTATTGACTATTTTATTTTTCATCACACTTGTTCGAAAAGGGCTTCATAATGCGCAGACATACAGAGCTGTAATAGGCTGTGTTACGCCCGCGTAATGGGTTTTTTCTTAAATTGTATCTGTCACTCATGCGGCAGTTACAAAGCAAAGAGGTTTTATATCAAATACGATATCTGAAAACGTATTTATAAATAAATTTAAACTTAAAAAACTACTTAAACATGTTTAACTGAATTATTTACATATTTAATATGTAGTTATTTAGTATCTATGTAAAATGTTTTTAAGTGTTTTCAAATCGTGGCTGTATACCGAAGGGTCTTTGCCATACGCGCCTCACGTCAAATTCAACAAAATGGACGACTGACATTTTGCAGTTTTTATTACGATTTGTATTCATTTCATCTAAAATGTATTTGTTTCCTCGCAAATATCATGAAAAACTTTGTGTATAACACGGGCGTAAGAACATTGCAAACTCGAGTCATCAAAAGTCCTCCGCCTTCGGCGTTGGCCTTCTGATAGACTCTTGTTCGCAATATTCCACTTACGCCCCTCGTTAAACAATGTACTATAGTGTCTCCGCCCCTATTGCATTGCACCTGCTCAATGCTCAGTTGTTGGCCGAGCCAGACGTCCGAACCGAAATCCCATAGACTTCGCTGGTTCCGTCATCTACTGCGAATGGGAGAGGACCAGGCCGTCAAAGAAGCGTACTTGAATCAAAGATAATAATAATCAATCAATGATAATATAATACAAACTAACATAATTCTTCAAGTTACCTAAATAAAACAAGGGTTTTTTTTTAAACCAAATTGGGACGTTTTAGGTTGAACTTCGAATAATAATGCCGTCTGTCAAATGTACAAAATGACGACATTATTTCGTTTATTTAATCATTATTATATAACTGATAGAGTCAGTCATGAGACTCATGAGGTCACCGAAATCACACCCACAGCCGATTTAAATGAAACAGAATCAAGATTAACAGAACTTGCATTTATTAATTAGTCCAATTAGTAAGTTTATTGCGCAAAATGTGACCTTTGGATAGCGACATGTGGCACAGCCATTGTCTGGTCTCGTGATTGTTAAAACTGACTGGGTTACTAATAGTTATCTAATCTATACTAAAATTATAAATAGGAAAAGTCTGAGATTGTAGCTTTGTTAGTTTGTATGTCTATTCACGGAAAAGGCTTGATATTTTTCTTTAACATGCAATTAACCTACACCTGTGAAAAAATACCTCATAATCCAAAAGATTTTTTTTTCAAGAAAATGAAATCTGCGTGTATTTGCGAGCGCCTGTGGTGAGCGTTTACCATCAGGCAGACCCAGCGCCCGTATACCATCGAGGTGGTAAAAAAAATCTGTTTGACGGAACGTAGGTAGTAAGGCTTTATTTCTACCTTTATTAACAATCTCAATTATAGTTCCTCACTTACTATAACTTTTTACGTGTACATTTATAATAGTTTTTATACTCGTCGACCTTAATGTTTGAATTAAGACTTCGTACACCAAACTTAAATCACATACTTTTTACTATGGAGCTCCCAACTCAACATTTCATAACTGTTGAGACAACTAAAATGAAATTGACCAATCACGTGGCGCCTTTACTGAACTATAATGTATTTGACCAATAGGACGCCGTCATGAGAAAGTCAAAAGGTAATAGACATGAACGCATAAAAAAGAAAAAGCCGTTGGCTACACTTCGTTTTCAATAGATACCAAGTTTGTTTAATTCGTTCAGTTGACTCGTAGAAAAAGTATTGTATACAATAGTTATATAATTAGCTTTTTAAGTCTCGTGGTACTCGACTGAAAAAACATACATTATATAACGATTGCATAAAATACTATTATGCTATCGTTATAATAATATAATGTATGCTTTTTCAGTCGAGTACCCACCGATTCAACCTACGACCGCAAGTACCGCAACCGATTGAGCTGAAATTTTGGGTATTACTATAGTTCAATATTACGGCACCATCGAGCTGATCTGATGATGGAGACAAGGTGGCCATGTGAATTCAGTACTTAACCGACGTAACCCCGGAGTTTTTGCTCGTTAGAATCGTCTCAACGAATAGTTGATGACTATATACAGATACAGAAAATAGTTAGCAATAAAACCTTGTACCAAAAATGATTTATTTGACAGAAACTTATTCCTGTTATGTACGTACTAATATCATCATCATCATATCAGCCGAAAGACGTCCCCACTGCTGGACATAGGCCTCCCCCAAAGAGTGCCAAAGTGACCGGTCCTGCGCCACCCGCATCCAGCGGACTCCAGCAACCTTTACCAGGTCATCAGTCTCCCTTTGGGGGGGCCTACCCACGCCACGCTTTCCGGTACGTGGCCGCCACTCGAGAACCTTTCCGCCCCAACGGCCATCAGTTCTACGTGCTATGTGCGTGCATACTAATATAGCACCCTGTAATGAAAGCAATAAACAACGTGCCTCGGCCTATCGCCCTCGGGGCGTGTTTGTCGCAAACAACCGGGTCGGGTTCAGCCCTTATCCGACCGATATCGGCGTCGGGTCGTGGGTCGCGCTCATGTGACCGTGTGACAGATAGACCGATACAGATACCTCTGGTAAATATAACAAGTTATTTTGGATTCAAGTTTGATGATTACCGAGCCTAGACGATAAATCGTTTAAGCCTACCTGCAAAGCTGAGTGTCCTGCGTTCGTATCCCGGTAAGGGCAAACATTTGTGAGATTAGCATGACTATTAGTTTCCGAGTCTTGGGTGTTTTCTATGTATTTGTAGGTATTAAATATATTGTCGTCTAGTACCTACCCATAACACTACTTGTCGGCTAGTTCGATAAGTGTAAGATTGTCCGTAACAAAAGTATTTAAAAAAAAAAAAAAAACCTTCTGTCTGTCTTCCGTCTTCGGCTTAGCTCAGTAACCATTACTACAAGAAAACTGTAATTCAGTATGGGTATATAAATCAATCACGCCGACAGAACAGTACAATAAAATCTTGAAAAATTTTTTGAAGTGTAAACTTCTTTAGCGGCGCTGAGCACTTTTTGGGATGGGGAAAATTGTTAAATACGCGACAGAGTTTTGTGACGTCAGATGTGAAGGAGGTCACTTTTTGCTGCTAGCCGATTCGACTTCATTCAAAACTGAACGCTATTCGTAAGAGTATAAAGCCGTTAAACACTTTTTGCAATAGCATATTCTGCAAATACATTTGTAATAATACCAACGCGTCCTTCACCGTTTTGCTATTGAGAAAATTTGAATAGTTCGAATTTGGGCGTTGTTCCTAAAGAGATAAAGCTTAGAAAACTATTTATCAACGGCAAAAACAAATTGATATTTTGGTCGCCACCGTGCACCGCCATCTGCCGTTCTTGCAAATTCGAATAGTTCGAATTTAGACGTTATTCCTAAAGAGATAAAGCTTAGAAAAATATTTGTCAACGGCAAAAACAAATTGATATTTTGGTCGCTACCGTGCACCGCCATCTGCCGTTCTTGCAAATTCGAATAGTTCGAATTTAGACGTTATTCCTAAAGAGATAAAGCTTTGAAAAATATTTGGCAATGGCAAAAACAGATTGGTATTGTGTTTGCCGCCGCCCGTCGGCGCGCCGGACCCCGGCACCGTTGCGCCGCGGCGGCGCGTTGGGCCCGTCGCACCCAACGCGCCCGCGGCCCGTCCGCCTAAATAATTGATAATTGTTTATAAATTTGCGTCAAATTCATTTTTAGGGTGACACCGTATGATGTCACGTGACCTGATCGAAAAACTGTTACAATGTTATTGAGTTTTCACTTCTGCCGGCACTCCCGGAGTGCAACCCGGTCTGTTTTTTTAGGGTACTTCCCCTACACCTAAAGCGGGGATGCAATTTTTTTTTCTCGTTAAACCCATAGTGTGGGGTATCGTTGGATAGCTTGTTAAAAACTATTGTGGGTTTCCTAAATCCATTTTTCAAATCAGTGATTCGTTTGCGAGATATTGAGCTTCAAAGCCCTAATTTTTGTTCGAGTCATGTGTCTGCCGGCTAAATGGCTACTACTGAGGATATGAAAAAATTCGTGGTAGTACTTCATATAATGAATTTAAAAGGAAAATTATCACGGACAAGTAGGCATAAGTAATTACCGAGTAATAGTCGACCAACTTAATGTGTACTTGGAAAGACCAATTTTTGTACAAATTCGGCCGACGCAACCGCACCGCACGTCGATGTAACTAACACCCCGTTCACACTGCGTCCGTTTCCGTGTCCGGGAGGCATCCGTCTCTTTCGCACTCGGGCGAAACATCGCAAGCGAGAAAAAGAGGGATGCCTCCCGGACACGGAAACGGACGCAGTGTGAACGGGGTGCAAGACAGACAGGCACCTACGGAACCCTACACTGCGCGTGGCCCAACACGCACTTGGCCGGATTTTTTTACTATTTAAAAAACAATAAGACTTACGAGTTCACTGTACCAGGTCTGTCCCACTTGGCAATGCGTCTAAACTCGGCTCTCGCACACCTTCGAGCAAATTGCCCCGAACGCGGCTGTCACCGGCGACAGTGACACAATCGTCCGCACATAGCTGGCAGTGACTGTCAGTGTCGCACAAAACGCGATAACCCTAACTAGACGAATGAGCACGTGCTATGCGGTATGCTTTGAGTTATAGACAGAGGAACTTCTGTACGTAGGACTACATATGCTGTGACATAATAACCTCTGAATAAGCATTTTGTATCTCATGTTCACGTAACACGCTACTCACTACCGCATCCGGTTGTACTACGCTTATCGTAATCGGTTGTAAAACGGTTCGGTTGTAACCGGTTCAATATCTAGCTGTGACTAGTTATAGTTACGGGACATACAATAGTACATTGTTTAACGAGGGGCGTAAGTGGAATATTGCGAACAAGAGTCTATCAGGAGGCTTTTGATGACTCGAGTTTGCAATATTCTTCCTCCCGTGTTATAACACAATGTTTTTCATCACATTTGCGAGGAAACAAATACATTTTAGATGAAATTAATACAAATCTTAATAAAAACTGCAACATGTCAGTCCATTTTGTTGAATTTAACGTGAGGCGCGTATGGCAAAGACCCTTCGGTATACAGCCACGATTTGAAAACACTTAAAAACATTTTACATAGACACTAAATAACTACATATTAAATCTGTAAATAAATCAGATAAACATGTTTAAGTAGTTTTTTAAGTTGAAATTTATTTATAAATACGTTTTGAGACATCGTATTTGATATAAAACCTCTTTGCTTTGTAACTGCCGCATGAATGACAGATACAATTTAACCAAAAAAAGCAATTACGCCCGTGGGCGTAACACAGGCTATTACAGCTCTATATGTCGGCGCATTATGAAGCCCTTTTCCAGCAAGTGTGATGAAAAAACATTTTACATAGACCCTAAATAACTGCATATTCAATTTGTAAATAATTCTGTTAAACATGTTTAAGTAGTTTTTTAAGTTGAAATTTATTTATAAATACGTTTTCAGACATCGTATTTGATATAAAACCTCTTTGCTTTGTAACTGCCGCATGAGTGACAGATACAATTTAAGAAAAAAACCATTACGCCCGGGGGCGTAACACAGGCTATTACAGCTCTGTATGTCTGCGCATTATGAAGCCCTTTTCGAGCAAGTGTGATGAAATAGTACATTACTTACCAAGGGCTGTAAAAGAAAGAAAGCCCGAACTCGCAGGTATTTGAGACCCGAGCCGCAGGCGATGGTTGTAAATATGCGATAGAGGGCTTTCTTTTTTACTGCCCGTGGTGAGTACACAATTTTACGTCTTCACCTGGCCACAATGCTAGTTTTACGGTACGCGCAGCGTGCAGTAAAACTCGCATTATGGCCAGGTGTGACGTAAACCTATTTGCTATGTAACTGCCACATGAGTGACAGATACAATTCAAGAAAAAAACCATTATGACCGTGGGCGTAACATAGGCTATTGTAGCTCAGTATGTCTGCGCATTATGAAGCCCTTTCGAGCAAGTGTGATGAAATTACGTACCTAGGGCGGTGAATTCGTGAATGGCGATCTGGGGCTTTAAGAATTATCGCCCGTTGTAAGTACACAATTTTACGTCTTCACCTGGCCACAATGCGAGTTTTACCGTACGCGCAGCGTGCAGTAAAACTCGCATTATGGCCAGGTGTGACGTAAAAAAATATGATGCGTCACTTGTGTACCAACCAAGCATCGTAAATTGGACTTTACAGTGGGACAAGGGTCAGAATTAATAAAACTAGTTTTTAACCCCCGACGCATAAAGACGGGTGTTATAAATTTGACGTGTCTGTGTCTGTGTGTATGTTTGTGGCATAGTAACGCCTCAACGAAAGTACCGATTTTAATACGTTTTTTTTATCCGAAAGCTGACGTGATCGAGACGGTTCTTAGTTACGTTTCAACAAAATCGGTTCAGCCGGTTTTGAGATATTAAACTTTGAAATTAAAATGTGACGTTGAATGAATTTGAAACGAAACGGGGGTTTTTCAACTATTCTAAGTTGTTAATTTTGACAAGCGTTTACTTTTTAAATACCTTGCAGTTTTCGTATGTAAGTTGGCCTTGAAAATTTGCATACCATTTTTCACCCACATGCACTATTTGATTGTGCTGAAATCTGGCAAAATAATGTCAGTTCAGTGACAACAAAGTATTATGACCTCATCGGGCCTGTCAGATGGGAGAAAACGGTGAGTCATTTCCGAGATTATCAAGTTATCAACTTGACAAGGTGCCCGCGTGGCTTCGCTCGCATATTGCAACGCTGAGATGGAACCGTTTAGCGGCAATGTTACAAGCTTTTATTTAGTTTCACCTGTCCCGTTGTCTGTCTGTAATCAAATCTTGCAAGTTAAATTTGACCCACTTCCCGGTGACCGATTGAGCTGAAATTTTGGGTATAAGTATAGTTTGGATGACAATTCAATATTATGGTACCATCGAGCTGATCTGATGATGGAGACGGAAGGTGGCCATGGGCATTCAGTACTTAACCGACGTAACCCCGTTGAGTTTGGGTTCGTTAGAATCGTCTTAATGAGATGAGAATGAGGTGATGGTATACAGAAAAGTACAGTTGGCTGGTGGTTACCCCCTACATACAAACCTATAAACATACAATCTCACAGATTTTCCTCTTCATAATATTAGTGTAGAAGTATAGATAATTCATAACAGTATTACTGGTATGTGATAATATGCCAGTTTCGATAGACTTTTTTTATAAGCAGAATGGTTCAGTATATCTAGGTCAGGTGCAAAAATAGAAGCATAATATTATCAGGCGCGAATCACATATTACTAGATCCAGACTAAAGATAGTTTTAAAAGAAAATTGTTTAAGACACGCGTGTACTGATCATGTAACGATCATGTCAGACATACAGTCGCCATCAGATATATCGGAGCGGCCAAAGTGCTCACAAATATCTGAACACGTCTCTAATGCCTCGACAGTAGAGACGTGTTCAGATATTTGTGATCACTTTGGCCGCTCCGATATATCTGATGGCGACTGTACCTCATAGGCCCAAAACAGGCGGTGAAACGCAACTGCAACGAAACTGCAACTGGTCTCTCAAATGAGTCTATGATGGAGACAGAAGGTGGCCATGGGAATTCGGTACTTAACCGACGTAACTCCGTTGAGTTTGGGCTCGTTAGCATCGTCTCAATGAGTAGTTGATGACGGTATACAGAAAAGTACAGTCGGCAATAAAAGGTTGTCCCAAAAATAAAATGATTTTTGTATATATTATGTTATGATAGTGGCAAACTTGCATAGGGGCTGTCTGATAGTAAGTATGAACGCTTGCGACTCCAGATGAATCACAAACGCGTTGCAAACCATTTATTTATTTGGGGATTCGTTGTATTGGATATACAGCTTGATTGCAATAAGATAGGTTCAAGTGCCGGTGGGTTGAACAACTTTTCATTGTACCTGATCTGTTTCAATACGCAGGGGCGGCTTTACCTATAGTGCAGGGGGTGCGTTGCACCCGGGCGCACGGTCGTAGGGGGCGCCGAGCGCCACTCACAGGGCGCCACTCGGCTCGACTCGGGCGCTAGCGCGCGCTAGGCGGGGTGCTAGAGGGCGCTACGGTAATGATTGCACCCGGGCGCGACATGGGCTAGAGACGCCACTGTCAATACGTTTATATTAGCAAAATATATACGTTTATATAGATACATTACTTAGATAGTTTGAAGATAAAGGAACCAAAATACATCTGAACGCGTCATACGAACATCTGAATGAGATCAAGATCAGATCAGTACAATTTTACACAAGCGAAGTCACGTAGATAAATTCTATATACGACGTATCTATATACGACGTTTTACCATAGTAGAAAGAGTGGAAAGTATGTTATCTTCTACAAACGCACCGCGCACGGCTTGTATGTGTGCGTCATAGTATCTATGCGTCGCCACACGCACACTCAAACAAAATCTCGACTGGCGCACTGAGAAACGGGTCGAGATTTTGTTTGAGTGTGCGTGCGGCGACGCATAGATACTATGCAAGCACACATACAAGCCGTGCGCGGTGCGTTTGTAGAAGATAACATACTTTCCACTCTTTCTACTATGGTTTTACAGAGCAGACGCAACAGTGAGCGCCATCTAGTGTGAAACGGCGGAACTGTAAGGAACGAATGAGCACTAAAAACCTTTATATTTGTACTAGCTGCCCGCGCGGCTTACGGCTATACGCGGGTATAGCAAAGAAAACAGGCAACCCCGCGGAATAAAATATAACCTACTCGCTTCTGCCCGCGACTCCGTCCGCGTGGAACCCGTTTATATCGTAGCTCCATACAAACTTTCACCCCCACTTCATTCTCTTGGGGGATGATTTCCAGGATAAAAACTATCCTATGTCCTTCCCCAGGACTCAAACTATCTCTATACCAAATTTCATGTAAATAGTTTCAGTGGTTTAAGCGTGAATAGGTAACAGACAGACAGACAGACAGACAGACAGACAGACAGACAGACAGACACACTTTCGCATTTTTAATATTAGCATGGATAGTATAGTATATAGTATAGTATAGTATGGATAACCCTCCAGAAAGTCCATTCTACACGCAGGTGAAATCATTTTTGACAACGGATAAGTGTTTCCAGACCCACTTTTTCTCTTCATAATATCCTGGCAACCCCAGCCGGGTAAACACTAAGAAGACAAGCTCGTACTATTTATCTCTAAAAGCCACGGGAAAAGTGATCAGAAGAACGAATCTGTGTTTAATAAGTGACCACTGACAATTACCCTGGAGTTTCAAACACAAACATCCAACTGAGATACATAATACACGCCACTGTTCGGTAAGATCACAAGTTTTTAACCGGTCATATTTCAAATTTGACCCACTTCTTGAGTTTAATCAGTGTTAAACGGCATTGCTGCACCGTTATATCCATATTTAACTAACACTGACAGTGACAGACTACATAGCATAAGCAAACAAGATAGCAGATTGGTTAAAAGTGACAGCTACTCACAGATAAGATAACCTGCAACGTTCCGTTCGGAAACTTGACAAAGATTGCGTTCAGAATTTTACCTCGCACTTGAGCTGCGTTCAGGTTAACACTATCTATACACTGCCGTGAAATATATATACATATATATATATATATTTAAATATGTCGCCCGCATCAAATGCTAAATGCGCTGGCTGCCATACATTAATCTCGGACAATAATACTGCAACATGTGTGTCGGCTTCGTGCGGGAAAATCTTTCACGACCTGTGCATAAGCGCCACAGTTCTTAGTGAGGAACAAAGATCAGCCTGGTCCTGCCCAGACTGCCGGGCTGCTTCAAAGAGAGGCGGGGATAACTCGCACACCCCAGTACGTCCACACACCAACGACAATATTACCCAACGCAAGAAAATTACCGCAGCACCGAAGAGCGCACCTACTCCCTCAATTACTCTGGCGGACCTGGCCGCGGAAATCCGTCTACTGCGACGTGACATGGTTGAATTGAAAGACAAGTTTTCAACCATAGCTACTTGTTGCGAACGCATAGAGGAGGTCTCTTGTAGACTGTCAGTTACGGAGTCCAAACTACAAACCCTGGAAGTAAAGCAAACGGAGGCCGTGAACGGCCTGAGTGAGGAGAACGCGCAGTTAAAATCAACCGTCACAGACCTAACAGCCAGACTGGACATCATCGAGCAGCACAACAGGGCCAGCAACCTTGAATTGCACTGTGTACCTGAGCACCGTAGCGAAAACCTAATCACAACCGTGAATCAAATAGGGCGGACAATAGCCTGTGAACTTAAAGATCAGGATATTCAACTGTGCACAAGAGTTGCCAAGCGGAATCCAGAAAGCAAAAGACCCAGGTCCGTGGTGGTGAAATTTGTCACTCCAAGAATCAGAGACGAGTTTTATGCTCGCTTGATAAAGTTCAACAAGGCGAACCCGAGAGAAAAACTACACACAGGACACCTAGGCATAGCTGGAGTCAAGAGACCTGTTTACGTCACGGAGCACCTTACGCCTAAAAACAAAGCCATTCAAGCTGCAGCCAGACAATTCAAAAAAGATAAGGGCTACAAATTCCTGTGGACTCAACAAGGAAGAATCTTTCTTCGCAAAACTGAGACATCGGCGTTTATCTGCATCAAAAGCCTCGACGACCTAAAGAAGATCAACTAAGAACATAACGTGCTGGGCGTTCCTGTTTATCTTAAGTTGTGGGCATTGCTTGATTTTGTTCCTTTTTTTTTACTTTATTCTGTATGGTAATAACTTGTTTTTATCAAAATGTCAGAGGTCTAAGATCAAGCATCCTTGAGGCACGGCAATGGGTTTTTAACAGTAGCTACGATATCGTGATACTTACGGAAACTTGGCTAAATGACAGTATTTTCGATTGTGAAATATTCGACAATCGTTATGTTGTGTATAGGCGCGACCGAGAAAGCTCTGCAACCGGAAAATCTAAATCGCTGGGAGGTGGAGTGTTAATTGCAGTATCCGCTAATCTAGTCTCTAGAAGAGAACACGAATGGGAGAGCGACTGCGAGGATTTGTGGGTAACGGTTGAATTTAAGAATAATAAGAAAGTCAAAGCTCTCAAATTGTGCGCAGTGTATTTGGCTCCTCCTGTTACAAAAAGGTACTTAGACACGTTTATCGACAGTGCGAGTATGGCCCTAGAAACCACAAGCGATTATACTTTAATCGCCGGCGATTTCAATATGAGTGGTATTGCCTGGAGCGCAGCCGATGATAGTACTTACTATCTCCCGTTAAATTACGGTAACTGTGTCCTAAAAAGCAGTATTATAGATTTCATCGCATCATTTAATATAAAACAGTACAATGGCATAACTAACTCAAAGAGCAAAATCCTGGATCTAATTCTCTGTGACTCCGACTGTGTAGAGGTTACCAAAAGTAGTACTCCAGTCAAGACCGTAGACAGTTACCATCCCCCGTTAGACTTCTCTATAAACTTACCCCTTAGTGAAAACCTTGGGCCCAAACCTCGATTAAAGCGTAATTTTTTCAAAGCAGATTACGACTCGATTAGTGGAGCCCTGAATAATATCCCATGGGATACCGAACTGGTTCCCTGCCGCGATGCGGATGAGGCAGTTGAAAAGTTTTATGGGATACTGGGGCCTGTAATTGATGATAACATTCCTCAAAGACAATGTACTCGCAACTCTTATCCGGGCTGGTATTCTGCGAACCTTAAACGTATGTTAAAACGCAAATATAAATACCACGTAAAATATAAGAAATATAAAAACTCATTAGACAAAATAGAATTCGAGCACTTGCGAAGTAACTGCGACAAATTAATAAATGATTGCTATAGCAGACATATTGATGAAATTGAGAGAAAAATTCATGAAAACCCTAAAATGTTCTGGACTTACGTTAATAATCTACGCAAAAACAGTTCCTCGTACCCACCTACTATGATGTTAAATGACATCAAAGCAAATAATAACCAGGATATTTGTAACTTATTTGCTAGGCATTTCTCGTCAGTATATGAGAGAGACGGAAGCTGCAATACCAACACCTTAATAAATACTAGCGTAGAAATGGCAGACATTACACTCTCGCAGGGCGAAGTCGAAGACCGCTTAAAAAAACTGGATACTGCAAAAGGTGCGGGTCCTGATAACGTACCACCTATATTTCTCAAGAGCTGCGCCAAATCCCTTTCTCTACCCCTAACAATCTTGTACAATTGGTCATTACGAACAGGTGTATTCCCCGAAAAATGGAAGGAAGCCAGAATAGTCCCAGTACATAAGAACGGCAAACGTAACTTGGTGTCTAATTATCGACCTATTTCTATTCTGTCCACAATTGCTAAGGTATTCGAACAGTTAGTATACCCATATATCTTCCACCATGTTCAAAATTATATATCTCCACTGCAGCACGGCTTCATGCCGAAAAGATCTACCACCACAAATTTGTGCAACTTCGTTGATGATATTACCCAGGCTGTTGACAGGGGTTACCAGGTCGATGCCATATACACTGACTTTTCGAAGGCATTCGACAAGGTCAATCATTGCATCCTTCTTGAAAAGCTACATAGATACGGAGTATGCAACTCCCTCTATGATTGGTGTATGTCGTACTTGGCAGACAGAACTTTAAGTGTAGTTATGGAGGGAGTACATTCTTGCAATTTCATAGCATATTCAGGGGTACCACAGGGATCCAACCTGGGACCCCTATTCTTTAACATTTTTGTAAATGACGTCACATCTCTGTTTAAACATTCGAATGCATACCTGTTCGCGGACGACTTAAAACTCACGCGCACTGTTAAAGACCCTACAGATGCCTTAAAATTGCAAGAAGATGTGACTTCTTTGGCGGACTGGTGTACAAATAACAAGATGTGTCTAAATCCAACGAAATGTAATCATATAAAATTCCACAGAAAACGCAATGAAATTCAAACTGAGTACAAAATCTTGGATCAACCAGTAAAGGAGGTGGATACGATAAAAGACCTTGGCGTTACCCTGGATAGCAAACTACGGTTCAATAAACACATAGACACCATGTTGGACGCGGCGTTTAGGGCGCTGGGGTTCGTACTCAGATGTGGAAAAGCTTTTAAAAAACTTTCAACGCTTTCAAACCTGTTCAACAGTTTCGTTAGAAGTAAACTTGAATATGGTAGTGTGGTCTGGTCTCCGTCTTATAAAATCCATATCGATAGGATTGAACGCGTTCAGAGGCGTCTGACCAAACATCTGGCATATCGATGCAGAATATCTAGTCGAGTTCAGTCGTACAAAGACAGGCTTAAGCACTTTCGTATGATGTCTCTTAAAAGCAGGAGAGATATGCTGGACATGACGTTTCTGTACAAAATTTTGAATAACATGACAGACTGTCCAAGTTTACTTAATAAGTTTGCGCTCAAAGTGCCCACCCGCGTTCCGAGATACCCTTGTCCACTATTTAGCATACGACTCTGCCGCACCAAACTAGGCTCCCACTCGTCGGTGCCCCGTCTGTCGCGCCTATACAATAAACTGAGCAACAATTCAGATCAGGAGTTGGACATACACCATGACAGTTTGCACCGATTCAGGACTAAACTGCTGTCGATAATCGATTGAAATGCCTCAATAACCATAGCAATTTGCATTAGTTTTAGACCCTCTTATTCTTAAATTAGTTCTAATTATATTATTATTAACTGCTTTTGTGTCCCTTACTTGTAATGTCTCTTTTTATTTTATTTTTATAGTCGATGCTTTGTTTAATGCATGCTGTGTTCGCCTGTAATTGGTGGCGCAATTAAATGTAAACCTATGTCTTTTTTTGTATTAATTGCTTGTAATTGTTGTTGCCGCTGTTGGCGATCCTTAATAATAAATAAATAATAAATAAATAAATAAATAATATTAGTATAGATGAATACATTCAATTTCGAACGTGAGGCCTGTGGCGCTACCACGAACTTCGAAAGTCGAAGTTCGCAATACATGCATCCCTGTCACTCTATTAAGGGAGTGCGATAGAGATGGAAATACCCGAACTTCGACTTTCGAAGTTCGTGGTAGCGCCGCTGTTCCTCTTGCCACATCGACTAAACTCGGCTTCGATGTGCTAATTCACCCGCACGCATTCATTCGCGCGAACTGCTAAGGAATGGAATTCGCCCCCTTCACCTGTATTTCCTGAGAACTACGATCTAGGTGCCTTCAGAAAAAGAGTTAATAGGCTATTACTGAACCAGTGAGCTTCATACTAGGTCTCCATCAGGTGAGACTGGGGCCAGTCACTGGACAAGTTTATAAAAAAAAGCGACTAACACCACCAAACAGTGACACTATCGGCCGCACATAGTCGTGTAGATAGAGTTGTAAACTATGAGTGACACTGACACATGGCACATGAGTGTGGCTTGGGGGAGGCAGGCGCGCCCTTTCGCTGCTCCTTTATTCTCCCAGAACCTCCAGACCTCCAAATCCGGCCCTGACTACTTGAAAGAACTCATGCTATGTGCTAGAACGGGATGCCATTGATTTCTAGCTTTAAAACATAGCGTAGGAGAGATTGCCAAATCCGTTATGTACATAATTTACGTCAAACAAAATAATGCTCTAGTAATTACACATATGGTATTATGTCTCTTAATTCAAACCGTGCACATAACGGATTTGGCAATCTCACCGACGCATAGTCTTTGTTAGACAGAGTACGTAACTAGCATTATTTATCTGTGGCATACCGTCGAGTACTCACACTCTTGTCCTTCGGCTCTTTGGTGTGCAGGTTGCAGAGCGTCCCGCGCTTGTACTCGTCGCCGCACACGTAGCACACCTCCGTCATGGAGTTCTTGTCCGGCATCGACAGGTCGAGGATGTCCCGGTCGGAGCTCGAGTTCGAGTTGCCGGAGTACACGGACACTGTTGATCTGGAATATGAGACAGCTCATGTAGGCGGATTTCGAGCGAATGAGACTGAATGGGACTAGGTACAGGGCCTTGCGAACGTTTTACATTACGACGTGACTGATTGGGGCGTGAGGTGTGACTGGGACGGAGAGGTTCTCGAGTGGCGACCACATAGCAGAAGGCGCAGCGTGGGTAGACAAGGTGGACTAATGATCTGGTAAGGGTCGCGCAAGTCCACTGGATGCGGGTGGCGTAGGACCGGTCAATGTTGCACTCTTTGGGTGAGGCAGTCCAGCAGTGGACGTCTTTCGGCCGATATGACAATGATGACGTGACACGCTTGGAGACGCCACACATTGAACCACCAGTAGCGGCCACAAGCTAGTAGCGGCGACAAATGGCCGCGTTCGAGCCACAGGCTGCGGGAGAGTGGTCGCGTTTAGTGGCGCTCTTAAGGCCGAAACGCACTGACAGCGGTGGCGGAGCGGCGCGGTGCGGCGCGGAGGCGGTACCGGCTGTAATGTTCGAGCTAATATGAAAGGGTCCGCACAGAAAACCGGCCGGGAAAAAAGCGTGGCGGAGGCGGCGCGGAGGCGGTAGCGGCGCGGAGGCGGCGAAACGCGTGCACAGATAGGCGTGCGCGGCGCGGAGGCGGCGCGGGGCGGTTTTGCGGCGGGAAGTTGTATTACGCAGTTGTCAATGCACCGGCGCGCACTGGCGGAGGCGGCGCGGCGCGGCGCGGAGGCGTGCTGAGAGCGGTGCAACAAGTTGTATTTTTTTACAACTTCAGTTCAGATTTTATTAATTTTAACAATGAGTACAACTGTAAAATTTATTTCCCTGGTGAAACTTGGTACCCTGCTCAACAATCCTTGGTTTTAAGATGTCGTGTAATTCTTCAAGACTGTTTTTACTCATGTGAAAATAAGTGTAAAAACGATCTTCATAAGAAGTCAGCTCTTGGCAATATGATGGAACTCTCCAAATATTTACTTATTTAAACTTTATTGCGCAAAATAAAACTTATCGTATAAAAGGCGGACTTAATGCCATAGGCATTCTCTACCAGTCAAACCTTAAGGCAATACTATATAATGAAAATTCCTCTTTTTTTATTTATTTCATGGACCCGGATGTCCGTTTAGTCTTCTTTTTGTTTAGGAACGTCTCGTCATCGCTATCTGAATCTGAGGATAACATTTTTGATCTTTCCGAATCTGTCAACTGTCGATTACCGCTTGATATGTCACACACGCCGCCTCCGCGCCGCTACCCCGCGCGAATACCGGGCGGGATTTTGGTGCGACGTCCTCCGCCCCGCATTCGCTTTACCGCAACACCGCCTCCGCACCGCACCGCGCCGCGCCGCTCTCTGTGCGTTTGCAGCTTTAACGTCGGCTCATCGGATCGCCTCCGACACTCGCCACCTACGCGCCGGCCACCCAGCGTCAACCCAGCGCAAGCTCGTCACAGGAGCGGCTAAGCAGGGCAGAGGTGGCAACGCGGCGTGCACCGATTAATGAAATTTTTACGTTTGAAGCAGGCCGCCTCGCCCGCGCGGTAGATTGTTAGGCCTAGCGCCTGAATAAGGGCTGAACCACAACGGCAAGTGTAGTATTGGAAGGCGCTACGCTCACCGCACAGCGTCGAGGTAGCCCTGCGTCTCGGAGGCCCCGGAGTGCTGCGAGCCGACGGAGATGACGGACGGCTCGCGCGCGCGCAGGTCCAGCACGCCCTCGTCCTCCGTCGTGCCGTTCGCCGTGCCCAAGGGGAACCGCTGCTGGAACATTACAAATTACACTTATTTTTCCATATTCAGTGGCGCCCGAACAGTTAGTAATAAGTAAAATGTTGTTGAACAGTCACCAGCATCAATATCTGCCGCAACCGGCGCGCATTCATATCTGACAGGAGTCTATTTCCAGGGCGGTTAGGACGAGACAAATATGTTTGCCCGCTTTGTTATGGAAGATATGAATGCTGGTGACCGTGCAAGCTTTGACACCTTTAACGCATTTAGCAACTAGTCGTTGAGAAGGTTCCAATGACGCCAAACGTGACGGATTTATCTTGTGTAATTGAGTAAATGCTACGTCCACCTTCCGTCTCCATCATCAGACCAGCTTTATGGTACATTCAACTCGATTACACTATGGGTCGACTTGCAAGATTTGACCTGCACATACTAACAAACAATCGGACAAGGCAATATAATTTGTAAAATGAAATGGCGCCGAAACAATTGTCGATAAGTATAAAGGCTCTCACAGACTGGCGCGGCCAGCGGTAGCCTGTCCCGCCGGCCGCGCCAGTGTGATTCCGGCCTTAATTCTCAAAACATTACTCTTGTCAGAGCTCATTTGACAATGCAGTCTACATAGCGATGGCGTTATCGTATATCACGAGTCCAGCAATGTTTCGGACTATTTTAATATACGAGCGCCATAGTTGATTTATATGACCGTAGAGTGAATCGTAAATCTGTGTCAGAATCAGTCTGGAGCGGAGTTTAAGTGCCTAGACATGTATTACAGAGTCGTAACGTGTTCAGATTACTGGCCACTTTGAAGACTACTACTACTAGGTTCCTGTTAGTATCATGTGAGAAGTATTACCTCAAGACGTTTAGACTAAAAAGCGTGCCTAATATACATGCCGTGGCGCGCTTTTCAGTCTAAACCGGCACGCGGCGGCGGCTGTACACAGTAGCGGGATGAAACTGTTGGACCTTAACGACTTTGAGATAAAGTCGAAAAGAAGCAAACCTTTTAAATCCTCGACTAAGCATGACATCGAAAAATAACTGCACACTTCTAAAGTTGCAGTCAATTTAAATGGAGCATTTCCAACGTTCTGAAAGAATATACGGGGTGTTTGCTCCATCGTTTGCAAAATTAAAACGGCAGGTAGGTTGGATCATTAGCTATGTCTTCCGGCCTCCAAAAAAATGATGCCAGCCATGGTTGTTCGTTCGCTTGAGCAGACCAGCTTAATGCACCACATATTGCTGTCTTCTTCTACACAAAATTGCTGTTTTTTCATACGATTCACTTGATTAACTTACAGATCTACCTACTGTCAGTGTCGATATTTGTATGAAGCAACTGTGAAAACGTCATTATCTATTTAAACTATTTTGGCGGCATGATTCTACCACGATTCTCCACGTCAATACGCTCAGGGTTCCGCAACACAGTATAGCTTAGCAGCGAAGTAATACCACAGTATAAAGCACTACAAGAACCAGTATGCAAGCTTCATTCATCTTTGGGATTTACGCAACCGCTCAAGAGTGGGGGTTGTCAAAATATGTTTGGAGAGATATTAATTTTTCACGTCACTGCTCGGAAATGTGGCAGGTCAGAAAACATGCTTCAAAGCTGGGGTTAGTTGGACATCGCACGAACAGACCAACAATGCGTTCAAACTGTCCAACAATGTTATTGTTGGCCAGTTTGAACAGCGATTCCGCAATCACAGCTCCCTTGGAGGCTGTAGGTATGTAGTTAGACTGTGTGTTAGTGTGAGTGTGTTTGTGAGAGTGAGACTCACGTTGTTGTTGAAGTTGTTGTCGGCGGTGTCGGGGCGGTGCGCGGGCGCGGGCGGCGGCGCGGGAGCGTGCGGCGCGTCGGGCGGGTGCGGCGGGTGCGGCGGGTGCGGCGCGCGCGACGCGGGCCGCGGGGACGCCGCCGCCGCCGCCCCCGCCGGCTCCTCGCGCGCCGCCTCCGTGCCCAGCCCGAGGACGGACGCCGCGTACTCGCCCTGGAAGGACATGTCCGCACCTGAAAGGGAGAGAGAGGGGATTGAGAGATTGTACAACAAACGAACGGTCGACTGATTCGAAACTCCTCACCATTTCTAACTCTTTCGAATTCACCATAGAATAGAATAGGAACGTGGACGATTTGAAATGGGCAGATTATCGTAGGTAAAAATACCGCGCCATTAAAGAATAGATTCTCAAAATGGCAACATTTCTGGCGATATCTCACACTATTGTGTAGTTGTTTCTATTTTTAGAATCTATTATTTATTGGCGTGGCTTATACCAGCGATAGTGAATACGAAATAAAAAAACCGCGAGTCAATCCTGGATGAGAGGCTTACAAACTGAAAATAACTACAACTTGGAAAAGTTGAAAAACCCCCGACACTTTCATTAAGTGCAATATCTCAAAAACGGCTGAACAGATTTTGATGAAACATGGCTAAGAACACTCGGGATAAAATGATCTATGACACAAAAAAAACCGCATTCAAATCGGTCCATCCGTTTGGGAGCTACGATACCACAGACAGATACACAGACACACAGATACACAGACAGACACGTTAAACTTATAACACCCCTCTCTTTGCGTCGGGGGTTAATAAATATGATGTGGTGTCTTGTACAGGTTTGACTCACACAGGAAAACAATTTAAGAAAATGTAATACAACGTTAAAATTTAATATGAAGACCACACAATCCTTAGTTGTATCGTAATTACAATTTACTAAGGCATGGCTAAGCTAAGCGAGAAGGTTACGTCAAGCACTGTCTAGATTGAAGTCTTGACTCGCAGGGTGAGAGGTGAGTTTCATGTGTCTATGACAATATTTTTCCAATTCAAATTGTCACCCGAGTGGTTGCGTGGATGTAAATTAGTCACAACGATTACAGCCGCCTAAATCGCAATGATGTCAATCGGGTGAAATAGGTCAGTAGCGTGTTTTTCTTAACCTTGAGTTCGTTTCACTAATTCATGTAAGTACTGTTATTTTGTGCGGATAGCAATGATAACTCGCCAATATGGTTAGTAAAAAAAAAACCGGCCAAGTGCGTGCGAGTCGGACTCGCGCACCGAGGATTCCGTACAAACCTGTAGGTATATAAGTAATAACATTAAAATTATTAAAAATATTTTTATTATATAATGTTGTACCTAACTAAAAATTTACGGTTTTCGCAATTTTTCCTTTATCTGTGCTATAAGACGTTGCTTCGTACCAAATTTCAAGATTCTGAGTTCACGGGAAGTACCCTGTAGGTTTTGATTCCCTTGCGAGTTCCGAAAATTTTTTGATTGCGTTGGCTTACAAGTTTGATTTTTTCACAGCTCCAAGGGACAGTAGACCTGAGTATTTGGTATACATTTTCGCTTGATACGCGTACCTGAGAAAAAGGGTCTTGACAGACGGACGGACGGACGGACGGTCGGACCAATTACTCGAAAATCTGGACCAAAAACGCCATTTACGGAAGACATTGAGTCACTCCTATACATAAACTTTCAACGACCAGAGTCGCAGAGCCAGTTGTACAGCACACAGTGCGACCGAAAACTAAGTTCAGAGGCTCTAGTATAAGTTTTACCGAAACAAAACATTACGATCGCGTTTGCGTTTTACCCGCAATTTGTATGGGATTTGACAGCTAAACGCAAACGCGGTCGTAACGTTTTGTTTCGGTAAAACTTATACTAGAGCCTCAGCTTTGCAAGCCTTATATTACCTATACGGACGTACGCTAGAATAGATACAACTTGAGAAATGTAAATAGAGGAAAACAGTCGGGCATTCGAAATATTTTTAATATAATAATAACTTCGCTTCGCTCGCGCGTTCAATTATATAGTCACTTTGATGGTTTGAATTTAACATTTCTAGCATTGCAGCTATAATACGACACGACTGAAATATAAGCGTATCGGGTAGTGTTGTAGTCCATATTAATCTCCTGAATTTCCCATTTTTACGCCACTAAATCTTGAAAATATAATGAGTTACTTCTCAAATATATGTACACCTCCTAAGTGTTACAATATATTTTCACTAATACATTGTAACATGTCGATTTAAGGTGCCGTTCATATTAATTTTAAAACTGGTTTTCTTTTAATCTACAGCCTAATAAGGCGTTGGTCTCCCGTCCACGCCGTAGTCGCCGCATTGCGACCACCGCCTGAGCGAGCGCTAGCTCAGTAGCACGCTGTGGGAGTGCCTAGTCAGCTGTTCATCCACTTTCGCCGGTCGAGGCCGCGCGGGCGCTGTTATAACATCTGACCCGGTGCCCTCGATGTGCGCGTGAGTGACGCGCAGAACTGACCTAGTGTACCGTACTAGGGCATAATGCAGTACGTCAACTATGTAAGTGGCTCGTGTGCATGGGGTCTTTCTTTATGCGCAAAACAGGCGCAATTACAACGTCCAACTGCAGAAACCCAGCAGGCGAATACCTATTCCCTATAGGGCTCTAATTATCTGCTTAGATACATCGTCGATACGTACTTAATGAGTTTGGGTTCCCTAAATATTGAGAATTTTGTCAGTTTTGTGTATCGTAGCTCCCAAACGGATGGACCGATTTGAATGCGGTTTTTTTGTGTCATAGATAATTTTATCCCGAGTGTTATTAGCCAAGTTTCATGAAAATCTGTTGAGCCGTTATAGAGATATTGGACTTTGAAATGAAAACGTCGGGGGTTTTTCAACTTATCTAATTTCCTTTAAATCGGATACCAAGCAAGTGGCTAAACTCGGTTGCAAATATTAAAGGACATTACACATGAACACTCATCCTGACCAGTGTTCTACTTTGTTAATACAAAGTTTATTTTCACGAAAGAGATTCTCAGTTTTCGCAAGTTTCATCGAACTTGACCTGAGTAACGTAACAGTTGAGCGAATAATTCTCGCAACAACACTTTGACCCACTTCTCGTTATCGGATTGGCTGCAAGCTGTTCTCTTGGATTTCGTTTCGATATACATGAACGTATAAACGTACGTATGTATAAACGTATATGACGAATAACTACAACTTAGAAAAGTTTAAAAACCCCCGACATTTTCATTTCAAAGTCCAATATCTCAAAAACGGCTTAATAGATTACCATGAAACATGGCTAAGAACACTCGGGATAAAATTATCTATGACACAATAAAAACCGCATTCAAATCGGTCCATCCATTTGGGAGCTACAATACCACAGACAGATACACAGATACACAGACATACAGACACGTTAAACTTATAATGGGTTGAAGGGGGTTTATAATCTGAGAGCGCAACGAAAAGGAATATAGAACGGGAATGTTGACTGAAGTCAAATTAGCAACGTTCTATGAAATGTCAAAAATTATCTATTGGAAGGTATGAAATTTGTGGAAACTGGAACGAGTGACGTCACAATTTTCTATGATCAAACAATATGATTGAAAAAATCTACATAATTTACGTTAAAAACAAAGTTTTAACCGAATTCAATTCAGATCTCAATTTCACCAGGATCCCATCATCAGATCCTGTCCTATTGGACCTTTGGACCATTGGACCACACCTTTGGACCATTGGACCACACCGGACTTGACGACGCAACGGAGCCACACTGTTTCGTCGCCTAAATAATAATTAGTTTATAAATAAATAATTGTATGTAAGTTAGTTACAAGGTTTTTGTAACTACATATGCGCGTTAGATGCCTGAAATAAATGGTTTATTATTATTATTGGACCACCTGGAAGGGATACCCATTCAAACAAAAAAAATAATTTTCCAAGTCAGTCCAGGCGTGTTTGAGTAATCGGGGACCATATATATGAAAATATTGTTTTCCGACAAATTGAGAATTTCCTCCTTTTTGGAGTCGGTTAAAAATAGCAAAAAAGTTGAATTGTGATTTTTTTCCTTAATGGGTGCGTGGCCAAACATTTCATAAGGATACTAAAGTAATCGTTGATACAGTTCTCTTAGTGGAAGGGCATCCAATAACTAGATTTGTTTAGGGAATATCCAATTACTTACAGCTCGAAAGTCTGTCTAGTTCTGAACAAGATTAACTTGTATATCGGAGGTCGCGTCTGATAAGTTTAATTAAGCTTTATTACCCCGTCTAGTAAAGTTATTCCATTTCGTAAACATAGCTAGTCAAGAATATTCTGAAAGTAATATCAATTAGTGAAGTCTATAACAATGTTGGAGAAATCTGCGCCTGGAGCACAATTATATCAAGTTTCTGTCGAAAATTTCATTTTGCGTACAAGGTCTGGGTACCGACTTTACTTTTTTTCCACACTCATCATATAATCGTCGAGACAGTCACGACGGGTTTATCTTGTGTAGTTTAGGAGTTATTATGTGGCCACTTTATGTCTTCTTCATCAGAACAGCTCAGTAGTAGGTACCATGATATTGCATTGTCACCAAACTTACATTGGCATACTAAAATCGATCAGGTACAAAAAAAACCTAACTGAACAAATTCGCCACGGCAATAACAACACTACTGACCAAGACCGTCGCATACAACTCTCAACAAGTGTGACATTCATCTCTTTTGCTTCCCGCAAACTATTCGACGACTTTGGGTCAAAAAAATATTACACGCCCAAATACGGGTGAAGACTCGAAAAAATATTATTAGTCTAAAAGAAAGAAAGCAAAAAAATATGCCTAGTGACGAAAATCCCATTCAGTTATCTCAAAGAATTACGAAGCTACGACCGTTTTAATATTGCTTGTTAGAGAGAGCAAACGCTCGAAGATCGTGACGTCACAATCTGCGAGCGTCATAGTAAATGGCAATCGTTTCATATGAAGGTGCGTTTTGCGGTATAGGGACAGAACATACTCTTAAAAGTTTGGACACTTATAACTTTGTGATAATAGGCATGATGCCGCATGTTTAAATTGATAACGTAGTGATGCTAAATGGATAGTAAACCATCAAATTATCGTAATAAAGAATAAATTATAAAATATAATTAAAATCATAAAAAGATATGAACCTTGAAAGTTTAGAAAAAATATGCATTTTTTTTTATTGTCCAAGAGTAAATTAAAAGCTACCAATAGAACCCTTACGCTTTTCTAGAAACAAAATTGTATGACAACTATGTACTTAAACGCGGTATTTCGCGACCGAAACAACAATTTACCTGATTTTCCATACTACGATTAGAACAAATATACTAATGTGACGTCACACTTGTATAGACACACAGTATGAAGCGTTTCGCGCTGCCGCCAGCGAGGTCAATCTTTATCTCAAATTTTTAGGTATTTATGTTCTTTAATTGTAGTTGCTCGTATACAAACATTTGTCCCTCTCCAAAAACTGGTTCGAATGACGTCACAAAAAAATCTTAGTCATCATCCCTATTTAACCTCTTCCTCTGCTTTTTCCTTCATGTGACATTTTTAATACTTTTTCGAGAAAACACAACATAATTGATTATTTTATTTAGTGTCTACACCCCTATTAAGTAGGTTTTTTTACGATAAGCCGTCAGCCATTCTAAAATTAGTTCTCAATTTAACTTCATCTGAGCTTCTTCGTGCCTGAGAGCGTATGGTTTCCCTGGAATTCTTTGTCTAATTCTGAGTACACAATTGGCCAGTAAACCGATATCTCTTTATCATCATAGGTACAAAATAAATGCTTCGTGTACGTTTGCTCAGCGTAGTACCCCAGCATTAGCCTGTTACGTATAGAATCCCCTTCGCAACTCTTTGATGTTATTAATAGCGACGCACACGCGCCTACATGACTGTCCTCTCTATTTAATAGCAGCGTATTCTGTTCCTTGATAAGAGACGGTTGTGCGAACGCTTGATCAGAAGTTAAGACGTTTCGATTCGCGCAGTTTAGTGTTGATATTTAGGCGTAGACGACGTTTTATATGGATATCGGAAACGCTTTGATGAGTCCGCTAAACAGGACGGCAGATTGCGCGATTTAAGTGGGGCTAATGCACTGGCAAGTTGAAGACTAGTTACTAGCTGGTTATGTCTGCTACTACTCAAAGGGGCCCCCGTGAAAAAAACCGAACTTCATTCATGCATCTCCCTCTGTCGCTCAAGTTATTTCGCGGTAGCCCCGTCAGTTACGAACTCGTTATCAGCCAAAACTTTACCTTTAGTGAGGATTTCTGGTATTAAAAGTATAACGTCCGCTTCGAGCCTCAAATCATATTCAAATCGAAATTCTATCAAATCGGCGAAAAGCCAACAGCACAAAATAAATAAAAGTACAAGTTAAAAACAACCGATGTTTAACAGCTAAAAACTTGCCATCCCGCTCTACCGCATATGCCTTTTCGTCTAGTTAAGAGTCCCCAGCACGCTCGGCTCAAGTCAACTCTCCATATAAACGTATGTGAAATTATAATAGAAAATTTATTTATTTATTATACCTAGACTTGGTATGCAAAACGTTCTACTCGTTCTAATGGAATTTCTAGCAGCAGAGACTAGTTTCCAACCTAGATATAGCGTGTTTCAAGTTTCATTTTTTTTATTCTAGCATTCATTTTAAACTAAGAACCAAACTACTGTTTTATGGAGTATCGAGCGTCCTGGCCCTTAAGGTTGTCGTTGTCGCGATTTGCATAAACACTGACAGTAACAACGCCGGCCGCGCGACTGACTATATGCCAAATATAGTGCCACTGTACAGCGTTAAGGGAAATTTACACCTCGGAGGTGTAAGCATGAAAGCAGAGTTTGACTGAACAACAGACAGCCACATTTTCGTATTTATGGTATTAGTATGGATTTACACGAGTGTTGTGTGCATTTAGGAGAGAGAGTGGGTGTGTGCTTAGTGATAGTGTAAATCAAGTTGTGCTTATTCGAGGTTACTGTTCCGGTTACCTAGAACGCTAATGGGTTTAGGTCTTAACTCCATAGTACATTGTAATAATTCGATTATTAATTACAACAGGGTACTAATTAGTATTGAGTATCTTTTCCTTCCATTACATTCGGTCGAAAAGTATTCTAAAAAATTCTATAACTGGCTGAATCTAATTACCTACCTACTTCGCGCAGCTTCGTCCGGAACTCCTGATAATGCTAAAAAACCGGCCAAGTGCGAGTCGGACTCGCGCACGAAGGGTTCCGTACCATTAGCTATAAAAACAGTAAAAAAAAAAAGTTTGTTGTATCGGAGGCCCCCTTAAATATTTATTTTATTTTGTTTTTAGTATTTGTTGTTATAGCGGCAACAGAAATACATAATTTGTGAAAATTACAACTGTCTAGCTATCGCGGTTCTTGAGATACAGCCTGAAAAAAAAACCCCCCGTCCCGTTCTTACCCTTTCGGTACGTAATCCTAAAAAGCAGGAAAACCCGCGGGTGACAATATCGCCTATATCCATCCATATAGTCCAATCTATACACAAGTCAAGGATTTATAGGAATCGGTCCAGTGGTTCCGGAGATTACCCATTACATACAAACTTACAAACAAAGCTAGAATCTAGATTATTCCTATTTATAACATTAGCATAGATTAGAATTATAAACAGGTACATTTTGCGAGTTTGTAGATTTGTATGAAAGGGGTAATCGCCGGAACCTCTCATCCAAATACAAAAACTGTTTTACCAGTATAGAAAATGGACCCTCTGGATCCTTGCCAATATTATGAATGCGAAAGTCTGTCTATCTGTATGTCTGTTACTTTTCACGCTTAAACCGCTGATACGATTTAGATGAAATTTGGTATGGAGATAGTTTGAATTCCGGGGAAGGACATAGAATACTTTTAATCATCCCCTAAGGGGATAAAATGGGGGGGTCAAAGTTTGTATAGAGCTACGATATAAACGAGTTCCACGCGGACGGAGTCACAGGCAGAAGCTAGTACGTTATATTTTAACCTGAGGCTCTACCGGATTCTTAGTAGATGCAGAGCCACGAGCAGCTAGCCTATTATATCTCAGTAAATGTTTACTAAGCAGACACGTCCGCTGACGAAATTCCAACTTTCGATCAAAGTGGAAAATTTAAAAATTATTCGCCGCGAGCGGGATTTGAACCTGCGACCTCTCGAATCCGTCCATCGCTCTTGCCAACTGAGCTACCGTGGGGCCGCTAGTGGCGACGAATCTTTCAATCCCTTCCACTATTCTAATTACGCCTTAGGGAGGTTCGTAGCGACATCTACCACGAAGTTATTACAACTTCTGAAACGGCACCAACGTCTCAAGTTACATTGAGAATCGTTAGTAACAATGCGCTACCCCATCCATATCCATACTAATATTATAAATGCGAAAGTGTGTCTGTCTGTCTGTCTATCTGTCAGCTGTCTGTCTGTTACCTTTTCAAGCTTAAACCGCTGAACCGATTAGATGAATTTTGGTATAGAGATAGTTTGAGTCCCGGGGAAGGACATGGGATAGTTTTTATCCCGGGAATCATCCCCTAAGGGGGTGAAATGGGGGGGTGAAAGTTTGTATGGAGCTGCGATATAAACGAGTTCCACGCGGACGGAGTCGCGGGCAGAAGCTAGTATTAACAATAAATGTTTACTAAGCAGAAACTTCCGCTAACGAAATTCCAAATTTCGATCTATTATATCTCGCTTCATAATTGTTGTTTGTATCAATAGCCCACTGTAAGTAACCGGTTCTGGCATCTGGGTCGTCTTACATCACTCTAACCCCGTGAACTCGACTCGCAAGCCGGCATTAAGTGACTCACTCGTCTCGACCTGTAGTGCGGTTTTCAGAACTCGTAGGCTGTAGTGATTTCGCAATCACAGCTCTTGCTTTTGCTGAGGTGCAAATCGTCTTTTTTAACCCTCGACGCAAAGAGAGGGGTGTTATAAGTTTAACGTGTCTGTGTATCTGTGTATCTGTCTGTGGTATCGTAGCTCCCAAACGGATAGACCGATTTGAATGCGGTTTTTTTTGTGTCATAGATAATTTTATCCCGAGTGCTCTTAGCCACGTTTCATGAAAATCTGTTCAGCCGTTTTCGAGATATTGGACATTAAAATGAAAACGTCGGGGGTTTTTCAACTTTTCTAAGTTGTAGTTATAAATATGCATGCAATGCTGTTTTGCTCAGATTTTCATGTTTTGTAAAGTTTAAGAGGCCATAGAGTCAAGAAAATAAATGTCGTTTTTCTTACATATGTGCAAATGTGTATTTTTTTATCACATTATATTATTAGAGGGCACACCGTTTACGGCTGAGTTTAAGGCTGAGTTGCACCAAACTATCTGCAATCGTAAGCGGCGTTCATTAAAATCTAACCCCCTTATTAATAAAACTTAAAATGTCTTTGCTAAATAAAATGTGCTTTGTCCCTTTCTTAAACTAAGGACTAACTAATTTTAACGTCATTTTAGTTAAAATAGGCTTGTAGAGCATTTATGAATACGGCCGTAAATGTATGGATAGTTTGAGAACAATGACAGCAGCCGGCGCCATATTTAACGTTGATCGGTCTGTTGTGTCTTGGTATGCCAGAAATAGGTTTTTCTCAAACATGCAATGAAATATTGACGTTGTGTTCTTCATAATGGGCTTCGAAGTGTAACGTTTCGGGCCCAGCGAGACGAGAGACCCGTAATGGCATTTCATACAAAATTGCAGGCCTGCAAGATGGTCTTTTTTAATTTCCATTCCACAATTTGTGGCCAACAGCGTTCAGCCATGAAAATTAAAGTTTGATTTCTTGGAGTTTTCTTATTTTATTTCATTGCATGTTTGAGAAAAGCACTATACATACCTCGGCGTGAAAAGGGGTTGCCGGCCTCATAACTATCCGACCGCGCTACGCTCGGCCGTCTATATGTACTCGGCCGGCAACCCCTTACTTCCCGGCCTCTGTAGTAATGTACTATTGTAGCCCAAAGACGCGATCCTCTCTGTTTGACCCTAAGATTTAATGATATGACTGCCTGCTCTCCTGCGCAGATAATGCGCATGACAATAAGTGACGCACGCAGCTGGCCTGGGAAGTGTTCACAACTCCTCAACGAATTCTCTCCAATTACGCAAACACGTTACAAATCTCGGGTCCAGTAAACAAGGGACAAGTGAGATCAATTCGTGTATTCACTTTAGAAAATAAATGATGTTTTTTTTTCTTAAAAAAAATCAGGTATTAATGTCTCCATTAATTATGTGTCTGTGTCCATTAGAAATAACCGCGGGGAATCGGAAACGGTGACACCCGGAAATATTATCACATCATATTTATCTAACATGAACCTGGCATTAGCTTGAGTTAGACTTACACACTCTAATGTATACGAATATTACTTGTGGCTCTGTGAGCCATAGAACTCGCAAGCTTTCTTTAATATATATTTTTTTTATTACGAAAAACTAAATCGTCAAAGAAAAACTATATAATGATTGAACCTGTTCACAAAATTTCAAGATAATCGGTTGAGAAATGCAACAGGTAGAGGACAACAACCGGACTGCTGAAACGGATATCTTCGTTCGCTTCGCTCGTTCTATAAAGAGTAAGTCTGTGAAAGAAATCTCTGGAACCACTCAACTGATTTCATATTTTTTTTCACCAGTATATAAAATGGACCTTCCGGATAGACATATTTAATTTCTCGCAGCTATACCTCATTCCATATAACATTATTTTTTTTACGGACAATTTATTTCTTAACTTATTTTTCGATTATTATGTATATGCTTTTCAAGCACAGATATAGATATACATAGATCACGCAAATGCATGTACAGTCACAAGCACCAATATCTGCCACATCAAAGCGGGCATAAATATCTGACACATCCTTACGGCCTTAGAAATAGGGTCGTGTCAGATATTTATGCGCGCTTTTCTTGTGGCAGATAGTAATGCTGGTGACTGTACTTCGCGTGTCAGAATTCGGACTCTGAGTTGGCACTCCGACTTACATTCCGCGCGCGTCTGTTGTGGTAGCCGGTTGTCCGTGCGTGAATATTAAGAAAATACCTTATTGCAGAATCGATTTTCAACGGGGAATTCAGATCACTAATTGTGAAAGAAAACGTGTGACGTCAAAGTAGGTAGAAAAAAGTGACACGGTCGGTCTTCATACAGATTGAGGTGTTTAAGCTATCTAGTGTATAACTATATGTGTGTTTTCAAACATATCAATGTAGATGTTTTTGGTTTAAATCGTTTTTCGTAAATTCGCATGACGATTAGCGCAGGATTTGTCTAATCTTATATGAAATAGGGTGTATTGTGTTATATAACGACTAGCTTTCGCCCGCGACTTCGTCAGCGTGGACCAGGGATAAAAACTATCCTATATTTTAGTCCAATGGGTTGAGCCGTTTGGGCGTGATCGAGTCACAAACATCCATACTTTCGCATTTATAATATTATAGTAGGATGATGTTACTAACCGCGCTCTTATCATGTTACAAGAATGCATCGACAATGAAATTTTCTAACAATTGTTCATCACTTGTCAACAGTTTCAATAAAAAATAGACATGTCACCTAACATAACGCGTAACCTCACTGAGATGTAAATTAAATACTTGGAAATTCAAGTCTAGGTAAATAAGATAAATAAAGGTGACTTGAATGTGAAAATAAGGTCACAGGAAACCTGTCTAGTTTTAATAATACATGAAAGGAATATCTTTCTACGTAATATTATTTGGTAAAGACGTGTCGTTACTTCACAGGATCCAATAAAATCAGACATGAGTACCTAAATAAAATACACAATTCTACCTATCTATTCATCCGAAAATAAATAGGAATAGATGCCAGGTTTCCAGTAGTCTGTCACGTGTATTTTGTACCTGTGAACTCGCGTAGAGCCAGCATTACAACGCCACTTAGTGAAACGCTTAGGGCTCGCCCACAACTTGCAGCGGCAGCGGTGCGCCATGCGTGGGAGTGAGAAGCCGCGCTCCGGTCTCCGCTCCCACGCTCGACTGCTGCACCGCTGCCGCTGCATCCGATGCTGGACATCACTTGGAAGGAACGCAACATCATATCCTTAACCTCTGATCTACTTCGACTCTTCTCTGTTCAAGTACATGATGAGTTCCAGTAGGAATTGCTTAATTCCGTCTTATATTATCTACACTAGGGTTTGCAATCTGGATATCCGGATATCCGAAAGATCCGGATATCCGCGAAATTTCGGATCCGGATCTGACAGGCTCCTGGATCCGGATTTTTCGGATATTACGGATTCTTAAAATACAACCATGAAAACCGAAAATACTGCTACAAAATGAAGTTTTTACCGAGTCCGAACTGAAAACGGAATGGTATAATATAGATCATTCTCAATCTCTGTTTTTGAAGTGAAAACTTCTTTAGCGGCGCTGAGCACTTTTTGGGATGGGGAAAAATTGATAAAAACGCGACAGAGTTTTGTGACGTCAGATGTGAAGAAGGTCACTTTTTGCTGCTAGCCGATTCGACTTCATTCAAAACTGAACGCTATTCGTAAGAGTATAAAGCCGTTAAACACTTTTTGCTAGCATATTCTGCAAATAAATTTGTAATTTTAACCAACGCGTCCTTCACCGTTTTGCTACTGTGAAAATTCGAATAGTTCGAATTTGGGCGTTAATCCTAAAGAGATAAAGCTTAGAAAAATATTTACCAACGGCAAAAACAAATTGATATTTTGGTCGCCACCGCAGTCTGCTGTTCTTGCAAATTCGAATAGTTCGAATTTAGACGTTATTCCTAAAGAGATAAAGCTTTGAAAAATATTTGGCAATGGCGAAAACAAATTGGTATTGTGTTTGCCACCGCCCGTCGGCGCGCCGGACCCCGGCACCGTTGCGCCCGCGGGCCGTCCGCTTAAATAATTGATAATTGTTTATAAATTTGCGTCAAATTCATTTTTAGGGTGACACCGTAAGAGGTCACGTGACCTGATCGAAAAATGTTATTGAGTTTTCACTTCTGCCGGCACTCCCGGAGTGCAACCCGGTCTTTTTTTTTATTCGCCCTTTCTTCATCCCAGACCAGATTATATTAAATATATTGTTTTTAATTTATTAGTCACAAAAACTAACTTAGTAAAAGTAAAACGGCCGGAGTTTAATGGCGAACGTTGGCGTTGGTTTAAATGCACTAATCTACCGTAGGCACTAAGTAATTATATAAATCCAATATTACCGGAACTATTTAATTAAATTAAATTCAAATACTTTTATTTTCCGAGCAATCCATAGTTGTAGTAGTAGGTACTATACCTACCTACTAAGGACTTATTAGTTTAGATGTACATAAAGAAATATTTAAGAAGCATATTTGACACAGGAAGTATGAAGTAAATGCAGCAACAATACCTACATTTTATAATTGTAATACAGTTTTAGTATTATGGTCTTGACTTATAATATGATCATGTAAAATAAGAATAGTGCGCTATATTTATGGCCCGTTCACCGATTTTGCCATATCTAGAAATAGCCTTATTAGCCTATTGGAATCTCCCTTGCTAAACAGACACCTCTAGGCTTGATTTCCATTATTTCCGTGTTGGCTCTTCTTCCAATCGATTACTGAGTAAGGACATACACGTGACGCACGGTTTATTAGGGAAATAATTGATGTTTTTAGTCAAAATGTAATGTTCTCTCACAAAAGCTGGCCATTCACGAACGCCCCAACTAGTGATGTGCCGGGGAATATTCCCGGGAACGGGAATATTCCCTTGTTCCGGGGAATATTCCCCAAACAGGGGAATATTGAAATACAAATTAGGAAAATAAAAAGTTGTAATAAAAGTAATTAAAATGAATAGTGCCCCGACAAATAAAGTGCCATTCGCCAAAAACTGTATTATTGTACTAATTCTGACTTTTTATCTGAATTACCATTTAATATGTGTATATTTTCATATTTTGTATTGCTTCAATATTTTTTAATGATTTTTTCATCAACTTTGTATTGTTTTTGTTACTTGCAGAAGTACTTTTATAAAATTTGTTTTATCGGCTGGGGGAATATTCCCAATAACTGGGAATATTCCCATTGTTCCCGGGAACATTCCCATTGTTCCGGGGAATATTCCCGGGAACATTGGGAATTTCCTTTTGCGGGTAAATTACACTGGTTTATGTTTTGGTAAAAAAATCAAGGGCCCAAGTTATTATGGAATCCCTGATAGCAAGATATATAAACATACACAATTTCAATATTCCCGTATGTTCCCTTGTATGGGAATATTCCTGGGATCGGCACATCACTAGCCCCAACACACCGAATGACAATACTATACAGAGTTTAAGGACGGTTGTCGCGACGTGCCGTTCGATTGGAACGGTTGTGAATGTCAAAATTCAACGTTAGACCCCGTCAACGTCCATCTCTATCTATTTGGCGCCGAGACAAAGGGGAAGGCGGGTGAAGTGAATGGCGGGCTTTAAGTACGATTCCCACCGAACGGGCCGGGCCGGGTCGCGTGCCGCCGCATCGCATCGAATGCGCGAGCACCGCGCTTTAACCTTTCGACAGCCACAACTAAAAGTCGGGCCATTGACGCCACGAAGGCCACGAACGACGATAATTTTCATACTCGCTCGTAACTTCTAATTTATCACTGGCGTCAGGTAGGCAGCGTTTTGTTTTGCACCCTGGCTGTCAAAAGGCTAATTAATAGAGTCACATAGAGTGCAGTTGGCAAAGGCCGGACGGAGCCGGTCAGACGCGACGACAGCCGAGCACAGACGTCCACATCCGCGAGGAGCCGACCAGCCCCAAATCCATTCAAATATGAAAAGTAGCGTCGTATGAAATTTAAGCTTCAAATTCCTTTGGCAATTTGTAAAATGCGCTCAGGCGGCCCGGTCGGTGAGAATCGTACATTACTCTACTTCCATCAATTTGGGTTTTACTAGAGGCTTTCGTAAACATTGTATATTGTGGAATCAGTTTTTAATAACGGCATGTCTACGGTGAAGCACATTGCTTGCGCAAACAGGGAATATACGTACATATTTATTAAGCAGCCCATAATCCTCAATAACACAGTATAGAAGAATAATACAGTAGTTAACCAGAGGCCGTTTAGGAGCGTTCGTTACCTACTTTCGCTCGATGCGCAGGGCTGCGTCACGTTTGTGGCTTGGCATAGGTACCTACCTAGTTACAATTTTATTAATTTTGTTTTTAAGTATGCAAAGTATTTCTGTTACAGTTTAATAGACAATATTGTATACACAAAGTAATAATATTATAGATACCCTTAATCACGAATCAAATTATTTAATTAAATATGTGTTATTTTTAACGAGGAAGTTCCCGATCGTTTCAACGAGACGACGATGGTTTTTTTTTCCATTATATTCTTTCTCTGTATCATATCGTTTAATATTATAGATAGTTAGGTATGTGTTTTTAGTTTCCCGCTTCATCGAATATTTTAATACCACTATACTATACCTAAAATATTTCCGTGTAAGTGTAATAGTTGCTAAACTGCCCTAGGTTGGTAGGTGCTTAGTAACAAGCCTATTCGGCTCCTTTTGATATCGTGGCACTGGCAGCTCGCTGTCTTCATTCATACCTACGAGGCAGTTTCCTTTGAAGTAGCGAGTGAGAGCGAGTGAACACGGCAACCTCGCGGCCCCGATTGAAGCATTGTCCATCATTCCCGAAGGCTATGTGTGTGTGCGTACTGCGTACCGAACACGCGCGCATGTGTGCAGCCGTGCGATGTAACTTTGTTCGATGTTTAAATACTGTTCTATACTGTGTCAATAATTTAAAATACGCCAGCATAAATATTTACAAGGAAAAAAAACGCCAACAGATCGCTCGCCTGTCATAACACTCATAACATTACCACAAATCAATCGGGAACACGAAACGCCATTCCGAGCGTTACCGTACTCATAACAAGGCGTATTGTTCCGTGCGCGTTCCGCGTACGTTTACCCAAACATTGGGGTGCTGGAAAATTCTAAAACGTCGCGCATGATGGACGTGGCGAGGGCATTGGAGATGCGGAGAGGATGCGCGTGTCGAATCGACGTCCGATTTATAATGGCTGTTATTAGACGCGGAAGACTGAAGCTGGTTTAAAATATAAATATCTATGATGCATCTCCTCTTCTAACTAAGAACTATGCAAGACTGTCTCGAAAGACAAGCTAGAGTTCAATCTCGGACGCATTTTAAGGCTCCTCCACACAATGGGCCATCATGGCGCACGAAAGGGACGCAGTTTATGCATTGGAGTGCGACAGAAATATGTCTTTCTCTCTTAGTTGCGTCCTGTATGATGGGCCATAAAGGCCTATTGTGTAGAAAAGCCTTAATATTATTCGACCGAGATAGCTGTCGGTTCATATAATCCAAGACAGGCGAAACATAAAAAAAAACTTTGACGTACCTATTTAAAAGGCAAAACTGTCACCTCCAATTCCATTCTAATGGCGGTTTGTTGGTATATTCGGTAGGAATTTGTTAGAGGAGAGCCAATTGAGGGTCCTTAAGGATGTCGTTCTGTTCTACATGGAAATGAGAAGAATAGAAGAAACTCATGTGGATATGCCGGAACAGTAACTTCAAGCTCCTTACGGGAGAGGGGTTGAATAAACGCGACAAACGATCGAAAGCCAGCCTGTTTCCAGCCAGCGCGCGCGCGCTCTCTCGAGCTCTCTCGTAATATCCATCACTCTCTTATTGGAGAGCTTAGAAAGAGACGGATAGTACGAGAGAGCTCGAGAGACCCAGCGCGTTGTCTTGTGCTAACCGTGCTGGCGGCTCGCGAACTGTGTCGCGGCGACATATTAGACTATCCAATCTTTCTAAGCGTTCTAATTAGAAAAAGACAGATAATCCATCTCGTCGCGATACAGCTCGTGGGCTATCCTATGAATTGATAGTCGTGCTGGCGTCCATAGTCAATATTGGACATGTGTACGGTCGACCTCAAAGATATTCAACACTTTTGGACTTGACGAAAAATGGATACATCTATTTGCCGTCGACTGTACAAACACAATCACATTTATGTTAGCAAACATAACGCTCACAAGTCTCACAACATGTGAAAAGTGAAAACTAGTGTTACGGCGAATGTATGGGAGGATATATGTCCTTTTCCACAACAAAACACTTTCATTTTTTTCACACTTTTGGTTCAACTACATCGTCTCGCCGCCATAGAATATCTCCCCTCTCTCTCACACATTTATCCATCCCTCTCACTCCCATTGCCTACGTTCTGTTTCACGCAAAAACTGTATCATGTCTTGTCAGAAAATTGCATACGATCATGGGTCTTAGAGCCACAGCTACCTAAAACTCGTATTAAACTAGTGGCTCTGTGAGCTGTAGAGCTCGCGACACTATCTTTACAAGCTTTATATTAACTTGCCCTGTTAGCATGTAGGGTTTGCAATTCGAATATTCGAGTATTCGAATTATTCGCCACAAATATTATTCGAATTCGGCAACATTAATTATTCGAATAAAACGAATATTTCGAATAGTGCAGATTTTTTTCTGACATTATTTACCTTTGCGAAAATCTTAAATGAAATGCTAGAAATATCCTCCACATTAACAATTCCGTGGAAATAGACTTAAATATTAAAAAAAAGCTTTAATCTAAGACATAACATATTATTTTCTTTACTCTTGCCAAACTCAAACTATGATAAGCGGTTATTAGGAAAGGCCTCAACAGAACTTGCAGAACCTAATTACTTATTTCGTGAAATTTTAATAACGCTAAGAACTATTTGTCTTATACCTGCATATTTGTTTATAGTATCTTAATGTAAACAAAGTAATATTTCATTAAGTATTTTAATTTTAGAATCAGATTAAAGATACCATTTTGACATTTGCTTTCTGGCATACATAGAACCATTAGGTACCATAAGTTTCGGTTATGATGAGTCTGTTTACTAATACTAAACCCATTATTAAAATTGTTGTGTTTGTATTGTACGTGTTCATATACGTGATACATTATGCTAACCGTTTTTTTTACACATGAAAAAAGTTTTTTTATTACTGATTTAATGTTACTGTTACTTGTAATACACAAAGTAATATTCTATTGTAACTGTGCTGTGATTTATCTCAAAAGTTTAATTATTATAATGCAAAGTAATACTGGCTAATTTTAAGAAAATAATGTTCTATATTTTTAATTCTTACCAGTCAAATGTTTTACAATTTTTTCTACAAATTGTGATAGTTTAGTACCTGTTGATGTTTTAGAAAATTGTAATTTCGTTGCTCGCGATTCTCGCGAATAAGTATGAGTGTTATATCATTATATTCATTATACAACCTACACACGGAAACAGAGCTTATTGTAACAGCTGTGATTAATTTAGTAATTAAAATTTTAGAAGTTTAATGAAGTGAAAGAATACTTTATTATAAATAAGACTATTGGGTTAAAAACACGATACATATTAAATAAAAATTATAAACTAAGACTAACCACTAAGAGAATAACAAGAAAAGTAAATTAAAACTAAAACTAGAAAATAAGATAACAGCATAGAAAACCAAGAAAGAAAATGAAATATAAAAATATTTTTTATGAGCGGCTCCACCTGGTCCAAAGGTGCCATAAATACTGGCTGCATTGCCCGGCTGAACCGCCATCGATATTTGTTGGACCAGGTAAGAGCCAGAACGAGGGTCGCAGCCCTTGTCTCTTAGACGCCGACCCAGCTCCCAAATAAGCCTCCTGCCCTCCGAACACCAAGGACCAGCCGTCTCGATTGCGACCGGAACAAAGTCGTACGCCGATTCAAGGTGGGCGTATTTCCCATGTTTTAGTTTAGCCGCATTTTCCGCGGCCGCACCTGCTATCCTCATGGTATGGGAAAGGTGAGTGGGTGCAAATGTGCTCACACAGGTTGCATCCCATAGTAGGCAGCGGCCTTTTGCCCAGGGAATCAGCGTAAGACCATCCGGTCTCTTGCCATCGGTACGGCTTAGCCCTTGGGGCTCCAGAACGCAAGGAATGCTTGCCGAGACCATGGCGCGGCGTATTAGTTTGTTAATGGCGCGATGTCTGGGGATACGCCCTGCACACCGCAGACAACTTAGACCATGGTGCCCGTTCGCCTCGACCATTGCTCCACATATGCAGCGGTGGGGCTCGCATACCTTGCTTCCAAGACGCAGAGCTACCGCTGTCCTCAATGTATCATTGTCGAGCAATGTTCCCAAGTTTGGTAAAGGCAAGGCGTGCAGCCACGCCCCAGACTTGGGAGCTCTGGCAGCTTTTAGACGAGCCACATCTACCCCAAGAGCTGCATTTAACAGGTTTGTATATATTCTATTACAAGATATATCGTCCCAAAGTCTTTGTGATGCGGGTTTGTTTGGTTGCGTTACGTCAGAGAAGCGAGACCACTCAACGAGAGCCTCTCCAACATACGGTAGACAAATATTGGCACCATTAAAAGAGAGTATCTTAGTGACAAGATCTGTCGACGCATGGGAAGAGGCGAGGAATGCAACGATCCCAACGTCTTTTATGCAACGAACCCCTAATCCCCCATAGCGGATAGGCAGTGTTGCTTGGCGCCACTGTGCCTCATTGAATTGCACGTTTAGAACAGTTTCCAGACATTGTTTGAGTACATTATCATACATGTCCATATCCTGCCTAAAAACCAAGTTGGCGCTGTTCCAAGCGTGTAAGTCACACGGGGCAATGTAAAACAGTTACGGAGCAGTACGAGAGACACGTGCGCTGACAAGTGCTTCAAATGTTCCCCGGAGGACTTCAAAGCCGCTGTCTTAGCCAGGAGGACTGAACTAACACCTTCAGGAAAAATTGGCGCTCCGAGAAGACAAAAGGACGACTTGTTTATGACTTTAACGTCTGGCAATAACGCTTGGAAATTAGATACAGAATTTAGCGAGGCGGAACTACAAGGATATAGCTCACACTTTGCAGCATTTATTTCTAGGCCAATTGACCGCAGAGCTGGTAAGAGCGTGCTGATATCATTGAGAACAACGTCGGAATCACCTCCTATGGTGCCATCGTCTAAATACCAAATATTCAGAGGTGACTCTAGTGTTGAAATCAAACTGCATGGCTAGACAAAACACCAGAGGGCCCAAAGGGTCGCCTTGTTGATCACCGACCTGTGATGAAATGGTACAGTCGTCGCAGAAGAGATTAGTTAGAGAAGAATAACACTGAAAAAGAAAGGGGTAGAGGGCAGGAGTATGATCTTTCACTTGATTCAAAAGAACGTCCCTTTCAACGGAGTTGAAGGCGTTTTTTATGTCAAGTTTTACGATGACCTTGTCGCTGTTATCGTGTGCTATTCGACCTATTGGTGAAGGCACTATTCTTGTGAACTACTATACGAACTACAAATTCAAAGGGAAACAGACCTTGCTGGCCTAATCCCAGAAAGGCTTGCCAACTTGATTGTTAGAAGAAGCCTCTAAATTCCGCTTAACTACTGATATGACAAGAACCTAGATTTTTCCATGAGAAAAATGCCGGTTGTTCTCATGGCATAGGTTTATTTTTCAGCACCAGTGATAATTTACTGACATTCTTAGGTGCATACCGACATATAATATACCTAAATTAAAGAATAACTTCGACTTTTAACAGTTTTAACATCATCCAAAGCACGGTAACTTCGAGTTTGTTACCAAGCTCCATATCGACGATAATCTGTTTTATGTGGAGTGACGAATATAGACGAGTCTTTCCGTCTGGCTTCCGTGATAGATAGTGATGTCTTACGGTTAATACATGACGAATACCTATCATAATTATCTGCTTTTCGAGTACTGATTACAGCTCCGATAGCAATTGGGTCTGTATAAGGTGGATGTCACACTGCAACGCACTCCGTCCGGCGAAATTTGTATGCAGCTCCGCACCTCCGTCCGTTGTAATAAGGTTTGTAATAAGGTCATCATCCTTCTAGCGTTATTCCCGGTTGTGCCCTAAAGGAGCCCAGGGTCCGCTTTGACACCTAATCCCAAGATTTGGCATAGATACGCACTAGTTTTACACTACCATCTGACGTTCCAACCCAAAGGGAAAAATAGGCCTTGTTGGGATTAGACTGGTTTCCTCACGTTTTCCTTCACCGAAAAGCTAAATGTAAATATTCCGTACATAAGTTCCATAAAACCCATTGTGGTATATAAGAGCCGGGATTCGAACCCACGACCACCGCTTGACAGCCGCACGCCTGAACCACTAGGCTAGGCTTGGCACTAGAAACTGTACAGAACAGAAACGTTAGAAAGCAGATACTTACAACAGAAACGTTCTCTATCGTGCAGAATTTGCGACAAATAAAATCAGCGATATAACAAAAGAGAAACAGCATGGAATAAAATGGTGAATTCACTAGAGTGATTTGTAGCTCAGTTTCAAAAGACAAAGCTTTGCGGCGAATCCCTTTGAACGTCCGAATCTTTGAAAACATTGTCTTTCTTTGTTAATAATAATATTTATCGAGGGAATCAAATATTTGCGGCGAGTGTACTTACCTATTGGTAAAAAAACTTGAGTAAGGCCCTCTTATCTTATATGTATGTAATAGTTGTGCTCTGTTCGAATAGTAAGATTTGGGTAAAGGTCACGGGAGTCCGCTGGATGCGGATGGCGTAGGACCAGTCATTGTAGCACTCTTTTTACATTTTCAAGACTTCTGTTCCTTTTCGCGCAGTCCAGTAGACTTTCATTATCATTACTTAACAAAGATATCCCAAACGTTATCGAATGTTTAAATTCGGCTCTCTCATACAAGTAAGTTCATCACGCACCTCCAAAATCGAGTAAAAAGGTTATATTCGTCAGTCGGACTGCAGGTTTTTGAGGGGTATTACGTTTCGGTAACCCATGGGGTGATCTGGTTCCGAGTTTGCTGGTCCACAACAGCCCCACGAGGCTCGTAGTTTCGAGACTTCGGACACAGTAGATATATAATAACTTAAGGCTTGGGCAGACAGCGAGCGGGAACGGGGCGTCGACGGGACGCTGGCGGGACGGTAGCAGCTGCCATGTACTAGTCGCCGTAGTACCGTCGCGCTCGGCATGTCGCGCTGTTTGGCGTTGTCTAAATTAACATTACACTGCCATCGCTGTCTGCCCAGGCCTTTATGGCGGTCATCACACTGCCGCTGCATCCCGCTGCGGCGTGCGGAGCGACAGTTCGCAACGTTGTATGTGAGTACCTCAGTTGTATATAAATTCCGAACGGTACTTCACATAGCACCGCACCTTTCGCGAAATTTGTACGCGGTTATGCACGCCGAAACGAGATGCGGCGGCAGTGAGGTAAAATAAATAAATAAATATTAAGGGACAATCTCTTACACAAATCGACCTAGTCCCACAGTAAGCTCAGTAAGGCTTGTGTTATGGGTACTAGACGACGAGATATATAATAGATATAAATACTTAAATACATAGAAAAACTTCCATGACTCAGAAACAAACATTCATGCTCATCACACAAATATTTGCCCTCACCGGGATTCGAACCCAGGACCTTCAGCTTCGTAGGCAGCGTCATTACCCACTAGGCTAACCGGTCGTAAAATAGATCCTTATATAAACGTCCGATGTCGACGACGCTCACACACAGACACGCGGCGCTACAATAAAGCCTTCGCCACACAAGCGCGATGCTGGCGGGGCGGGGCGCTGACGTCCGAATGTATGCCCCTAACTAATGTCATTACGTTAGGGCACGCCGGTGTCGCGCCGCGCTCAGCCAACTTAAGCGCAAGTCGGGGTATTCGGCATTACGTCAGTCCACGTGCCGCGAATGTGCCGCGTAGATCTGGTTATTGGGATTATTGGAGCACAGATGTAAAAAGGTCTAAGAGACTAGTACTTCTTTAGCTAATATATTTACTTTGGATAAATGTCGCATCGTACAAAGGGCCGAGGGATTACATTGGGAAATGTTTGACAAGGCCGGGCACGTGTAAGGATTATGGGACTATGTCTAATATTTCAAGTCCGCCCTTCATTTAGGTGCATGCTTGCGGCAGTACATGGATCAAGTATTTTAACATTTTCAACGACAACGACCTTTAAGGGTGATTTTCTACCGGCGGGCTAAGATAATTACCATTTTATCACTTGCCGTTGTGGATAAGATATCTGTCACTCTCGCACTCGCGTCAGAACGTGACGAATGTCTTGTCCACAGCGGTAAGTGATAAAATGCAGCGAACGAAAAAACCATAGAATACGAGCTCCTTACAAACTACCCAAACACGTGCCCAAAACCGCGCAAATGCGCTTTTTAGAACTAAACGGCTGTCTGGCATCGTTTTCATGACACTCCGCTCCCATCCCCGCATAATGGCAATGGCACCCATCCATGTGGGGCCATTTTGCGGCGCTACTTAGACTTCTATGGTTATTTCATTCGCTAATGAAATATCAACCATCCTACCCCTGCTCAGCTGTGCGAGGTAGAAAAAGTACAGTCGGCAGTAAAAAAACCCATAAAAAACATCCCTGTAAAAGAGAAGCCAAGTCTGGAAACTCTTCCACCGTAAAAAGCTGTGAGATGATTCGTAGTACCAAGTCTCAGGCATTCTTATTATTCTTTATTTGCTAGCTACTAAATAGTTTCAGGTATGCAAAAATGGAGTAAATTTTTGATTATACAATGCCTGCTTCGTTACTGAAAATGCAGGCTTCTATAGTTTTATCCACAACGAATTTATGGGGGGGTCGAAAATGGCCTGAACTGCTTCGAGAAAAGGATTGTACGGCCGTGCCGCTGTTTTGCTCTACTTGGCGGGGGCACACCCCCAGATTGTTCCACAAAAGTATTTTTTAAATTATCAACATATCACGTCCATCAATTTGTAGCATAGATAAACAGCGTAGCGCGGCGACCAGGTACCGGAAGGCGCAGCGTGGGTAGACTGTAATAATACCTCCTGACCGGTTTCGGCCTCGGCGACTGCAGCTTCAACTCTGATGGCGTTGATGTCGTTCGTGTGCTCTGGTGTGGCTCACGTAGCCGATCTTATTTACGAAGACCCGAGTACACAACGGGCACGTAAGCACACCATTTACAAAGTTATAGCTGACTGCCGTAGGTGGTCGGGCTTTCAGCTCGTCCCGTTTGAGATCAAGGGCCAAACGACGCGACTCAAAGGTGGATGTTTTCATTTTTACCGAAGATCTCCATTTCTGGCGGTTGGCCGCCTGCTTCTCCCACTGCAGTGGGTCAATTTAACAATTTTTCATGTGACGCTTAAGCACATCTTTGTACCTAAGGAGTTGTCCGCCATGCTTTCGCTTGCCCTCCTCAAGTTCCGAGTAAAAGATGTGCTTTGCCACTCGACCCGCTGCCATCCTTGAAACGTGGCCGCTCCAGCGAAGTTGTCGTATACCGTCTAGTTTTCTGTATACCGTCATCAACTACTCGTTGAGACGATTCTAACGAGCCCAAGCAGAACGGGGTTACGTCTGTTAAGACCTGAATTCCCATGGACACCTTCTGTCTCCATCATCAGATCAGCTCGATAGTACCATAATATTGTATTGTCGTCCAAACTGTACTAATACCCAAAATTACAGCTCAATCAGATAACGGCAAGTAACTGAAAAATGGATTGCAAATTTTGACGGACAACTTACTTGCATATATATATGCATACATACGAACAGGTCAAGTTAATATAAAGCTTGTGAATAGGGGACTGCAACGGCTCCAAATGCAAGTATTTATATGCACTGCTTGCCTGCCCGTATGTACATAATTCAGAACTAGGTCAATTTACGCAAGATTGTCAACATGTATGTATCCACGTCCGATTGTCATGAGGCTTTAAAGCGGTTAGTTACTGGCAACATCAGAATACATCCGCGTCGGTAAACCAGTGCATTCATCCCGATGGCAACATAGTTGCATCCGCTTCATTGAGACAGCCATAAATCCAGCTTCGATCCCACATACATATTAAAACGCTGCGATATCGTGCGCAACAGTTCCCAACTTGGCTACATAACGGGGTAGAATCAAGTTATGTTAGAGGTAATATTGAGTATATTCCTTGTGCTAGTTTATTCATGTACTCGCCCATATTAGCTTTAGAAAGAGTCACCATAAAAAACTGGATGAACCATGTGGGGGACGAGACAGAAAAGGTTACGTACCACTGGACGAAGGTGCAGTCACTGAATAAAATGGTTCGTCAGTTTTGGACCTTAATTAACCACACTGGAATAAGGCCAAAAGAAACGTTCCATTCCTCAACTACACACACCAATTTACTCTGTTATAGTCAAGTGCAAAACTAGGTAGTTTTAAAACGTCGGTAATCGTAAGTAACCGCGTGTTCACACTGCGTCCGTTTCCGTGTCCAGGAGGCATCCGTCTTTTTCTCGCTTGCGATGTTTCGCCCGAGTGCGAAAGAGACGGATACCTCCCGGACACGGAAACGGACGCAGTGTGAACACGCGGTAACCTCCGTTATTATCGGGTCGTACGGGAAAGCTGTCCGTTTTCTCTGGGATGACAGCTGCCAGCGCCATATTTAACGATAACCGCCTTGTCAAGTTTGGTTGGTGCAGTGCAACCCGCCCTTAGTCATACAACTCGTACATTAAGAGTTCCCAGTAAGGTCAGCTCTCCATACAATTTTAGTTTGGTTCTCATTTTAAAACTGCATACTTGAAACTAGTTTATTGTTAGTATTATACTAACTATTTTATTATTATAATAAAAATAATACTCGAAAACGTTGCATGAAATGTGTTTATGGATATTGGAAGTGCTTTATCTGAAATACTCGGCTCTCAATGACTTGCTACAGTGTACGTTTTTTAAGCATTATCATCGTTAGTGATAACTTAACGTCACCAAGGCTGACATGACCATATAATAGAGTATACCGAAGATCAGGGACTGATTTCGGTTACGGTTTTACCAGTATGAAACCGGTATTCCATTAGTGAAAAGGTTACGCGCGCCGCGCCAACATAACGGTACCATAACCGTTTTGAAATATCGGTTACCGCTTTCGATTTAAAGGTAAACGGAACCTTTGTAATACCGGTTCAAAACCGATATTATAAAATTACCGAAAAAATAAGCGAACTTACACTTACACAGACAACTTCTTCCAATAGAACGAACGAAAGAATCAGAAAAGTATCAGAACAGAACCGACAAAAATGAAAGACAAAACGGCAGCGCCGGTGATTTGGCAACGACGCCAAAACCGAAGTATCGGTAACCCTTAAACAGCGGTTACGGTACCGAAAAAGATAAAGGTTACCGTTATATTTCGATTCCGCTACCGAAACCGCTATTTGAAAACCGATATGACGTCATATCGGTTATAAAACATACCGGTATTTTTCGGTTATGCAGTCCCTGCCGAAGATCATGCGAAGTAGAGGAGGAAATGTCGGGATGTTGACCCTGCGTGCGCCGATGCAGTTTTTTGGCCTTTAAAGTTTGTCACTCTTTAGTACCACCCAGGGGTAGTGGTAGGTAGCTCCTGCGGACGCGAGTAACAGTTGTCCCCCCTTTGTCAAGTGAGTGGGCAACTCGACTGTTAGACGTTCTTAAGCCACCCGAAGGCCTCTAACTCGACTTAACGACTACTTTCATAGACAGCAGCCGGGATCAACTGCTTAGCGTGCCTTCCAAAGCACGGAAGCGCTCATTTATATTTACCACTCAAACATCAGGCGGTCACCCATCCAAAGACTGACCGCTGCCATCTTTGCTTAACCTGCGTTATCGTTCCCGACTCGCAGGCGCCGCTAGGCTATGAGCGCTTCAAAATCCGATGCAGGAACTGAATATAAAGCCTTCCTACGAGTATGTATGACGTAGGTACAGGCGACACATTCGGCGAAAGTCGCCTGTTGGCGTCGCTGAATGAAAAAGTAAGTGTTTATCTTTTACATTTTTAGTTGGTTCGATTCCCGGTTTATAAAATCTGTCGATGCAGTTATTCATTTTAGGGTGGTTAAAATAATAGTTCCGTTATAATAACTGAGCTATCTCAAGGATTTAAGGTGGCTTCCCTTCAGGGCCCATAGATTTTCCATCCTGCATATTAATATTGACAAGGCCTTAAATGGGGAGCATAGACCCTAAAGCCAGTTTCCTTATTTAAAATTTAGCAATCAACATTGTCCCTAACGGAACACCGGGTTCGAGGCATATCGTCGCCGGCGCATATTTCAGCAACATTGTAGGGGGACTCGCAATCTCGGCCCACGCTGCGTCCGGCCGCGTTCGAATTTATTGACACTGTTTATTGACATTCATTGATCTCTGGCGAGATATTCAATCATCAATTCATGACAGTCGAGGATTTAGGAAGCGGTAAAGCGGTAGGTTTAAACACTTTACAAAACTCTTTTGGTGTTTGGTGTTCGGTTTTAGAAGTTATAATTTACCAAAAATAAATTCATGAGACAGGACTATGTACAGTCGAACTCATTCGTTGCTGCACCTTGGTACATACATTGTCACTTTCACCGTTTGAAACCTTCTTGTGGCAATTTAAACATGACGTTAAAGTGACACGGTACAAAGGTGTTGCGACGCCGACCAAACCTATACATACAATATATCGACAAGATAGCAGATTTAAGGACTACGTACCTACATGTTATCCACCTACACATCCACAAAATAGCAGTATTAAAACTGCATTTCCAATTGAAGGGAAAAGAATGTTGCTGCATATTCTTGCATAACCTTTTTATTACGCACTGACAGACAGACGTTACTTCGTGTGCGAGTCGGACTCGCGCACGAAGGGTTCCGTACCATTATCTATAAAAACGGAAAAAAATCACGTTTGTTGTATGGAGGCCCCCTTAAATATTTAATTTATTCTGTTTTTTAGTAATTTTTGTTATAGCAACAGAAATACCTCATCTGTGAAAATTTCAACTGTCTAACTATAACGGTTCATTAGATACAGCCTGGTGACAGACGGACAGACAGACAGATAGATAGACAGAGAGACAGACGCCCAGACGGACAGCGGAGTCTTAGTAATAGGGTTCCGTTTTACCCTTTGGGTACGGAGCCCTAAAAATGAATATAGGTTTAAACCTCGACAGTGTCGAAAGCCGCTAGATGAAAGTTTCCAATAATCGACCTAATAAACAACCAGAAAATAATAGTATTGTTCAGCGCTCAGTGACAGTATACAGAAAAGATTATAGGCCAAGGAAGTAAGCCTAAACAGTTACAATCAGACAATGGCGGCAGCCACAATGGGACACAATCAAACACTGGCGCGTTTTTCGTGTCGTGACATACATGTATTGTGCCACCATAATGCCCGATCACGTGTTGTACCTACTGTCTAAAACGTAATAAAGGCAATGGGGAATTTTGCACATATACTGCCTTTTATTATGATGGCGTGTCCTGTGCTAAAAAAGTCGACAATCGCGTGTGAAGGTTCAACTATTCGCGGTGGTGACGGCTAATGGCCGAGCCGAACGCGATAAGTATCCGAGCCTCTAGGGTATCCAATATGCGAGTACTTCAAAAACAGAAAGCGCCTAAATTGTAAAAACGAAAATGAACTACTGGGGTGTTATTGACGAAGCCTGCTGCGGATTCTATCATTGTACCTAAAAAAATAAACTACTACTAGGTAGCACCTTCGTGTATCGTCAAAAACCTATAGAATAATACTTTCGGACCTTAAAAAAATAAAACCTTAAAAACTGCGCGAAATTAGTGCTTTACTTTTAAAACTTTACCGCCGAGCTGGCGGAGCTAACCACCCCCACATTGAACCAAGTACATATTTCACGAAAATTACTTCAGGAAGTAAATCCTCATTTCCTACAGCAATGCGCTGGGCCGTTTAGTATCGCAAAAATCTAAGACCCAATTCTATCAAATTAACGCATGATAAAAGCGACTCTGTGTGCCGTTGGATAAGGTTCAAAATCTGACTATCCTTGAAGGCTAGTAAATTTCGCAGCGAATACATTAGTCGCATATACGTCGGTGAAACAACTTGCCAACTTGTGGTGGCAGACTGAACTGGGGCAGTGATAAATTCGTATATTTCCTAGCGTTCGCACTAAATTAGGGGTAGTGATCAAATAAATATTTCATCAAAAAAACGGCGAGACCGTTTTCTATTCAGCTTTACAATCAATAATGTAGGTCAGTCCATTGCCTAGCAAAATCGACAAAAAACTGTCGCAAAAAGATACCTACTTTAAAAGTGCGTAAACGTGTTTAGTCTGCTCTCCTTTCTGTCTGATCTGGCTACGGTAGGGTAAAATTGAGAAGTATGGTCAGTCAAATTGTCCGCAAAGTTCGCTCTACCCTGGCACGGGAGTAAAAAATAGAGAGCACTGGATTAACGGTTTCCCGAGCCTCTCCATCCGATGTTTTCCCTCCGGTAGACCAGGATCGAGGAAGTATAGTCGTTCTTATGCAATCAATTATCACTAAGTTCTCTTCTTTGTTGAATGTATCTAACAACAAAAGACTACATAGGAGTCACCAGTGAACGGTTTCCCATCGAGGCTCTCCATCCGAGGCTCTCGCTCCGCTAGCCAAGGAAAGGAATAGGGAGTATCGCAAGGAAGAATGATCTTTCTTAGGCAGTCAATTGTCAATGTCAACTCCACTAAGAGTGGGTTACACCAAACCTTCTGTAATAAGCGGTGCTCGTTAAAATCTGAATTTATGGAAAGTTTGTCAATTTTATGTAGGTATTTAAAGTTGATCGGTCTGTAATCGTAAGTTGGAGCATCCCACCCTAATGGCCGGTTCCAATAATCAATCCACCGATAGTTTTCCTTACCGGCAGTTACATTTTGACAGATTACCCGTAGAAAATGTGTCAAAATGTAACTGTTGGTAAGGAAAACTATCGGTGGATTGATTATTGGAACCGGCCATAAGTCTCTCTCCTCTCTGACAGAAGAGCAACAACGATAGGTCAAATAAAGACTCACCGATGAACGGTTTCCCGTCGAGCCGCTTCATCCAGTAGAACCGCTGGCTGTGCGGCTTGTTCTCGCGGTCGTACTGCTCCCACTGCTGGCGGAGGAAGGTGTAACAGACGCAGCAGCAGCGCACGGTGCCTTCTTCATCGGTGGTCTCGCTCCGGTAGCCGGTGGGGGGCGCGTGCGCACCGAGGAATGGGAAGTATGGCTCGGTGCTCTGGAACAAATGAAGTGAATTTAGGATGTGCTTCTGACAGTGACTTCGGGCCGGCCGGGGTCTAAAGTCAAAAAGCAAGTCTTCTGTTTGTGGTAGCTTCTACCCGCGACTCCGTCCGCATGGAACTCGTTTATGTGGTAGCTCCATACAAACTCTCACCCCCTTAGGAGATGATTTCCGGGATAAGAACTATCCTATGTCCTACCCCGGGACTCAAACTATCTCTATACCAACCATCATCTAAATCGGTTCAGCGGTTTAAGCGTTAAGAGACAACTTTCGCATTTATAATATTACGCATTTAAAATAATAAAACGAAATTTGGCTTTTAACTTTGGCAATGCCTACAAGAAAGATGCGAACCTAATTCTCTGTATGACCCATAAATCTGTTCCATCACATAGACGCGCCCCATGTTCATTCCTTACTAAGGGCGAATATCGACTAGAGATGAGCGAAGATTTGTTTTTACTTTTGTATTCAATATACGCAATAACCACGACACAAGTTACAAATATAATTTATCTGACTTTATTTTTAACAAAACACTTGAACACTTTGTCATACCTACATCATTACAAGGCGGTACTACAAAACCATTTCAAATTTCGAAAATTACAGTAATAAATATGCTCTACATCACACTGAAACCGCTCTTTTGGAGCATTAACCACCCGCCGCACCTCATTAGCTGATATCAGTCAAACTTTAAGGGCAGTAGCGGTAAAAGTTGACTAACGGGCCGGTGACGCATGCGACAGGTTCCGTGTAAAGTCTATAAATATACCGTTTTCGAACTTATGTCCGGGGCATAAGGCTCAAAATTGTATACGCATTCTTAGAGCCAACTATACTTCAATAAACGAAGCAGTTGACATTTTATATTACTAGCATTTGCCCGCCAGTTCGTCCGCGTGAAATTCGTTGATCGTCCTCCATTTCACCCCCTTATAGGGGATGACTTGCGGGATCCGATATCCTTCCCCGGAATTAAACCTACCTCTATTCCGTACCAAATTTCGTCTCCATCGGTTTAAGCGTGAAAAGGTAACAATACAATACAATATTAGTATGGAATATGGATGGAAGTATGGATGGAGCGTTCGGGGGAAGAAAATTATCTGAAACTGTAACGTGACTTGACATGTGACAATAAAGTTAGGAATTTCAAGTGTAACTAGATTTACTAAGAGATTAGGGTAAGGGGGGTTCAGGCTAATAATGTGAAACATCTGGAATAAGGAAATATTAGTGCCTACTGCGGAAAGCCGAAAAACTAGCCTTTACACAACACGATCAATAAATTTGGGGACTGTGCGCATAAAGCCGCGTATACTAGAAGCATTATGACGCCCTGGCGTAATTACATTAATAAACGACGAAATCTTCCCAAATTGTGATACCGTGCAATCGAACAAATTATAAACGATCATTTAGGTACAAAGTAGGATAACGAAAATTTACGGCCATGATACAATTTATCGGATTTGTCTTAAGGTTAACATATAAAGAATAGAGAATGATTTATGGCAGTAAGTCCGTCTTTTTTACTACGGGATGATGGTCAAATTAGACTTGCAAAATTGCCCCGTATATCTAACGAACGAACTAACTGAAAAGGCAAGTTAAATAAAAGCGACTACTTACGGAAAAGTAAATTTAAAAAAGGCTCCACGCGCTTTTTGGCTAGTTTTGACGAGTTTTGAGTTGATATTCCTCCGTCAAAACTATGGATGTATTTAAGGCACAAACACTTATCGGTTCTTCAATCCTTTATCTACATATGCACGAGAGATTTTTTTTTAATAATTAATAAAAAAAATATATGATTTATTCAAACATGGTCCAAAAAAGCTCCGTTTTCGATATTACTATGTTTTTTATGCACTTTTATGTATGAAATATACATATTCCTTATTGACGTCTCTAAAAACCCACGAAAGATTTTTATTTTTAACTCATTTTCACAAAAGTTACGTCTAAAAGACGGTTTATTGACCTGAAATTGCCAAAGTTTGGTGCCGAAAACAGTGAGTTTTAATGTAATTATGGGATACTATTTCGGTAAACCACGTTGTTGTTATGTTAATACGATAAGCCATAAAAACACAAAAAACCGACAGTTACAGATCGAAGGTCATTGGGAGCTAGGAGACCCTTAATTACAAATACCTATAGGCTGCTAAAAACATATCCATTCCTTTCGGCTCTGCCGTAAAGAAGACACCATCGCCCAGCAGTGGGACGTAAAAACAAGCTAAAAAAAATATAACATAAAAACCGGCCAAGAGCGTGTCAGGCCACGTTCAGTGTAGGGTTCCGTAGTTTTTGTATTTTTTTTTCAAAAACTATTCAACCTATCAAGTTCAAAATAATTTTCCTAGAAAGATTTTATAAAGTTCTACTTTTGAGATTTTTTTTCATGTTTTTAAAACTTATGGTTCAAAAGTTAGAGGGGGGGGGCACACATTTTTTTTAACTTCCGGAGCGATTATCTCCGAAAATATTAACATTATTAAAAAAATGATTTCAGCAAACCCCTATTCATTTTTAAATACCTATCCAACAATATATCACACGTTAGGATTGAAATGAAAAAAAAAAACACTCCCCACGTTACGTATAGTATAGGGGAGGTACCCTAATAAAAAAAAAACACTATTTATTTTACCACTTTGTCGGCGTGATTGATATACATATTAGTACCAAATTTCAGCTATTTATTTAATCGTATGGCGTATACGCTGTAGGCTTATATACTATTATAAATCGACATCCAGGTCGCACAGCCAGTCGATCGCGTCAGATGTTAAGTTAGTGTAGAGGTCCTCCGGGTCGCCTTTATAGCGTCGCTTAGGGCAGCGCTCCACAATGTGTTGAGTGGTTTGGTCTTCAAGGCCACAGTCACACATCGGACTTTTGCTCCATCCCCATTTGTGCAACATGTAATTGCACCTGCCGTGACCAGTACGGATTCTGTTGAGGCGACACCAGTATTTCCTCTTAAGCGAGAAGCCCTCGCTTAAGAGGACTTCAGCAAATTTCAGCTTTCTAGTGCTAACGGTTACTGAGATTATCCGCGGACGGACGGACAGACAGACAAAGCGAAACTATAAGGGTTCCTAATCGACTACGGAACCCTAAAAACAATCCGCGGCGCCGCTCTGTACGCAGCATTATACGGCAGCCATATAAATGGCACAGTCCAATTTGGGAGTCGAAATGGCGAGTTCTTGTTTTACATCAACAGCGGGCTACCGCGAAACGTGCCGAGTTATGTATCGTTTGTAAACTTTCCAATTGAGGCAGAGCAGAAAAAATTTAAATAGGTACTTTACTTTATTTCACGAAAACAAATCCCAATCAATGCGGCACGTTTACGATTGGGAGGGATTCGATTCGAAGAGGTGAGAAAAAATATGCTATGGCTTCACTTGCGTATCTAACTCTAAGAACACGTCAAAAACAGTACGATATCAACAAAGGATTCGTGTAATAGAGTGTTGAACATAGGAAGGGAACACAGAAAAATTCCGAAATCAGTTGTCCGAAACCATTATCCCGAAACTTCAAAATTCCGATCGCCATTTTGCTAACTGAAAATTTGGACGCAGATGATTTAATGGTATATAAATAGGTTGCGTTAGGTTAGTATTATATTCTGAAAAAACCGGCCAAGTGCGAGTCGGACTCGCGCACCGAGGGTTCCGTACAAAGCTGTAGGTATATAAGCAATAACTTTAAAATTATTAAAAATATTTTTATTATACGATGTAAGTAAACATTTACTGTGCTATAAGACGTTGCTTCGTGCCAAATTTCAAGTTCCTGAGTTCATGGAAGTAGGTACCCCGTAGGTTTTGCGAGTGTCGAAAAACTCTAAAATTTGCAGCATAAACGACTGTATCTTTTGATTGCGTTGGCTTTTAAGTTTGATTTGTTCACAGCTCCAAGGGACAATAGACCTGAGTATTTGATATAAATTTCAGCTTGATACCTCCACGCGTTCCTGCGAAAAATGGTCTTGACAGACAGACAGACGGACAAGAAAGTGATCCTATAGGGGTTCCGTTTTTTCCTTTTGAGGTACGGAACCCTAAAAATCATAAAATCCTTCAGCGGTGGTGGTGGTGACATGGTTTTTCGGAATTATGAAAATTCGGAAAAATATGCTTTCGGTCAAATGACGCTCCGGAATTATGTATCTAGTGTACCCACAAAGGAAAGGACTTGAACAAAATAAATACTATTGACGCTCTTCATCCTTGATTGTACAGCAGAATTGTAATATTATGACTGTAACGGTCGGTGTCACGGTATGTTTCACACTTTTGCGTTCCCTTCTGACAAGGCGAAATATGTATGTACAGTAGTAAAGGTGCGAACACACAGACAACGGCATTTCCCGTCCTGTGCTTAATGTGTCTTCTATATTTACACGTTCCAAAACTATAGAGCAGAGAACAGCCGGACATACGAAAGAATGTTGGCCCAAGCTGAAGCAGAGAGCTTCGTTCGCTTCGCTTCGCTCGCTCGTTCAATTATGGCGTCGAGGCGGCAGGCCGCTACGCTCTCTGTCAGTTTCCAGTTCTAGATATGTTAGCCAAACGGCGGGAATGAAAGAGCATACATTGACATGGTTATTGCGATCCTGGAAATATTCTGATTACATGTAAGAACGTTCACTTCGATTTGAGCACTTTACAAAGAAAAGGAGATCACTGACCTCACTGACATGTCTTCGTCACTGCTCCAATGAATAATGATTGTTAAAGCGACAAGATATTAGTGCGCGATATTCAATATGGCGACTATACGAGGAACACGTGAAACCTGATCCGAGGTCCTGTTCCGCCAGCATAAGCCAAGGGGGCCATGAGAAAACTTTATGGGAAAATTCCTCGCGTTAATTTAATGGCTTTCTACGAAGTGACGTTATGGCGTTTTTCATCTGGGAACCGCCATTATTGATACATTGATCCCACGGTGCACAATTATCTGCACATAATATGGAACAGTTCCGTGAAATTGAGCTATTGACAGACAACGCACAGACTATATCGCAGTAAAAGACTACGCGGTCGGATGGGATGTGTTTCTTCGAGGATGGAGGAATGGACTCGTAGAGGCGGAAGTTTCTTGAGTGCTAACTTGAACTAACGTGCGAAGCTAACGAACTTCTCTGTTTCTGCTTGGGCCAATATTATTTCGTATGCCCGGCTGTCAAGCTATTCTCCTCTACAGTTCTCGTTTCTCAACACAGTCTCGTGAAATTTTGTGAGCAGGTCCGATAATTATATACTTTCTTGTCGATTCAGTTTTTAGATTTTTTTTTTTCAATTCTTTTTTAAAGAAATACAAGAGTTCTTCTCGTGTTTTATAGTTCAGAGTCTCGCGTGTTATATAGCTCACAGAGCCAATAGTGTAACCCATATCTGGGGGCACGGGAGTGCCCCCGCCAAGACGAGCCAAGCGAAGCGCAAGGGCACTACCTACCTTTTCTCGAAGCGCTTCGTCGTATTTTTGAACCTTCTTAACTTGGGTCCGGATTATACCAGATAAACAAAATTATCGGGATATGATGTCAGTGGTTGACTTATTAAAACTATAAAGTTTCAATTGCATAGCTCTTATACTTTAGATTTTATTGATATCTAAAATACCCCGATTTCGTCACTGACTCACTGATGATCATCAATATTCTTAACGTTCTTCCTGAAGTCCTAGAAAGCTGAAATTTGGTATGTAAGCTAGTAATCGTATACAAACAACGAAAAAAACTTAAAACTAGAAACTTTTACCCCCCCAACCCCTTAAACTAGGAGGTGAAAGTTGGTATGAGACTTCCGCAAATTTTGATGGGTCTGAAAATTTATGTAGGGACTCCTGGTTATAAATAATAAAATACTCTTTAAATTAGGGGATGGTAGAATGTGTGGGTGGGGAAATTACCTTACAACAAGGAATGAGATCCCACTAAAAACATTACATGTAAAGTGATGCCAAGACTCCGTAACTCATACAGCTTTCAGCGTGAAGAAGATATCAGATCGCGACTAACGCCAAGCTCACTACCAGCCACGCTCTACAAATTCTATATCTTGGCTAAAAAGTATAGACCCGTTGCTTATTAATATCATCATAAATTCATTCGGCGCGAGAGTCTATACGGCGACCGGGATGTGCCCAACAGAGCTATACTTTTTAGCCAAGATATAGAATTTGTAGAGCGTGGCTGGTAGTGAGCTTGGCGTTAGTCGCGATCTGATATCTTCTTCACGCTGAAAGCTGTATGAGTTACGGAGTCTTGGCATCACTTTACATGTAATGTTTTTAGTGGGATTTTTATATACTTTATAGTAACTGTCCACTATTATTTAATAGTGGTCAGTTACAGCAGTTTGTACAATTGTACATACCTTTAATAAATTTGACGAACCTCAGGTGAACAGCGCTGTATGACACCCACTACTTTTACACCCGCTATAAGCCAAGCAGTGTGATACAACTCTTCCAACTTAGCTATGTCTTTGTGACGTATGGAAACGAGGTCCCTGGTCGTGAGGAGAGATCCCTTACAGGGATAAGTTAGCCTTTGTACCGATTTAACTTTTTTTTGTCTGTATTTTTACCTGTGTCTTGTGTACAATAAAGTATTTACATACATACATACGAGGTTTAGACTCAGATTGAGGACTAGAAGGTCCACTGCCTTAGTGATGACGTTTTAGCTCAAATTCAGCCATAAACAATGTATTATGACGTAAGACAGTAGGGGTCATCAACAGATGAAACCAACATTCAATGAAACTATTTTCATTCTTGGGTGAGGAGCAAATTCTTGGCCAGTAGCCATACAATTGTATGGTTAATGTTCGTGTCACAACGGAACTTTTTAACTACTACCAATTAACCACGCTAACTACTGGCCAAGAATTTGGTCCTTGGGCATTTTTAATAAATCGTGTTCCCAATTATCTTGAGTTTTTAAATAAAAATTAACTCAGTGTCAGTTTTGTGACGATAATAAAGTGTTCAGTTTGTATAAAAAACAAATTTTTCTTTTCAATTTATATAATATGAATTGCATAAAAGGTATTTAAATGTGAAACCAGTTAATTTTCACATAATTTGAATGCTTATTGTCGTCACAAAACTGAGACTGACTGAGTTAATTTTTATTTCACATCTCACGCTAATTGGGTACACGATTTATTCGAAATGCCCCCTTACCCTACGTTATTTAAAAATACCCACCCCACCCCAC